>CM068979.1:60624229-61824229 GCA_035357415.1 Ophraella communa
ATGCCTTAATATAATGTTGCTGAGACAAAAGATACAGGGTGTTAAAGTTAATTTTTGTTTTTCGTTTTTTGCTAATAGTTTCCCTGTATATTTATAAATTGATATCAAAATTGGCACAGAGGCATAATCTTAGACAAGAAATAGTATTTTAATTACAATTTTACGTTTTGTCATAGAGGGCGCCACGTGGATCATTTCTAATGATCAAATTGAGTCTAAAGTTTGTCTGATGAAATTTTTTAGTAATTTTTATTAGAAAATATGACGTAAACATCATTTTTACGTAAAATTGGTACTCTTGTTTAAACATGATAATTTCAACCGTTTTCGATAAAAACGCAGTCGAACTGCTTAGAGTCTTAAAAAAGGATTTCAAATATTAATTCATTTATGAAAAGTATGCTTTGGACTGTCAGATAATTGTTGTTGGTAAATGTCATTTGTTCAGAGTAAATTATTTTTGATGTGACAGTGTAGTGTAATGTTGCATTTTTTAAAAGTAAGAAAATTTTTGCGGCAGCCAGAAGGTATGGAATGTTATACGCAAACAGAAGGCAACCAAATCACAAAACTTTTGCAAGATTATATCGTAGTTTAGGTGAAACTGGGTCATTTCACACTAAAAATCGGGGTAGTCGACCGAAACACATCACACCTAATCAAGAAGATGAACTTTTGGTTCGAGTAGATGAAAATCCTGAAATAAGTTCACGACATCTATCAGCAGCAACAGGAGTAAGTCAGTCTTCTATAATTAGAATTCTAAAAAAAAACCTCCATCCTTATTACTTCACTCCTGTTCAAAATTTACTTCCAACAGATCTTCCACGACGGTTACAGTTTTGCCAACGTATTCTGAATAAACATCGCAATGACAGACACTTTATTAAGAATATTATGTTCACCGACGAAGCAACTTTTACCAGACGAGGGGTTTTTAATTGGCGAAATAGTCATTATTGGAAAGAAAAAAACCCGCATGCTGTTAAAGCTAGACATTTTCAGCATGAGTTTAAATTGAATATTTGGTGTGGCATTATAGCCGACCAACTACTAGGGTCTTATGTTCTTCCTCCGAATTTAAATGGAGATTCTTATTTATTATTTTTGAAAAATACTCTTAGTAATATTTTAGATGATCTGTCTGGCAGGGGCAGTGATTTTCAATGGCCACCAAGAAGTCCTGAATACAACCGCTAGATTTTTATTTATTTTTATTTCCTCAGTTTATGCCAATGAAATTAATACACGAGACGAACTTTGGAGATACATTCAAAATGCAGCTAATCTTATAAGGGAACAGAATAACATTTTTTTTAACGTACGAAAATCCTTTATAAAAAGAATTAGAAAAGGCATAGAAATTGGAGGAGACCATGTAGAACATTTAGTTTGAGTTTTTGTGAGTTCTTTTAAGTTAAAGTGTGTTTAGTTTTGATTTATCGTCAAAACGGAAACCTTACGTTAGTTGCAACTTTGTTTATTAGTTTGGTATTTGATAGTGGAATTGTAAATAAAATACTATTTCTTGTCTAAGATTATGCCTCTGTGCCAATTTTGATATCAATTTATAAATATACAGGGAAACTATTAGCAAAAAACGAAAAACAAAAATTAACTTTAACACCCTGCATCTTTTTTCATTATATTAAGGCATATTTGGCCCAATAGCCATATTTTGGTCCAGAATAACCTGTCCTTAGTCTATGTCCCAATAGTTATGACTCACCCTGTATATAAGATATTATTGTAACATAAATATATTAAGTTATTGTTAAGATTAGCATGATATAGTTTTTTCCTGGTTTTTCTATATCATTGCACAGTTATACTGATCTTAGAGGGAAATACATCCAGAATAATCCCTTAGGGCTAATAACATCTAGACTTTAATATTGTTATGTCTTATTACTTCCGTACTTGGTCTAGCCTTAACTCCTTATCAACATCAAGTACCTAGTTACAAACAAACAACATGTAATTTCAATATGTCAATCTGACGATGCTAGTTATAGCGAAACAGCTGTAATTGAATTTTAAAGCGAATTTTTCGAATAAATAGTGGAAGTTTAGTTTAACTGTGCAGTTATTTATTGTTCTTAGTAAGATGAACTTTCAAAAAGTAGAGGTTAACACAATCAATTTCATATTACAATTATATCTTATCTAAGTATAAAATGTAAACTTAATCAAAGTAAACAGTTTAATAGTGGAGAACTTCCAAGATTTATTTATTTAAAGTTGTTAATGAACAAATAAATTATATTTCAGTTTTTCTTCACCAAATATGATATCCATATTATTTTGTTAAACTTCTCATACATTTTCCAGGCGACTTTATTATTATACCATATTTTTTATGAATTTTAGTTAATATAAAGTTAAAAAAAAGTTGAATTAAACAATCCAAAATCTGTTTATATTATTAAAATTTAAAATTGTATTTCTGTTTTACATTTATAATTGTTTAGTTAAAATATACGGTAATGGTAATAAAACAAAAGCAGAACAAACCATAAGAAGGCAAAACAAAATTTGCTCCATCACAAAATGTGTTGTTTTGACTTGAAAATTATGTTAGTTTAACTAGTTTCCATAAAATATTTTTTCCACTTTTAAATTCTGCTAATAAATACAAGCTTTTTAAAACTGTAAAGTAAAAGTTGAATGTAAATGCACTTTTTTGAGCATATTTTAATATGTTAATGATCTCCTTGTAAAAAGGCTCAAATTGATTAAAAAGAATTTAAAGAAAAAAATAAACTCAATGTTGACAAATTTTGTTTATTTGAATCATTTATATTTAAAAATATCATGTTTCAAAGGTCTTTTTGAAAGTATTTTGAATAAAAAATGAGTATTCTAACCCAAGAAAAAGCAACTATAAGCGTGACTTAACTTGGTGTCGCTCAAGTTAAAGGTATAAATTAATCCAACGTTTTCAGAGTTTTAAGGTTTGAAGAAACCGAAGGTTAAAATAGATAAATTACAGAGGTACTATCCCTGTAGGAAACACACCTACTTTTGTTATTTAGAACAAAATTAGAGATAACCTGATAAACAGGAAGCTCATGAAAACAAACTGGGAAAAATACAACTTAACATCCAAAGTATGCTATAGCAAAGACATTGGAAACACATAGTAATATCACAGGTGGGCAACAACTGTATCTTATGGTATCTTATGGGATCAAAACAGAAATAGGCACAGAAATAGAGACTTATGGACCTAGATCAAAGCACCTCCAGAGCTTAGGTTCATATTCTACTATTTTCAAGTATAGGAACATATACAAATATACAAACATTTTTGCAGTTCAATATTGCTGAGAGAGCATAATTATTAATAGAACAATTATTAGCTTTCTTGCTTTAATCAACCTTAGATCAACCATAGATCAAATGTGAAAATGTGTGTTAATCATTATTGACATGAATATTGCAGGCAGTGCTCAACTCCAACATTCAAATTGGTCTGGAATTGTTTCGAAGGACTAAACGAATTAGGCAAGAATAAGATAGTTACTCTTCTTTCGCTCCTTTGATACTGGGAGGAAGGTGTGAAATAGGAGAGGCCCAATTCACCTCAAAAGAATTCTACCACCAACCAGCAAAGATTATACAGAGAACTGTTTCTGGACAGGTCGTAGTCAAATAAAGGAGAATCCACAATTCCAAGAGGCTGAGGTGATACTGGCGAATGGACGGCTCTTGGGAAAAAAATTACTTTACACTTTTAACTCGCGACAAGAAAGGCAAAATACAATGGAGCTTAATACATTCTCTTAAAAATTAGAGCTAGCACTGACGAATATATTATTTTTAAATGCAAACTATCTATATCTAAATACGAAGATACACAGAAACAAGCAGCGTGATACATGTGTGATGTGTGCTATGAAAATATACTTAAACAATTTCCAATAAAACGAATGTCCGAATATCCACACGCTTCGAATCAATTTTCGTATAATAATACCTTGTACGTTAAATTTTCAACCTATTATTTCAACTTTCGATCATGTAGGGTGTAGGTTCTGTGATTTACACGCGCCGTTTTATTTGATAAGACTTTGCTGATTCGATGTTTTTCTATAAAGCCTTCTTTATACGTCAAGAGATACATCCGCAGCTAAATTCCCCCAGCTGTCCACATGTATGTAGGTAGATTATGTTCATTCTAGACAGACGCAACACGCATGCCATAATAAAAGATGGATATGAGAACTGATTCGTTGGCAAATGTGTGGACAAACCCTTTGAGTGCCACAAAAACCGATAACAAGGACGCATTATCAGATGTTTGTAGCCAGAACAGGTTTTTTAATTTTTTTTTGTATTTAGTCCAGACCCAATTGAACATATTTGTGATTATCTAAAAAGATCTCGTAATGTCATTCCGCATAATCTTGAGAAGTTGCAAAATGCTTTAATGAAATAATGGGAAAAATTTCATTTGAAGTACCTATAAGATATAATTAGAAGCATTCCAGGAAGAATGAGAAATGTTATTAGAGCCATAGGTACCAGAAACTAAAATATTGTCAAAGATTTCTATTTTAAATTAACTAAACTACTACTATTAAATATTACTCCGAAATAATTTTTTACCATTTATAAAAAGAATTCATTTGATAATAATAGTAATTATTATCTATAATTCACTTTAGATCATACCTATAGCTGCTGGAACTAATATTAAAAATACTAACACTATCTAAAGCCAAATAATATCAAATCAATATGAAAGTTAAAATTTAAAAAAATGTTGCTGACTCTCTTACTACATAGTATACGAATTACTTGTTTATTTTTGAATTAAACTTAATAACTACGAGTATAAGGGGATGTTTATAAAGTTTGTTTAACTTCCTTAACAGGGAAGGTTAGAATCTTGAATAGTCACGTTTCTCACTTACAAAAGAAAAAAGAAACTATCTTGTTGCTAACTAAAATAACAGGAAACTTCTGACTTCCGCGAAAAGGGAAAAGTTTACTTCAGAAAATCAATTATGCGGCACGCTTTGGATGCTTTCCAGAAGATGGCAGGATGTTCCTACTGAAAATCTGTTACTTTTTAATTCCTGTTTTATGTTTCAGCTAGATATATTGGATTGGGTTTTAGTGGCTGGCTGTTTCTATTTTTGGTTTAATAATTACTTTTATGGAGTGATAAATCATATTTTATACAATAATAGTTACTCTCACAGACTATAAAAAAATAAGAAAATATTTTAATAAGAAATTGATGTCTTTAATTTAATAGACAATAAGATAAAAAAATAATAGGTTTTGATTAAACAAGTTTTTGCTGATTTAATTAAGAACATTTAACGATTTTGTTAATTGGATTTTATTTATTATGTACTCAGATTACAAATATTGACTAAGCTTAATTCTGCTTTTAATAATTTAATGTGCTTTTAGTAGAAGTATCTCTAGACCAATTTATGAGTAAATTTATTTTATTCGTTCGATGTGAATTTATTATTCAAATAAAAATTAAATATTCCCTTTATGCGATCTCATTTATCGTAAGGGATGAAGGGATTTCCATTTTGCTTCTTTCAATCAACTAAGTACAGAAAACAACAAACATACCTTTGTTCTCATTTAAAGTTGTACGAAAGAAGTAAACACAATGAATCTAGATTTTTAAAATATTGGTAGCAAACAAAAACAAAATAAAAACTGTAGTTCTTTTTAACGTGTGTAAGGACAGGCATATAAAGAAACCAATAAAATTTTGGCCGACGTTTCATCGATTTATTTCGACATCTTCAGGGCTATAAAAGAAAGTGGTGGCAACGATACAAAAACCCAAATATAAATTTAGCAAAAAGGTAATAAAACAAAATAAAGTTTCAGAAATTACAAACTCAACAAAGTGACATCATAGTCGAATACACTAAAATTGTTTAAAATATTTTCTTCTCTTTTTTGTAAATATAAATATATTATAATTAAATTTTGTTGACAGACAATATGAGAAAAAAGTTCCAAAACTTCCAAAACTGTTGTCTAGTAGTTGTTTAGTAATGCCTATATAACATTTATCGCAGTCTTTAATTTGGTATGTTATATTGGACTGTTGTAACAGACGTTTTGTCTTTGATGTTAAAATAAATTATATTTTGGAGTAAATTGGGACTGTAGAATGCTAGCTGGATCTTTGTATTTTCTTTTTTTAATATGCTGTCAATTGTGGTAATCCGTTTATGTAGGGGAAGTCTTGGTTATTATTTATTGTTTTATCTGTCTTTTCTCTGTGTTCAAATAATTTTTTAATTAGGTGTTTTGGGTAATTATTGCTTCTAAGGATATAAAATATGATTTCATAGTTATTTTGTTTAAATTCAGCGTTACTTAGATTTTCTGCTCTATATATTAAGTTTTTAATTGTAGCTATTTTTTGAGACATGTAATGATTTGACAAGTAATTTAGTAGCCTTCCGTAACCTAACCTAACCTAACCAATTTGTTAAGATCTTTCTCTTATTTTTTCTAATGACAGTAACATCTAAAAATGATATTTCACCTTCCACTTTTTTTCCATAGTAAATTGTAGTTTTGGATGGAACTTGTTAAAGATTGTTAACATTTCATTAGTTTTGTTTTCCGAAGCAGCTAGTAAGGTGTCGTCTGCATAGAGTGTTAAGAAAGGTATTGGAAAAGAAAGACATTGTATGCTTTCTTTTATTAGTTCATTCATAACCAAGTTTGCTATTACTGGGCTAGCAGGGTTTCCCATAGCTGATCCTTCAATCTATTTGAATAATCTATTATTGAAGTTGAAAAAGCTTGTTGTAAACAAGAATTCTATCAACTCCAAAAAATGTTTTGACAGGTTGGTATACGCAGAGATATTGTTGACAACTTTAACTACTAGATTTTTTGCAATATTGGTAAATAGACGACGTCTAAGGATATTAAGGTATAACCATTAGGAATTGTTATGGTCTTGATAAATTTTACAAATTCAAATGAGTGCTTAACATTGTACTCGATAGTAATCATACATAATTCTAAAGTTTGGTAAGAATATTTAGCTAAATTGTAAGTTGGTGAACCCATAAGCTAACTATTGGCCTAAAACTTGCAATTGTTTTGTCAGTTTTCCGCAAACCAAAAAAAATAAACAAATAAAAATCAGCAATAAAACCACAAGCCACAGAATAACACAAAGTTACATACGTAAAACTTTTATCACCCTTTTTGCATCAGAGGCTAAAAATATCTGGTAATAAAATCATTTACGTTTATCCATCCTGCTCACTCACATAAAGCACGCTATAGTAGGTACTTAATTGAAAACAAAGTCAAAAGAAATAATCTGAATTTTTAACTGTTACCAGTAATTTAATTAGTAATTTTGTTGGCTGTGAAAAAAAATAGGATAATAAGTTTTTATTAGTTGTTCCTTTTTCAATTAGATAACATATTTTAGACTAAATGCGTGTTGTTTCCACTTATATTTACGAAGTTGTTCATATTAACATTTTAATATGTGTTTAATGGAACTTAAAAAAAGTCATTAAATTTTAATCTCAGAATATTTAACTGTGGTAAAGGTCTACAAGGCATGCATAAAATTAAATTATTTATTATATCCTGAAGCATGTTATCCCAAGTTTTTGTTATTTGTATAAGAAGTCAAATAGGTTGGCGTAAATCAAACACGTTCGTTTGATAACAATTCTGTAGAGCTAGAGATCAATGGATGTAGGGTTATGTTACTTTGCAGAAACCTTGTTAGGAACTCTGTCTCTATAAGAAAGTGCGTTATTTTTATAGAAAATAGGTTGCAGTATCTTCCGTTCAAAATAATTCTCATGGAAATTTCTGTCAATAATATTCCATTTTCCTAGTTGCAATTACGTAAACAATTAAACTTATGCCCGCCTAGATTACAGAGGATAATGATTAGTATTTAAAAATATAATTTAGATTTAAAAAATAGACTAGGATCTCCAATGTTCCTTTCTGATGCTTTGTCAAAAGCTCAAGATAAAAGTATAAAAAATGAATTTTATAATATTTATAAATTTGAGTAATTTAGAAAGTAATGTGTTATTACAAGTCTGCTTAATAGCTATAACAGTAACTAGACGTTATAATTGATTGACATTTACTGAGTAAATTTCTTAAAAGGCAATATATTTATTTTTCTCTTTCGCTTTTGGCCGCAATATGGTAGATTTTTGAAAAAAATATTGTTGACTTTTTTTAAATATAGTTTATAGTTTAAGAAAAACCTTTCTTTTAATGAAATGTTATAAAGTTCTTAAATATGAATGCAAAGGTTAAGAAAAATATGTAAATTAAGGAACAGACAAGGGATTAAAATAATACAGTTTAAAAGTTCCTTAAATGTGATAAAAGTTTTTGAAAACACTTAAATAATTGGATAATCCCAGAAATAAAAATAAAAAAAGAACAAAACAATATTTCACCAATTTTCTTAAATATTTACTTAGAGAGGGTACTAATAAAATAGGTTAAAAAGTGTAAATAATCGGAATAAAAATAAGAGTGGCACTCTTTTAAATTTTTTCTTTGCGGATGACTATATCGAAAAATCGAAAAAATCGAAAAACATAAATTACATAGTTACTAAAAATTACGGAGATGCATTGTGTCAATAATAAAAACTTTAGAGTTACTAAAAATCACCAAATTTTAAAATAATTAATCCCAATTATTTCATTAAAATTTTAATTAAATACTTATTGCTTATAACCTTTTTAGTTAACTCTTTCAGGGGCACTGGTACACTATATGTACCACCAAAAATGACCCCCCAAACGCGCGTTGGTCCACAAAATGTACCACCTTTTCAAACACATATGTTAACGTTAGGCAAAAATTCGTTACATTTCCCCTTCTGCAAGTCATCCGTAATAGAAAAATTAAAAAAAAATGGCATACACACTTGTGGAGTACCAAGAAGAATAATGCTTTAGTTTAGAACCCAACTTCCTGTGTATTCAAAAACAGTAAATTCCTTTGAAAGAAAATTCAGACTGTATAATATCACTATTATCGGTCAACCCCACATCAGAAAAGTGCCAACAAGTACCTGTCAAAATTAGTAGTCAAATCATAGAAGAAATTAACAGTGGCCATTATGTTGGTGTTTTTCCTGAAAACCAGAAAATTCAACTAACTTGCAATGAAAACGATGTTGTTTCCATAAAAGGTCCTATCTTATTAAGGTTCCGTCTCAATGTTCCTTTAGTACAGAAAAATTCACATACAGCACTATAGCTTTTTAAGATATTGCAGAAATAACTATTCATGAAATTCCCGAAGAAAAGTTAAAAATAGAAAAAGGACATCTCGATGAAATCCTTAAATTGCAACTTCAAGAAGAAGCAGACGAACTACCGATGTGCAGCTTGTAGCACGACAAAAAAACAAGTACGAAACCTTTAATGTACCACTTTGTCTCGGAAAAACAAAAGACTGTTTTCAAAATTATCATAGACAGATTTTGCCCTAGATGGGCAGTGGTACATTATATGTACCACCCTATTACAAAAAACTGAGCAATTTAGAAAAAAAAATTTTGTTTTATATCTAGGAATGCTGTTTTAGTTATGTTATGAAATAAAAACCATATTTTTCAACTTTTATTTTCTTTGCCCCAGTAGGTGTTTTCTTTGAAGAAATTTTCTGCCCCTGAAAGAGTTAAATCTAAAATAATAAATAAGCGGAATAGATTTTTACCAGAAAATGATAATTAGTGGGGACCAGTGACAGCTCGTCAAGGATTGGCAAGATCGGCGGGCCGTACCAAATAATTTGGGTAAAACTGCTGGATTATAATGATTAAAACTATTTTTTATATTTTGCACTTATAAAAATCTTCATTATAAAACGCATTTGCGTATCGTAATGTAACTTTTACGCACGCAAATTTTTGTTTTAAATGGTTGGCGACATGAGTGAAGTATCTAATGACAAGACTATTGACAATGACATTTGTGGCTAATAGGAATTTATTAATTTTATATTGTTCTTTAAGAAAGTATTTGTGAATATAAATATCATCTTTTACTTATATAATATTTTATTATTGGTGTATTAGTCATTTTAAAATATTTTAAAACATTAGCATTTGGTAATTTAAATTTCGAAACTGTTAAATGTAATAAATTACACAGTGCTACACTTTTAAAATCAAAATGTTCGAAATTTACATACAAACAATAAATAAATTTAAAAAATAATAAAATGGCAAAATATATATAAAAAATATTATAAACAACTTATTTCATATGGCTGCTGTTCTTTAAAAAACCCTTAAAAAACCCATCGCTTCGCGTTTTTTATATTTGAACTCGTGTCATAACAGAAACCCATATGAAATGCGTTGTTTAATATACTATTTTAAAACTGTTTTCATTATTTATTGTTTATTTTGCTACTGTTGTGCCTCTATTATTTGAATTTCATTCACTAAAACCTTTGACTATGCCATAAACCTAATATCAGAGGAGACGGAACTGTTTATATTTTTACTTGTTCAAACATCACCTATTTTTGGTCGACTGTGTCGTGTTGATATGGCCGATTAGAATTTGTTGTACTGTGATGTTGCCTGCTCTCCAATTAAGATTTGTAATTGTTATTGAATCAACCATTTTATTTGTTGATTACATTTACAAAGATATTGTGACCATAATGTTATCTCTTATTAATATTTTATGAATTAGAACCACCTAAATTATTCAATTCATTTTATGGAATGTTTAACCATGGAACTATTTTATTCGGTTAGATCATAGAAATGAGTTGCTCAATAAGCGGCAACGCCGCCCGGCTTGTCTGAATGATACCACGTCCAGAAGCGGTTATACTATGAAACCTGACAATCTCTTCAATTCTTCAAGCATTGTTGCCGAAGAAATGCAACGATATTTTGGAGTCATATATTGGTGTTTTGGGCGAAATTATAGGTAATATTAGGTGAAATTTAGTGCAAGAAATGGTTCGTTATTGTCAAGTGTGTAAAATCCGGACTATTATAGCCCCAACGTTTCTTTTCACTAGCAAGTTAAAATATTTGTTCGTTTACAAAAATTTCATCCACTGGCTATCTTGAATTTTTTCAAATCTTCTAATTGTTCCTAAGTATTTTGAGTCATAAAAGTTTTATATCTGATGTTTAGTTACAAGTCTTAGTTCTGAAGTTATAGTTTAGATTTTAAAAAACAAGTTTCTATTATCCTGAACGTAGCTTGTATACATATAGTTTTTTAATTGTTTCTGAGTGATGAAAACAAAGTTTATAAAACCTTGAAGCCGAAATACATCGATTATTTAGCTCATCCTGTGGTACTGAATTGAAATAATAGCTAGAATAATAATCAACTAACCGTTTGAGCCAATCTTACACGTTTTATTAAAAAATTTCCTGTCATTGTATTATAAAAGCTAATTTAGTTGAGACGTTAAGTTGGTTATTATTCTTAGTAAGATGGACTTCCACAGACTAAGGGTTAATGCTTTAATTTTAAAATAATACCATTTGATTTGCTTCGTTATGATTTATGATCTTTGTTTTAATTTAAAATATTTTATGGTTGCCGGATTTTCAGCTATGGAATATAAAATATATATTATTTATATAAGTTTAGTACAAAATAAGTCTATAAATATATTAAGAAAAATTTATAAATTAAATGGAAACTACGAAAACTGCCATTTAAATTACATCTCAAGAAAACTCTCAAAAGCTACGTAATTTTCTTTGTTCAACTGATTCTGGCATACTGGTGACGTAGCCTGTGACGTATTGATCAACATGTTGGCAGCAAAGTGAGGCAACCGTACTATATTCTACAGACCATGATCCGGGCCGAACTAGGTTTAGAGGGCACAAGCTGTCACTGGTGTGGACAGAATCCAAGGGAAAAATATTTAAAGAATTACGATTAACGCTGCGATGAAGTTTTAAAATAAAAATGTTTCAATAAAAAAAAGGAATGTGTTAAAAAAATAAGTTATATTAATTAAAGTGCTGCAACTATTGAAAGGAGTAAATTTTTAATGTTTGCTCTCATTGAACATTAATTTGTTAGGTATTTGGTAAATAAAATCATACACATTATGTTTCACTTTACAATTAGAATTACAATTTTACCTAACCAAGTTATATCAAACTTTGTATCTAGTATACTGAGCTTTTCATATAACCATAAACTGAAAATAAACCAAATTTTGCGACAGATTTCATACAGAAAGCAACGTAAATTTAGATTATAATTATACCTTTCATATTTGTGTAGACGCGACATGATAGCATGAAATGCGTTTCGAGAAGGTCCTCGAGAAGAAAATTATATCCTGGAGACCTTACACAAGCTCAGCCAAGTTCAGTCAGTGTTTATTCCGACCTGATGTTTGGAAGGTCGGGCACACGCCCACTAAGACGTTGCTATGACGACCTTGTCGCATCATAACTCTGTCTAAAGAATAATTTCTGTATAATGTTGCCTAACTGTACCTTTTTTTAAATAAATTTAAATGTACATCTATGCCTTTTTTAAGTTTGTATAAACAGGGAAAAAGTCGTAAGGACTAAATTTATTTTAAAATAACAAGCATAGCAACAAGCTAATTTTAACACATATTTATACCAATCCACTAAGGATTAGTCTGTTAGCGTTATCGGAAGCGCAACAGTAAATTGTATGTTGTAACTGTGCGTCAAGTGCCATGTTATTAATTATATATAGTAGGTATATAGGAAGCCTCTAAAACCTATAAATTGTGTAACGGTTTTCTTATATTTCAAATAATTAAGAAATATTTAATAGTTAGTAATAATCAACGGTAATATACCAATACGTTGATAAATAATCGGCTATTTTTGTTGCTTCTAAATATCTAAAATATTTTTATATCAATTTGATGAGACGAGGCATATTTTTGGCATTAATAATCTGATTAATTTGATTAGTATTTGACATTATTTTGAGACGTTTTCACGGGCAAGTAATCGCTGATATCAGGTCTAGTAGCTGATACATGACTCCATTTGGTCTAAATTTCAAAAAGTGTCCCATTTTATTGGTTAATATAAATCATGGGAAATAATCAAGTAATATATGACTTACTGCAAATAGCTATAATTTAATGTTTATTAAATTTGTATCACTTGGTTTACGTAGCTCACATAACCTTAATTAAGAGTAGATACATAAAATGTGCATAATGGTATATTATTGTAATGTAAAACAAGGTGGTCCAACGAAAACTTCGATTTTCTGACTTTAAAATGAAAATATGGAAAGATTTTATCGAGTACTATCGGATTTTGCCTAGGCAAACTAAATGAACTAGGCCAGAAGAACACTGTCACCCTCCTATGGGTCCCGGAACACATAGGAATAGAGGGGAACGAAACAGCAGATAAGCTGGCAAAAAAAGGAGCTAAAACCCCACATTTGGGAAGAAATGGAGAAGGAAAAATCCAAGTACTGGAATCAGCCGGAAGGACCGAGCCAATCTAAAATACTACTGGGAAACTATGACCAGAAGAGATCTCTTAGCTGCCCCAACCTCAGTAAAAAAAGGCTCCGAATTCTAACGGGAATATTAACCGGGCATTGCCGGTTAAGAAGCCACATGAAGAAACTAGGGTTAGCAGAATCAAAGTGCAGATTCTGTGAAGAAGAAGATGAAACCTCAATGTACATACTCCCAGAATGCCCTGCCTTGCAGAATTCTAGGGCCAGATACCTAGGAGCACATGAAATAGAAGAGGCGGATCTACCTGATTTGAAGCCCGACAATGTCCTAAACTTCCTCAGGAAAATAGGACTCGAAGAGCTCTTATAAATCTGGGAAAACATCAGAACATGGCAAGTAAGGGCGGACACAATAGATCTTATAGGTCGCAGGGTACTTATTACCCCTAATTTATACATACATACATCTGATTCTGAGATTTAGGATGGTGATCAGAGTTTAGATAAGAGGGTTTCTCAATTGAAATAGATACACTTAAAATGTATTCTTTCCTAATATCTCCGTTAATTTTGCATAAAATAATTTTATTTTTTGCAGAGGTGTACCAAAAAAAAATAAAAACTAATATTTGCAAATATAATTTTTTTTTAATTGTTCCTTTTTTTATTTAAAATTTTCTTTCTAATATCTAAACCTTTATGAGTTTTGAGGTAAATCGTTTCGAAATAATAACATTATTTGTAACCAATAGACATATATAGCGATATTTCACATTTCTGCTTCCACCACTAAGTCGACAAAAAGAAAGGTTATCGGAATTAGCCAATTACGAGCGATTGTTAACGATTGAACATTGGAAATTGTAAATATAATCGATATATTATAATATTTTTGGAAATTTTGACAAATTCTAATAATTTGAATGGTAAGTTCAAATAATAGGTTCGTTCCAACAAGAGTCCGAAACTATCAGATATTGTTATGAGCATGCGCATGTGCATTTTAGCGTTCCAACAAAAATTTGTGACAGTTTGCTGACTGATAGTAAGCTGTTCCAACGTTACACACAAACGGTTTGAAAACTGTCATAAGAGTTTGTGAATTTGTCAGGAACTATAAATCAGACGCAAGCGCAAAGGAGATTTGATCATTCGAAACAACGTGTTTGTCCATTTAATTCAACTTAACCTTTTTCGCGTATTATATATTTATATCCTGAGGAGATCTATTTAATATGAATATAAGTTACAGTGGCTTGGATGAAAATATTGGCAACAGCGATTTATTAGACGAAAGAATTGGGGCCTTCCTCAGTGAAGACGAATCCAGTCGTGTTCTCGAGTAAATAATTGAGGAAACTGGTGTTCGCCCGAAAAATTCGGAATGGGAAAATATTTTCCACTTGTTGCACTGTAATGTGTTAAATGTCAAACTAGTACTTCAGTGTTCCAACAGAACAGTTGTGGACTAGTTTCAAATTTCATCAAATGCGCGCATGCGTAGAAACAAATTTGAAAACAATCCGAAACGCATCCCTGATTGGCTGTTGGAACAAACCTATAATTTATTTTTGCACAAATGACACTGATGACACTTATGATATTGTTATTTGGTTATCGATTAAAAATATAGATTGTAACTACGAAAATACAACTACAGCGACATGGATAAAGTGTAATATCAGGTCATCTAATGAGGTATTTTGATTTAAACTCACTTAGTTAACATTTACCATTTTATATATGAACTATAAGTAACCACTGGTACATAACTTAAGATTAATTAAATAATATAATAAAAATAAGCTGATTTGACTGAACTCATGAACGGACAGTAATTGACCTCACCTCTGGTCAAACAGATGTATTCATATAAGTTAGTTACTAAACACCTGAGTTAAGTTATTCTGTCGAATACGTACGTTCATTGCTCGTGAAATTAGTTAAAGGTCGAGTCATCAACCATCCTTCGCTTTGCTTACATACTATTTAATTATTTAATATAAAATGATATTAGGGGGGTATTAATTATCACATGGACACGCCCACCCAGGGCCTGTACCTATATATTTTCAAAATTTTTAGTCTTTGTGTAACTATAACTTCCTATTTGAAGTGTTTTTTTGATTTCTGATTTTACTCGTTTTAGAACGAGGTTTTTTAAATGTTAGTCCAACTTGTTACTTTTCCGGTACCTACCTAAATTGTAATTTTTATATTCATGAAACCTGGGGATAAAAAAATAAAATAGATGCGGAACGTCGGCTTGCCTAACCTAACCATGTTCGCTTGTGTTTACTTCTTTGACAGTTTGGTTTCTAACAGTGTTTAAAGCTTTGGAATCGAACCGGGAATTTATTGACATATTACTGGCTTCAATGAACTATCCAATAAGATTGTGGAACCAAAACGTCAAACATTGATATTGAAAAGTTCAGCCATACAGCAACCGTTATCGTCACCACATTTTTTTCCTAAGAAATAAATTATTCTTCAAAGATACTTACCTAAATTGTTTGTGGCAAATGCAAGAAAATAATTTTTTCATAAATACATAAATTATGTTAAGATAAAAAACATAGTTAAGTGATTTTATGCTTTAAAACCAAATAACCAGTAAAGTTGTATTATGTTATTCCTTTGTAATATAAATAACAACAAACGCTGTGTTAAAGGATATATCGTTATACTCCTCTATTTTATTTTTTTATCTGAGATGAAACCTTATATTCAAATATTTCATGACGTCGTACTCCGGTTTCTAAAGAAACATAATAAACTTATTTTTCTTGTCATATATAATTTAAAGTAAAATGACATTATATCAATGCAATAACACACATTTGGGGCGAGTCCGTGTTGCACAAAACGTGCGAGATGAAGTTCAATCTCATTGAGCGTTGAAAAAAGAGAGAGCTATTTGACGCTTAATTGTAGGTATTCGCACTAAGCGAGTGCTACGTGTAGAGATATTTTATGGGATAGATGAAAGACCTTTTAACTTTGCTAGGCGGAAAAGCGGTAGAACAATCTTAATTTGTTTTACGTGATTACGATACCTTTCAGAATCATAAAACGGGTATATTTATTAAACACGTTTCCGTTTTGGTTTAAAACTTTTTTAAAAAAATGTTGAGTACTATATATACAGGTACGGTACATGAGATCATTTAATTAACTGAGAGTTAAAACTATCTTTTTTAGATTAATAAATTGTAAATAAATAATTATTGCACTGTCATAAAAAAAACAGTCATAAACAAAAAAATGTATAGTGAGTAAGACAGGAGACCAGCTTCTCCCTTATCCCTACTACGTGATATTTGCTGCACGAGTGGTGACACCTGGAGGTGATAACTGACCGATTGATCAGTAGTCGTCCGGCGAGGGCGGGAGATCAAATTGAACTATAAAAAAAATAATAATTTAAGGAACTTGAAATTTTTACCTCTACTACAATAATTATAATATTTGATTGGCATTTTGCAACTTTGTTGCGGATCTGTGGATAGAATAAAAAAAATAAAAATCAGGATGAAAAAATAGGGATTGTATGAGAATAATATAATAAAATTAAAAAAAATTCTTTCAAAATAAATAAAAAAAAATTACGGGCGGACCACCATTAACATTTTGCAAGTTCAGATTTTCCTTCCATATATCAAATTGTTATAATAATAATACTACTACACAAAAGTTATTTTTAGGTTCTTTACTGTAGACAGATATGTTGTCTTACAGAATTAAAAACATTTTTAATAAATTCAATTTTAACATAGCTTTTAAAACTAATAATACTCTTGCTATATCAACCAATACTAAAGATATTATCCCACTGCTACATAAACCAGAAGTTTACAAGTTATCATGCTCAGATTGTAATGCAGATTATGTTGGTCAATGTGGTAGAAGACTTGAAACCCGCATTCTAAAACATATAAATTTTGTTAAGAAATATTCAGTTTTAGAAGTTAAGAACTCATCTTCTTCTTTTGCTAATCATATCTTAGAGGAGAACCACTCCTTTGATGTTAAAAATTAATGTTAAATTGCTTTATGTTTCTACCAAGGGAGTGAGGTTGAATTTGCTTGAGTTTTTGGAAATTAAATCTGCTATCAATGACAATTCTCTCACTTGTTTGAAGGAACAAATGCAACCTAATTAAAATTATTTGTGTTTGAATTTAAATTTGTAACACTTTTGTAGATTTTATGTTATGTTATGCCTTAACTTTAGTTTATACTCTAGTCTTTGATTATATGTGTAGATGTTATTTTTGTCTTTTTGAATTTTAGAGACTTTTCTTATATTTTCTTTAGTTACCCTATAAAGTTAATATTCCTCTTTGACACGGTATGGTGGTAACCCTTCCCGACTTAGCTTGGTTCTAGACTATTTCCGTTTTATACTTTCCTACTCTAACAATCCCTTTACTTTTCATACGTATAAACTTCTTACCCAAGTGCACTTGTACATTTTTTCTGTTTTGCCATTTTGATATGATCTTTATGCTATTCATATTAGTTTACATAGCCTTAAGGTTTATATCGAGAAGACTAACAAGAACCTTTACTTTTTGTTAAGGATCGACCTGTCTTCTTGACTTCAAGGAGATCGAGCTACCATCATGGTTCTCTCCTTTTTTGATTGTTTTTTACAATGAACTATGTTCTCTTCATCATGTTTTCTTTTTCTACTGTTACTTTCTTTGAAATATATATATTTCCTCTAGGATAAAACATTCTTACTATTTTTTTATGTTTCTCCCTCACTTCACTCCACATGTTATTTTAACCTACACACTTATTAGACTTTATCTTCGTTGATAGCGTCTGATTTTCTGCTTTCTTCTTCTTTTTACTTCATAACTCTCTTGTTCATTGATGTTTAAATTTTAAAATTTCATAAATTAAAATGCTATTTCTGCGTTCTACACATACAGGTGAGTTTGTGTACATATTTATTAATAATATGAATTTGTAACAATTTCATCTTGTTTGTTTTATTGTAACTTAGACATTTCACGTACTGTTTACGATTTTTTACTTTGTCACTTCATTTTGGAAACTTTAATCATAATTTATAATGTAATCATGTAACCTCCTTTAATCATATTTCTATGTAACTATTTTGATTCTTCGCTAATACCATTGTTTTCTTTATAGCCTGATGATCTAAGGACCGAAACATGTCGCTTTTACAGTTATAAGCACCTTTATTAAAATTGTGGATTCACTTTGAGTTTTATTACTACTGTATATTTAGGAGAATGATAGATGTTGTCCGATTCTCCACCCTAGCCGATATTCACGCTAAGATTTACGAAAATCGGTCGAGTCGTACAAAAATAAATTCATATAACTTTATACACTAATATGTTTTATAGGTTAAATATATTATATTAGTGTTCTGTGGATTACAACTTGAAAAACGTTGTTGACAGGTAGAAAAACAATACTGCTCGGATTTTCAAGCCTTTTCTCCGTGAATATAGAACATGTACAATATATTTGTTCTGAGAGTTTTCGTAAAAATTATGGATCTTGTATAACAAGACAAGCATTTTCAATGTAAATTTCAGAGCAATTATCTATGCCGTGTCAGAAGCTGCTTTTGTTTCTCCTAGATGTTTGTTTACTTTTTGCAGCGATTTACCTAACTTTACTTTCCCTTTATTTTTCCTTAATTTTCGGTTATATGTTACTAACGATTGTTATTTGTTTTAAAGTTAACTTAAAGGCAATATAAAGATAAAACAAGTGGAATTTAATGTACATACCATCTCTTAAGTTTGTGAATTTAATTTTAACGAAGCTCCTAGAAAATAAAATAAAACAAGCTATGGAATAAAATTGAGTTATCTCAAATAAGTGAGCTGATTAATCAGGCTTTACCATTTATTTGACTAATACCCTAGGATTTTATACCGAAAACAAAACCGTGCTTCAATAAAGAGATTTTTATTTTCAACTACGGATTATACCGAACTTTATGTCGCCTACTGATGGCTTAAAACAAAGATAATATACGCTTAAAACATACTAAACACCCTTTCGATAAATTGTTTAGCTTTATTCGTTTATAGACCGGTCAAAAAATATATCAAACCCATATGTTCAATAATGATAGGTTCTAATGCAAAATAAATTACTAAAAGTGTTCAAACTATATTACTTTTTTCGTCAGACAGGGTCCCAGCCAAACAATAAATATTTGCTGGACCTTATTGATGGTTTCCTTCGAAATGTTATTTATTTCTTACTCCGCTATGTTTTTCTTAGCTTTTAACGGCAGATGAAGGTCTTCTACTGTACTATCGATTTACATTTCAAAAACAGTAGTTGTGACGTGGTTTTTTGGGAAAATAACTTACTTTTAATGCATTAATTTATTTTTATTTTTTGACCATTAGCACGAGTAAAAATAGAATATACGAATATAGAAAATAAAAATGTTAAATTATTTTGATGAGGTCTTTATCCGGTAGGAACCTGATCACCTTCTGTATTTGAGTTGTACGACTAAGTATGTCTTTGAGGTTGGATTTCAATTCATGTTTCTTACGTGATTTTCCGAAAAATGGGTAATCTATAAGGATATGGCTATATAAAGTTTGTCAAAATTATAACAGCTGTGTAAGATATTTAAGCTTTCCACTTATTTTCATGGATCTATTAATAGTATATTGATTTTTACATTAGGTGTTTAATTTTATAAAAATTTTTCACTTTTAGTTTTAATTTAAGATTTCAAACGATGTCTGACGTTGCTATGTGCCCAATTGATTTCACATTTGAAATGCCGAAACTGCAATAATTCTATTATTTGATTACCAATTTCTCGAAATGAAATTTTAACTTTTCGGTTCCTTCTAATCCTGCTTTGTGTAATCACTTAGTTAATGAAAAGTAGCTCTGGTCTTCCTAGAAAAAATAGGTAAAAAACATGCTTCTTACGGTAATTTTAATGTAGCAGCAATTTTTAGAAACATCCAAATATAAAGAAATACATGATCGTTTTGAAAAAGTTAGTCGAACTCGTCGGAGAAATAACGAGTATCAAACGATTCTAATATTCTCCGTTGAACCATGGAAAAAGAGGAGGTAGTGTCAAGCCATACTTTTCCGGTTTGACTTGCAGCTCGCGAATGCGTTAATTAAAAACAAAATTAAACCATTTGTACCAGGCTAATTTTTGCACAGTTAATCATCTTTGTGCAGCCATTTACGAACATTTCCATGCCATAATTTTTGGATGGTTTCAAAGGGCCGCTATACCGCCGAAAATCAACGACGAACACTCACGCGATTGGGACGTCGGTGCCAGCGCTATGAACATTATTTTTTCTCTTCTTGTCATTGCGTAACATGTCCCCTAACAAACCGCCATACTGTAACAAATGACCCAATATTTAGTGTCAGTACCTCCCGGTCTATAAGGAAATACCCGGAATTTTTTAAAAATTATTAAGTGCAAACTAAAAGACTAACATATTCTAAAAGAACATTAATAGGTTTTGAACGAAAAGTGTAGTTTTTTTTACTTAATTTGGTGCATAGTTCAAACTAAATCTAGTTCAATGGGCAGACCGCTTAGGCAATGCGAAATAATTGGCTAGGGCCATTCGCGAGGTCGTCTCTATCTATCATCTGTACAATTTTCATGGGTCTTCTATTCTTTTCTGGGTGGTCCAGATATAAAAAGCCACTCTTAAAGTACTACGAGAAAAATTGCCTAGATCCGGTTAGCTTTGGTTCTATGTAAGTGGTCGTTCAACGTCCCTTTTACTGCAACATGAATGATCAATTTGTGGTATTACTTATAAAATTGGAATGATTTATACAATAATATAATTATCAAAAAGCTATAATAAAGAAAATCTAACCGAAATGTTTTATCTTTACTAGGGAATCTCTTATCCTTCCTATTTCGAGAGCTGACTGATCATAATAATGATCCTAGTTAGGCCCAGTCAGCCGTGGCAGCTGGTTTAACTCACAAAACCCTTCATTGAACTGAAACCCTGATAGGTAGAGATGCCACCCAATAAATAACCTAAGTGTGCAATTTTACAATAATAAAAATAATAATTAAAATACTACTTGCTAAGTATGGACCAACCAATTAACTGGACAAGAAGTCAAATTAAACCAATTGTTACCTAAAACATTAGTTACAAAACATTAAAGCAATATAGTACATTCAAAATACGAGGTGATCACTACCTCACCATACAAAAGAAATACACCAGTCACTGAATAAAATCACTCATCACTTGAATAAAAAAATTAAAATAGCACCAACCACTGAAGGTGAATTGGGTTACAGGAACGTCCAATAAATTAATAAATTAATAATTATTATTTACGCAATAAATAAAAACTACTTAACTAAATTTAAGAATCTAACTAGACAGTTCTTATAGCAGAGATCCTAAAGTAACTACACCTAGCCGGGATAGGCGCCTGGAAGTTCCATCAAAGAACATATATGAGGCGAATACAGAGCATTATCGTGGTCCTGGACGATCCACATAGGTTCCTTCACCGGGACAGCCGTCACACGTTCCTTCCAAGTCCTTAGACCTAACCCAGCGAATACTTCTATAGGATACTTCCATTTTATTAACAACACTTTGTAAACTGGACCCAGCCAAATTAGCAAAACTACTACAAGTAATGAAACAACCGTAGTTACACAAGATATGCACAACATTTCATCCACAGCCTGACAGAATCTGCAGTCCGCACTTTGTTAGTCCAATTGTTTTAATTTGCCTACTAAGGCGACTGTGTCCAGTCAGTAGTCCTATCATAATTCGTAGTTCCTGTCTGCTCATATTCAGCAGGTTTTGAGACCTCTTTCAGAAAGAATATGTTAATGTAACTATAAATAATTAAAAAATATTGTTTGCAGTTTTATTAAATATTTATTGTATGCTTTAGAAAACTCAAATGAATAGTAGGATTTTTTATTAAAACGCTGATGGCAACTAGTTACCATATTTATGCAGTTATAAACAAATTGTTAGTGAAATTTCAATACTGTTATTTTCTAAATAAAGTTTAAATAAAGTAATGAACTTGCTATTACTGCACTTGCTATTGTACCACTTGATTATGATTGACTGGTAAGAGTACTGAATTTCAACTGCATTTAAATATTTAATTATTTGCCGTAGCTATGTGGGGAGGCGTATTATTATCTTTCATCAATATATACAAAATTAAGATCGAGAAAGGGGGCAATTGGCTTCACATGCTCAACTATGAGGTGTTGGAGGTAATAGTTCGCATTTATTTACTTCGTACAGATACATTAACAGTACGACATTAAAACATATTTCTTCCCAAAAAATATCAGTTTTTCTATCAAATGGGAATTTTGAAGTCGCTCCCGCCCTACTCCAGACACACTTAAACACATCAGTAAAGTTTAAATTGACTAGCCTTATCTTCTGAGAACAAAAGACTCTTCTTCATCAACCGTCCAGTTTTAATAATGCTCAGCGAAACGTACCCTTGCAATTTTATGTTCACTGATTATTAAAGATTGTTTCTCTAGTCAATGCAGCTACATTTAGTCCACTTTTCACAGTTCTAGATCATATCAGGACATTGTAAGCAATGATCAACTTATGACCAACTGATTTTTTTATTAATAATAATTATTATAATAGCTCAACTCTGAAAACAAACCACGTTAAATTATGACAATAATATATTCATCCGTAATAGTAACAAAAACATAGTAACGTTAAGAACATTAAAAATAAAACTTTTTATACTAACTTCCACTTTTTAATTCAGCATCAGGTAACTTCAATATGTCAATCTGATGATGCTAGTTTTTAGCCAAACATCTGTCATTGAGTTAAAAAAAAATGTGTTTGAATAAAAAGTAAAAGTTTTATAAAAACGTTTTATAAAGTTAAGGTTATTACAATTAATTTCCTAGTTACATTAATTATGGGGTAATTATAAAATTAATATGAACTTAGTGGTACATTATTTTCTTCCTTGAGTTTAATACCTTAACTTGTCTAACTTGGCTTTTCATCTTACTTTTGTGGCAATAATTTTCAACTGTGAATAAATTTTAGAAAACATTTTTGTGGTGATGGCTGCAAAAATAACCTAAGGTCCAACGATGCCTTTTGCAGATAAGGCTCCAATTTCAAAGTGTTTCCATGGTATTTCAAATTTATTTCATTACTAAAACTGTTAGGTCTGGCATCTTTTCGGTCTTAGCCATCTTAATCTTTGTATATCTATCTTTCCTCTAATTCTTTATGTAATTATTTTCTTCTGTTTTTGTTTTTTACTAAGCTATTTCAAAATATTATGTCTAATCAGTTAAGTGCAAAACGCCATCTTGCTTTTTATACCTAACCTTATATGATATTTGGACCTACTTTAATGCATTATTATATTACTTGTTTGTTTCAATTGCACAGTTAAAACATTTTTAAATCATTTATTGTTATCAGATTTAAAACCGAAGATAGACAAATTATATCTGTAACTAGTTCTTTAATTTTTTTAACGTTGTAATTTTATAGATAGACATTTTAATAGTAATAAAACGCAAATTTATAACGGATGCTGAATGCGGATATGAAACACATCATGTTCTGCTTTTAACAATAGTGAGTACATCATGTTCCTATTGGAACGTCAATAAATCCATTGTCGGTTTGAATTCCCCTTCTTGAATTAAACATGTGTCGGATCGCTAAAATTTGGTGGAGAAATTTATAACGAATCCCTGTTAAAGTGTAGATAGAAATATTGCATGTACGATGTGTTGATTCCGACATCGGGACTTTTGATGGAACATGCGAACAGACAGACATTGATGAACATGCGAATTTTATTTGGAGTAGATTATACATTAAATGTATATTAAATTATGTGTTTATTTTATTTTTGTACTCAGTAATCAAATATTTACACCCTACATAATAAAACAAATTTAATGTACACACCAGGCTAACATATGAATATCTACTGACTCGGGAGCCTATTCCACACTGTGCCCTCTGTGATAAAACTATAACTGTGTATTATATTTTATTAGAGTGCTCAAAATATGCAACTGAAAGAAAAACGTTCAAAATAGGAAGAACCCTTCAAGATATAATTGGAGCAAACTGCAACCCTCAAAACATTATTTCCTTCCTCAAACTTACAAACACAATCTGTAACAATTCTTTGATCGAAATATTTTGTATAAATTTTAAACTCCGCCGATAATTTCCCTAAAGGTAAAAGCAGTTATTGTAAATAAAAATAAAATTAATTCTAAGTAAACATTTAAAAAAAATAACTGTAAAGTGGAAAAATTAAATTCTATACGAATGTTAAACTTTTTTGGTGACCCTTGTTGTGTTACCATGTCATTAACGTGGATCTATGTATTTTTAATACACCAAAAAATAAATCCGTTTGTGAAAGCAGGATCGACTAGGATCTAGCTGGTGTCCTTAGTGGCCATTGTGGATATCTAAACCTCTTAGGTGTAGGCGAGGATCCAGACTATCCAAACTGTGGACACATCCTGGGCACCTGTGAGATTTACACACAGCTCAAGGAAGAATAAAGACCAACACACCCTTCCTCCACAGGACGTCATGGCTTTCATACGAAGGTCGAGGCGTTTCAGGAGGCACCGAACGAATCATGGTGCTGAGGAGGAAGAACCTGGTGTAAGGCAAAACCGGCCCAAAGTACCTACTTGTAAGGCATTAGCAACCCTGTCCATTACATTCATTCATTTATTCAGGATCTCGCAGGATAAAAACTTTAGTTTTCAGACAAGCTAAAAGGTTTGTAAATATATCAATTGAAAGAGGAAAGTGTCTTCTTAATATAAGCAAAAACGACATAAAAATACCGCAGATCTCATTGTAGACTGCCCTCTGAGTTACCACCTCGAAATAATGGGAAAATCCAAAAGTGCGAACTGTTGGTTTTGTGAAAGCTCTAAAGAAACTATGCGAATACGTAGCATTTGCTTTTAAACGGCTTAAGTTTTTAGAAGAAGTTGCTCTGAATCCTTATTAAATTAACAAGATGCCCCCTCTGCAAAGATATTTCGCTTTGCTAGAAGTATTATTTTCTACAGTTTAATAAGATTAGGGTGTGCACAAAATATTTTGGTATGTCAAAGTGCAGAGAAGTCTAACTGGCTTGTTAGACCTATGAAATTTTAATCAAACTTTTCCTAAAAAGGTAGAGATTGTTAGGACGGTGTGCGGCGCAAACCTCCTAGTCTGCTGAACGCTACGTAAATACGCTTAAATCAATATATTGAAATTAAGTTTTGTTAGGTTGATAGGATTACGCTGAGCTGAGAGCACTATCGACTCATGCTTGTGCGTCGTCCGTTTAACCAAAAGCAAATGTAGTTTAATTTAGACGCAAATGTTCAGCAAAGCAGAATTGACTGTAGGCTTGATTACTTGAATTGTTCTATTATTTTTAAGTTAATTACTGGAAGAAGAAACCTTAATACCTTTGGCCATGGAAATTCCCGCTTTATATAAGGTAAATAGTAAAAGTTCCAAAGAAAATTTCACATCTCTACTTTTTACCCAATAAAAAGCCTTAATTTTGACTAGTTACCAAGGCTACTAATAAAATTTCCGTAAATTTTTAGTGGCGCCACAATATTTAAGTGGAAATTATCAGACAGCTGAAACCATAGAGAACGCTGAAACCTCAATGTACTTACAGACCATAGACAAATAAAAATAAGTAGAAATAAGTAGAAAACATTGACATTTACCCTGACGTTGTACCTACAAACCTCGCGAAATGAATTTTTATTGTTTGTTTATCTTGTCAGTATTTTTTTTGTGTTATACGTAACTAAATATTACTGTTGGGTGGTCAGTGAGTATTACTGTTACCTAAAATATTCACTAAAAATTATTTTTTCTGCTACTAATACACAAAAAAATTATTAACTATCTTTTTACGAATTTTATATATGATACTGTCATAATACTTTCGAGCACAAATATTTTAAGAAAATTATCCCTCGTGGCTTATAGACTCGGGATAATTTTCTAAATATTTGTGCCTTCTAAAAAAGTTACCCAAAAAAATTAAGCTCTTGTGATATTGTAAGTGATAATATTGTAAAAAATAATATCAGAAAAAAATTGGAAAAATAATACAAAAAGAGGGTGAATAAATGTAATACCGTCACATTCTGTAATATTTATATAATTTTAATTATACAAACAGATTCGAGGTCGACAGGTTCTGTCATAAGTTTAGTTTGTGGGCCTCGCACTGTTCTAACCATTCGTACCTTAATCTAGATCCTTTAAATTATTAAATGACTTTTAATTTAATATTGAATTCGTGGTTATTTACAACGTTAACTCCAAGAATTTCAAGGTACACACTTAGAGAGTGCCAATTGAATATCACTTACCCATTTATGTGGATATTGGCCTATCTCTACCTTAATTAATTAACATTAAACTTTATAATAAAAAATTATTGTACGTTCTACATATTACTCGTAAATAATTCAAAGCTCTGTTTAATATATTTCTTTGAATAAATTAATTGATTGTTATCTGAAAACTTTTCTTTTAAGATTAATTGAACTGTTTCTCAGTTTATATTGTCGTCCTCTGTGAGGACGACTCTTATTTGGTTTCTTCTTTTCTTTTTCTGCGGAGTCTTTCCATTTGGGTGGTTGTTTTCGCTGATTTGGTCCTCATTGTTTCTCCATAATTAATCTTTAAATTAAAATAATTTAAAATACCGGGTTTTCCAGATATAATACCGATTTTTGTGTTGGAGATGCGACAGTCATGGTCAATGTATGTGATTCTGAAGGTTTATTTTGAACAGCAAATGATTTGCAGTATTATTTAGCGGGACATAGGAAACGTGAGTATTGTGCACATCCTATCAATATGGAAACAATGAGGAGTTCCATAATATTATGAGGTACGACAATATCCTACAAAGTTTGTTAATTTCTTGAGCAACCTCATTCCATATCTTATTCAAACAAATATCTTATGCTGATTTTTATCAGTCTTGCCCCATTACGCAGGTCTCGTAAATATTTTAAGATTAAAATATCCACATCCATATCATCGAACCCTCTATACTAGTTGAGAAAAAGTATCTACTAAACATGTAAAGTACGTTTCACAATAAATCGTTGACTTGGTACCTGCTCTTAACTGCTCTTAAGGGATTACTAATAAAAGGTGGTTAATATTTCTTCCAACATTTACAGAAAGGTATTATTTATTTTTGTCCAGGAAGATATATACGTATACGTATACGTAAGTTTCAACAGTTTTGTTTAATTTCAATTAATAAATAAACTTAAAATTTGTTTGTTAGTTTTAAAAAAATTTCGTGATTTTTTTTACAAAATAAATTTAAGTTTTAGTAAATGTTACTGAGTTTTATTTAAATCTATTTTGAAAACCGAATTACGGATCTGTTAATGTTTACTGTACAGTGAGAAATTTATAACCTTTCATTACTAATCCCCTAAGGTCAGGTACCGGAGTCAACGAATTATTGTGAAACGTACTTTATCTATACTCTTAACGATGATCAGGGTGTATCGGGAGGATGTATCACTTTTAAAGAGAACTACCTTGATATTTAAATAAAAAGTTTGTGGATAAGGGACGGTAAAATTATTTTAAATTAATATACTTTGGTAATATTGCGCTTCAAAAAATGACATTCTGTACGTCAACTATAATCACTAGGGACTATAACAATAGGCATTGTCTGGACACAATGGAGATGCCTTCAATGCCCTACTTAGATTGAATCTAGCGTTACCCCTTTAAAATTACTGCTTAAGTACCTATATCAAATTCTTTAGAGCAAAGGAATAAGAATATACAGTCACTTTATGGTACTCGAAAATTTGGTGTAGAAACAGCCTGCAACTTTAAAATTAATGTCAACCTGTGTACATTATTACATTTTGTTGCGATTAATTTAACTGTCTAATTAATAGCTTATTTTAATTTTTATTGACAAAGAGATTATCCGGGAGAGTTTGTGAAATGCAAACTCAGGGTAATTCAAAGTTGATCCTTTGATCTCGAAAATAAATTAATGTCAAGAAATGCGACTGCTAACAATGCTGATAAATTAAGCTATTAGAGATATTTAAGCAATTATATTAAGGTAATTAACGAAATTACTAGAGAATACTTTTAAATTATAAAATAGAATTATTGTTTATATCATTACAGTTATCCACTTGAAGGATAAAAATGAATGAAATTGTCACAAACGCTTAAACTACGTGATTTGAAGGAGGCGTTCTGGATTAGAAAAGTATATAAAGTGGTCTGGAATCCCAGGACGCAATTTTTAAAATTGGTAAAGTTATCGTGTAAGTCATTTGGGAGTATTCATCACCTTCCCCAATTTTATATAAACTGCTCTACAAAAAAAATTAGATTTTGTCTAGGATTAAGATAAAAATTTATTATACTCAAAAATTAAGTACGGTAGAAAAATTGACCTTATTCCTGCCGTCCCTAATAGAGAACAGTAGTAAATGCAAACTTTATGTACCTTATCCTTTTCTACTGCCAGTAGAAATACATCAAACAATTATGCACACTGGTCTATAACTGTTGGAAAAAGATAGCGCCAAAAACGTTTAAACGGTTGTATTCAAAGAATTTATTTTGACCTCTTCGTCATTACTATACTATACTATAAATTACTATATGGCCTAACTATAACTGTCATTATTTTGACACATCATGCTTTGTTCAAAGCGTTTTATCATTTGCTTTTAAATTAAATTCTATAAAATCCAATTTATGTGCTCTTAAATTTAGATAAAGTTATTCATATATAGAATTCAAAAAAATATCTACTTTCGTTAATAGCGAAGTTAATGGTTAATAGTTTTCTTTTGGATTAGTAGCAGACAAAATAAATTTTTTAAAAATCATATGACTAATCTAAATTTTAATTTTAAGTTAGGTTAGGTTAGGTTAGGTTAGGTTAGGTTAGGTTAGGTTAGGTTAGGTTAGGTTAGGTTAGGTTAGGTTAGGTTAGGTTTTACTTATTGACTTCAACTAACAGAAATATTTAGTTATGTATACCGAACACAAAAAATCCTGACAAGATAAACAAACAATAAAATTACTTACGCACACGACTAAGTAACAGTAACCATTTTTGACTCACTAATTAACTTTGTATATTTTGTACTTATAAAAATCTTCATTATAAAACGCATTTGCGTATCGCAATGTAACTTTTACGCACGCAAATTATTGTTTTAAATGGTTGGCGACATGAGTGAAGTATCTTATGACAATGACATTTGTGGCTAATAACAATTTATTAATTTTATATTGTTCTTTAAGAAAGTATTTGTGAATATGAATATAATCTTTTACTTTTACTAATATATTATTATTGGTGTATTAGTCATTTTAAAATATTTTAAAACATTAAAATTTCATAATTTAAATGTCAAAACTGTCAAATGTTATAAATTAGACAGTGCTACCGACATACTTTTTAAAATCAAAATTTTCGTAGCTGTATAAAAATAAGAAATAAATTTAATAAATAATAAAATGGCAAAATATAAAAAATATTATAAACAACTTACTTCATATGGCTGTTGTGACACTCGTTCTTTAAAAAACTCATCGCTTCGCGATTCGTTTTTTAAACTTGAACTCTTGTCATAACAGAATTCCATATGAAATGCGTTGTTTAATATACTATTACGAGGTTTGTAGGTATGACGTCAGGTTAAAGGTCAATTTTTTTTACTATATATTACCTGCATTGTAGACAGTTTTGTAAAATGTACCAAATCCAAAGAATAAGCTATTTCCTATAAAATCGATGGTAATACGAAAACGTAAATTTGAATTTTTAGTTAGACCTCTGGTCTTCTTTTTATAACGTACACAGTTAAATTTGCCGAAACAAAAATCCTTCTTTCTTGCCAATTCATCGACCAATACTGCTTGTTTATTGACACTTGCTGATGCTCATATAATTTTTTTTTACATTTCCTATAGCACAAATCGCACCCAGGTCGAATGCAGTGTTTGCCTCGTTGCTTCTTAGCATGTCCTCCTCTTCTTTTTTGTTTTGTTACATTATATAACATATATATTTTCACTAGTAAAAATGAGGTAGTACTTATTGAACCTAAGGCACTGGTCGAAGCAGCTGTTGTAATGTTCCTCTTGATAGAAGTTTTATTAGTGGCTCTGGATATGTCATCTTGTTCTAATTCAACGCTATTTTCTAAATCAAAATGAAAAAATGCATGGTCTTTAAGTGAGTCATCAGAATCAGCTAGAAATTCGTTAAAGTAGCAAAGCTGAATCTTTACTTTCGGTGGTTTGCAGCCAGATCGGAGTTTTGTCGCATGACGTGGTTTAGCATCATCCTATAAAAATCGGATATGTGGCAAAATGTTGTTAAAGATATCCTTTTCGTAAATTGCTACGTAAATAAGTGCAAATCACTTTTTCCACTATGAAAAATATTCCCCCAAACCATCATTGTTCTTCACCTAAAATGGTTTACTACTTTAATGTGTCTGCGTATACTTGCTATCTGCAACGTTTTTTTGTTGGTTGAAAATTTCTTATTTTGCTGCACCCTCTATCATACCAATAGCTCTATTTTGCTTCTTTAAATGTAATTTTAGTGGAAGCATTATAAATATGTCAAGAAGCTCTGTGTACAGTCAAAACTAGTAACTCTTGTTTACTTTACTAAATCTCTAATTTATATCGAGCCGTTATTGGGATTACACAAAAAAGTTTTCACACCTTCTACAAAATATATTTTTCCTAAAGGAATGTTCCAGTATTAATATGTAATATGTAATAAAGTAAAGAGGACACACGAAAATTAGTTAATAAAGTTATTGCACTGCGTTTATTCTAAAAAAAATGTTCTTCCCGAATGTTCGACGTGATTCAAGGCTTTAGGACGCTAATTTACATGGTGTCAAATGCGCTAGAAAGTCAGTTAACAACTAAAGCCTTAGTTAACAGAGCGCGAGGGCAAGCGAACAATAAAATAAGTGTATGTAAATAGTGTATAAATTAATTATGACTGATATACCGAGTGTAAATAAATTAAGTAGATATTTATTGTGTATATGAATTAGTTTATATTATTAAATAAATAGATAGTAGATAGCCATAGTGTGTATAATTTATCCCATCCTCAAAAACAGTATAAATATATAAGAAAATAATTACAGTAATTTTGATCTAATATACAGAAAAACGTGAAATGGATTATTACTATTGCTGATGTAAATAGTGTTCTAGTTGGTTGCATTTTTATTCTATCATACAGTTTGTTTTAAAGAATTGCATATAAATTTTAACATTTATTTATAAAACGCACTGTATTTTCCAAAATGGTAGAAAGCAGTAAATTGCAGTAGTTAACCTGTAAGTCGCGGTAGCGTAACAAATTGGTAAGATTAGGTTGTGTTTAGAATTGTAACAATATCTTTTGACTTTATTGATTCTATTTATGTGAATTAAAAGCAAGCCAGTCAAGTGGAGAATGGATTGCTATAGCATTACTTATAATATATAGATCTGATGAAGAATCTTCAGAAACTTGTTCAGAAATGTTATTAAATTTTACTTATGGACATAAGACCGCAATAATTAATTAATTACAATTTATTTTTTATTTTTAAAGTCTGCGCATTTTTATACACTTCTACCAAAGATCTTCCTGTCTTCGTAATATGTCCAAACAGCACTAGAAGTTTTTCTCTGCATAATATGACGAAAATTCTTATCGTCCAAACGTAATGTTTGGATAGATAAAAAAATATAACTAATTAAGAATAAGAAAAACTCTTCTTTTTAATGCAACTTCCACGTTTAATTAAAAAATTGGGTTACAATTAAATGACATTAAATTAAATTACCATTACAGCTGTTTCGCTACAACGAGCATCGTCAGATTGACATATTGTAATTTAAAACCTATTTTTTTAATTAAATGTGGAAGTTACGTTAAAACGAAGAGTTGTTTATTATTCTTAGTAAGATGGACTTTCAAAAAGTAAGAGTATAAATTTAATTATAACTAATTAAATTCTATTTAGTAGGTTTACGCTTTTTAGGGAATTAAAAAGTTTTACGGACTTGAGTTTTTGGCACTCGATGGGAACAGTGTCCCATCGAGTGCACTTTTAAGAGAGTTTGGTATGCGATGCTTCCTTCGTTTATTTTTATATTTAACACAGGCGATTAAAAAATGGTTCACTGACAAGTCAGAATTGCATATTTCAGGTGGGTTTGTTTATTCTGTTCATCTAGTATAGACCATTCCAGAACACGTGACTTTGACACTTCTTTGACAAGATCCGCCATTTTCTCTGGGTGGCACACAGTCTTATATATTGCTTATAAAAGCACCCAAGCTTATAAACAATATGAAGCTGTGTCTATTCAAAAAATTGCAAAAAGTGCAAAACTCTGTATAAACAAATGGAATTAATGAGTTTGTATGCCACCCAGCCGACCGTCAATGACGTCATTCTGGAATGGTCAATTGATGTGTTAGTTTCTTATGTCCAATGTGCAAGCATGTCACTATCACTTATTCTCTTCTTTTTTTTATTTTAATTTCCATGGTTGACAATTTTGATTCACTTATAATAGATTACTAGGAGCGGTTTTTCATTCGTCTATTGAAATGTTTGCTTAAAATGACACTTTTTAAGTCTGTATGTATCGTAGTATTAGTTATTATAGATATTTTTAGTAAGCATGTCAAACATTTCATTGCCTTTTATTCCTTTATCTGAAGAGACCCAAAATTTCAAATCAAAATGTTTATCCAAGATTCTTTATAGCTTTATTTTATTGAGAGGTGACAAAGGGTGATTGCATTAATGATGTTGAGTCAACGACGGTTCTGTCTTATAAAATTGCAAATAATTCAAAAGAGTAAATAGTGGTAGTACTTGGTAATTTTTATGAAGCTGAAAATTTTTTAGAGTATACAGCTGCTCCTACCCAGTCCTCGTTTTTAAAAGTATCGGTATACATTTCATATGGACCACTTTTTAAATTTATTATGTGATGTAATTCATGTCTTATGACAGTTGTTAGAGTCTTAGTTTTGTCCAAGGTTGCGCGATGAGAATACAGGAGAATAGAGGAAATTGTAGCAGCGTAAGAAAAACTTAAGTATTGTCTTATGAAGGATAGAAGAAGCTCTCCAGATTCACAGTAAGGGCTTTGAATACGGCTTGTTGGATAAACTCCAAAGGATTTTAAGTGAATTGTAGCTTTGTATGCGTGAAGTAAGCATGAGTATTCGGCTCCCCGGATCTAAAAGTACGTTATATAAGTAGATTTATTCCAGGTTGGCAGAATTTATTTAGATACTTTATAAGTGATTTTCACGTTAGTTTACGATCGAAGATCATTCCTAGAAACTGGATTTATTCAACATTTTCCGTCCATAGAGATAGATATCTCTTACACATTTTGAATTGCATATCTATATTCACATATTAAATTTTATTATATGTTCTTAATTTTCTTGCCAATAATCCTAAATTCGGTATTGCATTAATAAGAAGCTGTTAATGTTCCATAGAAAAATATATACTTTTAAAATGCAAACCTATGAGGTGAAGCCAAACCATTATCGTTAAATTTTGCCACACAAAATCGAATTGAAGATATTTTTTGATACAAAGGTAAAGTCAGAATTAATTTGTTTCTACACATTAAGGCTAAGCGTCTTAAAGTCGCAGTCGCAAATATTTTCGACTACAAAAAATTTGGGAGCGCACAGCGAGTAATAAATCACAGTATTAGTATATTTTTAAAATGGATTTTGTGTAGTAGCTCTGCTATTGCATAATAACGCCTGAAGAAACTTAAAAAAAGTACTGGGTGTGTTCTATTGTTAGTAAAAAGTTAATTATTAAAGGACTGTTTTACAAAATACATTCCAGTTTTGTAGAGCATACTAAATAAGTTTTCAATAATATTTTTATTTGCGCATAATTTTGTCCACAATTTACTGTTCTCATTTCTATAGATGTATTCTTTCAGTTCTTTTGGTTTTTTCCACTTTCAAAATCCATTATCTTGGTCAAAGATCAAACATGATTTTTTATTATTATTTCACACCCAAAATCAAATATATTACATACGAGGCATGTTTTTAAAGTAAGTACCTTTTTTAAATTACGCCCTCAAAGCTTGCAGTTGCCGTTAAGCTCTTACGCGTAGTACGTGCTGTTATTCGTTTTCTCTTTGCCATGGGTTTAAAAGCAATTGACATTAATTGTCAAATAATTGAGGTTTATGATAAAAACGTTATGAGTGAAGGAAAGGTGCGGGCCTTTAAAGATGGCAGCACAAACGTTCATTATGAGGAACGAAGTGGGCGACCTTCAGTCATTACGATTACTGAAGAGTGATGATTTAAAAAGTGAACTGTAAAGTGACTGGGAACAGACGGTTCACAATTTCGTTGTCAGCTGAAACATTTCCTGCAGTATCAAGAAGTGTTCCCTACGAAATTGTGTCCGAACGTTTAAATTATCGGAAACTTTGTTAACGGTGGGTACCGAAAAGGTTGAATGATGATCACAAAACCAAACGATTGGGCAGTACATTGAGGTTTCTCAACCGTTACCTTAACGAGAGCGATGATTTTTTAAGCCATATCGTTACAGGCGATGAAACGTGGGTAGTCTACGTTAAACCAGAATCAAAACAATAGTCAAAGGAATGGCGGTATTCAACATTCCCTAGTAAAATCATGCCCAGAAAATCATATGCACTGTGTTTTGGGACAGATAGGGTGTGTTTTAGGTCGATTTTATGCCTTGCGGTGAAACTATCAATGTTACCGCTTACTGTGAAACTTTAAAAAAAAACTGCTACGCGCAATTCAATAAAAAAGACGTTACATGCTGAGTGCAGGCGTAGTTTTGCTCCACGATAATGCTTGTCCACATGCAGCAATTCAAACGCAAGAGCTCATCACTTTATTTGGTTGGGAACAATTGGACCATCCTCCATACAGTCCCGATCTAGCACCTAGCGACTACCATTTGTTTTTGGACTTGAAGACACAATTGGCGGGAAAGCGTAATTTTAATGATAAAGAAGTAGCAGTGGTTGTCCAGTCTGGCAGCAAGCTTCTTTGACGACGGCATGCAAAATCTTGTGTCAATATATGACAAGTTTCTTAATAATACTAGAAATGATTTAGAGAATTAGAGGAAAAATTGCTCTTTCAGTTAAATAAAGTTTTTCTTCTAGAGAAGAAACAAAGTTTTGTTTGAAAAATATACTTGTTGAATTTTTATATCAAAACGGTACTTACTTTAAACCTTATAATACGAAGCTTTTTTGCATGTGCGATACCAAGCGAGGTTCATTTGCACCCCATTTTTTTGTGGCTTTGTAATTTTTACACTTTTTTCAAGTAAAATGAAAAAAAAAGCAAATATATTATTTTGTATCTATTTTTATTTCAATTTAGTTACTAAACAAACCTTAATTAAGTATTCAAAATTAAATACGCTCACATTTTACACAACTTTGTCTTGATTTTCTATCTTTGGTTTTTTACATAGAAAACATCTATCATGAGTTCCTACAGGTCTTGTTGAGGAAATATTTTACTCCATTTCTGGAACAACTTTAAGAATGTATTCTTTTATGCTTGCTTGCAAACCATTAGTATTACTAAATCTATCAATCATATTTTCCTTGGCCAATTCCTTTCCCAACTGAAGAAGATATTTTCTTCTTGCATCTAAGTGCCCAGACCTGTAATCTGGATTTTTCCATATTATTATTATTATAGACAGTTGGTCAGAAGATGGTATCGATTTCTAGACAAAGTTGCTGGTATTATAGACGGAAAATATGCAGGGTCACTAGTAAAAAGCATTTCAATGAGTTCGGTACTAGCTTGCAATGCTCCTAATGTAATAAGTATACCTATATTGGCCTTGATTTCTCTTCTGTTAGTTGACACATATTTCTTTGTACTCTATAAATCGATCCGTTTGTTTATCTTACACAGACGCTTGCATAAACGACACTAAATAGTAATAACTATTACTCCTGTACCAGTAGGCGGCTGGCGGCGTAGCAATACAAGCACTGCGAATAAGAGAAGTGGGGAAACGAACAGTACAACATGTAAGGATTTTACCCTGCCCTTAGCTTATAATAATATAGAAATATTGGTAAATACCGTAGACTGGGGTTACTTTGATTCGAGGAGTGACTTTGATTAAAACTTCATTCCAGGATAAAATCGCTAAAATCTTAATTTCTGGACATACTTTTGTTTTTATTTTTCGTTTGGTAAGAATGATTATGACGTGACAGTATGACCAACGTTTTAGCTGGTCTGGTATGTGAAGAGCAAAGTTAAATACATATTTATTGTTGGTTGGTGAATTATTAAGTTATAAACACCTGGAAAACTTCTAGAAAAATATTTAATATGTAAACAATTTAATCGTGGGGTATCTTTGATATGTTATAAGGAGTTACTTTGGTCACTGATCAATGTCACTAAAGAAAAGTTAAACTTTGCCCTAAGTGCACTCGTTAATGGCAGTATTTCTCTCAGAAGAGCATCCACTCAGTTTGGTATACCGTATGGTACCTTGTTTAACAAATAGCATGGAAAATTCGTTAGGAAACCTGAAGCGAAAACCGTGTTTTCCAATGATGAAGAGGGGTTTGGCCAAATTCTACTCTGCAATAGGTAAAAAAAAATGTCTGCCAAATAAAAGAACTAACTTCCCTACTAGTAGAAGGTTTTAAAACGGTCTCACTTAAAAGCTTAAAAAAGTTTAAAAGAATCCCTAACGACGTTTCGGAAATTGGGTTGTCCGATATTGTGACATATCTACCAAAGCCACTAGAAGATCAAGGATATTTTGTATTTCCTTTTAATATAAATATTTTTGAAATTTGATTTTTTTAGGTTTTTTCTTAAACTTGTAAGCGTTAAAAATAAAGTTAAAGACACTTCTTTTTTGTATCTATCATATATCATTTATTTTAAACCTTTGAATGTATAAGAGGGTTACTTTAGACTTCCATTACAAAAATAGTGATATCAAAGTAACCCCAATCAAAGTATAACATTGATCGGTATTTTTTTTGTACACTGAAAATAATAATGAATCTAAAAAAATGCAGCTACTAAAACAAAATATAATTGGCTTGCCTATGTACAACAAAGTACATGTGGGGTGTAGTTGGTATTATAAGGTATTATAAGGGTTAGCATGCCTCGTACTAATCACAACTGAAAACAGGAAAACGATGGAATGTTTCTACCTTCTATTTCAATCCATCGAAAATCGTACTGCTAAATAATCACAATGCGAGCACATCGCTACGTTTCGGTATGCTTCATTTTCCCTAAAATAGGACTGTCAGTATACCAACGAAGTCAATGTCGACGCTGATCTTGGACCAACTCTTTTGTACTACAGGATTACCAAATTTCTTGGTAATTCTGAAAAGAGTGATATTCCATCTTATTTATAATTTAAAAGTGTTTACAATAACCGTTAGACTCAATGAACGACCCCGAGCATCACACGGTAAATTTAATCTAATCTAAGTTTAACCATTTACAGTTTTAATGATTCTGTCGGTTTCATTTTACACTCAATCTAACCCTTTATTTCGTAAAGGAAAAGTTGAAGCCGAGACTAATTCTCCAATCGATTGAAACTATCCTTTTGCTAACTGCTAGCAGATGTATTAACAGATTTCTCTACGCCAGACACTATCTACTCTTAATGTCTTCTCCTGTTCTAATTATAATTAGAGAAGTTATTGCCAACTTCGAGCCGGTCCCATTTTTTTTTTTAAATTTGGTAGACGTATTGTATAAACATTACGAAAATATACTATTTACAAACAATCTTGAATTATTAACTAACCATCACACATACTCAGATTACAAATAAGAAATAAAATTCATGAAGCAAGCTTATTAAACAAGACACCAGTGGAAATTCATGGAATAGTAATATATTTATTGCTGTTGATAACAGCAAAGCCTAGCAATAGCAGTAAGAACAGTAAACACCTAAACGGTTAAATGAAACTTCCATTATTTATTCAAAGATACGTTTTAAATGCAATGACAGCCGTTTCACTTGAATTAGCATCGTCCGATTGATATATTGAAGTTACATTTTGTTTGTTTGTAGCTAGGTACCTGATGTTGATTAGGTATTATTAAGGCTAGACCAAGTACGGAAGTAATTCGACATAACAATATTAAAGCCTAGATGTTATTAGCCCAAAGGGATTATCCCTCTAAGATCAGTATAACTGTGCAATGATATAGAAAAATCAGGAAAAAACTATATCATGCTGATCTGTACAATAATTTAATATATTTGTGTTTTACAATTACGTCTTATCTATGTATAAAATGTAAACTCAATCAAAGTAAACAGTTTAACAGTGGAGAACTTTCAAGATTTATTTGTTTAACTACTTAAAACTATTGATCTACTAGATGTCTTTTTATTTCAAGTTCTTCGAGGAAATCTAAATTTTGTTTTTTATCACAAATATGTAATATTTGAATGTCATTGGTGTGTATGAGTGAGTGTGGATGTTCAAGAAATACATCCAGGATAGTCCCTATTAGTGCTAATAACATCTAGGCGTTAATATTGTTATGTCTTAATACTTCAATACTTGGTCTAGCTCTAATACTATCTACATAATCAACATCAGGTACCTAGCTACAAATAAACAAAATGTAACTTTAATATGTCAATTTAACGATGCTAATTCTAGCCAAACGGCTGTCAATCAAGTTAAAACGTACCTATTTTTGAATAAATAGTGGAAGTTTTATTCAACCGTTTATTTGTGTACTATTCTTAATAAGATGGACTTTCACGTAGTAAGGGTTAGTACAATAAATTTCAATAGCATTAAATTATATATTAAGTTCTACTTCAAAATAACTTACTACTTTATGTAAATGTAACATCATAGGTAACTAACAGAACACTTCTCTAACCAGTGTATTCATGTGCTTGATTAATATTAGTAATTATAATTTTTCTTGGGAAAATTAGTTCAATTATGTAAAAATCTTGATTGCAATAAATCACTGACATATTTGGAGACAAATTGATATTGATGCTTAAATAGCTGTGATTAAAGAAAAATCGTTATTTCCATGGACGGAAAATCACTATCCAATCTAAATATAAATTAAGTTGTGGTGTATTATTAAAAAATAATGAAATTTACTTTACCTTTCATATAATGTCCACTTAATTTGGTTATAGTTCTTTCCCCTTGGGTAATAATAATAATCTACAAAAATTATAATAGTGTTTTCATAGATTACCTCTATAGCCGTCTGTCGTTAACTAACCCACTTGAAGTAGCAAAAACGTTCGATGCTATAAAAATTTTTGTAAAGGAGAGAAACTGGAAATATTATCCAAAGCTAATATTTAAACAGTGTGCTTAAAAAGAATCTTAACAATTTATTACTCAAGCAAATATGAAGAATAATAAAAAAACTCTTCATTTTAACGTAACTTCCAAGATTATTTGAAAACATTAGGTTTTTAATCACAATGACGGCCGTTTCGCTAAGATTAGCATCGTCAGATTTAAGTTACATTTTGTTTGTTTGTAGCTCGGTACCTGATGTTGTTTAGGTAGTATTAAGGCTAGACCAAGTATGGAAGTAATAAGACATAACAATATTAAAGCCTAGATGTTAATAGCCCTAAGGGTACTTCCCTCTAAGATCACTATAACTGTGCAATGATGTAGAAATACCAGGAAAAAACTATATCATGCTGATCTTTACAATAACTTAATATATTTGTGTTTTACAATTACGTCTTATCTATGTATAAAATGTAAACTCAATCAAAGTAAACAGTTTAACAGTGGATAACTTCCAAGATTTATTTGTTCATTAACAACTTTAAATTGTAGATCTGCTATATGTCTTTTTATTTCAAGTTCTTCACGGAAATCTAAATTTTGTTTTTTATCACAAGTTTGTAGTATTTGGATGTCATTGGTGTGTAAGAGTGAGTTTGGATGTTCAGGTAGGTGTTTTGCATAATTTGACTTATTTGGTTGTTTTAATCTATATGCTCTTAAGAGTTCATTGATTCTTATTTCAAAATTTCTTTGTGTTTGACCTATATATACAGCATTACATTTTGGACAATTAATTTTGTAAAGACCAGATTTTTTTAATTTGGGTAATTTTGTTTTTACATCTAACAATTTTGTACCAACATTATTTTGTGTTTTAAATGATATTATCCTGGATGTATTATTTCAGAATTTCACCTGAAACCTTTTCCACACGTTACGTTAAAATTATTTTTAATAAGATGGACTTCCAAAAAGTAATGGTTAGTACAATAAATTCAAGCAAATATGATTTTCATGTTTGAATACCTAATTGAATAAAAATATAAATATTATAATTACAACTAAAATACATTTAAGGCTTTATTTGTCTATTTTGTGTCCTAATACACAACGAGTCTCTTTTACTTTTAAGTTATTCCACTCTTTATCAAATTCATTTAAATTACTTATACAATTATGAAGATTTTCTCAAAGTATGGGTTAGTACAATTAATTTTATATTTTATACAAATTTGGACCTTAAAAAGCCTCATCTATTTTAACTTATAGTTTAAAATTACATATTAAAGATAACTTTCCTTTTCTTAACAGAGTGTCATATTTATAGTTCGTGAGATGACTAACTGTATAATTGATTTGTGTAAACTCTTTTAACCGTTTCAATTCAGTTTTACTGTTTACTGTTTTTTTTTTAATTATTTCGCATAATGGTATTTAATTAGATTAGATATGTAATAATATTTGTTTTTCTTTTAGGTAAGTGAAGCAAATTTATTGGAATTGTAGTGGGTGAGTAGAATATTTATAAATAGCAAGAGAAAAATGGGTTTTAAAATTGCAACAAAAACACGATAGTGTTTTTTTAAATAGAAAAAAAGGAATTACATATTTTGTATCTGGTTACTGTACAATGAGTGTGCTAACTCCATTTTAACCATGCCACTAAAATATTTATAATTTGATGTGTAATAGAAACATTTATTTGTTAACATTTTTATGTTTTCTTTTCTAAATATCATTAGTATTTCGTAAAAGTAGTGTCAACAAGCGTTTTTATACATTTTGTAAGACTATTGTAATTATTATCATACTTCGTTTTTCATTTTAAATCATTCCGGTTTTCTTCAAAACATTTTAAATCATTTGTCCTTGTATTACTTACATTTGAATAGTCTAATTCATTTTAAAGTTTTAATAGGTAATTATAGAGGTTGTTTAATTTAATAAATTGCTTAAATTGCCAATACTTAAATTGAAAATTGAGTTATATCTGAATAAACATAACGATGGATGTGGAGAATAAGCTACATAGAAAAACAGATTTTTTCGTTACATAACGTATATAAAAGATTCAGTTTTGTAAAGTAGACACAGCAGAGCAATTTCTTTAATATTTAAAAATTATGATTTCTTTTGTTTAAAACGCTTATAATTCACACCATAAAATAAGAACTTACAAAGTTCTTATATCGATATTAATGGGCCTGAGCCCAAGACATATCCTAATCCAGATGTTAATTGACTTTCTATTTTAAACATCTATCATCCAAGTTCTAGGAGACAGAAGTTTTTAGAATGTAAACTCACAACAAAAACGTTCTCAACTGCGCTAACACAACAATAAGTTTCATCCAAAGATCAAGCAATTGATAATGTATGTTAAAATTCTCTGTTATAATTAATTAATAGTTTATATCAAGGATTCCCACCAATAGAATATGTATGTACCTCGTCAATAAAGAGATCATGTCTGATATAGTAAATCAATACATATTAGTAATAACTCATACTTATAAAGCCATCTGAAAAATTAGTTATCTTAAATATCTATCCTACCAGAACAATAAACAACTAAAAGGTTGAATTAACTTTCACTATTTAATCGTTAAATACTTTAAATGTAATGACGGCCGTTTTGCTATAGAAATAGCATCGTCAGATTGACATATTGAAGTTACATTTTGTTTGTTTGTAGCTAGGTACCTGATGTTGATTAGGTAGTATTAAGGCTAGACCAAGTATGGAAGTAATAAGACATAACAATATTAAAGCCTAGATGTTATTAGCCCTAAGGGATTATCCTGGATGTATTTCCCTCTAAGATCAGTATAACTGTGCAATGATATGGAGAAAACAGGAAAAAACGATATCATGCTGATCTTTACAATAACTTAATATATTTGTATTACAATTACGTCTTATCTATGTATAAAATGAAGACTCGATCAAAGTAAACAGTTTAATAGTGGTGAATAAATAAATCTTGAAGGTTTGTCAGCTAGATAAAATTTTGTTTAGTAAAAGAATTTAATAGTAATTACGCCCGGGCGTATGAATTCTCGACGCAAGAATACAGGTAAATTTTTGGGACAGGAACTTTCGACGCACGGTTAGAAATAACATGTTTTTATTACAGGAATTTTCGACACAAGAATTTAGGTACTTTCAGACAGGTAAGTAGGTAATAAAATCATTCGTTCTAGAAACGCAATTTTATTTTTTACATTTTTGTCTTTATTTTTTGCTGTTTTGCTAAGACTATTTATTTTTATATAAGTATCTAACCTAACCTAACCTAACCTAACCTAACCTAACCTAACCTAACCTAACCTAACCTAACCTAACCTAACCTAACCTAACCTAACCTAACCTAACCTAACCTAACCTAACCTAACCTAACCTAACCTAACCTAACCTAACCTAACCTAACCTAACCTAACCTAACCTAACCTAACCCAACCCAACCCAACCCAACCTAACCTAACCTAACCTAACCTAACCTAACCTAACCTAACCTAACCTAACCTAACCTAACCTAACCTAACCTAACCTAACCTAACCTAACCTAACCTAACCTAACCTAACCTAACCTAACCTAACCTAACCTAACCTAACCTAACCCAACCTAACCTAACCTAACCTAACCTAACCTAACCTAACCTAACCTAACCTAACCTAACCTAACCTAACCTAACCTAACCTAACCTAACCTAACCTAACCTAACCTAACCTAACCTAACCTAACCTAACCTAACCTAACCTAACCTAACCTAACCTAACCTAACCTAACCTAACCTAACCTAACCTAACCTAACCTAACCTAACCTAACCTAACCTAACCTAACCTAACCTAACCTAACCTAACCTAACCTAACCTAACCTAACCTAACCTAACCTAACCTAGCCTAACCTAACCTAACCTAACCTAACCTAACTTAACCAAACCTAACCTAACCTACTACTTTTAGAAAATGTATAATTTTCTAACAATAGCAAATCTCTATTACGATAACTTTTAATTATACTCATTTTAACAAAGCAACATTAAAACTCACAATAATTAACAAAACTGATGAGAAAATTTTACCTAGGTGTAAGAAATTTACCTGTTAATTATAAAAATATCAAATTGGAAGGTGCAGATTTTATTGGTAATAAAGGGATTAAGGAAATGCGTTTTCTGAACATTCTGTGTCGAATATTCATGTTGGATTATGAACCTTTTTCGTTCTAGCAGGTAGTTGGGGTAAAATGCGTCGAGTATTCGCCCGCCGTTACGCCCAGGGTAGTAAACTGAGTTATTATGGTCAAGGTCGATTAAAGACCGAGAAGTGAAGCTTCGGGGTTTTTAATGGATCGGAGACAATAACAAAAATTTTTACCGTGGTTCATATAGCATTTTTTCCACTACTAGCCATCTATTTTTATATATGCTAGTTATTGGACGGATCAACAGTCACTTCCGTTTCACATGACATGACAGTAACAAGGCAATCAATCATATCCAATAATTTTTGTTTTGATTCAATACATATTGTATTGTTAAAATCGCTATGAAAATACATGGATCAGTCATTTGATTCTCATTTTTGATAGGAAGGGGGACTATTAAATGAGTAATAACGTCACATTCTGTCAAATGGATTGAGATTTAGTGCTAATTAATTGGTCCCTGTCTTTTTCTACCTTGGTTAAAAATTAACAACTTTATTACCTCAACAAAAGTCAACAAAGTTGGGTATATATGCTAGTAGTGAAAAAAATAATACTTTAACAGCTTCATCAATTTAAATAGGTCCAGTTTATGAGACTATAAAAATTAAAATATGGGTTACATTTCTACCCCTTTTTTCAACCGGTAAACAAATGTGTATCAAAACTTACACAATATTGCAATCCTGATTAACTACTCTACTTCCTTTCGTCAAACAGAAACCCCAACAAAGTTTTATTCGCATCATTTATAAATAAATGAAAACACCAGTACACACTCAACTCCATTATACTTTGTTATACATTTTATGTCACAGAGTAGAGCCGTAAATTATGTTCGAAGCTGTTGTAGTTGTAGAATACGTAATACTATCAAAAGTTATATTATGCAAAAGGAAATGTGTTGCAGATGTTTTATGTGGAAATGTCTTCTTTTAAAGCGATAAAAATTTCACAATTTCAACTTTTACAATTTACATTTAACAATCACGGCATTTGCAGCTTTATCTTTGTAGATGCAGCTAGATGCATAGTCCAATCATTATATATCTATACATATGGAAATGCAAATAAACCGAACAAGCTAAATTTTTTTGTTATGTGGGAAAGAGGGGAATTTTAGGAAAGCTATTTCTAATTAAATTGATTGTGTTAACCTTTACTTTTTGGAAGTTCATCTTACTAAGAACAATAAATAACTGATCAGTTAAACTAAACTTATACACTATTTATTCGAAAAATTCGCTTTAAACTTCAATTACAGCTGTTTCGCTAATAGCTAGCATCGTCAGATTGACATTTTGAAATTATATTTTGTTTGTTTGTAGCTAGGTACTTGATGTTAATAAGTAGTTAAGGCTAGACCAAGTAAGGAAGTAATAAGAAATAACAATATTAAAGCCTAGATGTTATTAGCGAATTTTTCGAATAAATAGTGGAAGTTTAGTTTAACTGTTCAGTTATTTATTGTTCTTACTATTTATAATTGTTGACCGTGTTCTTGCTCATATAATTAATAGCAATAGTACATTTTATATCTATAAAACATTACTAAAATTGTCCTTAAAGTCAGCTAGTCATTTAAATGACAGTACCTGACCTCACTACATATTATTTATCACGTACTTTCAAACATTCATGTAATTTTTTACGATCGACTTTATAAACCTTAATTATAAAATATTAAGTCATATATTTGTATTTGTTCACCACACCTTTCTCTTTAAAAAAAACTTAAACGCATCCCAAATTCATCTATTTCACCAAAGAGTAGGTGGCCATATTTACATTTTTGTTTACATGAATATTATCATCACCCTATAAATAAATAATATTTGTTGACTTAATATGATAAATTGGTTGTTTGCCTATCTATTTACATAATATTTTACTGAAAACATGTAACTAATTTAATAAAAGATATACAATGATTTTTTATTCCGTTTTAGGATACATTAAATATAGAGTAAAGTTCTTTTAAAATTGTCGTTGTTCTTTTATTGTTTTTTTTTCTTTTTTACTACGTAACTCTTAGTATCTGTTAATATAAGAAAACAATCGATTTTTATATAATTCCTTGATCGTATCTGATATCTTACAATTAACTATCCCTATCTCTGTAACTTAAAATAGGCCAGTATTTAATGGATTAAACTTTATTTTCTCCTCTTTAACCTACCCTAGAATGTTGTACTGAATGTACTGAATGTTTAGAACTATATATTTTGCTGTATGGAAAGCCGCCAATAGATTGAAATATTCGACTTGTAGATGTTTCACTTATAGCGTTTTCTTTTGAGACAAGAGCAACGCACTGAGTGCACACTGAGAGCGAGTTGTGTGTTCTATTGAAATGTCATTAGTAACGATCAAGTCCAAGTTGACTATGGAGGAGGTAAATAGGTCTTAGAAATAGGTCTTTGTGCAGAATGTATAAAACGTTTCTTTATTGTACTTATTTCATTTTAGTACGCCTGTAATCTCATATTCATCTTCAGAAGAATATAAAGAAAAGAGAGAATCAAAACCGCTCTATACCTTAAGCTCTCCTTCAACTTATGTTCGCCTTCGGTAATTTCATAAAAAAAGTGCTAATAATAACCAAAAAAGTGCACTATATCAAATGGATTTTTTTGAAATGTCAAATGTCATCAAATGTCAACACGCAGTTCGCCCTGAAAACGTCCGTTGCCAGTGCACAGTAAAAACTGGGGTAGTGCAAGAGCAATTTCAGTGCGCACCGAGGGCGCACTCAGTTCACTTTCTACTAATCTCAAAAGAAAACACTATTAAATTCATTTTACATGCTATTCGTACAATACTTTATTACCATTGGTGCAAACTTATATTCGACAACCTAAAGAGCCTTTACTACTACTTTTAATATCGATACTGGTTATTTTGCTGCTACCGTATTTTTATACATAACGATAAAATTAAATTAAAAATGTGTACGAATTTTTTTTTTACTTTGCTTTTTTGGGAATATAAATGTTTTATGGATTTGTTTGGTTTATAAATCAATGCATCATGGAGTTATACGGGCATTATATTTTCATTTTGATAAATAATTATTCAAAATTGAATTACCTAAAAATAATGTATTTATTTTCATTTTCTGACAAATTTTTTTAATTTACATATTTTTTTCAATATTAATTGAAAATATTTACTTAAATGAACACAAAGCTCACACATATATTTTGAAGCATTTCGATAGTCTCAATTTGATAAATGAATGAATGTGTGTATGAAATTTGGTGGAGATTTGATTTTTTTTCTACTAAGGGTTTGAGAGAATAGAAATAGATGAGCCCAGATTTAGGATTTAAGATCCTTTATAAGGCTGGGGTGGAGTTGTTTTTGAGTGGATGTATTATCCTTGGTGAGTTTTAGATTGGGACTGGGAGATAATGGCCCGACGCGACAGAAGAGTGCCTGATGGGGGTAGCGAGGTCTGTTGGACGTAGCGTCAAATAATTCGTAGACAAATTTGGCGGCGTGTTGGACGTCGTTGTGGGGATTCGGGTACAGAGCTGTGGCTGTATTGTTTCCTTCCAGTCAGCCATTCGGTAAGTGTTATAGGAAAAACACAGAATACCTATAACCTGACAGAGCGCCGAGGAGGGGTTAGATAGGCTAACGGGGCAGTTCGAGGAATTGTGAAAATTCCTCGAAGGAGTTACCCGGGTTTTGTAGAAGAAGAGATTGATTTTTTGTTTCGTCATCCCCCATTGCGGGGTGGTCCCCGGTGTGGGATTTAGCGAATCGCTAGGGGTGATGTATCGAGGAATACGTCGTATTCCTTAGGGAGGGTGTCACGCGGGGTTGCTTGGAGAAAGCGTAGTGGTAGATATGGGGTTTTTCTCTTGGGCTATCGGGAGCGGCTGTTCATTAGCCAAGGGGGTTTTAGAGGGTCTTTGGCTAAGGTGTTGTCGGAGAGTAGAGTGCGCTGGACATGTTTTTGAATCGTTCTAGGACTGGGGTGATGTTTGTATTTTGATATTTGCAATATTTGCAATATCTGAGGATAGCTGGTTCACAAGATTGGATAGTCCTGGTGATGCTGGTGGAGGCGGTGCTGTATAGAATAGCTTTGCAGTGTAAGAGTGGGCGAATAAATGTCTTGTAGGTGTGCAGAAGAGTGGAGGGGTGGGTTCTGCCGAATTTTCCTCCTAATGCATTGATGAGATTGGCTCGTCTCCGGACTGAGTCCAGGGTGGACTTTACGTCGACCGTCCAATAGAGGGTGCGAGTGTATCTCACCCCCAGATAAACGGCTTCGTTCCGTTCGAGCCTCTCCCCCCAAAGCATTCTTCGGAAGTTTTCGGGAAGAAGTAGATTTAGACTGTCGGGGTGTTTCCACTCCGTGGAGTGGGAACGTCGTGGGTGTAGATAAGGTAGAGTAATGGGGCTGGGATAGATCCTTGGGGGACTCCGGCAAGGGGAGTGAATGGTAGGGATAGTGAACTACCAGATAGTCTCAATTTGATGAAACTTATTAGATATTGACGTTATACATTGCGACTTTAATTTAAACAATGCGGGTTTTGCGTTTCAATTTTACCAAAAAAACAAGTCTAGTGTAGTTTTTTCATCTTTTTACTAAACAATTTAATAGTCTATTGTTTCTGCAACTCATTAAGTCATCCACATTGACAATTAATATAAGAGGTGTATTCAGTTTTTCTTTTTCTGCTTCGGAAAATCCAACTGTTAAAACATATTTTAAAATAATGGTGGTATACATGTATTCTTATATATTGCAGAATGCTTATGATTTGTATAGTCTGTTTTAAATGTATTGTGTCGTAATAGCCCCTTTTGTATTTGTCTATTTCGTATCCATTTATTTTCCTAGAAATATTCTCTGTATAACACTTAAAATCTGGTATACACTTTCACCGTTTAATTTGGTTTCAGAATTGGCTTTGGTTTTGAGTTTTTACGTACACACAACTTAGAAAGCAATAAATTATTCTTCTCTCTTCTTCTCGTTATATCGGCTTCTTAATCTATTATTCTACTTATAGTCATCATTAGTCTCCTCTCGTAGTTTTAACAGAAGTAAATTAATCTAGAATATTGTGGTTTCCCCAGGTATCTTATTTTAAAATATTTTCCGGAACTACAGCAATCCAACTTACAACTTTCTTACCCTTAAAAAATGCGGTAGAATGTCCGATGTTGTATCTGTTAGATACAACGCGACATTTCTAGTTACATTCATTTAAATTATGCTCTTCAAATTGTTGTGTTTTATCTGTGGTGAATTGTGTTTATTAGAGACGGAGGATAGTTGTTGATTAAAATAGGAGTATGCGAGAAGTTTTAAGCTATAAGGATGAGTAAAAGTATGCATATTCTAAATAATTTGGATGATATTGAGGAATTAAATCGTTTGGCTTTTGCAGACGAGGAATTTCGTCGAAGAATTTGGCAAGTTTGAGGATTCTAAAACATAAAAGAAGATTTATTAAAATAAATTTTGAAATGACCCTTAAATATACGTTTTCAATATATAGAAATATTTTTTTATAATATCGACCAATATATTTTTATCTTTAACTGCGAATATGGGGACTTTCTTTTTTCGGTTTTTGCAAAATAAAAACATTATTGAGGGATATGATTACGTTTCCAAATCGCAATCATTGACACAGAACAATAGATTTTTTTTGCCTTCTACAACGTTGCCAATTGGTTTGCGGATTTAATAATGATTTAATAAATTGCGACTAACTTGGTTGAGTTGATACATGGTTAAACGGGAAGTACTGTTAAGTCGGCTTGACTATTAAGTAGAACTTAACTAATCCGACATCATTCATTGTTTGGTAAAACTGAGCCTAAAATTTGTACATATCATAAAGTCAATCAGTTGTTAAATGTGTCAATTTATATATCATAATAATGAATAGTTATTTATGTATGCGAAAAGTGATGCATTATTTCTCAAAAGCAATTATGTCCTATTTTTTCTACAATCACTTAATAAAATGAAACTATTTTTTAATCAAACTTTATTGTAACTATTTAAAAAATTATTAATTTTATTATAAATTGAAAAGGTAGTTCATTCAATTTTATTACAACTAGTTAAACCAATATTAATAGTAATTTACTTTGTAATTTGGATTTGGATAAAAATCGACTGGTGACACGTCGCAGAACATAATAGAGATTAAATCCATGGGTTAACTTTAACTTCAATTACAAAAACCGAGATTATGTCGTGCTTGGTGAAACCGGGCCTAAAATGGGTTAAATCCTAATTTTTAACATTTTTTTTTAAATAGAGTTAAAAAATTCATTATTTTCAGAAATATTGGGGTCGTAGGGAAAATCGTGTACACAACGCGTTGGAGAGTGTATTTCCCGCTACGCGGCTCGTTCTAAATTTTACTAGTTTGTTTTGCACTTTCCACACATGTTATGTTGGAAGATATATTATATAGCTGTTCGTTTAAGGTCTCAGTTTTCTGGCAATACTCGGGATATCACTATCACTATTTTCCATAAGTACCTATACATAAATTGAACGCGGAAACTATAATTTCAATTTTAAGCAAACTTTTAAATCTGTCAGTTTAATTGTTCAATTTATTTTGTATTGTATAATACTCACTGGTTGCTACGGACGACGTGCATTTACTAAACTTTAACGTGCTAGAGCAATCAAGTAACTATACTTAGTAAACGTTAATTTTGCGTTGCCATTGTCAAGCAAAAAAGCCTCCTTTATTAAGTGATTGTGGAATAAAGTATTATTAATAGTCACTTTATCAATATAAAAAAACTTTTTTCATTATAAAAAGGTGTTAATTTTACCTAATTTAAAGTTATCTTTTTATATTTAAAGAGACAATTAAAACAGAATTAAACTCGACCGTGATGAACTTTTTTTTTAAATAGGCCGGCGAAGTAATACAACTTTGTCGGAAGTAGGTCAAATAACGGAAACGTTATTTCACAAGAATGGAAGTTGCATTACCGCATACATGCATCAAGCTTTCTAATGCTACTGTCTTGAAGAAGTTCAGATGACTGCGGTTTTTCCAATTTAATGGTTCTCAAAGCTACTTCTCTTATGTGTTGAATTTTAATGAAATAACTACAACACAACCCTTATTGTTTCGTTGATAAAGATAAACATAAAATAAAACCATTCATTTATTGAGATAGGTTTCTGGCAAAACCTCTACTGTAACTAAAGGTAAATTAATTTGTTTATTTTGAACATGCAATGGTATTGACTGTTATAAATTAATTATTTTTAATTATGAAAAATACTCTTGAAATAGATACTTCATTACAAGGCACAATGGAACACTGAGGCGGATGCTGCAAATACAATACGCATATACACAGACGGCTCAAAAACCAAGGAAGGATCAGGATATGGAGTCTACTCCAGATCACTTAGCCTAAGGATTAAAGGGGGAATGGGAAAAAATACCAGCGTGGTTCAAACAGAACTGGCTGGTATCTCAATCGCCGCAAAAGAGCTAACCAGAAAAGAAATTTTTTGGAAAAACATAATAATCTGCACTGATAGTAGACAAGCCCTACTAACCTTGAATAGACAACGTATTATCTCAGGGTTAGCACTAGAGTGCCACCAAGATTTAGCTAACGCCTCGGTAGATAATAATATCGTACTAAGGTGGGTAAAAGGGCACGACAGGAGTAAAGGTAACCGTATTGCTGACTCTCCGGCCAGGATGGCGGCTGAACTGAAAATTTTGGGACCAGGCGACACCCATGGTTTGACGACTTCGACAATTGCGGAACTAGCCAAATGTTACACCCGTACTCAATCCCTTAAGAGATGGGATGAAACCAAAGGATGCAGTTTTGCCAGGATTACTCTGGGCGACCCTGAGAAGCTGGATACGAATAAATATTTGGCGATGACCATGAAGAACCTACGTTTAACAGTAGGATTTCTGACTAGACACTGTCAACTAAGGAAACACCTCCATATTATGGGGCTAGTGGACCTCTATGCAGGAGGTGTGAACAGGAAGATGAAACTGTCAGGCATGTCTTATGTGAATGTCCGAAACTATCGTCGATAAGAGAGTGTGTGTTTGGTGAGTCTTGGCCTACACCTGCCGACATTAAGGAGATGTCCCCTGGTGACCTGTCTTCCTTCCTGGATAAGGCATGATGGACAATGTCCTAGGAGGGCGACTCCTTCGGGAAGGATGTACAATGGGCCATATTGTAGCCTAAGTGCTGTGAGTCTATACTCACCCTTCCTACTCTACAGATACAGATACAAGGCACAATGCTAATAAATCTTATAAACTTGATGCAAACTGTGGGCCACAGGTTATTGTTTATTAACGATCTTCCTCAGTAGTTATCTACCCACTCAGAATTTCTACTTTTTTCAGATAATCTTGAACTTTTTATACGTATAGGAACAGTAAGGAATTACAAAAAGATATTCGTAAAATGGAGTCATGATAATAAAATTTTCTTTAATGTTAGAAAAAGTTTTACTTTGACAATAACCAGAAGAAACTAGCTTTAAAGAAAGATTATAATTTAACAGAGACTAAGCAAAGCAAAAGAGTTTCTGATAAGAGTAAATCAAGCTATTAATGACATTTTTTAATTATCGATAAAGTAGAAACTTGATTTTTTTCTATTTCAGTTAAAACGGAATCATACTTTCTGAACTAAACTATCGAGACACACCTAATAGTCTAAGAGCTAAAGCCGGATTTTGCTCGTGATCGGGAATATTGACAGACTAAACTAAAACTAATAATGATTGAGAGTAGAAGTAGGTCCAGTTGACAGCAAATCGGGAGCGTGCTTATTCATTTTTGAGAGGGTTAAGAATGAAAGAAAAATTCTTTGTACAATTATTTCAAATATTGAGAACGGTGTAGAAATATGATTATGTAACGCTTAAACACAACTCGTCGATGCTGACTAGCTTACCTGTAAAATGTACAATTCATACTATATAATTCACAAACCAATGATACCCTCGTGCTTGCATTTACATTACTGTGGCCTGCGACGATGTGATGGAAGTAACGGGTAAGTGACAAAGACAGAAATATCGTTGCGTACAGCGTTGCCACTAGTTGTAATAAATACCTAACACTTTACATAAAATAATGAATTTTAAGTGATCGGTAATCAGTAAATATATAAGTATTTCTCATTACTGATTTTTGTCATAAATAATACCGTTTAATCGTACTAGTATTGTGTATTATCTATAATTTGCCACAACCTACAACTCTACTGCTTACTATATTTCAATTCTGCTATAAACTGCTAACGTAAAATTTAGATATTATGACAAAGCGCTTTACTCTCAATCATTATTGGTTTTAGTATATACAAGGATAAGTTGGATTGGAATAGTATTTCTCACAGTAAATGGTGTTGGCTTATTAACTGCTATAAACTACCTGATTCAATCTCATTGTGTAGAAAATCATCAGGTTAAAGATGCAAATGTGCTACAGGGTCGAACTTAAGAAATTTGAACTTTGCATAATATAGGAGATATACAAGTAATTTATTTAAATGTTACAATTCTATTCTATATTTAGTTCAGTGTCGCTATCACTATCCTCATCTAAATTAATTATAATTGGTGCAATTGATTTTACAGAAAGGTACGAATTTTCAACATTTATAACATGACTAACAGAACTTTTCCAACTCTCGGTAGGAATGTCATTCATACAGTTCCTAATTAATTCTACCACACTACCATTTAAAGTCAGAGAAGTATTTTTTTCGCGCATACTCAATTTAAGTTGGTGCCACATAAGCTCTATGGGATTGAACACGCAGTAATAGGGATGTAGTCGTAACACTGTATGTCCCAATTCTTCTGCAATTGTATCACAAACATAAGTTTTTTTTAATGACTGCAACACTTGTAAAAGTTCTTTCTTTGTATAATTTTCCTCAAAATATATGTCATTTGCAGCCATGAAGTTTTGAGTCTCCAATTTCGTATTCTTTGAGCCAGTAAATTTTTGCAATTGTCGGTTATGATAGCTTGCCTTGTCCATTACTATAACGCTGTTTGGCTGAATGTTGGGTAACAGACAATTTTTAAACCAATCTTCAAAAAGCTCTGCTGTCGTATCTTCGTGATAATCAACACAAGAGTCCTTAATATTTTTGGCAGAAAGCCACATAGCGTTTGGGATCCAACCATTTTCTGATCCTGCGTATTGTGATTCTCTTCCCTTTATTTGATAGTGCTTTTGTTTTACACTCATCAGAGGAATCAGACCATCCTTTGGAAGGGGTGTCATGCGTGTCAAACCACGTCTCGTCGAGGTAGAGTATTTTCGGACCGGTATTTTCTTATTGACGTTATATATTCAGAACGCCAGTTTATTAAACGTGTGGATTTCATTATTACTTGTCTCTTATCAATTTTGCGATATTTAAAGCCCATTGCATACAGAGCTCGCCAAAGAGTAGTGAGGCCACAGTTGATGTGAGTTTCGTCATTGATGAGCCGCTGTTTCAGACTTTTGATTGTAGGGACACGCTGCTCATCGTTCATAGTGTAGATTTTTCGCCTTATCAAATCTTTTACCCACTCGTCAAGACTTTTTGTGACACCGGAATCTTTACGCTTTTTTCTTGATTCCATGGAATTTTCAACAATTCGTCTAACTGAAGTAAGAGGCACCTTCGTCAAATTACTGGTTACTCTTGCTGCAGCAACCGCGTTATATCCTTGCTGAAGTAAGGAACTATACACATTTTTTATAATGATTTTCGCGTCACAAGATAAGTGATTCTTCTTTAACGAACCACTGGAAGAAGCACTATTACTTTTTATCCACGGACGCCACATACTGCATAATTATTCTGTACGTTGGGGTATAAAATCTTTGCTATTAATGTCTGTAATAACAAATGTTATAAAATTATTGCACGCCGTAACACAAGTGAACACTTCCAATGAAATACAAAGACTAAAATGAACAAGAAGTGTAATCTGTAATCTGAGGGATTGTAGAAGGTCCTTTTACATTTATGATGTGCATCTCGGATTTTACAGGGTCTAATTGGTTTTATTATAATCCTTTAGTCAATACCATTTATTGTAAAAACTACTATAGTGTAAATAACTTTCCCACACGTGCGGGCAGCTCAGTAAGGGACAAGGGTAGTTATAAGGGGAGAAAGTTGCGATTTTTTGTTGTGACGCTCATGATCAAGATAGTGCACCAACATTTAGGAATAAGTAGGACATGTCAACTAAGCAAAATCTCCAGGGGTAAACAGCTCCGTGGGGGACAAAGTGTTTGCGGACAGGTGTGAATATGCGAATTTTTTACACCGTTGGCTCGTCTGACAGTGTAGAATCAAAATCCGAAAGGATGGACAGCAAGGTGAGGCCGTTTTTTTTTCTAAACTGTAAATTTAAGGGTGGAGCATATTTTTTCAATTTTTGTGATGCGTATTTTATTTAACGACACATTTTAAAGATCCGTAGAAAGATCATTACATCTAATACACTTTAAAACAGAGTAGATACAATATCATTAGAAAAATCTTGTGCAAACAACAAATTTAATATAAAAATACCGTTGATAAAATCTCATCAATCATCGTAGTCGCTTATATAATTTTCATCACTTTCGATATTATCATCATTTATATTACTCTCACATTCAAAATCATCCATTTCATATCATGATATTTTATTTGGTTACTTACCTGTTGATAATGGCTTGGCTTCGTAGTATTCACTATTGGCAAAATCCACAACTGAATCCTTTTTTATGAAAAGACCAACTACTGGTCATTATATAAATTATGGTTCTCACAATCCATTAGCACATTTCTCGATTCGAGATTTCTACAAGCACATGCTTTCAGAGCTTCGGGTAACCAAAACTGATAAAATCGGGACCAATTGACAGACAGGCATTTTCGGTGAAGCTAAGGTAAGACAACTATTTAAATAATTATAAGCTTTCGCCGCATCTTTACGTTGGTAAATTGTTTTGTCACTCGTGAGCATTGACACCCTTATTCACTGCGCTAAATATGCGCACTTGCCCCGAATACATTTTATTCACTTGTAAAGGAAATACCTATTTTACGCCTGTTTAAAATAATTCCTTGAATAAAGTACGCATTAAAAAAATTTACCCTTTTCTGTCAAATTGGTCCCATTTAAGGAACATGACTCCACCTAGCTGCACAATTTTGATTCTCAAACGAGCAAAACGGTGCAATTTGTAGACATATTCTTGAAGACGAGTATCAAACAAAAAATTCGCATATTCACCCCTGTCCGCTACCATTTTGTCCCCCACTGAGCTGCCCGCACGTGCGGAAAAGTTATTCATATTCCCGATCACGAGCAAAATCCGGCTTTAGCTCTTAGACTATTAAGTTTGTCTCGATAATTTAGTTCAGTAAGTATGATTCAGTTTTAACTGAAATTAAACAAAAATCAAGTTTTTACTTTATCTATAATTAAAAAATGTAATAAATAGCCTGATTTTACTCTGATCAGAAACTCTTTTGCTTTTCTTAGTCTCTGTTAAATTACGCTAGTTTCTTCTGGTTATTGATTAAAATAGCAGATTAAGAACAGTAAACAACTAAAAGGTTGAATTAACTTTCACTATTTATTCGTAAAATGCTTTAAATGTAACTAGTTTTATAGCGAAACGGCCGTCATTACGTTTAAAGCATTTTACGAATAAATAGTGAAAGTTAATTCAACCTTTTAGTTGTTTACTGTTCTTAATAAGATGAACTTTCACGTAGTAAGGGTTTGTACAGTACAATAAATTTCATTAAAATAGCAGATCTTCACGTCGGTTTATATTTGAAGTTAGATGTATGTATACGCCATGGTCTGGGAGATGATGAAACAACAGAGCAGATCCAATCAGGTATCTGATGTTTGGCAGGGTCTCTTTCTCGCCCTTGAACCTGAAATATTATTCACCAAACATACTAATGGGCTTTGTTTGGTGAAATTTGAATAGGTGTGAGCAACAATAAACTCTTGCGAGTCGCAGTGGAGGACCACATAGACCCACTCACCACAAACCTAACCAACTGCGGTTGAATAAAATACCTTGTCTTAAATTAGTAGCTCCTGGATTTAAAATTAATATATCGAATATTGTAGTATTTTTTTCTCTAATGTATTTGACCTATGTGAAGTGTAGCAAAACAAATCCTAAATTCTCTATATTTTTGACTATAATCTGATAGTTCTACTGCTATTAATTCATAAAATTCTTTTCAGCATGTGCCCCTTTCTATCTTCCTATGGTATGGAAAACAAACTTTAAGTATGCAATTTAAAAGATCTTTTCCATAAAATTATTTAATAGTCTATTCTGTTACTAAAATTTTAGATGGGGTATCTATTAACACGTTAATACTTACTTCAAATAATTAATTAATACTTGCCGCGAAAGTATATTTTACAATTTATTTTTTTAAAAAAATTTTCATTCAAATACATTACATGATATATAAAGCTTTCATTTAAGATTACCTAATCAAGTTTTGTTGAAGTATAAAATGATGTCAGAAATAAAAAAAGGCCTAAAAAATCCACTCCATTCTGACAACTTCCTTTAACGACTAATAAGTTTCAAGACTTGTTTATGACTCTTTTTTATCATATTTTTGTCTTCATTTATTTTGTTAATACTAACCACTGTTGTAACAACCTCCATTCTTTAACTTTATATTAAAATTGTTTTAGTTACTGATATAATATTTCTAACCCTTGTTTTTCAGTCATTCGTTTTATATACTTCGCAGATTACACAACTTTGTCATACATATTACGTATTTTATTTTCCTTATCTCGAATTTTTGTGTTTTTGTTGTTTATGAATAAATGGACACACTTGAATCCATCCAAGTGCATACCACTAAGTTATACGTTTTATGTCATCGTAAATTTTGTTCGAGGCTTACTGCAGTTATGGAATACTATCAAGAGTTATATTGCGTAAAAGAAAATATATTGCGGATATTTTGGAAGGAAATAAAGTTCACCGTATTTCCTTTGTCGTGTAAAAATTCTAATATTTGATATTTCATATTTATACTCACGGGTATTAGATAAAAAAAGCGAGCTTCAAATAAATCAACGTTACACTTTCTTTGAGAAACCTTTGTTTCCACTTTTCGCACCCACCAAGTTATTTTCAAAAACAAATAACTTGATTATCAAAACTTTTGGAAAAAAATGTTACTACTATGTTTTGGAGTTAAAACACTTATTTTTAAGGAAAGTGTTAATATAATAGTGGTCGTAACAGAAATATACTAAATGTAAAATTCCCTTCAATTTCTATTTTGAAATATATAAACACTAAACGAATCAGCACCAGTGAACTGAAAAAATAAATATCTCGCTCTTTGAAATATGTTGTTAAAAAAATGTGGACGTAAATGTAACGCACTGGAAAAAACAGATAAAGTGGGGTATTAGATAACTCTGCGTGTGATTTATTTACTAAAAGATTTGGTTTTGCTCGGAAAAACAATCTGGAAACACGTGTTTGTTAGATTAAGGGATCTGGTAACTTAAATTAAGAGTCATAGTTGAATTTATGATTTAAATACGGTTAAATATTGTAATAAATTACAATTAAAAAAAATATTTTGTTTGTATCAATATTATTTAAATTGATGTTGTTATCAAATTATTGTCTTTATATTTTTAAATTCTTAATTTTTGTACAATTTTGTGGGGCTATAATTTATATTTATTTATTTTTCAATTTTATTCCGTATTTATTAATCTCAAACACCTCAAATCTCTTTATTTTGTTACCATTATATTAAAAAAAAATTTTTCTCTAACTCTAAATATGAAATTATTATAGTTTAAGATTTGATTTACTTAAATCAATTTTCAAAACATTTAAAAGACTCTTATCAGCAGAAGTCGGTTCAAAAATAAACAAAATCCAACGATGAAACTATTTATTTTATTCATTTATTCTAAAATTTAGTATACCTCAATCCTACTGAATGATGCGACTATGGTTTTTTTTATGCGCATTTACCCACGCACAAGGAAACACGTGATATGTTACTGTTATTTCAAAAAGTAGTCTAAGAGGTAGGAGACGGTGCGTGCATCATTGTTAACAAAATGTGTAAGCAGTTTGTTTATTCAACAGCAGAATTATATCAGAATGGTGTTGAAAAGATATTGAAAACTATTTTACAAACTTTATAGGTTTTTGGAAAGTGAATTTAATAAGTGATATCAAAAGTACATACCGTATTTCACTTGCCGCTTGTGTATGGTGCTGAATTTTTCCATTTACGGCTTCTTACACAGGATATTCTAAACACGTGGAACCATCAAGGAGTGGATATTTGGCTTTCGAGTACTTCTAGTGGATAATTATCTCGTTCTCACCATGTTATAAAAGTATTAGAAAATTTTATTGCTTCTCCAGACGTCCAATGTTTTAGATTTCAAGGTTAGTAGAATAAAATTTTATTTTATTGCGTGTATACAGTTTTTATTATAATAAAATCCCATTTCCAATTATTATTAGTTTATAAATTTGTTTTAAACTAGTACATGAGTTATTATGCGGCCATCTTTATTTTCAACAATAGTCAGCCATTTATTTTTGGTAATTTTTTAAATATACTGACGTGGAGTGGCCTTTTTATCAAATTGCAATGCTCCCGAATTTTCTTTCTCAAGGGTTTATATACCCTCGGTCAAATTTTCATTATGGCTGCCTTTTTGAGCGTGTTTTGTTTTTTAATAACCTCTCTTACATCGAGTTTTTGAAAAATTGATTTTTTAATTATACATTTTCTGATCTTAAAATTGTTTCAAATCAAATCTGGGTAATTTATTTCATTATAAATTAACATTTTTAAAATTTTAAAATCAATCTTTCTTTATTAAAACAGCTGATTTTGAGGAGTGAACCATGTCGGCCATTTTGACAATTTTTAATATAAAATTTAACAATTGTGAGCTAATATCTCTTTTTGACCAATAATTTTAACAAAAACTGAAATTTTACATATTCAATTATGATCAGATAACTTTTATTTTCATTGACACCGTTTATATTAGTTATTATTTGCTTTTAAAATTTGCTATGTCATGGCGATTCAAATACAAAATTTATCAAATACAAGAGTTAATAATATCCAAAATCATCAAAGAACAACTTAAAATTAATTACCTTACAACAAAATACAATTACAACAAATAGAAACATCAATTAAACATCTAATACTAAGTTTAGGTCTTTCTCATACAAGCACCTTTTTAAAGTTTATAGTCAACGTTTTTAATCACCACTTCACTATTTACAGTGTTTTTCATTGAATTTATCATTCATAATGTCCTTGGCTAAGCTTTAATTAAACGGTCTTAGCTTGTAATCAAACACATCACTTTCTTACAATTTTGTTTTTACATGTAATATCTTTCAATATCTTTATTTTTAGATTCTGACTTAAGTATTTTATTTTATCAAAAACTGAGATGTACCAGAAAATAGGAAGCACTGGGCTTGTACTGTATCCGATACATCAAACTACAGGACTCATCACTTGATGCTTAATTAAATTTGAAAATATTATTTGGGGTAAGTAAATCTATTTATCAAATTATAATCATTGTCTATGATTTATTTACTTTGTTCTAACATCTAAAATTAACTTGTTGAAGTTTAAATTTTTGTACCTTATTTTACTAACTGATTACAGTTGACTAATCTCTATTTTATATGATAAATTTAAATAACCTAAACCTACTTATTCTTATTTTATAGCTACTTATAAAAAAATTATTGAACTTATTATTCTTAACATTGATTATAAATTATTTGGATTTTAATCTACTAATAATCTTTAATACTTTAATACTACTTTAATCTTACTAATATTGTATTCGTATGATTCATTATCAGCATATTCTAATACTTATTTACTTTTTATTTTTAGTTTTAAGCAACATAAGGACCTTGGACTTGATTCTTGGATCGACTACTGGTGTTAGTGCTCATTCTTTTGAACTCATTTTGTCAAGATATTTTTGTGTTCTTGTGTGAATTAAGATTTACTGGATTGGCTTAAATAAAGAAATTTTTGGTGTATTGATCATTTAATGACAAGTTTTGAAAATAAGATCCCTGTTGAATAGTTTATTTCAATTCAAGTTATATTTTGGGTAAGTTATATTTATTATTATTTTAAAACATTACAAATTTCCCCCAATTTAATTTTAACAAATTATTACTCTGTAATAATTTTTAAAATTTAATTCCATTTTATTTCCTCTAAATCTATTACTCTTCAAATTCTATTTTGTTATCTTTTAATTTAAACATATACCTTAATTGTATCTTATAAACAATCTTCATTAATATTTAACATAAATTCTAATTCATAGAGTTGTATATAACCACTAACTATTCATTGATAACTCATACTTTATTCCTAATTTTAAAATACAATATAATATTTACTTATTCTAGTATCTACATCTTAAACTATCTTATATTCTAAATTTAGCTAGATTTTTAAAATGTTGTATCATTGATGGTATGCGTATAAGTTTTTAACGTTTACCTTTCCCCTTAGTAAATTGTTATGTGGATTTCTTAAAATATAACTGTTTTCGAAAGCTTTTTCGATTATAAACGGACCTATAAACGGTAATTTTAATTTTGCACACTCATTATTTCTTTTATTAGCTACCTGTAGTGACCTTTCAATTACCCAATCCCCTTCTTTGAATACCGTTGGTTTCTTTAAATTTTTGTATCTCCTTTTTATATACCTGTCTGCATTTCTTTTTAATTTAATGTTAACCTTCTCAATTAAACTATTGTATTGTTCTTTGTTTTCTATGATCCATGGTCTGTCTGGTTCAATATTTTTCATTAACTTTATGGGTGTTTCTTGTGTTGCTGTACTTGGTGTATTATTTATAAAGTATTCTATGTCTTTAATATTATTTTCCCAATTTCTATGTTCATTATGTGTCAAGATTCTAAGATATTTTATTATTTTTTTTATGTACCTCTCTGTAGGATTAGATGCAGGGTGTCTAATACTTGTAAATGTTAGGATAATATTATTTTTATTCATAAAATTTTTAAACTTTTTATTATTAAAATAAGTAGCGTTATCTAAAATACATCTTTTTGGTTTACCTACTTCTTCAAAATACCTTAACATTATTTCACAGATTACTTTAGTGTTCGTTTTACTAGTGGGTTTAATATAAATAAATTTTGAAAAATTGTCTACAATAACCAAAATGTTTTTATTTCCCTGATAGCTTTTAATTAAGTTTGACATGAAATCTATTGATATAACTTCTAATGGTTTTTCTGAATTTATTGTTTTAGGTATACTCTCATTGTGGAAATTCTTTTCTTTGCTTAATTGACATGTTCCGCAGAATTTAATCACTTCTTTAGTTATTGCTAGATCTTTCTTGCAAATATAATTTTCCCTCCATATCAGCCATGTCTTCCTAACTCCACAATGTCCATATGCTTGATGAATCTCTGTGATTATTTGTTTTGCTAACTCTTTTGTAATGATGTATAGTTCATTTTCTTGTAATCTCTTGTAATAAATACCATCCTTTTCCAATGCCCTTTGTTTTTCTTTGTCTGATAAACTATTTTGATTTTTCTTTATTTCCTCTAATGAAAATATACCTTCCTGTTGTTTTAAAATATTTAAACCTACTTTAATTGAATTTTTACCTCTTTTATCTTCCCCATCCATTCTACTTAAATAATCTGCCACTATATTTGACTTCCCCGTTACATATTTAATTTCAAAAGAATATTCCTGTAATAATAATGCCCATCTATGAATTCTATTGTTGCCAAATTTATTGTTTAAAATTGAAGTTAATGATTGATTATCAGTTTCTATTGTAAATTTATTCCCTAATAAGTAAAATCTAAATTTAGTAACGCAAAAAATGATACTCCCTAGTTCTAATTCACTCACACTATAATTTTTCTCATGTTTTTTGGTAGTTCTTGAAATGAACCCAATAGGTATCTCTATATCTCCCTGTCTTTGTATTAAAACCCCAGCATATCTATTTATTGAAGCGTCTGTTTTCAATATGAATGGCAAATTGTAATCTGGATAGTAAATTTTTAACTTATTTTCAAAAACATTTTTAATTTTATTAAAAGCATTTTCCTTTTCTTCATCCCATTTCCATGATACCCCTTTCTTTAACAAATTTATCAACGGTAACTCTAACTCACTAATATTAGGTACTAATCTTTTGAAATAATTTATTGTCCCAAGAAACCCTCTTAATGTTTTTAAATTGTTTGGCGATTTGAATTCTCTAATTAATTTTATTCTGTCTGGATCCATTTCTATACCCTTGTCATCTATATTATATCCCAAATAAATTATGCTTGTTTTAAAAAATTGACATTTGTCCCTATTTAATTTTAAACCTGCTTCATCTAGACTTTTTAATGCAATTTGTAAATGTCTAATGTGTTCTTGTTCATTATTAGAAAAAATTAAAATATCATCAATATAATGCAAAATGAATTCTTCATGTTTATTTAAAATTTGATGTAATGCCCTTACTAATGCAGAACATGCTCCTTGAATCCCGAATGGTACTACACAAAATCGATATATTACCCCATCTACTGAAAAACCTGTAAAATCCCTCGAATCTTTATGTAATGGTATTAACCAAAAACTATGAACCAAATCTAATTTCGAAAATACTTTAGCATTTGTTATCCTACCTAAAATCGCATCTATAGACATTGGTGCTTCATATTCAGGTACGGTGTATTTGTTAATTGTTCTGGCGTCTAAACATATTCTGATGTCTCCATTCTTCTTTTGTACGACTACTAGCGGATTGATGTACGGTGTATTGCTTCTTTCAATTATTCCATCTTCTTCCAATATTTCCAATTCTCTTTTCACTCTGTCTTTTAACTTGTATGGTATAGGATATGTCTTCACTTTAAAATTCTCAATATTTTTTCACCTCCATCTTGTGTTCATACTTGCAAGCTACTCTTGGCTCCTTGGACATTAGTTTTCTATACTTCAATAACAATTCCTTTACTGCATTGTAATATTTTCCATCACAATCTAAACTCTCATTTTCCAATACATCTTCTTCATCTCTTCTACCTACTTCATATTCATTATTTTCTTCTTTATCATTTTCATAATCACTTTTAATACAATTAATACTCTTCTTATTATCTTCTATTTCTTCTACCATATTCATTGATATCCATATACCATCTAACCTTATTTTCCTTTCCTCATAATTGATTATAGTTTCTAATTTTTCTAGTATATCATTCCCTATTATTACATCACAATCTAAATTAGGTACAGCTAGTAATTGACAATTTACAATGATTTTATTTAAATTTATTTTAATGTCATAGAGTTTATTTACTTCACACAACTTTTTGTTGTTAATACCGGTTAATACTACCTTTTGAATTTTCATTTCTTTTTCTTTTATATTATTTAATTTTGATATTAATTTTAAATCTATTAAAGAGGTTTCGCTTCCTGTATCAATTAAAATTTGAACTGTTTTGTCATTAATTTTACCCTGAATATATAATAACCCATTATAATGTAATTGATCTAGTTTTTCATTTAAGTTAATGAATTCACTGGGGTGGCATAACGCAAAACTTTGATATAGAAAGCAACATTTTAAAAATCCTGCTGATTAGTAACACTTTCTCTACCAGTGTTCCTTACTCGTTCTACTATGATTTCTTGTCCAACCTGACTCCTTGGCTCTCTGTCCAAGCTTCTGCGTCTTCCATTATTTCCATCGTTATGTCTACCATTATTTCTTTCCAGACTTCTTGTCCTATTTTCTTCATTCCTTTCTCTTCTTGTATGATTTACCCTTCTCTGGAATCCATTATTGTTATGAAATTGATTGTTATTATTACTTCTATTGTTATTGTTCCCAGTCCTATTTTGATTATTATTCATATTGTTATTATAGTTATTATATCTTTCCTGTGTATTTCTCGTATTATTGTTATTGTTATAATTATTGTTATTGTAATTATTATTGCTATTGTTTCTCCAGTTATTATTATTATTTATATTTGAATTATAATTATAATTACGTCCCCAATTACCTTCATTTATATTATTTGTTCTGTTCCTATTGTTGTTAAAATTTTCATTATTTGTTCTTTGTTGTCTATTGTAATTTCCCTGTTGTCTTGTTGTGTTTTCGGTTCTCTCTCCTCTTTTTCTTTCTAATCTTTGTAAATATTGACACAAATTGTCCATTGTTTTTATGTTTTGTATTGCAATCGTTTCTGTTATTTGTTCTTTAAAATGTCTGGCCAAATATAACACAATATCTTCTTCAGATAATTTTGGACTTAAGTGCATGACCAAGGAATACAACTGCAAAGCATATGTATTCGGAGAATTTCCCCTGTTATCGTCATATTTTCCAAAGTACAACCTTTCTCTAATCCGTGATTGTGCATTATTCCCCCAAAAATACTCTAGGAATTTGGACTCGAACTGCTCCATTGTATTTATCTCTTCCTCTTTGCTTATGAACCATATCAATGCATGTTTCTCCATATGTTCTCGAATAATCTCCCTTAAAATTTCCGGTTCTTGTTCCCATCTTATTTTATTTTTGATCATCTTCATAAAAACCACTGGATGTATTTTTTTATAATCTCCATCGAACTTCATGTTGTTATTATTTCCACAATTGATTATCCTTGTTTCTCCAGACATCTTCATCATCTCTCTTTTTATGTTTGAAACCTTTTCTTCCTGTTCTCTCTTCATTTTATTTAAATTGTGTTCCATTTCTATTAATTTTTGTTTATATTCTTTGTTTTCTATTTGTTCTACTTCTTCTTGTATGCTTTTGATTTCCAATTTGAGTTCTTTCTTAGTTTTCTTATTTTCTTCTTCTGCAATTTTGAAGTTCAATTTTATCTCCTGGCTTAATTCTTCCTGCACTCCTTGTATATTTTTATTTATCTTCATAACTTCCCTGTCTATCTTCTTGTTATTTTCTTTTACTTCTTCTTTTAAGATTTTTCCATTTTTCTTAATCTCATTTATTTGTTTCAAATAATTCTCCTCTACTTCCATGATTCTCCCAATCATCTCTTCTCTAACTTCTTGTTTTGTACTCCTTATTTCTTCTCGTAATTTACAATTTTGTTCCCCCATTTCTCCCCTTAATTCATCAAATTTCTTATTTATATCTTCTTTATTCTCATCCAGTTTCTTATTTATGTCTCTTCTCAAGTCTTCATTAGTCTTATCTAATTTCTCATTTGTTTTGTCTATCTTCTTATTGTTGTCACCCACCATTTTGGTTAAATTAATCAACATCTTCATTACTTCACTCTGATCCTCTTTTTCTTCTACTCTTCTCGTTTCCTGCATTTGTTGTTGAATCGTTTCTTCTTGGTCTTCATGTCTCACTTCCCGTGCTCCATAATCTCCAGCTCCCTGATTCCTTTCCTCTTCTACCTGGGTACCTACTTCTTCCCCAGACTTCTCTCCCACTTGTTTACCATCTCTCAATGTCATTTTATCCATTTTAAAGAGTCTTATTATGTTTTATCAAATATTAAATATAAAATTTTATTCTAAATAGTTTTAATAGTCAATTAATTACTTTAATCAGTCAAATTTTTATTAGAGCCAATTAATTTATTATAACCAACAGTTTTTTATTAAAGCCAATAGTTTTTTATTAGAGCCCCACGTTGGGCGCCATTTTTGTAATAAATTACAATTAAAAAAAATATTTTGTTTGTATCAATATTATTTAAATTGATGTTGTTATCAAATTATTGTCTTTATATTTTTAAATTCTTAATTTTTGTACAATTTTGTGGGGCTATAATTTATATTTATTTATTTTTCAATTTTATTCCGTATTTATTAATCTCAAACACCTCAAATCTCTTTATTTTGTTACCATTATATTAAAAAAAATTTTTCTCTAACTCTAAATATGAAATTATTATAGTTTAAGATTTGATTTACTTAAATCAATTTTCAAAACATTTAAAAGACTCTTATCAGCAGAAGTCGGTTCAAAAATAAACAAAATCCAACGATGAAACTATTTATTTTATTCATTTATTCTAAAATTTAGTATACCTCAATCCTACTGAATGATGCGACTATGGTTTTTTATGCGCATTTACCCACGCACAAGGAAACACGTGATATGTTACTGTTATTTCAAAAAGTAGTCTAAGAGGTAGGAGACGGTGCGTGCATCATTGTTAACAAAATGTGTAAGCAGTTTGTTTATTCAACAGCAGAATTATATCAGAATGGTGTTGAAAAGATATTGAAAACTATTTTACAAACTTTATAGGTTTTTGGAAAGTGAATTTAATAAGTGATATCAAAAGTACATACCGTATTTCACTTGCCGCTTGTGTATGGTGCTGAATTTTTCCATTTACGGCTTCTTACACAGGATATTCTAAACACGTGGAACCATCAAGGAGTGGATATTTGGCTTTCGAGTACTTCTAGTGGATAATTATCTCGTTCTCACCATGTTATAAAAGTATTAGAAAATTTTATTGCTTCTCCAGACGTCCAATGTTTTAGATTTCAAGGTTAGTAGAATAAAATTTTATTTTATTGCGTGTATACAGTTTTTATTATAATAAAATCCCATTTCCAATTATTATTAGTTTATAAATTTGTTTTAAACTAGTACATGAGTTATTATGCGGCCATCTTTATTTTCAACAATAGTCAGCCATTTATTTTTGGTAATTTTTAAATATACTGACGTGGAGTGGCCTTTTTATCAAATTGCAATGCTCCCGAATTTTTCTTTCTCAAGGGTTTATATACCCTCGGTCAAATTTTCATGATGGCTGCCTTTTTGAGCGTGTTTTGTTTTTTATAACCTCTCTTACATCGAGTTTTTGAAAAATTGATTTTTTAATTATACATTTTCTGACCTTAAAATTGTTTCAAATCAAATCTGGGTAATTTATTTCATTATAAATTAACATTTTTAAAATTTTAAAATCAATCTTTCTTTATTAAAACAGCTGATTTTGAGGAGTGAACCATGTCGGCCATTTTGACAATTTTTAATATAAAATTTAACAATTGTGAGCTAATATCTCTTTTTGACCAATAATTTTAACAAAAACTGAAATTTTACATATTCAATTATGATCAGATAACTTTTATTTTCATTGACACCGTTTATATTAGTTATTATTTGCTTTTAAAATTTGCTATGTCATGGCGATTCAAATACAAAATTTATCAAATACAAGAGTTAATAATATCCAAAATCATCAAAGAACAACTTAAAATTAATTACCTTACAACAAAATACAATTACAACAAATAGAAACATCAATTAAACATCTAATACTAAGTTTAGGTCTTTCTCATACAAGCACCTTTTTAAAGTTTATAGTCAACGTTTTTAATCACCACTTCACTATTTACAGTGTTTTTCATTGAATTTATCATTCATAATGTCCTTGGCTAAGCTTTAATTAAACGGTCTTAGCTTGTAATCAAACACATCACTTTCTTACAATTTTGTTTTTACATGTAATATCTTTCAATATCTTTATTTTTAGATTCTGACTTAAGTATTTTATTTTATCAAAAACTGAGATGTACCAGAAAATAGGAAGCACTGGGCTTGTACTGTCATCCGATACATCAAACTACAGGACTCATCACTTGATGCTTAATTAAATTTGAAAATATTATTTGGGGTAAGTAAATCTATTTATCAAATTATAATCATTGTCTATGATTTATTTACTTTGTTCTAACATCTAAAATTAACTTGTTGAAGTTTAAATTTTTGTACCTTATTTTACTAACTGATTACAGTTGACTAATCTCTATTTTATATGATAAATTTAAATAACCTAAACCTACTTATTCTTATTTTATAGCTACTTATAAAAAAATTATTGAACTTATTATTCTTAACATTGATTATAAATTATTTGGATTTTAATCTACTAATAATCTTTAATACTTTAATACTACTTTAATCTTACTAATATTGTATTCGTATGATTCATTATCAGCATATTCTAATACTTATTTACTTTTTATTTTTAGTTTTAAGCAACATAAGGACCTTGGACTTGATTCTTGGATCGACTACTGGTGTTAGTGCTCATTCTTTTGAACTCATTTTGTCAAGATATTTTTGTGTTCTTGTGTGAATTAAGATTTACTGGATTGGCTTAAATAAAGAAATTTTTGGTGTATTGATCATTTAATGACAAGTTTTGAAAATAAGATCCCTGTTGAATAGTTTATTTCAATTCAAGTTATATTTTGGGTAAGTTATATTTATTATTATTTTAAAACATTACAATATGTATAGTTCATTTATAAAAAAAAAGCAATATAAACTCTATATAGCGCAAGTTCAGGATAGACGGCCATAGTATAGGTGGGATGGCCATGCTTAATATTTCTTACATGTCTGCATTTGTACCGTAATAAAGTCAGTTTACATATTGTATCGTCACTGCTTGGTGACGATGTGTTTTGTTAATTTACTACATTATTAAAAAACATCAAAGCAAGTGAAGTCGTTTTTTGACATAAGTTTTATGACTGAATTTATTATATAAGCAAAACAATCTTTGAAGTTTGTGCTAACCTCAAAAGTGTTCTATGTTTTGATTATTTTTGATATATTTTGTAATGAAAAAATTCTTACACTTGATTGTAACTCTGATTTACAAGTTTTTGTTCACTTTAAATTTTTGTATAATCAATGTAGTTGATTTAGAAATTTGTAAGGAATTGACAGACTTTTTTCGTTATTTTATTAATCTTAGTTCTTCTTTTTATTTATTGTAAATATTTTTTCAGCCTTATAATGGTCCTATAGGACCGTAACTACTTGCTACACTTCTAATAAACAATTTGTGGGTTAGGGTAAAGGGACGCAAGAGTATGCAGTTTACAATAGTGCGGAACGTACCTATGTATTATACCTCCCACCGACCTCTATTCATACTTTGCTTTCATTAATCTTGCTGTGTCCAAGGTCAATCCAACCTGTTGGTAGAAAAACGTTGTTGTATAATTTCTTTATTGCAACTGTTAATGGTGGAGTGCCTAAAATGAGCTTTTACATATAGCGTTTGATATTTAAACATTCTTAACACCAGTAAAATACCTACATAATTGAATGGTTAGTTACAATATTAAAGCCTAGGTGTTAATAGCCCTAAGGGATTATCCTGGATGTAATTCCCTCTAAGATCAGTAGGTGCAATGATATAGAAAAACCAGGAAAAAACTATATCATGCTGATCATTACAATAACTTAATATATCTACGTTAGATTTATGTCTTATCTATGTACAAAATGAATACATAATCAAAGTAAACATTTTAATAGTGGAGAACTTCCAAGATTTATTTGTTCATTAACAACTTTAAATTGTGGTAATTCTAGATGCCTTTTTATTTTAAGTTTCTCAAGGAAATCTAATTTTTTTATCAGTGTGCATTATTTGGATGTCATTGATGTGTATGAGTGAAGGTGTTTTGCATAATTTGACTTATCTGGTTGTGGTAATCTATATGCTCTTAAGTGTTCATTGAATCTTACTTCAAAATTTCTTTGGGCTTTGACCTATATATACAGCATTACATTTTGGACAATTAATTTTATAAACAATAGATATTTTTAATTTGGGTAATTTTGTTTTTACATTTAACAATTTTGTACCAACATTATTTTGTGTTTTAAATGATCCTGCTTTGCCGAAGATTTTATTTTTAAAATTGTATTGGAAATATTTCAACAATATGTAATATTTTTATATCATTTAATTTCTTTCTTTTGCTTAGGAAATATTTGTTGATACTTTTTTCTACATTATTCCACAGGTATACTGATCTTAGAGGGAATTACATCCAGGATAATCCTTTATGGCTAATAACATGTAGGTTTTAATATTGTAACGTCTTATTACTTCCATACTTGGTCTAGCCTTAATTCTACTTAATCAACATCAGTTACCCAGCTACAAAAAAAAATGTAAGTTCAATAAGTCAATCTAACGATGCTAATTCTGGCGAAACAGCTGTCGTTGTAATTTATATAAGCGTATTTTGCTAATAAATAGTGAAAGTTTAATTCAGCGAATTTTTTAATAAAACGTGAAAATTAAGTTTAAACAAATAGTTGTTCATTATGCTTAGTAAGATGGACTTCCACAGAGTAAGGGTTACTATAATAAATTTATATTATACAAGTGACAAGTATACAAGAGTACGCATTCAAAATATTGAACCTTCTTGATCTGGTTTATATAGAGCATAATAGTACCATTCAGCGTACCGGTTCCAACAAACCAGAACTTAGGACATATTCAAAAATAACAAGAGCGCAAACAAAGAGAAAATAAAGTCACAAATCTGAAATTCTGACCAGTACACCTTATAAGGAAAACGTGGAAAAAAGCAGGGGATTGAGAAAAAAGCTAATATTGTTAAAAAGCTAACTGTATGATATCAATGATAAAAATAAGAGGGGAAAAAAGCCCAAAAAGCGAGTTTAACAGTAAATTTCAAATGACAACCAAAACGATCAGAATGTATTTTGTCCAGCTTGTTCCCAGAAGTACACAAACCCTTTAACATAAGATTTGATTTAATGTAGGGTGTGCCAAAAATGGTGACATGAAGACTTTACAAAATATGTTGAGGATCACTTTACATGTGATTTAAGCATAAAATTATTCATGCGTACTCTTGTACCTTTTTGTATTTAAGAGTTCGCATTCTAATATGGTGGAAAAATGATCTATAATTATAGTTATTTGTAAACAACTGTATTTCTGTTGCCAAAAAAATATTTCTAAAAATATTCTATTATAATTACATTTACCAGACTTTAGTGAGTACAATATGTTTGGAACAATCTAATAAAATTGCTAAAGTCTTGCGTACCTTTACCCTAGACTTTACGTTGTTTTTAAACCTAAAAAAAAACGTTTAATCAATGTTTAATTGTAATGTTAAGCAACCAAAATTCTTTATTTTCCGATAAAAAAGGACTTAATTATATCTCTTAACCGTAAAAGATATTAGGATAGAGTTTTAAATCCCTCAAAATCTAAAAGACAGCGTTAATAGTGTGAGTTGTAAATTTAGTGAAAGACGAATCGTTGAAGTGGAATAATTGGCATCGGGGCTGTGGTGTTCGCTGTGTAACTTGCCATAGATTGTGGAAATAATATGTTAAAAAATGATAATATGGTGGAAAAATATGTAAATTAAAAGAGAATATAAAAGAAAACCTACGAAGATGAATAAAAAATGTGTCAACCGAATTATAGTTTTAGTAATAGTAATAATAAGAAATATAAACATTTTATATCCTTATTAAGAATAATAAAAAACTCTTCGTTTTTACAAAATTTCCAATATTTATTTAAAAAATTGCTTTTTTAAGTTTAATGACTTAGCATCGTCAGATTGACATATTGAAGTTACATTTTGTTTGTTTGTAGCTAGGTACCTGATGTTTATTAGGTAGTTATAAGGCTAGACCAAGTATGGAAGTAATAAGACATAACAATATTAAAGCCTAGATGTTATGAGCCCTAAGGGATTATCCTGGATGTACTTCCCTCTAAGATCAGTATAACTGTGCAATGATATAGAAAAACCAGGAAAAAACTATATCATGCTGATCTTTACAATAACTTAGTATATTTGTGTTACAATTACGTCTTATCTATGTATAAAATGAAAACTCAATCAAAGTAAACAGTTTAATAGTGGAGAACTTCCCAGATTTATTTGTTCATTAACAACTTTAAATTGTGGATCAGCTAGATGTCTTTTTATTTCAAGTTCTTCAAGGAAATCTAAATTGTGTAGTATTTGGATGTCATTGATAAGATGGACTTCCAAAAAGTTAGGGTTAGTACAATCAATGTATATCCTATTTAAAAAATGTGTAAACAATATAATATGTACCTATATAGGGCATTATTTCTATTTCGGGAATAGCTAAAATAGTAACGAAAATTCATAAATGAAATCGGCTTTACTTTTTAAATATCTTATAAACATGGTTTCGGAACCATGCTTATGAACCTTCTTTTTCGATACTCGTTGACTATGCAGTTTACTATTGATATTCTAAGTTTTTGGGTGCCAAATAAAGATATATTAATTATTCAAGAATGCATCTGTTTGATGAGTTTTGTGAGATATCGCATTGTTATGAAATTAGATTGCTAGATTGTCTTAGATCATATAAGCAAGTTAGACTTCTCTACACTTATACCAACGAAGATCTTTCATTGTCATGAAGTAAAATTATTCGTCTTCGACTGCTAGATTTGCGAAGTTTGACGAAAATTTCTGCCAAAGAAACTATCGCGTACCGCTAAGAATTGACCTTCCTACGTTATTCAAGCGAAATAGGACAACAAAATCCACTCGGTTTAATACCCAGGCGATCATCTTTAGTGCTGTGAGTACAAACAACTTTTATTGGATTCGGCATGCCTTGTAACACTCCTCACGACATTAAAACAAATACTTTTAATCATTTTGTTTTGATTTTGTCTACTACAGTTAAAAAAATATTGAATTAAAAAACGCATTTTTAAAAGTATTAAAGATGATTTTATGAAATTTATTGTACTAACCCTTACTATGTGAAAGTTCATCTTATTAAGAATAGTAAACAACTAAACGCTGAATTAAACTTTTACTACTTATTAGCAAAATACGCTTTTAAATGCAATGACGGCCGTTTCGCTAGAATTAGCAGCGTCAGATTGACCTATTGAAGTTACATTTTGTTTGTATCTAGGTACCGGATTTTGATTAGGTAGTATTAAGGCTAAACCAAGTATGGAAGTAATAAGACATAACAATATGTATTCCTTACCTCAACTCGTATCTATGCTAATTACGGTACTGTAATTCCACAACTAAATTCGTCCCCAAGCAAGGGATTATAACATTTATAGGTTCTGTGAATAAATTAATCTCAATCTTATTAGCAAATTATAGGAAATAGAAACATGGAATGATATTTTTAGGTTAGGTTAGGTTATGTTAGATTAGTTTGGGTTAGGTTTGGGTGAGTGCTCAAGAGTACATGATCCAACAGTGCCTAGACGTAAGAAGTGCATTGCTAAAAAAATTAAGAAACATGAAAATGGAACAATTTCGAGATTTAATTTTATCAAATATATGGCATATTTTTATAAGCAGTAAAATTATTAAAATATTCTATATATTAGTATAAAAGAAAACATTTTGTATGTAATTACTCAGTACTTATATTATTTGTTATAAAATATGTTCTGCAATATTAAGTGTTTTTATTTTGCTGGAAAAATTGAGTTGCACAAAAATAGGTACCTAGGTAATACACCAATAGTACTACTAATTGCACAAGTTGTTTAATCCGTCTTAACGGCTTGAGGACACATTATTATTATTAGAACGTAATTTTTCTCGGGGACGAATTTATGTCTATATTTTCAGGTACTGGTTTAACTATTAACAGGTCAATTTTAATCATGGGAAAGAGTTTAAGAGCGTCCATAAACTCACGCATTATATATTCCTAAATATATTATAATTTAATAACTTGTGGTTAATAATTTTTGCAAACCTTTTTAATCCACTTTGGTTGCATATTTTATTGCAAATTTGGTCTACTGTCTGCGTTGTTTTCTTAATATTTATGTTCTCTTCAAGTGATCTACTTCTTTATATATTATTATTTAAGAAAATGGTACATATTATAACCTGGTTGAATAAGTTTTAATTACATAGTATTATAAACTTTTAGTTTTGTTGGTCGGTTTGTTTTTTATTCTGCCGGCTACGTTTTCACCCTACTCTATGCACTGGCGGAGATTTAGAAATATAATAGTTACGTTCTTTTATTCACCGGTGGGTCCATCAATCCACCAACCACGTTCATATATTCTTTGGTGAAATCTAGTTTGACGTAACCCCGCGTTCATTTATTACTGTGTTGTGCACCAAAATTGCAAACCTCAGAGTAATAAGTCTTTTGCTTACTTATTACTCCGAGTTGCAAACCCATTCCATCGATGTATGGAGATGGATCACTGGTGACTCCAACAATTCAGTCATCAAAGAGTGACGTCACTTCCATCATTGATGAATACATGGTGTGAAAAAGAACGTACGTAATAAAAGTGGGTTATTAGAATTTTCCAACTGTTCTCAGCTCTTACCGGTTTGAAGAATCGGGGTTCTATTGTCCCTGTCGGCATTTCAGCTTGTTGACGTACAAGCTAGTGAAAGTAGTTGGAAAATGCCATTTATTTATTATAATCTTCTAATTAAAAAATAATTTCTTCAAAATATTCAAACGCCATTTTACGGTTTACTTTTATTTTTTTTAATAATTCCTTATTGTAATAATTGCAAACCGGTTTGTACTTTATTTTATTTTACAGTTAATATGGTCAGATAATATTTTAAAATTCAGAGCATTACTGTTTAAAATAATTTTAGTAGCTATTCTAGGCATGATTTTTTCATATAAATAATGTTAAGTCTCTGGTCGTGATTAAAAAAATTTAAACAGTAAGTTAGTCAAAGTTAAGAATAATAGAAAACTCTTCGTTTTAGCAATATTTATTTAAAAAAGCAATTTTTTAAATAAATACTGGAAGTTTTGTTAAAACGAAGAGTTTTCTATTATTCTTAATAACATGGACTTCCAAAAAGTAAAGGTTAGTACAATCAATTTAGTCAAAAGTGATATAAATCGAATGATTTTGGTTCTGTTGGACGACATAATGTTTTTTTTTTTTTATTTTTATCCTTTTACGGAAGCGTAAGCTATTTAGACGACTTCCTTGCTTCCTGACAAAAATAACAAATTAAACAATATACAGGACAGGACACTCCCCTCAATTTTCATGTACTGCAGTATGAAAAAGCCGGCAGGCACGCCTACCAAAGTCAGAGGCAACTCGAGCATTTACAGTGAGACCGCAGTGTAGCAAGCTCATAGCCAGGACTGACAACAAAACGTTCAAAGCTTCCTGATCGGGCGGCGCGCACGGAGTCGGCTTTCTCTCGAGCTTTTAAACGAGCTTTTCGAAACATTTAACCCGGGAATTACGCTAGTGATGCACCTAAGTCTTGAATATAGTTTTACAATCTTCTCGATGTAGGAACATGGGATTCACTTTTAAATGGACGGATCGTGGACTTAAGATTTTCATGGGTACTGATATATTTTGTTGGTATGGTGTCTGTTCAATTTGATTTTCAAAAAATAACTTTTATTAACTACATCTAACAATTTAAAATTATTGTTTTTAGTTGTGCTCTATTTTTTTAATTACTAAATTTTTTTTAATATAAATCTGCCTATTTAACAATTTTTTAATAAAATTATTATATTTTAATAATAATAATAAGCTTTATTGTCGATAAATTCTAAAATTGGTGGACAAAGCTGTACAAAATAAATAAGCCATGTTATAAATCGAAATTTAATTAAACAAATCACAGCGACCATGCATATTTGTTTTTAGTATAATTTAATTTTAATTTAATATTGTTTCTTTGTTACATTAACCATTATAGTTAATTTTTTTTAATTTAAAAATTATTAATTAATTAATTTCAACTTTTTTCTTTTTCACAGTTTTTTGGTTCAATTCAATTGTAGTACCATAAGGAACTATTCCCTTAACCTTAACCTTAACAAATAGATTTTTGTTTTTAAATCTGCATAACTAATTTTTTTCGAAAAATTAGCATTACTTAATAACTTTTTTCCTTTTTCAAACAAACAGTTCCGTTATTTTTGAATTGCTGCAAATATAATAAAAAATGTAAACAGCTATTTCTTAATTTGCCACCCGTACTCATCAAGAACATTATTTAGTTTATTTATGTAAGTTTGCAGAACCAGAAGATGTAAACTGCTATTTAGCAATACTTCAACAGTAGCAGAACTTTTGCAAATATCTCCGTACAAATGATGCGAAATTCACAAAGACCGGATTTTGTCCCGTTCAGAAAAAATGGTTGCAAAGCCATTTGAACGTAGTTTTTATTACATTAAAGGTTAAAATCTTTTGTAATTATTGTTAAACTTTCGATATATTACATACATCTACTGACCTACTCGTGTTCGGTTAACAGTCCTATAATAATTATTACTGTCATTCATCCATGAATTTGCTAAATATCCCGCTTTGAGCAGTTTGACCTGTTTTTGTCTAAATGTACCTTCTCCCGTTCAAGAGATTGTCCCTGATTTCCTTATTTCCCGGAACACCCTGTTGCTGCAGCTTTGAGCTAACCTCTACCAAATAACCGCCCCTATAACAACATCGTTTTTTTTAATATAAATATGATAGGCTGGTGCCAAAACCAATTTTTAACGCTAAAAAAGAAAAAAAATAGCAGACAAGGACTGTGAGTAATGATGAAGAAGAACAACATCGACGAAAAAAATTTAAACTTAATTAGAATTTTAGTTTTAAAAAATAATAAAAATGGTATAAATATATAAATTAAGTGTTAAGTCTTATTATGTAATTCAAATAATTAAATGTAAATCATTAAGTATACACTAGTTTTTGTTACAAAAATAATAAAGAAAATCGAAAATTATGAAAGAATATTAAGTTACATAGACCATTTTAAAGTAAACATTTCGGAGATTAAAATGACTACTTATAGACTTTCAAAATACAGAAAATACAGATAATTGTTCGTGGAAGATAAGGGTTTACATAACTAATTCTTTTTTTTTGCGATAAAAAAAAATAAATTCTGAAAAATCGGTTCTTCACCATTTTGACGGTTAATTTGAGGTTATGTCGAAAAGTGTTCTATCAAAAATTTTAGAATTTTTTTACCATCTAAAACTTTTATGTAGAACAATTTCCGCTAATTTCCACCAAATTGCATTCCCATTTCACAATTTTTCCGTAAAGTTGGAACCTCAACAAGATATTTTACCTGGTCCTTGCATGAGCCTAAAAACATTTTTTTTAAATTCATATTAGGGACCATTTGAAATAAAGGCAGCCCTAACAATGCTTTTACTTCCTGATTAAGAGGCCTTTTTAGGTTAAAAAAGGTTTCTATTTACAAGGATTAACGCAAAGTTAAAAAAAATATTTAACTAAATAAGTATTTTAATTAAATTTATAAATTCTGTTCTGCATAGATATCATATCATATTAACTTATGATACTATTTTTCAATTTTGTTCATTAATATTTCATATTTAATTCTATTAAAAGATTTTTTATAGTTTGCAAAAATCTCGATGGCCAATCATATAACTAGTAGAAGCAAAATAATACCGAATATTTACATAACCATTATATTTAGCAACGTCTTTTTAGAAAACTGAAAACAAGAAATAATTTATTTCTTGAGAAATGTATTTCAAAGCCCGACTACTGTTCAATTGCAATTAAAAGGGTAAGACATATTTTAAAATTATCACTTAAAATATCCAAGAGTTTAAATTATTTCCGGAAGCGACTAGGGATAATTTTCTTAAAATATTCGTGCCCGAAAGAAAATTTCCCGGTACAATTTAAGCTTGAATGGTATTCAGTAAGAAAATTTCAAACCATAATTTGGAAAATAATTATTAATACAATCTCACAACTGACACAACGCCTCAAAATTACTAGTTTAAACGTGTATATCATAGAGAAATATATTTTTTTATTTGTCTATGGTCTGTACGTTGAGGTTTCAGAGTTCTCCATGGTTTTAGCTGTCAAAAAATTTCCACTTAAATATCGAGACGTCTCGACAAAATTTCCGGAAATGTTTTTAGTGGCCATGGTAACTGGACAATTAAGGCATATTATTGGTTAAAAAGTAGGGGTGTGAAATTTTCATAGCATTTTAACTGTTATTTTCTTCGTAGTTCATGTGTACCATTATTTTTTACTGTCTGCTAACCCGGTACAAGGCCTTTTTAAAGCAATAAAAATATTTACAGTATTAAAAGTGTTATTCTAATGTGTATTCTAATTTTTTAAATTTGTTTTTCTAGTGTCAGTTTTAAACAGAAACAGGTTAACTATATCCGGTAGGATAAAATTCGTCAAGTCACTCAAATAAAAGCACTAAAGTTATTTCAAAATCCTTTAAAAGTAAATACATATGAAAAATCCGAAAAAGAAAATAGTTAGTTCCAGGTTTGTTGAAGTATGCTAACGAAGAGAAAACAATAGAAGTACAAAATAACATCACAAGAAAGCAAATCGATAGAAAATATGAATCAAAATCGTGTAGGGAACTGCATAATATTAATATTTTGATTTAATTTGTTTTCTCTTTAAAAATATATATCAAAATCAGTTTTACATAAGGATTTAAAACTAAAATTGCTTTTAAAATAAAAAATTGCTCGCATTTTTTCGCAAAATCGCAAAGAAAAGATTTCAGATCTTATTTAACGCGAACGGTAAAGATTTATGCCAAAACGACACTGATAAATACGACTCACTCTTCACTAACCTTTGGTCGGTTTTAAGAAATTTATTCTTAACGCTTAACTGGCACGCTAGTCTACTATCAAAAACGTTTGTATTTATGGAATTTTCGACGAGTTCCTTAAAGTTGAACTAAACATGCTAAAACCATTAAAATATTTAATTCAATTTTATTCTACAGTATATATTTATTCTAATGTGGATTTTAACAATTATTTAAAATAATGCTTTGTTTTTTTTTATTTTTATTTTATATCAATATTATGAAGCAGCGAGTTTGTTTTAATCAAATAAACAATTTTCATTATTTTGAGCACTAAAAACAGTGCTTAAATAATAATTATTGCTTAAATTTAATACAATCAAATAGCAAGGGTTCGGTTACAATAATAAACAAAAGCATAATATTACAACAGACATTATAGTAATTTATGTAACAAGTTCCGAAAGATATTTTACGGGATGATTAGGAAGCTTTCTGCGAGTCTTGTAAAATCACTTTCGGATCTTGTTACGTACGATATTTTTTCTGTGGCCGTTAATTTTTGATGAAAAAGATTGCATGAATATATTTGCTATATTATAAACCTTTTATTATAAATTACATATAACAATAATAATTGCTCATAGTAATGATTTACTTATGAATATTAATTACACGATTACAGCAAATACTTATATTTATATTATTGGGGATAATTACAGATGGGGCAGTATTGAAATTAGTGTTATTAGATGTATCAGTATTTGTACTGGTTTTCGGAATATTAATTTTGTTGTGACCCTTTTCGATCTGTGATGGTATTAGAATCTTATTTTTCAAAGAAATTTTTATGTATCCTTCTTCTACACTGGTTGATTTCCAGCCCCCGTGTCTTTTCAAATTTGTTATACTACTATACTATACTATATTCGTGCGATCGAATGTTCCCTGACGTGCTTTTACGTTGACATAATATATTACTAGTGCGACGAAATTTCTCAACAATCGCTAGTATTACAGCTTTACATGGGAACACCTTGTTAAAATGTCGTTGATATCTTTCTCACGCTTGTTTCAAACATGGACCATTATTCCTTCCAACTTCGTAAGAGCAAAAATAATGTTTTACTAATTCATTCTTTTCAGTATATAAGGAACCATTATATATTGTCAAGTTTCATTGAATGACAAGTATAACAAATATCATAAATGCGACTTGCGAATCCTCTTAATTTCAATACTGTTTTTTTGCGGATACCGTAGTATTTATAAATTTAATGAGGAAAAATGGAAAAATACCTAATTTTGTAAACTTATTAAAATTACAAGAAAGAATGTACATTAAATATAGATAAATATGGATTTATTGTACTAAACCTTACTTTTTGGAAGTCCATTTTTTTGAGAAAAAAAACATCTAGGCTTTAATATTGTTATGTCATTACTTCCATACTTGGTCTAGCCCTAATACTACCTAAAGAACATCAGGTACCTAGCTAAACAAACAATATGTAACTGAAATGTCAATCTGACGATGCTAATCTTAGCGAAACGGCCGTCTTTATAATTTAAAACCTAATTTTTTCAAATAAACTTGGAAGTTACGTTCAAACGAACAGTTTTTTATTGTTCTTAATGAAATATTGTTATAAATATAAGTTTTTAGAGGCAAGCAGTCAAATATCAAAATTCGTTTAAGAAAATGTGTTTCTCCACGATTATCACAGAATTTGCTAATCCTGAAGTCAAGTTTGAATGCTGTAGGTAATTATCTCTCTTTAGATTGAAAAAATATTCTGCAACACCTCTGTTCTCATGCACTTTAAATTATTTAAATTCTCTCTCTTGCGATAGAATAATATTTTTACACTACTTAGCAATAATACGATTATTCTTGACGCAGTTGATTGTCATCGTAGTGCAAGTTTAAGTAACTTTCAAAATTATTGCTGTCACGTTTCTATTCGAAAATATAAAAAGATTATCGATTTTTCCAGTTATTGAGATACCAAAGCAGAGAACCCTTCTAAAATGATAATTTTTATGCGCAGTTCGTTGCGCATTGCACTAATTTGGTCTTGTAAGTGGTAATATAACCGTTCCAGAACGGTTCTCTGCTTGGTTGGAACAGACCTATCGAGTGTGAAAGTACACCACCTGCAATTACAAACAATGTAAATAATATACTGGAAAATTTACTACCAAAATATAAAATAATGAATGTGAAAAATATTACAAACTGTTGATGGATTTAAAATCTTTAATCGTGAAGAAAGTATAGTCTGCTAGTCTGATGCTCGTGGTTCCCCATGGTCGCCTTTGGCTCACGCTCGGGACTTTCTACTCGCTTCAAATTTTTATTCTAACCTTGTTACAGAATACACTGTTATATTTGCGAAACTTTTGAAACCGTTTATTTTCTTCTTTAGCAGCAACTAAATTTATAATATATTAAAAACGAAATAATGTAATACTTTAATTAAAAAACTAACTATCGTAAGGTTAAGTCATTTTAAGGCTTCAAAAATGCATTGTTAAAAAATAAATTACAATGTAAATTTAAAAAAATATTTTAAAACCAAATTTTAAAATTTTTAAGTAAAATAGAAAAAAAACTAATTTACTAGTAAATGTTAATACATTTGTTTTAGTTATCAATAATTGATATTTTATTTATACAGTTATTTTTATTAATATACATGCACCTTCCATCTTAAAAAAGTTATTTCTATAATTTTTTTTCCCTAACTAAAATTAAGGCCTCATTAAATTTAAGAGAATAATTATCATTTGGAACAAGTTCAGCTTTATATTTTATTGGAAAATTAAGCTGAAACTTTGAAAAGGTTGTTATATAAGTTTGTTAAGCTGTTAGAAAATAAACTTGTAAAAATGTTTCTCAGGTTTAACCGAAAGCAATTACGTATAAGGCCTGGCTACAAAATTCTCAGGTCTGTTCGGAACTTCCGAAACAATTACGGATATCTTTGGTATATAACGGTCGCTTTCGCTTAATAGCCATTTCCAGAATTGCTGATTGTTTTGTCGGTATACTATAAGATAGATTAATTACTGATGATTTCTTAGATTGGTAAATTTGCTATCAACTAATATAAAAAATAAAAATGACATTTCTTAATATATACTTTTTTATTTCATTGAATATAAATTTGCACACTTTTTTCTGTACGAGGGTTGTCTGAAAAGTTTCCAAAATAACAAAGATACTAGACATTTTTTCTTCAAATTAATTTTTATTTTTCTACATAGTCTCCTTGTAAGTCTATACACTTCTCCCAGCGATGCTCCCATCTCTTCAACCCGTCCAAATAGTACTCGGCGTCTTTCTCTGCAAAATAGTTGTTTACGAAGGTGATGGCCTCCTCATTCGACGAAAATGTCCTCCGAGCGCAACTTTAAGCTTAGGGAACAAAAAAAAAGTCGCTTGGGACTAAATCTGGTGAGTAAGGAGGGTGGTCAAGCAGTTTAAACCGTAATTCGTGGATTTTCGATATGGCAACCGCTGAGGTGTGAGACAGCGCATTGTCTTGGTGAAACAAAATTCATTTTTTCTGAAAATGTGGCCGTTTTTCCGCAATTTCTACCTTCAGCTTGTCAAGTAATGATGCGTAGTATGTTCCTGTAATGTTTTTTCCTTTTTGAAGATAATCGATTAAGATAACTCCATGACTATCCCAGAAAACAGTTGCCATCACTTTCCCAGCCTCAGGAACAACCTTTGCTTTTTTTGGAGTCGATTCTTCCTTCGCAGTCCATGGTTTTGACTGTGTTTTTGTTTCTAAGGTATAATAGTGTATCTAAGTTTCATCTACAGTATTAATTAATCGGCGCCAAAACTCTGATTTATTGCGCCTAAACTGCGCCAACAGAGAGTTGAAAATGTTCATTCGAACACGTTTTTGGTCCAAAGTGAGCAAACGCGGCATCCAACGCGCGGACAGCTTTCTCATGCCTAAATCTTGATTCAGTATGTGACAAACAGGATCTTTGGACATGTTTATAGCCTCTGCTATCTCTCTAATTTTAATTCGACGGTTGTCTAGCACCATTTGGTGAACTTGAGCGATATTATCGTCAGTGGTTACAGTTTTTGGACGTCCCGAACGTTCATCGTCATCCAAGCTGGTACGGCCACGTTTAAATTCAGCAGCCCAAAATTTCACTGTGGTAAATAATGGTGCAGAGTCCCCGTACACAGCTTCCAACTCTTTTTTGATTTTCGTAGGCCTATTGCCTTTCAAAATGATTTCAAATGATTTAATGACAGCTCGATACTCGATTTTTTCCATTTTAATAAAAACACTTACATCGACTCACTCAAATGGCAGTCAAAAATGGCTGAAATTTTAGTGGGAAATACATTCCCCAACTTTTGTTTAGTAATGCTGTCATTTTCATGTTGAGGTCGGAAACTTTTCAGACAACCCTCGTGCTAGTAAGTAGTTATTAAGAAGAGAAAGAGAAGAGGAAAACAAAAAACCAGCCAAATTTTAAATGTATAGTGGATGCATTTTTGGACTGGTAGAAGACGTAGATAAAAAAGTAACGGAGAGGTTACTAGGAAAGGATAAAAAAAGTTTTGACGTTTTTGATTGGAAGAAAATTTTTTGACAATAAAAAAGTCAAGGAAAAATTATATTTTGAAATGAAAATTAAAAATAACAAGACCGGTCATTTGGTAGAATTATTAGAGGTTGAAATAAAGAATATTGAAAATAAAAGAACAATAATCTAAAGACCAAGTGCTAGTGTAATTATTAGGAGTATTAAAAAAATATTAATAAGAACCCATAATTCCTTTTCTTAAAAAAATATCCCGAATTAAATTTAATAATAATAATAATTTGGAAATCATAACACAATGGTAATGTTTTTCTTATTTATTTATACAGTTTTTACGAGTGGGATAAATTATTCATACTATGGCTAACTACTGTCTTTTTATTTAATGAAATACACATTTAAATTAATTAAATTATATATACACTTAGTGTCTACTAATTTATATAGACCGGGTATATCAGTCCTCTGAGATATTAATATTTATATGCACTTATTTCAATGTTCGCTGTCTTTTTCCTTTAATATTACCCGAAGGGCTTCGCGAACTTTTCACTGATTAGAAGGTTCCAGTCGAAAATGTGTTCATGATCACGGGTAACAAGGGGAAGTGGAACCGCATTCCCCATTATTTAGAACTTTGAACTTTGTAACACTATATTATAATGTTCTAACGATTATTACGGAATATGTTTTTTAAATGAATGAAAAGGGTTTCTAAATATAATAACTATTCTATTGATCACTTAAAAATAATAGTGTATGTTGACAAATTTAAAAAATTAAAGCCTCTTGATAAAATGTTTATCTAGAAATGAGTCTTTTAATAACGTCATTTTCAATACTCTTAGCTATATAATTTATTTACAATTTTGGATTAAATTGCTCTTTGACATGCTTATAATATATAATTATTTAGATTCTTATAAATCGTATTACCATTATTTTTTTTTATATTTCATTGTTCAAGTTTACACATAGAGATAAAAATTACAATTATTCTACGGTCTCTTCATTATGATATTGTTCATTCCACTTTCTCTTTTTGGAGAAATTCAAATACAGCAATAGATTTTTTAAAATTTAGATTTTTATAAATCATTTAACAATTTTTTGTTCTATTTATACGTCTTTGTTTAAATTCAGATAGAGAAAGAAATTACAATTATCTTACGGACTTACAGTTTCATAATCATATTGTTTATTCCAACATAAGGCGCTCTTAACTTCCTTTTTTTGGAGAACTTCAAATAAAGCAAGAGCTTTTTCAAACTGAAAAAATGCCTTTAACGAAAGCTATAATTTGACTAATTAACTTTGACATTTTACTCGTTTATAAAAAGGTTTTCGGATTTCTTTTAAAGCAAAAAGAATACTTTTAAGTTGCTACGAAATCCTGGATTTAATCTGGTAGTTCGTATGTTCTCGCTACTTGAATTAAAGTTAAAGTTTTTTGTTGAAATATTTTTGAAACTGTTACTTCTTAACAAAACTTTTTTATGAAATTTATTGTATCTACCCTTTGTTCGTGAAAGTCCATTATATTAAGAAACCACAATATACAATGTTTATAAAACAAATTAATTTTTATAATTAAATAGTGAATGTTTTGTACTTGTACTTGATATAATATAAAGTTTACCATAAATATTTTAGCCTCGGAAACAGTTTTAAATGCGCATTTTCTACATAGAAAAACTTTGAACCTCTGATCTCTACACAGATGTTGAAATTGCCATAGTTTGTATTGTTTGTTTGTTTCTATAAAGTAAAATAAATTAACATAAAACTAAATATATTGAGTAAGCAAAAAAGAAGGAGAAAATGGAAAATGAAATCATTGATCTAAACTTCTTAGAAAAGTTTACGGAGAAAAGTTTAAAGACATTATAGATAAAGCTCACAAAGAATTTTGCAAGCAGTCGAATATAATAGGAATAATTAAAAGAGACACATGAAAGGAATGACAAATACAAGATTAAAAAATAATATCTTAATATAAAAACATAACAACTAAAAAAAAGAAAAAGCGGATAGAGAAAGGAACGAAAAAAGAAAATAATAGAAATAATAGGTATTAATTAAAATTAAAAAATAAATAAATACTGCTACTTTAAATGAAAATATAAAGGAATTGTCCCAATAGGAATTTTATGGTACTAACCCTTACTGTGTGAAAGTTTATCTTATTCAGAACAATAAACAACTAAAAGGTTGAATTAACTTTCCCTATTTATTCTTTAAATACTTTAAATGCAATGACAGCCGTTTCTGACGATGCTATTCCGATAGCGAAACGGCTGTCATTGAATTTAAAGTATTTATAGAATAAATAGTGGAAGTTAATTCAACCTTTTAGTTGTTTATTGTTCTGTCCCAATAGGCCTAATAATGTTATTATATATGGGGTGCAATTTATACTTCTGAAATAGTGACATTTTCAAATAAAAACACTTTTATTGTTTTTCAGAATATTTGCGTTAATGATCAATATGTTTACATTAGTTTAAACCATAGAGTCGCACTATGCAATAATATATCTTTGTAAATAAAAATTATCGGGATAGATCTATAAAAGAAAAGGCTATAACATCGGCAACCCATTGTTTTCCTCATAAAACATCCCCACTTTTTTGCTTGTATTTTAGCTTCAAGCCAAATGTAAACAATTGACTCTATCTATTTATATTCTTCATGTAAACAAAGGAAGAAGTTTTCTTTACAACTAAGTGTTCAATAAAACTAAATTGTTTTGAAGTGGAACTGATGTGTAAAGACACCTTTATATAACGTTATTTTGAGGCAAAACTACCGATTTTAGACGACCTTCAAGTAATCAGTCTGCGACCGAACGACGACCGCGATTGAACTCGCTATACCAGCGATATACTGCTGGTATTGGAATTCATTGACACATTCTTGTTGTGATAATCTACGTTGAAAATGTAAAAAATTATCAACTAAGTCACTTGAAATTCTTATCTTATCTTATCTTATCTACTGTAATCAAAACTTACATTAAAATATTGTAAGTGCGCTTATGGTAAAATACCTACACAATGAATTTAATAGTGCCAACAGCTGCTAATAAGTAATTTATTAAATTCAGAGGTTACCTAACAACTCCATAATCTATAAAATCAATATTTGTGTTAAGTTTACATGTAATAATACCTATAACCTAATATTTTCAACTAATCAACGTTATAGGTGGTTTGTTTTTAAAAGTTGATTACTAAAATAAATTCTCACCCATATTAGAGATTTGAGATGTGGATATATCGCAGGATGCTTAAAGTTCCGTGGACGGAGAGGACAAACGAGGAGGTCCTCGGACGTTTAGGCAGAGGGCAAGAACTGTTTGATCTCATCAAGAAGAGGAAAATAGCTTATATGGGACATATAATGCGAGGAGAAAAATATAGGTTTTTACAGTTGGTTATCGAGGGCAGGGTTAAAGGCAAAAGATGAATAGGAAGGAAAAAGATGTCCTGGCTTCGAAACATAAGACAATGGACAGGGCTGCGCGATGTACAAACGTTAATACACACAGCAAGAGGCAGAGAAGCAATGGAGCATGTGATCGCGAACATCCATAAGTCGATATGCATCCGAAGAAGAATTAGAACTCAATCTCTATTCTTAGTCGCACTGAAGTAAGTTCAGTTTAAATCAGCAACTTTACAGAAATTGAAAAGTTGTTAGCAGCTATTATTTGTTTCAACTTCGTGCGAACAATTTAAAGCTCAGAGTCGTATTTATACCGACTATTCTGTTATTTTACTGAAACGCGACATGAAAGTAAAAATGTTTTTTTTCATAAATCCAATGAAAGACTACTATTTTTTAAATTCTTTAATTGAAAGGTTTCAACTCACTTATTAATTTATTGATTAGCATAATATAAACTTATAATACAAATTAAAAATGTATCGCAATATCAGTATCGATCTCATCGTCATCACTACTGTCAACACTACATTTATAATCAATTTATTTACATTAAAAAATGCCTGTAAGTATTTTACCTCTTCTTGTTTAACATGTTCAATGCAACTTGTCCAGTGTTGATTGTCTATTGCTGCGACTTCGCTTTCTATCAATGTTATCACATATGCACTTTGTTTTGGAGATTGCTTTTTGCTGGCAATGTTCCTTTTCAACTGACCCCCAAGTAGCTCTATAGGATTGAGGAAGCAGTAAAAGGGGATGTAGCCTTAGTACTTCATGACCTGCTTGTTTTGCCAAACAGTCAATTACATAATCTTTTTTGAACGTTTTGGTACGTAAAAATTCTAATCATTGTTTTTTGTGTAGCACTCTTCATAGTAAAGATCATTCTGTTCCGAAAAAAATTTCAGCTCATCCTTCGTAAAACTTGATGTGGGTACTTTTACCCTCACCCCTGAATGATAGGGCGCGTTATCCATAACAATAACGCTATTTTTCTTTAGTTCTGGATTTTAGAAAACCATTTTTAAAAAGGGATATCTATATCTTGCTGGTAATCCAGAAAACAATTTTTTATGTTTTTAGCGGAGAGAAGGAGCGCTCCTTCAACCCAACCCACAGAACTGCCGCAATCTAGAATGCTAATTCTTTTTCCTTTTTTTTAAAGGAACGTCTACACTGCGTTTTCGCTGGTTTTGATCAGCCCATACTTTCTTCACTGTTTCATGTGTGTCGTACCAGGTTTCATCTAGATAATAAATTGATCTGCGGTATTCTCTATATTTTGTAAATAATACCATGGAATCTAGAATTTTCAATATTAGAAATTTATACAAAACCATTTAACATTAAACTCGATTATTTTTAAGCTTAGTAACGATCTGGATTAAAAACCTCGTAATAAACGAATTGGTTATTATTTTTTAAGCAAACAGTAATTTTTAATTAAGGAAAGAACTCTATCACGCAGTTCAACACAACTCAGTTCCTGGTTTCTAGTTTTATTCAAGGAATTCATAAATTACTGGCACACACCTTAAAACCAATGTAAACCTTTATTATATTTTTTGATATTGTGTTTAGTTTCACAAAGAAAGCTTCACGAGATTGTGACGGCCATGAAACATTTCTACAACAAATTTATGATAGTTAACGTTAAAAACCAAAATTTAAGAATTAAAATTGAATTTTTAGATTTTAAATTAATATAATTCATTTTAATTTTGGTATAAATGTAATATAATTTTTCTTAATTAAGTTTTACCAATTTTTTATTTCATAAAACTGACGCGAAAGTCCAACATTTGTAAATTACTTTATATAATTTACTTTGACGATGTTCAATCTGCAGATTAACTCATTTCGCCAATGCATAAATCCAATTAAATTGCAGCCATCTAACGGGAAGCACTTGAGAGCAATACCTTTACCACAATTAAATGATGTATTTGTTAGTAATATACAGAAATATTGAAGCACTTATTTTTTTAAGTAACTAGATATCTACAGACAGATCTTTGGGTGATTTCGTGACATTGAAGCTTTAGTCTCTCAAGTAGTAAAAACAAAAAATTTTATGTTTTTCAATTTGCAAATATAGGTTTTTAAAAAAAAGTGTTTAAAAAATATATAAGTAAAATTTTCAAAATGCAGTTTAATTCGCCGGAACTAAAAGAATATAAAGGGACGTATATGTAATAAACTAGACCAATACAAACCGTCTCCATCTGAAAATCCTACGTTAATCTTAAATTACTTTTTTATATTTAAGCAAATTGGTCTGAACAACAGTCACAAACAAAAATGTTATTAAGTGACCTAAAACTATATAAAATTTCTTTGTTATTGTCACAGAAGTTGAAAAATAGGTTAAAAAACTAATTAACAATAAGGAAGCAATTTGATAAAAATAAACTTAATATAAACTAGTATAAAGAATTGGTTTTTAAAAATTTGATATTAGAGCTACTCACCGCTTTTAATGAAATTGTGGTGTAACCTCTAAAAATGAGTTGTCAGGGACGGCGAGTGAATAGTCGACGCCTTTTACTCCAACAACATGCTAGAAAGAAAAAGGTTCATAATCCAACATGAATATTCGACATAGAATGTTCAGAAAACGTATTTCCCTAATCCCTTTATTGCCAATAAAATCTGCCCCTTCTAATTTGATTTTTTTATAATTAACTGCTAAATTTCTTACACTAAAGTACAATTTTCTCAGTTTTGTTTATAATTGTGAGTTTTTATATTGTTTTGTTAAAATGAGTATAATTAAAAGTTATCGTAATAGAGATTTTCTATTATTAGAAAATTAAATATTTTCTAAAAGTAGTAGGTTAGATTAGGTTAGGTTCGGTTAGGTTAGGTTAGGTTAGGTTAGGTTAGGTTAGGTTAGGTTAGGTTAGGTTAGGTTAGGTTAGGTTAGGTTAGGTTAGGTTAGGTTAGGTTAGGTTAGGCTAGGTTAGGTTAGGTTAGGTTAGGTTAGGTTAGATACTTATATAAAAATAAATATTCTTGGCAAAACAACAAAAATTAAAGACAAAAATGTAAAAAATAAAATTGCGTTTCTAGAACCAATGATTAAAAGTCTAAATTTAAATCGAATAACAAGACTTGCTTTTGTAAAATTATTGTCTTATTATTCATGTTATAGTTATAGTAATAATTAGTTTATTAATAATATTTGAAATTAAATCAAATCAATTTTCGAAGATAATTTTGTTTTATTACCTACTTACCTGTCTGTAAGTACCTAAATTCTTGCGTCGAGAATTCATACGCCTGTCAGAATTAGGTAATAAGAATGAACATTTTATGGTTGTTTTATTAAAAAGTTAATAAATGGACAAATTTATCAACAACCATCCGCTCTGCGCGCACTATAGAACATACGCCCCTCCTTCTGTCCCCCTTTTTTTGTCGTGGGCCGTCTGTATCCAGTTTCTTTTAAATATGTTTATATCGTCTCTCCAGGGAGGTCCCCCTCCACTTCGTTTGTCCCCTTCGAGATCCCCACACAAGCACCCTCTTTGTCTACATTCCGTCCGTCATTCGGGCCACGTGTCCAGCCCAGGTCAATTTGATTCTGGCGATAAGTGTAATAATATCAGTAACACCAGATCATCATTTCTGATATGGTCCCTCAGCTACTCGCCCACCATTGATCTCTCCATTTTGCGTTATACTGTTCTAAGTCTGTTGGCAGATGCGATGGTCTAGGTTAGCGTCTTGGCCCCGTATGTCATGAGCGGCAATATGCATTCCTTTTCAGGCACATTGGTAGTTTTCAAAAGCTGCCCATGCCAATGGCAGTTTGCACGTTTGGTTATCTCCGAATATTCAGACTGCGTGATCAAGTTTTATGTATTTTTGTCCATTTGTTCTTCAATGCACACACCTACTGGAGCTTCTGTAACATCGCTCTTAAGTCTCCCAGTCCATTGGCCGTCAATATTGTCGTCCGCAAAACGATGCTTCGTTAGTCTCTTACCATATATATTTACGCCTTTTGTCTTCCAGTTAAGCCTCCTGCACACGCATTCGAGAACCGCAGTGTCTTCAGATATTCTTGTAGTGCTTTCAAAACAGCACACAGCTCAACTGTATCAAAAGTTTTATACAGTGGTATGATGTATTCTGTGGACTTCTAAATCAGCACCTTGACGGCTTGTAAGGGGTGAGTCTGAAACTGCACGAAAGTCTGCTGCTGCACTGGTTGGCAGAAATCCGGTTTAAATTCAACCGAAATATGGTAGAATTATATCTAATTTACTAAAAAGGAAATGAAATTTGTCAAATTCTTACTAAAAAAATTATCTAGTTTAATATATAAGAAAAAATCTAGATTAGTCTGCTACTTTCATGTCTTAAAATTTGACAACTCTTTGATATTTAATATTTTCCATACTCTATAGTATATTACAATTCCAAGTTACTCTTCTACCGTATAAAGTATATGTTTTGGTAAAAATATGTCTCATTTATTTATTTATTTATTTATTAAGTAATCGACAGAACATAGTTCAAATAAGAGATTACAATAATTACCCTATAACAATAACCATTAAATTTTATAAATAGTGTAAAAATAAAATATATTACAAATATGGTTTTGGTGTTATTTTTAGATTCCGTTAGTTTTTTTCGACAATTATTTTAAAAGTTTTAAGGCTGTAGGATGTAAAAAAATCAATACTGTTCAGTGAATTTTCGAGGAAAGACATATAGTACATTCGTAAATCTAAAAGAATGTCTAATTATAAAGCCTAGCATATTGTATGATTTATTTATAATTGTGTTGATATGCTTTTTAAAAGTAAGTTGGGCGTTAATATACTTCCAGATCTTTACTGTCATTTCGCATATAATTGTTTGTTAATTATTGTATATTCTAAATTATTTAATTTATTTTTCTACTTATTAAAATACTAACAATACTTAAAATTCTTTAAAGACCATTCGTAGACTCTGTATATGTCGTTTTGAAGTAATTCGACGTCAGTTTCAGTTTTAATTTCTTTATATAATTTAAAGTCGTCAGCAAACAAGCACATTCAGAATCTCTAATAACCTCTGGCAAATCATCTATTAAGATTATAAAGAAAATCCGTAAAAATAACGTCAAATTGTTAATTATTTTTGGTTTTCCACTATTAAGCTGTTTACTTTGATTGTGTCTTCATTTTATACATAGATAAGTTGTATTTGTAACACATATATATTAAGTTATTGTAAAGATCAGCATGATATAGTTTTTCCCTGGTTTTATTATATCATTGCACAGTTATACTGATCTTAGAGGGAACTACATCCAGGATAACCCCTTAGGGCTAATAACATCTAGGCTTTAGCTTTAATATTGTTATGTCTTATTACTTCCATACTTGGTCTAGCCTTTGTCAACATCAGCTACAAACAAACAAACTGTAACTTCAACATGTCAATCTGAAGATGCTAGTTTTTAGCGAAACTGTCATTAAGTTTAAATAAATAGTGGAAGTTGTGTTTAAAAATTCTATTTTTAATCTTCATAGTTAGATGGACTTTCACAAAGTAAAGGTTACTACAATCATTTTCTAGTAATAAAAATTATAAATTAATCACTATCTGGACTAACCTGTAATATTGTTATAGTTATCTGATAAAATAAATTGTAACTTTGACTTTTCGATGTCATGTGAAATAGCTGTCATTACACGAATAAAAGGAAGTAAATTAATAATCTGTTAGTTAGGTTAGGTTAATTTTAAAATTTATACTTGCTACTGCTCATTTTTCTGGTTTATTTTCATTTGCAATCTTCCTGAATGTACATAACATTTTGTACACTGATTTTCCATTAACTTTGTTTTCAAAATACATTTCTAATTTCACGGTTATGTTGGCAAAATTTGCAAGCATAATTTTCAGATTGAATTTTATCTCGATACTATTAATTTTATACATGACCAACAAATTACAAATTGTGTATTTGTTAGATTTTTCTAATATGTCATAAAAATATTAACAGAATCTAGGTTATGGAAAAACTTAAGTCCTTCAAGGAGCTTGTTAAAAAATAGTTTTAATAGGAAATTAAATAAAAAATATTTTATTTTGTAAAACTAGATCATTGGAAAATATATTTAAATGTCACCCCATCTCTTAATTATGTACTTATTCATAATATATATTTTTGGAAATATTTGTACAGGGTGATCAGTTAAGGGTAGCTAGCGGCCATATCTCATAACATATTGGTAGTATATATTTGAGAAAAAAAATTATGATACAAGTCGCCAAGAGAAATTGCTGTAAATTATTTTCGAGTTTGTCAAACTTCCGCTAGAGGGCGTAACAACCAACACCAAGTAGAAAAATAGGATTTGTATATAATTTTGCATAATAAAAGTACCTATATCGATGATATCATTTTCATATTAACTGACCATTTCTCCATATTTTTTGTTCAAAACGTTTTGTTCTATCTATCAAAATAAAACGGTGCTGAAAGTTCAATTTTTTTTATAAACAAACTAAGATTTCTCACGTTCCTTTAGACCGATTTTAGCAAACTTAGGCTCATATGAAAGAGCATAAATTTCAGTATAAAACGCTTACTTGGTTTTGAATTTTTAACTTTTGCTGTCGCCGCTAGATGGCGTTAACTGAATTGATAGTGTGGCTGTTCCAATCAAACGCGCCAGAAAGCAGACACTAGTGCCGAAACAAGATGATGACTAGGGATGAAGGCCACAAGGGCGAAGGCTAGAGAAAAAGAAGAAGAGGGGAAGAAAAAAGAAAAGAAGAAGATAGCATACACACGTTGTAATAATACTATTTACTTGTTATAAAAGTACATTTTATTTTTAAATAAAGTAATTAAATCTGACAGTTGGTAATAAATATTTGTGGTGTTTATACAGCCATCAAACTAAGCTACTGGCACACACACCCATAATAGCAAATTTTTGAGTTTAAAAAAAAACAAATGTAATGGTATATTAATTTTTATATATTTTAAAAGAGGATACATTTCTCTATTATTTAATGAACAGAATTGATTATCTACCTTTTGTTGATTTAAAATTTTAATTTAAAAATGTACAGGGAATTAAGAAAAGTTTAAGACAGAAGGAATATTTTTACTTAAAAGCTGACAAAGGAAACAAGGTTGTTATAATGGACAAACAAGACTATTTCAAAAGAGTGGATCACTTGATCGAGAATGGTCCTTACGTGAAGATTCCAAAAAATCCACTAAATAAAATGATTTCTGCGGTGAAGAGCACTCTCAAAAGTTGTAAGAATCTTGTTACCGATTCGTTAAAGTAGGTATAAATTAACTGTTAGTAACCCTACATTGTCAAAGCTCTATTGCCTTCCTAAGAAACATAAACCTGGGAAGGCAATGAGACCTATTGTTTCAGCTATATGTACACCTAGTTATAAGATTTCGAAATGGTTATCGAACGAGTTTGAAAATCTACCCATAAAATGTAACAGTTTTTCAGTTAAACATTCATCAGAATTTTTTAAGAAAGTTAAAGATGTTGTTCTAGAAGATGGGGAAATTTTAATCTAGTTCGATGTTAGTTCTTTATTTCCTAGCGTACCGATTCCACAAAATTTATAGTATCTAGAGGAATTACTCATCTTGAATAATCTGTGTGTTGAAGTTAGAACTGAATACCTACGATTAGCTAAACTATGCATGGACCAAAATTATTTTTAATATAACAATCAGGTTTATCAACAATATGAAGGAACAGCAATGGGTAATTGTTTATCACCATTTATAGCCAACCTTTTTATGAGCAATTTTGAAACACAGATTAGTCAAGAACTCGAGTATTTCCCAAGGATATGGTGTAGATATGTGGACGACATTTTTGCAGTTTTCAATACGAAAAAATCATCAGTAGATTTCATTTCAAAATTAAATTCAAAATTCACAAGTATAAAATTTACATTTGATCTAGAAAATAATGGACAGTTGCCATTTTTGGACACATTAGTAATTGGAAATAATAAGTTAGAATTTGATATTTTTAGGAAAGACACCGCTACGTATAGATATATTCCGGTAGATTATTTTCACTGTAGTTAACACAAAATGGCAAGTTTTCATATTTTTGGTTCATCGATTAATTAATTTTCCCTTAAACAAAACAAGATATAACAGAGAAAAGAATTTAATTGAGGATATAGCTGTACTTAATGGATATGATAAAAAACTAATTCATAACCTATCAATCGTCATAGTTTTAAGAAATCTCTTTGTGAAACCACCTTTTCAGCGAGAACACAACGATATGAAATGCATTTCATTACCATTTGTATTCCTCAGTATACCAAAGGATTGAATACAATTTTCGGTACGGTAGGATTAGGTTTAGTTCATAAAACTAGTACCACCCTGAGACAATTGTTAGGAAATTCGAAGGATAAGAGAGAAGATCTGGAAAAAAGCGGTATATATGAAATAAGGTGTAATGATTGTGATAAAAAGCATGTTGGGCAAACAAAAAGATCGGTTAAAACTAGATTTAAAGAACTTTAGCTCATCTAAAATATGGACGCATAGAAAAATCTAGTATTGCCGAACATGCTTTTACCAAAAATCATTCTGTAAATGTAGATAGTTTAAAATTGTTAAAAGATGTATCAAACAATAGATTGTTAGATGCATTTGAAAGTATATAAATTATTAAGTGTTAGAATAGATTAAATAAGGACAAAGGACCTATCCCAGATAGTCCCCTTGACAGTTTATTAGAAAAAATTTATTGTAAAAATGTTTTCGCGCTTAAAATTGGCTTTACCGCGAAAGATTTACCGCGAAATTATTTTGGCGCTAAAAATGTTATATATATAACGAACATTTGACTTTTTGAAAAAAACTCAAAAATTATCGAATTTTTTTTTCTCAAATATATACTACCAATATGTTATGAGATATGGCAGCTCGCTACCCTTAAGTGATCACCCTGTACTCCAATGTAGAGTAAATATTATTGATTTACTTAAATAAAATAGAGTATATTTAGAAACCGTTTACTGATCATCATAAATCAGTATCATTTCCTATTAAGTTGACACCTATTTTAAGCTTGATTAAATTAGGAAATACGAAGATATTTACTCGTTACATAATGGACAGTTGGCTTGCTGAGAGATCCTTGACCTTTATGTATGTAATATATTATTTTCTAGACTATTTTTCCCTAAATTTTTTCCCTAAATTTTTCCCATTGTCATTTTAAATTTTTGCTTAATTAAATTAAAAATTATTATTAGGTACTTTACTGTGATTTGCAATATTTGAATGTACAATTAAAATACTAAATAGCCTTTTATTAATTTTAGTTCAAATTATTATTTTAAAGGAAGTAAAAATAACTATACATTAGAATGGTTAAATACGTTCTATTCATTTTATTATTTTGTTTTAAAAAAGTTTTATATATTAAAGAGACAACCTTAAGTTATTCTTAGAATAAATTCCAATTTCAATACGACTTCAGTCTTGTGAAATGTGCGTGATACCAAGAAAAATTGGCTCATTTTTCTGTAAAATTCCAAGCTCTTGGAGAATGTTATGCATTCTGATTTAAAATGTATGCAAACCTTTTTCTTTCTCCTCGATAAAAGTTCTTTCAACTGCAAATTAAAAAAATGCTTCAACGAATCTCATGAGGTTTGTCCCTTTGATATTAATACTCGCTTCATCTGAATAAAGATGTTTCAATAATATTTGTATTTTGTCTAAAAAACTTTAATTAGCGAAATGAACGAATATTAACTATGAAATTTAATGTTACATAGACTGTAAAACTTGGGTGTCTAAAGCATTATTACGTAACTACCGCTCATCTCACAGGGATGGTAGTGGCGGTGTACTGTTACATTAAAATTCTAGTGTTAATTTTAAACATTATTGTGGACATAAAAGTTAATAAATACAGCATAACAGGCTTTATTACTCTTGTAACGGAGACGTACAAATATTTTTCAATTGGTGTAATAACCCATCTTCCAATAAATTTAAAATAATCAAATTTTTATAGTGAACCATCACTATATGAAAGGTATATATTTATACAAAACCAAAATACAATAAGTTGGAATTAACAATTTAAAAATACCAAATTATTATCAATTGAAATGAATCAAAATAAAATAAGCTAGAATTAGATTCTTAACTCCTCCCGAAATTGACCTGTAGGCTGCCATGGCAGATTTCTGGACTGCTTGTAGCTTATCCTGATCAAGGCCTCCGGGAAATATATTTTTGTGGTTGATGAGAAAGGAGAAAAATAAGTAAATTTTTATTGAACATATTTCTATGAAATGAACTATTAGTACGAGATCCAGCGACACTCGATCCTACGTGATAAGGAATTGTGATAAGAGTGGTTTCATGATATAGTTTACAAAGGGCCGAATGCAAAACCGCATTGCCGGCCAAGCATATCCTGGCTTTTGCACTTATAAAAAATTATTAACACTTTTTTTTTAAGAAAGTTACGTCATAAGGAATTGTAAAAAAATTACATGGTAATATAGCTGATATCAAGGAGATTAATAAAATATATTATGTCGGCCAGCACTTATCCTGTGCTGGGGTCATTTTTCATTATTGCGCTTACGTCATCAAGAATTTCGAAAAATTTTTTTATAAATAAAGTTTAGGTCATAAGGAATAAAGGTAAATATGTCGGCCAGGCAAACTCTTGTGCCTAATTTGATGTCGGCCAGGTCAAAGTGACCGACTCCCGCCTTGGTTCGAGTCGGATGGAAAATCTTTCACCTCCCCCCCTTTCAGATAAAAGTTGATAGTTCAATTTGAAAAATATTCGTGTATTTTCTAATTCTTTCGTAAAAAGAGTAATTGTATTATTTATCTAAATAAGCTTTAGAAAAACGGTTGGTTTTCATGTAATGTATTATTGGATTGTTTTTATTTGCAAGAGCTGTATAAGACAAACTTAAGTACATTTTCCTGAGTTCGAAAGGCAATTCTTCTGTTAGACATTGAAGGCTTTCGACAAAGGAGGTTCTGAAGGCACCTGTGACAATTCTTAAAGCAGAGTTTTGCATTGAATTTAGTATCTTTTATGTAGATTTTTTTGTAGACGAATAAATAATAGAACCCTAATCGATTTAAGATTAATAGTTGGTACAATAGCATCAAACTCGAGTAATCTGCACCCCAGTTACGACTTGCAATGATTTTCAATAAATTTAATCTATTTTGACATACCTTCTTAATGTACATAATTTGATTTTCCCATGTAAGGTTGTTATCAAAAATAATTCATAAGAATAGAAATATAATCTTTAAACTCTAACAGTTCACCTTGGAGATACAGGGTTGGTAATGTTGTACTGTATTTTTTGAGAATAGAACACATTTTGTTTTAATTGTAGATAAACTTAAACCAACCGATTGTGACCAATTATCTAAGTTGTCTAAAGTATTTTGGATGTGTTTTTGAATGGATTCAATGTTTTTCCCTTTAGCGACCAATACTAAATCATCAGCATATCAGCAATAGACACCAATGATCTAGGATATCATTAATTGCAATCAAGAAAAGGGTTGTGCTTATTGTAGATCCTTGTGGTATACCATTTTTTTGTATCTTTTATGATGATAAGATTATCTACCTTAACTTGAAAATATCTATTCTATTATCTATTATATTATCTATTATATTTTCTATTATTTAATATCTTTATTTTTTTATTTAATAAAGGTTTTGCTAGCAAATTATCTAAAATATCACAAAATTATTATTCTACAAAACCTTAATGGTGGTTTGTTAAAGATTAACTGTAATTTCGCTAGTAACAATAAAATAAAGTTTATAGAGCAAATCAAATTTACATTTATTAAAAATAAAATAAATAAAATACCAACTCATAAAAATCTTCACCCTCAAATAACATTGCATTGAATTGTCATTACATAATCATGCTATAATAGTCTATTAAAAGCACATGTTTTCTTTAAAGAACTGATTAGAATAAATCAAATTAAAATTGTAAAAATTAAAAAATCACACGATGACGTTTACTTATAACAGATGCTTGAGACTAAATAGATAAATGGCCTAGTAAAACGCAGAAAAATTTCAACTTTAACAAATAAAATCAAAATTGTGAAATAATAAACTTACCTATTTATTTTAATCTATAAATCTGATATTAATCTGGTCTGTATTAGTGTATATTACTTAATTAATAATTAAATTACCTTTTTATTCACTTGAATTTACGGATGTACAATGATATTTATTAAAATTAATATCTATCATTCTCTAAAAACATTATTGTTATTATTTTATGAGTTGCCAATATTAAACATGAATGATATTGTTTGGTAAACGGATGATTGGCTTTATCTGTTTATTAATTTTATATTGGAATTGTAATTTCTCCACTTATTTTTTCATTAACTGCATTTAACTAAATAATTTTCAAATTTGAATGCGTTAGCGGTATTTATTACTTACTGAATAAATTAAACTATTAAAACATTTCAGAAATTTAATAATATGATGTTTTATTTAAAATTTTCACTTTATCAAATATTTTGATTTATTCATTAAACACGAACCCTACACTTTATCAAAATTAATTTTTCAACAAAATTCTTTAAATGTGAAAAGTACGTACAGATTCCAGTGAAGCAAATATAACTCACCTTTTCTGTGCCATAAATAATTGACAAGGTTTTAATGCGACGGTATATTGTTCATTAAAACCTTTAATATTTGAATCGACTCCAAATATTTGCATGTAAAATACATTGTAACCAACAATAAAAACGGTATACTGCTTTGCAATTATAATTTTCAGGAAATGCCGTTCAAATGATTTTTTTTGTTGCCGGTTATATCTGAGAGCAAATATCTAAAAGTAAAATATATTAGGTCAAGGTCAAAATGCAAACACTCATAAATTTGGTTTTATATTAAAGCTTTAATTGTAAGAAGAATGAAGTGTTACGCAAATTATATCGTATTAATTAATAAATTGTTCAGAATAATAAAAACTCTTCAATTGAACGTAACTTCCAAGTTTATTTAAAAAATTATGTTTTAAATTACAATGATGGCCGTTTCGCTGATTAGCATCGTCAGATTGACATTTAAGTTACATTTTGTTTGTTTGTAGCTAGGTACCTGATGTTGTTTAGGTAGTATTAAGGCTAGACCAAGTATGGAAGTAATAAGACATAACAATATTAAAGCCTAGATGTTAATAGCCCTAAGGGATTATCCTAGATGTACTTCCCTCTAAGATCAGTATAACTGTGCAATTATATAGAAAAACTACCTAAACAACATTAGGTACCTAGCTACAAATAAACAAAATGTACCTTAAATGTCAATCTGACGATGCTAATCAGTGAAACGGCCGTTATTGTAATTTAAAACATAATTTTTTAAATAAACTTGGAAGTTACGTTCAATTAAAAAGTTTTTTTATTATTTTTAAAAAGATGGACTTCCAAAAAGTAATGGTTGGTACAATAAATTTAATGAATTGTTCGGTATTAAAGTAAAAAAAATTATTTAATCATACAATTCTTAATAGAATCAATAGTTTTTCAAAGGTAATACCACGAGTACTTAAAATATTATTTGCATTATGCCATTATTCATAACATCTGAATAATGTGCAATGAAGTTTTCTCAAATTCTTTACTATAGGCAGACTATTTTTTTTTTCAGAATTAGGTCGAGATATGTTAACCACTGGCAGGCGCATCAGAAATATATTAAGTAGGAAACTAGTACAGTACTGTTAATTATTATTAAAACTATTAATGAAAACTTAAAAACACATCACAACTTAGTCTTATTCATTTTAGATCTATCCAATATCTAATCAAGAAAATAAAAAATAAAGGAAATAAAATAAACAAAAATTCTTTGAAACAACAAAATCACAAAAATATTAATTTTTTATTTCTGATTACTTTCTGTATAAAAACGAATGCTATCAGCTAGGGCATTTATGCTTTCTGCAAATATAGTTCAAATATACTTCATAGGCGCAACTAGGGGGGGCAAGGGGGGAACAAGCCCCCCTAGCTCACCATTAGCACCCCCTTGAAATTTTAAATGAAACGGGACAAAGTGCCATGTCTGGACTCTTATTATTTTTATTAATTAACTTAATATAATAATCACACTATGTAATCCTTTAATAAAAATGGAACATGCATGTCCTAATCATATACCTACCAATATATCATTTAAAACAAATACCTTGGTATTTTTTTTTTCAAAACTCTACTCAGATCTGGTGGTGGCTGGTGTTTTTTATACGAAAAGCTATGTAGTTAACTGTTTAGCGATTTTGGGGTAGTTTGGGCGTGGCACCTAAAAAAAATTTGCCACTTGAAAAAATGGAGGGCTGTTTGGGTTCTATTTCTATTCCATATATCGCCTTGGGACTTCAGCACCCCCAAAAAAACGACTCTAGTTGCGCTTATGTTATACTTTCAGAAAAACATCTTAATGAAGCACTCATTTCCCTGGAGCTTTCAGAGAATGCAGAATGCAGAATGCAGTAAAATGTTATTGCTGGTTACATTTTTAGTTTTGTTCTTTTTTTTTTCTAGAGATGGGTGTGGCGGTGGCTGTAGGCATTTTTTATCTTTTAAAACCATAGGAACATCTTCCACTATTGTTTCTTCCATTACATCATTTCCTATAAAAAATAAATAGGTATGTATTACAAAAAAATTTGTTTTCTTTTTAAAATCTCTCAATTAAAAAAGCTTAAATACAAATATATAGTTAATCAATATAATTTCGGTGATCTCTACCTAACTAAAGCGGTAGCTCTAACTGTAGTTATTTACTACTATTTAAGCTACAAACAGTATTTCAACATTACCCATAACTTCTGAAGATCCAGGCTGTTTCTCATTAGGTTCAACATCCTCAAGTTCTTGAAACTCGTAGTTTGAGTAGCTTTTATCAGCAACAGGGGTTGATATCAAGTCAACTTCAAGGCAGGAAGATCAAGGCATTTCATTTAAACCAGTTATGGTTGCCCCACCTATTTCTTCCATATCATTAAGCCGCTTTGGCTGCCTCCTCCTCCAGTCTTTTGTAAATTTGCAGTTATTTCTCTGGCTTTCTTTTTTGTTTTAGAATTATATACGATGAAGAATCTCTTCAATTCTACTACTGCTTTGGAGAGGCCACTTATTAAAATAAGTTTTTTTCTAGCTCATTCTACTTCGGCAATATTTAAAAGATATGTTCTTCCTGATAATAGCAGTTGCTTGTTATCCAAAATATACAAAAACATACATTCCATTGGGTCTGTAGTGACTCTTGGGTATCGTGTACTTTTGGGAGGCATACTTAAAAAGGTAAATCAGCGATTTGTGTAATAAGCATTACGAGATATATGAATCTCGATACAAACTTTAGTTGTCATTCGACAAATAATATTTATACTTTGGAGGTAATTGTCCTCTATTAATGGACTTTTCCTCAATTCTATCTAATTGAGATGGAATTGATTAATTAATCTCTACCTTTTCGTACCAATTTTATCAATTTTTATTTTTATTTTCCATGTCACCTTATTGAATATAACTATTATGCATATGATTATTATTCAATGTCATTAATAACTTCAATTTGATAGTAAGATTTGTAACCACAAAACATTCCAATTGATTGAAATCTGTGTACTACATACAGGTAAGATTACTTAATTTATGTAATGTTCTTTCTGATGTTTCCCGTTGTATTCTTTTTAGCCTGATGATGGTCTTTTAATTCAGACCGAAACTAGTAGCTTTGTAACAACAGTACAATTTTTATGAATAAATTGATTGGTGACATTGACATTGGTTTTTTCCTTTCTTCAACTACCAAGTCACTTTTGAGAGATGGATGATTTACTTCGTTTGAAACATGCCAGTCTGGTCTCTATCATCCGCCACTACAGGAATGCTATGTGGGAGCGAAAGAAGACGTTACAACTAATATGGTTCCTCCAAAGATGTAAACACCTTGGTGTTTATCCTTCTTCAATTTCTCTACATACGAGAGTCAACACTAGGACTTCAAGGTATGTCATGGATTTGGCTAGGAGGACCTGGATCATACAAGAAGTTAAGCGACATTATAATTCACTAAATTTTATTAACATTAAACTTAAATTCATTTATTTCTTGCTAACCGATATGTTGAACTATGCTGAGTTTGTTAAGGTTGATACAGATGTTAGGGATTTTGTGGAGGATCGGAGTAGGTATAATTTTTCCAGATTGTCTAATAAACTTCAAGGTCTGTTACATAAGGATTTCTCCTCTTGTCCACCTGCCAATGAAGCTCCTCTTCTCCTTTCAGGTTTTGAATTTCACCCTAGGGTACTTAATCTTAGTAGTTCTTCCTTTACTGATAAATCCCTTAAATTACTTGGACTTGGCTTAAAGTTCAATTGCCATTCCAATAATATTAAATCTAACTTGAAAGTACTAGCCATAGACACTGAAAATATCCTATACAATCTTGATAATATTAATAAAGAAGCTATCAGGGCCGATGTTTCTTCTCTCATTCAAAAATCCTATATTAAAAATAAAATCTTTTCTTCTATGAAAACACATTACTATAATGGTACAAGGGTCACTACTAGTGAGGTTATTTCACTTAAACGTAAGATTTGTAATGAGAACTTGATTATTACCAAAGCTGATAAGGGTGGTTGTATAGTGGTGTTGGATAAATTGGATTATATCAACAAAGTTGAGACCTTTATTAATTCAGACCCCTCGTTTTCCATTATTACTTCTGATCCAACTATGAAATTTCATAATAAATTAAAACTTTATCTAAAATCTTTCTCTGATACCCTCAACAGGTTTGACATTCAACCTTTTCAACTGATTCACATGGCCCCCATCACACCGCTATTATATGGACTACCAAAAATACACAAAGAAAATGTACCTATTAGACCCGTAGTATCTTTTCTCAATTCTCCTGCTTCTAAATTGTCTTCATTCTTGAATGTTTTACTCCGCAACATCACTAATTTTAATAACAAATACTCTATACTTAATTCTTCAGACTTGTGCAGTAAGATAGCGAACGTTAGGTTACCTACCAACTCCTTTCTATTTTCTTTAGATGTTTCTAACCTTTTCCCCAGCATTCCTCCAACAGATTGTGTTGCCTTGGTGAATAGCTTACTTATTTCCAATGGCCATAGCTTCTCCGTTACTAAAGATATCATTTCACTTCTTAACTTAGCTCTTGAACAAAATTTCTTTCAGTTTAACAATAAATTTTACAGACAAACCAAAGGCCTAGCAATGGGTTCTAATTTGAGTCCTTTATTAGCAGAAATTTTTATGCATAATCTAGAATCAGAATTTTTAAATCACCCTTCTTTTAAGGAACATCTTATTTTCTATTACCGTTATGTTGATGATTGCATTGTCCTCTTTGAAGGTAGTCAATCAGAGGTTTTCTTATTTTTGGATTATATCAATACTCTTCACTCTAGAATAAAGTTTACTATTGAGATGGAGGTAAATGGCAGTATTCCATTCTTAGATATTCTTATAACTAGGAACACTGATACACACCTTCTTGAATTTTCTATCTATAGGAAACGTACTACTACTGATGTAGCCATTAACTATAATTCTAATCATCCTTTTTCACACAAGATAGCTGTCTTTAACAGTTTGTTCCATAGAGCTTTCACTATCCCTTTGTCTCCTCCCTCTTTCAACCAAGAAATCAATATAATTAAACAAATTGCAATAAACAATAATTTCCCTTTATCATTAATCAACAGAATATACAATAAATTTTATTACAGATATAAACTAAGTTTTCATTTGACAGAATCCAAAGTTGACAATTCTTCTCATAATAAGTTTTTGCTGGTTCCTTACATTATTTTGGTCCTATATCTTATATGTTTGGACATATTTTGAGAAAATATGATATTAACTTTGGCTTTAAAACCAATAATAATATGAGTTCTTTCTTAGTTAATACTAAAGATCCTGTTCCTTCCTTACGGTCACCTGGTGTTTATAGAATTCACTGCAATTATTGTAGTGCTGTGTACGTTGGACAATCAGGACGCCTTATAGACACTAGAATTAAAGAACATGTCAGCCTAGTTAATAAATTTAAACATACTAACCCACCTAATTCTCCGTCAGCTTTTGCCAACCATATTATAAGCGAAAATCACGAATTCTCTACCTCCAACGTTTCTAGATTGCATAAGTGTTTTAAGGGACCTAGATTGAATTTGCTTGAGATGTTTGAGATTAATGAAGCTGTGAATAATGATGAATTCATGTGCCTTAATGAACAGTTAAAGCCTAATGATCCTTATATCTTCCTTAATCTTCCTTTTAAATCCTAATTATATTTCATTTTCTGTCTTAACTTTTCTGATCCTCCACAAAGTTCTTTCTTACATTAATTTTGTTTTCTTTTATTCTCAAACAAAACAATACTTCAGTTACTTTAATTGATTTCAATTGTCAATAGAGTCTTCTTCTTTTATGCTGTATGTATCTTTAGATCATAGATGTTATTGAATTTCGTAAACATTTACATTCATCAAGTTATTGTTATATATTTTTGATCATTTTAATCTCTCTAATTTAGATATTGTGAATTCATAACTTATATTGTAATGGATTGTTTGTGGTTACAATTTATTTATTATTTTAATGTCTGTTCTGGGTAATTTTGTTGCCTTTGCTGCTACGATTGTCAATGTGTTCTGTGGTTTACACTAACACCTCTGACTTATGTCAACTATGACATATGTCTAAACTTTTGTTGTTTCATGTTTCATGATTTCTTATATTGTATGTTTTATCATCAGCATCTCCATTTCCATTTATACTGTGCGCTTCACGTGTTCCTAAATCTTTTGATGTGGTTAATTCCGTTCATATTGATTTATTTTCTTGGGTCATGGATCCTCCCGTATCCACTTATAAGGTTTTCTGACCTTACTTTGGTTTTTTATACCTATTTTCCTATACTCTGCACAATTATTGTGCGGGTAGGTAATTGGTGTAAAACCTATCTTTCTTCCCCTCATGTCTATAAAATAGACTACGAGTTTCTATTTCGTTACTTTTCTACTATAAACCCCACAGTTTCCCGTTATAAGGGTGCCTGTGGAAATTTTAATTCTTGTAACTCTCCTCCTCCACGTCTTTTATACTTTGGAGGTAATTGTCCTCTATTAATGGACTTTTCCTCAATTCTATCTAATTGAGATGGAATTGATTAATTAATTTCTACCTTTTCGTACCAATTTTATCAATTTTTATTTTTATTTTCCATGTCACCTTATTGAATATAACTATTATGCATATGATTATTATTCAATGTCATTAATAACTTCAATTTGATAGTAAGATTTGTAACCACAATACATTCCAATTGATTGAAATCTGTGTACTACATACAGGTAAGATTACTTAATTTATGTAATGTTCTTTCTGATGTTTCCCGTTGTATTCTTTTTAGCCTGATGATGGTCTTTTAATTCAGACCGAAACTAGTAGCTTTGTAACAACAGTACAATTTTTATGAATAAATTGATTGGTGACATTGACATTGGTTTTTTCCTTTCTTCAATAATATAATTATTTTTTTATGATGTAAAACAATCTAACAAATAGCCCAGATAATACCACAAAAGCAATATACATATCTATGTATTAATTCTGGATGTCGAAAAATACTTTTTATAACATTCATCACAATCATTGGTAAAAGACACAGTCACAATTTAAAAAAAATGAGGTTATATTAACCGAAAAATAACAAACTATAATTAAAAAGAAGATAAGTTATTAACTTCACAGCATTTATTTTATCACTGAGTGGAAACGTAAATAAATTAACCACGTTGATAAAATTTGTTTATAAAGAATAGCAAATATATATGGTGGAAGAAAGTGGTTCAGAAAGTTGTTGATAACAGCGTTACTAATTTATCCACTGTGTTAACCACTTCTTAGAGAATTGAATCGATTGTTTTGTGCTATGTGACACTAGCGCTCTCTGTCGGCAAGGCGTATAGTACTAGCAATGGAATGTGTTTATAAGAGAGCCCAGACCATATTAAATAGCAGCTAATACATTTTTAAATTTATAAATGTTTTTCTTTTGTTAAATTAAACAACAACTATAAATTATTATATATTTAATATTAACTACTCTACAGACACAGTTTGTATATTACATTTTCAATTAATAAACAGACTAAAATATTTAAATTAATTGATCAAATATTGCAAACAAGCAGCCAGAAATTCCACTGTATTTAATTTTTCATGAAATCGAAAAGTTACTAAATGATCGTTTATATTCATGAAGTTAATTTAACACTTAAATTGACATAGTTGGAAATTTTCAATCAGGAATTTTCAATCATCGCCATTCGTCCTTTATATTAAACGAGTTGGCAAATTATAAATTCGTTATATTTACACAACGTGGATTTTTTTTACATTTTTTCCTATTTTTACCGCTAGAATGAAATAAAAGTTGCTTTGAAACGCATAGTGTCCTCGCTCTCAGGCTTTTGGCTGACTAATTTTTGTATTTGGTCATTCCAATTTTGTCCGACTGATTCGTTTTTTAATATTACTTTATTAAAATATTATAATTTCAGACTAGACGTGGAAAAAGTATTACTTCAATTATTTTTGTGGAACTTCAATAAAAAGTTGTGGTCAATGAAACATTTCTGACACTTACCTGCCCTTTTCTTAAAGCAATATTTGTCTTACTTATTCAGCATCAATCGAATCAAACAAATATAAACTTGACATAAGACATAATTTAATTTCCAACTGGTTCTCAAGGAGCAGAAGCAGAACTTTTCCATCTAAAATAAGATTAATAAATAACTATTTGTTTAAACTTAAGTTCCACCTTTATTAAAAAATTTGATTTTAAAATATAATGACACCTGTTTCGCTAGAATTAGCATCGTCAAATTGACATATCGAAGTTATATTTTGTTTGTTTGTAGCTAGGTACCTGATGTTGATTCGGTAGTATTAAGGCTAGACCAAGTATGGAAGTAATAAGAGATAACAATATTAAAGCCTAAGGGATTATTCTGAATGTACTTCCCTCTAAGATCGCTATAACTGTGCAATGATATAGAAAATCCAGGAAAAAACTATATCATGCTGATCTTTACACAATAACCTAATATATTTGTGTTACAATTACATCTTATCTATGTATAAAATGAAGACTCAGTCAAAGTAAACAGTTTAATAGTGGAGAACTTCCACGACTTATTTTTTCATTAACAACTTTCAATTGTGGATCTGCTACATGTTTTTTATTTCAAAGTCTTCAGGGAAATCTAAATTTTGTGTTTTATCACAAGTGTGTAGTATATGGATGTCCTTGATGTATGAGTGAGTTTTGGATGTTCAAGTAGGTGCTTTGCATAATTTTGACTTATCTGGTTGTTTTAATATATATGCTCTTAAGTATTATTTGGTAAAGCCAAAATGATTAATCTGCTCTTAGACTTCCTTAGGTCCAATGTGGTTCCTCTTGAGTCTGTCTCTTTAGTTCGTTGTCCAACCTACTGATTTAAAGTGATGATGACCAGTCTCGGTACAGCTTCTCTGTACAGAAAGTATCTTCTAAACTAGCGTATTCCTTCGTGTTGCTAACTATATCTATTGATCACAGTTACTTTAGACAGGGCTCGATGAAATTCTACCACTGTGCCTTGATATTTTAAGACTTTAGTTGTGACAGTACTTCTACTGTCTGTGTGAATGACAATGTACCCTTTTAATTTCTGTTGGGTATTTTCTATGCTGCAAAAATTATGTTAGTCACCTCTTAAATTGATTGTACTAACCCTGTCTTTTTGGAAGAGTTTTTTATTATTCTTAGTCAGCTCTGTCTAACTGACAATTCTGTTGCAATTTATGTAGGTAATATGATTCTAAGCAAACTCCACATTCCGTTCCATATTTAGTTTTAGTAATATAGTGTAAATTTTGTTAATTTGAAACCAGTGCCCGTACTCTTGACTAAGGGAGTGAAGCTTCCCAAAAAAAGATATATTATTTTGTCTTTGTCACTGCAATGACAAAGTGACCAAGCAGAATAAAGATAACACTATATTTTTACTTGAACCTCTACTCCCTCAGTCAAAAATAAGGGCAGCGCAAGTTTATCTACATCTACAGAAGCAGGATTTTATTCACCTTGTCGTTCCTCACTCTTTATTAGGTTTAAGACGATATGAAACGTGTTATCAGCGCACTTATTTGACAAATATTTCTAGGGATCTTATATTTAACTTACTTTCATTGCCTTGGTTGGTTTTCATAGCTTCTAATTTAAAGCAACGTGTTTTACTACATAGTTTACTTATTATGTGAGAAAATGTACACTACCAATATATGAAGTGCATAACAACTTAACCAAAACCTCGAAAACTATTTACAACTTTCAATATTAATAATTTCCATGGTAGGCCATTGTTATTTATTTTGCGAAACAGTGAGTCAATAAATGAGAATGTAATTAAAATGGTATTAAATAAGATTTGTGTTTAATTTATATTTTATTTCTTAGTTAAATTAAATTTTATTATGCTTGGAATAAACTAACAAATTAAATGTCTTAATGAAATATGCATTAATGGTTAATTGCAATACTTAATGTGGAATTAACCATATTAAAATCCACTACATATCTTTGGAGGAAGATATAGGCTCTAATATTATTATGTCTTCACTTAATACTTTGTCCAGTTTTAAACAATGCTTAATCAACATAAGAAAGTTATCTTCTAAAACAAAACCTAACTTCTATATACCAATCTGACGATGATAATAAAGAGATATTACATTGTCCAATAACGCCGGACTTTTAAAATCGTCTTTATTTTGACATGCACGTATGCGCAGCGGAAAAACTTTATTAAAATACTGCCTATTCTTATTAGTGGAATTACAAAATTCAGGTTTAACGTTCCATTATTTTAATTTCGAGCTAGATCGTGACATGCTCGGTGAACATGATGGATATGATAAACACGTTGCTGATATTTAAATTTGTTGACAGTGCTTAGAGGTAAGAGATATGGTAAAAGTATTTTTCGATACTCTATAAGTGGTACATGTTTTTAGATAATCATAGAGATTAATTAAATTAATCAAATGTTAGGTTAATTTTTATGTTATTATTTTTTTTTCGGGCTGAGATAGGAAACTCATGTTCGATGGGTCCTTATCCAGAACCCAACAGTGTTGGACTCACCCTCGGGAGGATGCCTACCAACCAAACCCACCTCGAAACTCGCCGTTACCCCTGCCTCGGAGTCACTACCCTAGCATACTCCAAGACGGGTGGCAGTCCCACACACAATCTTCACTCATTCATACCATTCGCCATCAGAACATTTCTTCTCCTAACCATTTTCTTCACAACTTCGCTAATCTCCCCCATTTTTTCTCCCCTTTCAACATTATCTCCACCTTGTTCTCCCTATACACTGCTACCCCGAGTTTCCTCTCCAACCGAGTTTCCTCCTTGTTCCTTCGACATCTAAACACATTATCCTCCACCTCACACCTCACGCATATTCCAGCCTCTTTCTTCCCAATCTTGACCCATGCCCAGTGAGCACTTGGATCAAGAAGTAGTTTACGTCCCCAAACTCTCGGTCCTTCCTTTTTTGAGGCACCCATTCACCGTTGCCTCTTTGCCTTAGCCATCAGGTTCAAAGGGTATGACTTTAACAGCACAGCTCCTGCTAATGCACCCACTGCCCTGTGCTCCTGAACGACTCCCAACAAAATCCCCCTCTGCACCTGCAGTAGTGGCTTTATCCTCGTATGGATCTCCGCTCTTTCACCCCATTTTTTATGTTATGAATAAGGACAACTAACTGAAAAAACTTAATACAGAATAATTCCAGTCATTATTAAAACAGCTGTTATCGATCTAAAAAGTTAATATTATTTAAATTAAGTTTGATTACAAAGCTGTCTGTTTAGTGTTTTTAACATTACATTTTCATCTTTTACTGTATATAAAAATAATTTTTTTTATGAATTCTTTATTAATATTTTATTTTTTTAAACAATTATCTTCTAGTGTATATAATATGTCACTTTCTCCATTTTTTACTTCACCAGCACCTTTGGTAAATTCAATGTTTCTCATTTTATTTTATTTTCTTTGTTATGGTTTTATTAGAAATTTATTTCTATTCATTTTTATCTTGTCCAGGTTGCTTCAGTCGCAGGTCGCTTCCATTTTAAATTTTTTTGGTCATCACTGGGTACAGATTTTTTTCAACTTTAATTTTTATTAACAGCAATTAAAAAATATAGATAAATCGGTTAAATACTGTTAAAAAAATTTAAATTCCCAGTATTTATCTTGCTAGCTTTTTAAATATAATTCTCACTTAAAGAGTAAATTTTAACGATAATCCCAATCCTATACTATCCCATTATTTGGTTGCATGAACGTATTGATAGTGAGTGAATAATGGCTGGGTAGATGTCATCTGCAGTAACTTTAAAAACTCAGGACATTTAAGGATATAAAATCGTATTTTAATGATTCTTCTTGTGAACTTAATGATTTAAATCTCAATTTTAAAGCTTGAATAAAACACAAAAGATAAAAATGGAATATTATTTTAGTAGTTTTCTTTTTATTAGAAATATTTTTTTAATAAAAGTAGAGAGAATTAGAGAAAGGAAAAATAATTTTTATTTAATTTCCTAAATTTATAATTGAGATACTAAAATGCGATAGGTTACAGATTTCATAATTATTTATGTCAGCAGGGTATTGCAACAAGAGCTACACTAACAAAATGGTAGTTGTTTTATTAGGGTTATTATGAATAACTTATGTTTTTAAATTTTTGTCCAATTAAACTTCAAAGTAAATGACAATGTCAATTAACTTATGACAAATGCCACTATTTACTTTAATATAAGCTATATAAATGATTAGTCAAAAGGGGATGTTATTAGATGTTTTAAAAACAATATTTATACGTAAATGAAACATATCCGGTGGGATAATTTTCTAAAAATGATCGTACCCCAAAGAAAATTTCCAGGAATAGTTTAAGTTAGCGAAGTATTCGGTAAAAAAATTTCACACCATAATATGGAAAATAATTATGAAATGACATCTGAGACAAAACTTAATAATTATTAGTTTAAAAAATATTGCCAACTTTAGTTACACCAAATGCTAAAATTCAGATGAGTATTAGTTTAGTCTATCATAATTTTGTTCAATGCAGGTGATAGGTTTTCCTTTTCAACTGTCATAAAATTTCCACTTAAATATAGTGGCGCAACGAAAAAATTTCTGGAAATTTTTTTAGTATTTTACTTTTAGTTGGTAACTAAACAAAATTAAGGCATCTTATTGGTTAAAAAGTAGTGTGAAATTTTCTTTATTATAAAATCGATTAAAATCATTGCAACACCTTTATATAAAACATTAACCATCTACTTCAAGTGTTTCTTAAAAAAATTTCTGGTATTTAAAATATTTTTAAAATCTAATTAAAATGCTTCTAATAATATTCTGTCCTTCATCAAAGTATTCTTTGACGTATATGCTGGGTGAGTAGAACCCTTCATAAAAGACCTCTTGATCTAAAATTGATCTTTAGTAAAATTAATCTATAGTCACAAGGTTACATTGGACAAATTTGTCATCAAAAAACTAAAAATACGTTGTTATAAAAGAAAACGATTTAAAAGACACAGCGTTTTCTTTTTACGCTAAATTAACCTAAAAAATCCGCAAAAATCAGGGTAATGGTTTTGCGATTAAAAAAAGTTGTAGTTCTAGAACTCTATGAAGTGTACTTTTGCATAGAGATTTTTTTTTAAAAAAGCTTACTTGGCTATAGAGGATGGCAAATTTTTTTTTTCACTACTTGCTATAGAACCTAACTTTATTGACTTTGTTGAGGTAGTAAAGTTGTTCATTATTGAAATTTATGGTAGTAACCCTTACTATGTGAAAGTTCATCTTATTCAGAATAATAAACAACTAAAAGGTTGAATTAACTTTCACTATTTATTCTTTAAATACTTTAAATGTAATGACAGCCGTTTCGCTATCGAAATAGCATCGTTAGATTGACATTGAAGTTACATTTTGTTTGTTTGTAACTAGGTACTTGATGTTGATAAGTAGTTAAGGCTAGACCAAGTAAGGAAGTAATAAGACATAACAATATTAAAGCCTAGATGTTATTAGCCCTAAGGGATTATCCTGGATGTATTTCCCTCTAAGATCAGTACAACTGTGCAATGATATAGAAAAACCAGAAAAAAACTATGTCCTGCTGATCTTTACAATAACTTAATATATTTGTGTTATAATTAAGTCTTATCTATGTATAAAATGAAGACTCAATCAAAGTAAACAGTTTAATAGTGGTGAACTTCCAAGATTTGTTTGTTCATTAACTACATTATATTGTTGATCTGCTAGATGTCTTTTGATTTCAAGTTCTTCGAGGAAATCTAAATTTTGTTTTTTATTACAGGTGTGTAATGTTTGAATGTCATTGGTGTGTATGAGTGAGTGAGGATGTTCAAGAACGTGTTTTGCATAGTTTGACTTATCTGGTTGTTGTAATCTATATGCTCTTAAATGTTCATTGAATCTTATTTCAAAATTTCTTTGTGTTTGACCTATATATACAGCATTACAAAATTGTTAAATGTAAAAACAAAATTACTTAAATTAAAAAAATCTGGTGTTTACAAAATTAATTGTCCAAATTGTAATGCTGTATACATAGGTCAAACACAAAAAAATTTTGAAATAAGATTCGCTCTACCATTATCCCTCGACCAAGCGGAACGTTTTTGCCAAAGGAATGTTGTTTTCCCAAAAATAGATTTCAAAAATGGTTCTATACTGTTTTTTAAAATAAAACTAAAGGTGTATAAACCCATTACTTATAATTTCACCAAATATAAACTTTAAAATCAAAAAAAGAATAAAGTATTTACAAATAAAAAGGGTTTTCTCTATACTCACGCATTCAAATTACATATTCTAGTCGTCAATCGATATGTTCTTTTTAGACATACAACCTTTCCATTTAACTTTTTTCTTTTGGATAAAGAAGTTTTTTTAATATTGTTCTTTTATAACAACGAATTTTTGGATTTCTGATAACAAGTTTGTCATCCAATTCACTGATTAACTCGATTACTTAAAGTACCAACGTAGAGAGATGCATTAAAAAAATGCATTACATTAAAAAACCTTCTTTCTGTTCATAATTCTATAGTGGCGCTCTTCGAGCTAAGAAAGAACTGTAACAGACTCTCTCGATTCTTCCATTTCACACGCCTTTACTAAAAAAACAATCAGCATAACTTTGAAGATCTACATTGACTGACGTGCCTTCTTAGGGAGAGGAAAGCCCCAAGAAAGTTCATTGAGAACTTTGCATTTTAGTCTCCGGGTCATAGCCATACACCCAAATTTCATCTCCGGCTATAATTTTGGCCGTGAAGTCATTAAATTGTTCCTTCAATTCCATGCAAACTGACAAACTGTTTTCCTACTGTTCATTAGCCGAAACTCCGGAAACATTATTAGTTAAAGTACTTTGCCAAGACACGTACGAAATACTAAGTTCTTCGGAAAACTCTTAAATAGTCAATCGCCGGTTTGAACGGACCCTGTTTGCCACTTTGTGCTTGTTTTGGTCTGTTTTTGAGGTTGAAGGACCGTTGCTCGTTTTCGACCTACTCTATTTCACATTTATATCGCTCATAGCACTTGTAAACCGTCTTCAGAGTCATCATATTATCGCCATTTACTAATTTTAACGTTTGATGAGTTTCTTTATCACATTTTTTGTGGTAAAGTGGTGTATGATACTAACGATGCTTCTTACTTCAAATAAAAATTAAAAGATGAAATATGGAACCATCTGAATTAATACTGTTTTCAATAATATTCTGTACTTCATAAAACTGTACTCTGCTTAACCGAAAATAGTTGGAAACAATAGGGACAGAAAATTCGGACATCAACACAAACTCCTCATGAGTACTTCTCTTTTTCATTTATCTGCTCTTCAAAAATAATTTGTTGTCTTTGAATGGGCTGTATACCAAAACCATTTGTTTAAACTCTGCATCAGAATCTGATTGGGAACTGCCAAGGAACAAATCTATGATAAACACAAATAAGTTTTTTTTCACCTTGTACCCGCACATTTATAATAGCACAGACTGCCCAGCTACATTTCAATTTGTGCATACACTGCAAGGCATCTGTTTTTCCTGAACTACGTAACTACAATTTTTTTCTCTAGCAAATGATTTATTTGAATATTATCAACAACTTTCGTGAGGGCAGTTTATAAAGATCACAATAACATCATCAAATCAATGATATAAAATGGACTCTTGCTTTACCTTTGGTGAAACAAAGAAGTAAAACATACATTTCAGTTATCTATTAAGAAAAAACTTTTATATTGAAGACCAAACTGAGGACAATGAGTCATAACGAAAAACAAAAAAATATATATACATAATGGACATTTCATGATACAATTGTGTAGCATCGAAATGTGCTGGATTGTTCTATATTACCATCTACTTTTGCGTTTCTATCCGTCGCACAGTTAAAATAAAAATCGAACTTTAGGGATCTCAAGACAGAAAGGACTACGTAAAAGTGGTGTTTTATTACAGCCCCAGAGACAACTTCATACAATAAAATTCTGTACGCGACATGCCTTAATAAATGTCTGGCTTTTGCGGTATTGCTCGCAGAGGAAAAGAAGTTTATCGTATCTTCTTCGAATACTTTGATCCAATAACCCGAGACTTTAAACTTTTTATCCAGATTTTCTTTTAGTTCTTTTATTACTTGAATGTTTGAAAAGCCTGTTATATCATTAAAAGTAGGGCTGTGCATTGTTAGTTGAAACACGTTTGAATGTTCCAATTTATACACTGCTCAACAATTGAAGTGGATATTAGAAAAATCTGTAATTTTCTTTCGTCATTGGTTAATAATATATTTTAATTCGATAAAATAAGTTTACCTTACAATATACTCAAAAAAATAAAATTAACAAAGTTTTTAATGAAAAAAAAAACAGCTTGTTCTCTTTCTTCTCCATGCCTGTACACCTTTAACCAGTTTCCAAATATCGATTTCATGCACGACTGGGACACATATATCCGTGTAGCATTTTCTTCTTGACTTAAGCCTTCATGTATCCAACGTACTAATTAATCGAGATGCACTGTTTCTAATTGCCGTAGCGCCATTTTTTTCAGGTAAAGAGCTTTATGGACTACAGTTACAATGTTAAAGTCACTGCAAGCAGTTTTACGATAGTAGAATGTTAGTATTTTGAAATCGAATTCCTACAATTGTTGTTAAAGAGATAACAGCGTATAAATTGTTGAGTAGTGTATGTTCAGTAATGTTATTTATTGTTTGCCATCATTTGGTAGTACAATACCCCAATCACAATCAATGCGAAGTAATAAAACCTAATTTATTAATTCTTACTTGGTAAAAATATGATTAATGTTTTTATATAAATCAGGTAATAAAATTCTGTCATTGACTTGACCCATCAGTCACATTTGAGATATGAATGGTTAACTTTGTTCAATATATTCTATTTGAATAATATTTATGTTAATTTTTTTGATGTGCCAATAGAATGTTTCTAGTGCAAATAATTTGTAAGAATAACATTCCGATAATTAAATGCTGTTATATAAAAATTTTTGTCGAAAATTTGATGTTATTTCCAATATTCTGCTTAAGGTGCCTATTATTAGGCATTTTACCCTTTTTTACTTATAATTGGTATTTGAAAAGTGTTTTTAAATTATTAATTTTTTTATTCTTAGTAAAAATTTTACGGCTTACTGGTTTAAGAAAGGTTTTATTATTCTTTACTTGCGTTTGCTGTGAATGGAGTTTAGTTAAAAAAAAGATATTATTGAAAGTTCGTCGGTTGCAGGAATTCTTGATCTAGCTTTTTATTGAAATAATTTGAGATATTGTTATACACCTATACAGAACAATACTAAAACGGAACATGTTATAAACAAGTATCTTTATTTATCAAAGGTAATACCACAAGTCCTTAGATATCTATCTAATAAAATTTTACAGGACGACTGGTATTTAAGGAAATTATTTTTTGAACAAAAACAACTTTATTTAATAATTCATCGACATTTTTTCACTAAATCCATTTTTGCTGTTAGGCTCGATTTTTTATGACAAAAAGTATAGGTTCAACAATGACAGAAGATTTAAATTCAAATTGCGTGTATTTAATGTTGCCTACCTATGAATCAATTTATTAAAACATTAATAATCAAGAGACAGAAAGAAAGTGGGTTTACACATAATAATTTTTAAAAAATATATTGTTTTTTAAGAGAAAATACTAACAATATATTAATTTTTCAATAACTTTAACAAATACTAGGTATCTTCTCAAGGTACGGCTACGGCTTAGCTGAATAAGTAAATAGGAGGGGTAACGACATTCGATGGTATTATAGAGGAGAGGGCAAATGAGGTTAGGGAAACGAAAAAGTCAAAGGAAGCTGGCATTAGAAGTCGCTTATGTTTTGAATGGATTTCTTTTTTTTATGATAGTTAAATAAATATACCTCATTCTTTATCAGGCACTATTTTATTGTCGTAATCAGTGCCGTTACTGTATGACAGTTGTCAGTTGTCGTGAGCACTGTAAAAACACTGTTATAATTTAAAAAAACATTTATTTTTTCACCTATTTACATAATTATATTAAGAGACAAGTGCCAACGAAAATTATTAGGCATATCTATTTGAGGTTTACCTACAAGAACACATTTATCTATAGGCACATATTTAAAAGTTTTAAATGCATGTACCATGTTAGTTTTAAAGTACCTACCTATTTGATTTTTATTGTCGTTAAGATGAATTAAATTTTAAAAATATGAACAAAATTTATTTTAGAATATTTAGATAATATAAATGAATGTTGATTTACAGTAAGCAAGAAAATTATTTGTTCAATATTGAAATTTTGATAGTTCTATGATTTTACCAGTACTTGTAAAACGACTACCCATTGGTTTTATTATTATAAAATGGAATGATTGACTAGCATTTAGCAAGTGTGTTGTGTATTTATTCATTAGAGTGCACTCCCCAATTTATGAAATCTACCAATTATCGGAATTAAACTTTATTCGAAAAAGGCAGAGAAATATATTTTATCTTTTTAACTTGCTATCTGGTGAAAAATTATTTTAATTTAAGATATTTAAATATTGTTATGCCCCTATAAACTGCATAAAATTTATGGATTTACCTAGCTAACTACTGTTTTATGTCCTCAATATGATAAAATTCTACGTTTAGCATAACCTACACTTTATATTATTCTATAAATATTTTTAAGGTACATTTGCTGATATTTCATTTTTGTTTACTACATACTTTTTAAATGCTTCTTGGAAAGTCAGAAGAGCAATCATCGCGTCCTAATTTTTTCAACGTCTGTGAACTCTTATCTCTTCTTTTTTCGTTCCAGAATTCTAAGTGCATGGAGATATATAGTACGGAATAATTAAAAAAAGAAGATGCAAATAAATATTGTGCTAGGAAAGACGCATTTTAATGATGGACCTAATAAAAATTTAATATGTGTAAAGACAAAGTAATTCTATAAATTTTGATTAACTGGCGTTAAGAGTGCAAATTAATTAATTGTGATGTATAATTGTTAATATATAGAGATCAGTATCACAATTAAGTAAGAAGTGAGAAGAATTATTGAAGTTTTAACGAATTCTGTATATATAACTACTTAAAAATTATATCAAAAGAGTATTTAAGTAAAAAACGCGAGCTTGCTATCAGTTTCTTTAGAGTATGGTGGCTTCCTTGTTACCAGGTGGCTGATAATAGAAGCTGTTCGGTTAGCATAGCATCAGTATTTTGATCACATCATATGGTCCTATGTTCTATTTGTAAGTTGCATGTACCTTTTTTTCAGAAACTACTTTTTCAAGTTCTTAAGAAAATGGTCCATATAATTCAATTACTAAAATAAACATGGACAAATTGACATTCTGAAGCTCTGCTGAAACTGCAATCAATTCTCACATTTTTATATGCTAAATTTAACAATTTCCGAAAAAAAATAAGATTTTGGTAACATAACTCGGAAGAGAACTAACAGGATTATATTTCAACGCTATAGTTGTCAGCGCAATGTTGATAGTACGCAAGTTGTTTTTTTTCTCAGAAAACCCATTAGGAATTTTAAAGTCAAGTTGCTTATCCTAGATGCAGCATGCTAATTTATAAATTTAATGTTTTCTGTAATGTTGACCTCAAGCTCATGTTTTTCTGGCCTGATGATGAAGGCCTTCTTATAGGCCGAAACTAGTCGCTGTTCCAAAATATTGAATAATAAAGAAGCTGTGATTGATTTTGTGTTTTTTCTTTATTCAGTGTTGAGTACCATTTTAGTTATGGATGATTTACTTTTTTCTTTTATTTAATAAGCTGTTTAATTAACCGGCAAAAAGTTTTTAAGTAATTATATTTATGTGAAAAATGGCTCCAATAAAATTTTTATAATAATTAATGTTAACCTATAATTTCTCTGTGTTTGGTTACTCTAGTTGTAACTGTTGAGAAATCTGTTAAAACTGTGTAAATACCATTTATAAAAGAGACAAATTGAAATGTTGTTTCGCTTTAGTCTGTTACAATTATTCTAAAGTAGATTCACGAAATTACTCGTTTGAAAAGACCCATTATTTGTGTTCTTGTCATGGATGAAGTAGAACCGAGTATCCTTTATTATTATCCTGTTTCGTCAACATAGCACGACAAAACCCACTCCGTCAACTATCCTTTTGTTTTGCTGGTTTGAAAATGTCTCGCTCTATGCTCTAATATATCAAATTAGGTTAAGTTATTCCTATGATTATTTTTACCAATTTGAATAAGTTTGTGGAAAATGTCGGTTTTAACGGACGGACCAATTTACATATTAATTATTTTTATTGATATGTAAATTACAGAAACATTAAAATTAACTGATTTAATATTTCATTGTATATATAATTGAATAAAGTTTATTGTATTAAGTATTAGTCTAAAGTAATATTAGTCTTTAGTATTGTTTTGTCCTGATCCTTCAATACTTAATCCATCCGATCAATACTATTTATACAAAGTTAAATAAGAATAATAAAAAACTCTTCATTTGAACGTAACTTCCAAGTTTATTAGAAAAAAATATGTTTTAAATTACAGTGACGGCCGTTTCGTTGATTAGCATGGAAGTTACGTTCAAACGAAGAGTTTTTTATTATTCTTAATAAGATGGACTTCCAAAAAGTAAGGTTACGTACAATAAATTCATTCAAAGTTAAATAATTATTTTTTATAACAAAATGAAGTCGACGTGGCTATACCCCACACCCACAATATTTTCATACCATAGCTGAAAAAAAAGGAAGTACAACAGACTAAAGTTGTGGAATCTAGACAAAGTGACTATCGTGCCAATCGTCATCTCAAGCATTGGAATCATACCGAGAAAGCAAGACAGAAGCTTAGAGACAGTGGGACTGATACAGAAGGCAGTCATGATCAACACCACAAGGATTGTCAGTAGATTCTAGTCAAGAATAGTAAGGTGGGAGTGCTTGGATAATGTCCGTACCTCTTGTCAACCAATGAAACTTGAGATACAGAAAATAATACAATAATAATAATGCTTATTATTATTTATTTAGGAATTTAATTAAATAAACATGCACATTCAATAAAATATTACTTAAGCTAGTGACTATTTGTGCGTATTCTCCACTATACCCTCCGATACAACAACTTTTGAGCTGAGAGTATGCCTCAGTTATCCAATGAGAAATATCTTTACTCCAACATCTGCACTTTTACCGATTCATTGTTCCATGTAAATTAAAATTTGCTTTATCTGAAAAAATGATTATTTGATGAATAAAGCCTGGATTTTGATTGAACGTTATTTCAAAAAACTGCATTTGGCGATCTGGGTTACAATCATCGAGTTCCTAGATATTTATATTTTTATTCCGATAATATTTTTTTTAATACATAAAACGGCGACACTAAATAATACATCAAGTTTTGAATAATCATCTAATTTTGAGTGACCCACGCTTGAAGCATGTTTAACTTGTCCAGTTTTTCTGAATCTCCTATACATTATTGTTTATTCAGAACAATAAACAACTAAAAGGTTGAATTAACTTTCAATATTTATTCGTTAAATACTTTAAATGTAGTGACGGCCGTTTCGCTATAGAATTAGCACCGTCAGATTGACATAAATTTCATTATTGTTTAACCAAGAAGTCTCGAATATGTGTACCACATGGAACAAATTACATACTTCTTGTATTTTCGTTCTTCATATTAAATCATAATTAATACTTTATGCTTCATTTGAGAAGACCCCTTTTATAAAATATTTATTTTTTTGTAAATATGATAAACTAGTCGTAATAGGAACTGACTTGAATTTGAGTCTCGCTCACATGATTTTAATAAAACTATTCTTTTAGTGTGCCCTCTATCGAATAGCAGGGGAGAATAGCAGTACTAAACATTAATATTTCTTCATTTTGACAAAATTAGGAAACCATTTACTTTTTATGTATTTCAACACATTGAACAACAACATTAAAAAATCGTAAATCCCCATAAAGTAGGACAGCATATCTTTAAACAGTATATTATTATAAGACTTAGGTTAACTCAAAAACTGTTTTTTAAGAACAACACTGTAATGCAAAATATTCAAAGACCATTAGATAAATAAACTTAAAAAAAACAGCCACTCTTATTACAAAAAGTTTGCTTTTTAAAAGAAATAAATATATAAAAGTGGAAATTTGGTTTTAAACTTTCTTCATTTTATGTTCTCAGTAATAATTCGGGCGCCACAAGGGGGTGTTTTTGGCCAATGGAGGTACCCTGTTCACTCAAATCTTTTTGATGTATTTTTACCTCCTGAATCAGAATTTCAACGATGGAGAGCTGTAAATGGGACCCGTAATTGTTATTAACAATTTATCTGTATAAATAATCAGAACTTTATTGTTTATTAAAATAGAGATGTCCAGCCAAGGTCAAATTGTCCTAAGCGCATAAAACCTTCAACGCGGGTGGCACGCGCTCACTATTGTATTTATAAATTTCTTTTCAAAAAAACTGAAAAAGTGGAAAATTGTTTCCACCTGCACTCAGGGTAAAGAAAATTAACAGTTTCTATACCAAGCTTGACCATTTTCCATAAAAAAACCACTTCTTCCTGGGCTATATGCCCCAACAGACATTGAATTACATTCCAGTATAAAACGTGATGGCGACCGACTTCATCGATACTTAAAACCATCTCTATCGATTTGCAAATCAACGGGAAGAACAGTACTCGTAGACCGGTTTCGACATTATTGTGTCTCATCAGTACGAGATAGAGCAGGATGTAGATTGATTCTTTTACATCAATACATAAACCGTGGATCCACGATTCAATGATAAAGTCGCAAAAGCGCCGTGCATTTGCAAACTAACAGATCAAAGGTAACTGTAATCGAAAGATAACAATACAAGAAATAATTTCTATAAGGTGCAGTCAATAAAAAAACTGAAAAAGTAGAAAATTGTTTCCACCTGCACCCAGGGTAAAGAAACTTAACAGTTTCTATACCAAGCTTGACCGTTTTCCATGAAAAAACAACTACTTCCTGGGCTATATGCCCCAACGGATATTGAATTACATTCCAATAGAAAACGTATTGGCGACCGACCTCGTCGATACTTAAATTGAGCAAAACCAACAAATAAATTGAGCAAAACAAGGCTTAAATTATGGCTACAGACTTATTGCGTTTAACAATAATTCAATAGTTTGTAAAGTTAAATTTTGTTGAAAATTTTTCGACACCGTTTTATTTATAAGCGTTTTTAAACAATTTAGACTTGACTAATCTTGGTAAAAACTTTATAAGTTATTGTATAAAACCTATAGATGAATTTAAACTTTGATGTTTTTGATTAGGTTTATTTTTCACGGAGTTCTAACAAAAATAAGATTAAGTTCAAATCCATTCGGTCGAATACCCAGGCGATCATCTTTAGTGCTGTGAGTACGAACAACTTGTATTGGATTGGGCTCGCCTTGTAACACTCCTCACGACATTAAAACAAATACTTTTTATCATTTTGTTTTGATTTTGTCTACTACAGTTAAAAAAATATTGAAGTAAAAAAAACATTTTTAAAAGTCTTTAAGATGATTTTATGAAATTTATTGTACTAACCCTTACTATGTGAAAGGTTATCTTATTAAGAACAGTAAACAACTAAACGCTGAATTAAACTTTCACTATGTATTAGCAAAATACGCTTTTAAATGCAATGACGGCCGTTTCGCGACTTTACTTTCATCAAGTATTAAAGATATCATGAGCACTTAACGTAACGGAATTTCAAATAAAGTTTTCAGTCTATGCCGTACGTAAAATGATGTAAACATCTCCATTGTGAAAATAAGTCCACAAATCTAAGCATCTTTCTTGTGGTCTTTAGTACGAGTTATACCAGTAGAAAAAGCTGGAAAAAATTTATAAAAAAATAAATCGTGAACATATTGTTTTATTTTATTTTATTCGCTGCATATATCAGTTTTTTTTTCATTAAACAATGATGAAAGCTTATTAATTTCTTTCATTGTGTGCTTTACCCGGCCTTTGTTGACTGTTGTACAAAGCTTATTTATACTTCTGGGAGAGCTCTTAATTAATATCTAATGGATTAATATTTTTCACATTGAGAATTCGAAAAATGAAATAACAGCTTGCTAGCTAATTCTAAATTACTTCATAGCAATATAAAGTTTTTAACCACAATAATCATTTAGAACACCAAATATATACAGTCTAAAAAATTCTTATTATTTAATTCAAAAATTAACTTTTTAAAAACTCAGAATGATTATAAATTATGCCTGTTTGGGGGCCATCACTAGCTATATGTAACATAGACTTCTTTTATAATTACAACTCTTATTTTTTTTAATAAAATCAAAATCTCTTCTTACCCTACAGTTTCTAAGACTTTTTTTAGATCTTTTTATGTTTTATTCATTTTCATTTTACATTCATAGCTAAAAAAATTATTGACATTTGTTCATTTTCTCCAATTCATAATGAAATTCCGTCAGTTCTATAGATTTCTTTCTCTAAATGACATTGAAATTTATACGAAAGAAATTTCTTATCAAAAATTTTAGACTGCGGGAATATGAAATCCAAGGGCACCAAAAATGATTCGAGAACTTAATTTCACGCCTAAAGAATTTGGTAATAGTTTAACGTGAACAATATTATTTATAGTAAATATAAGACTAATGATTTGATGTGTATCTGCTGTATGTTACCGATATTTTTGACATTTCTGTCGGTGTTTGCTTAGCACAATGGAGATGGAAAAGCAGTGGAATTGGAATATCAGAGGGTGATCGAACGTTACTTCAACGCCGAAGACCCTAATGATTTAGGGCAATGTTTTTCAAACTATGGGTACGAACCCAGGAAAGGTCGTGCTTGTTTTTGATTTATACATTTCTCTCACCGTGGATTTGTATTTGCTAGACACCAAGAATTAAATCGTTTTGCAAATAAGTAGTTTATTTGCTTACTTTTATTTCTTAGAATATAAAAACTAAGGAAGGAGCTTTCCCAAGTTGGTAGTTTACGACGGAAATTACGTCAATGCGGCCATTTGCAAATACCATATATGATTCATCATTATTGTTATTGACGGTTTTGTTGATATTTGAGACAGTACTGTTTTAGTGTTTAAGAAACTGGAATTCAGAGATGTACACATATGCAATTTATTTACGTAAGTGATTTACTGAATATGCACAACTATGTAATATTCATACATGTATTTAATAAAAGTGTATATAGAAACATGGTTTACGAAATGTATAACGTTTTAAAACTTTCTTACATCAGTATTTTTATTTTTGAAATTGTTACAACATTTTATCATAAATTAAAATTGATACACCACTGACAAACCGGAAACTGCTGACTCCATTTTTAAACACCATCTAGGACTATTGGTGTTTATGTATAACGCTCCTTCCTTCGTTTTTATATTCTAAGTTCTATTTGAAGCATTAATGATAATGCCAACTAGCATAAGTACGAGATGGCCAATGAAATTAAGCATTTTAAAGCCTCTATTTCGGGTATTCTGTGTTTCTCAACCAAAAGAAATTCAAATCAGTTGAATTGAATTCCAGGCGTAACACCTCATCGGCAGAATATTCTAGCAGATTCGCTTTAAGTTAAATTGCCAAATTAAGCTCATTTATAGCTACATTTAAAAACGTATTTAAGATCCACATCTGCCCATGTCTCCTGCTATGCCTCCAGTTATGTCTCCTAAGAAGTAGTTCAAGTTTTGTAACAACATTTTCATACCAGATATGTATGCCTTGATGTTTATTTCACATCTGAATTCTTCAGTAAAAGATTGTGTCGACGAAAATAAATAGAGCTTATTTTGATTTATAAACGCAAACCACGGGTCATTTTTTTGTAGTCTTAACTTTTAGGGTATATAAAGAGAAAGCTGTTTGGGAAATAAATATTGGCACTAAAGAATAGTTTTAATAGTTATTTTTAACTGTAAGTAGAGAGGTAGAGTCCAGCGTAAATAGGCAACTGCATGACCCTTGTGAGCGAGTCAGTATTTCAACGCAGTTTCGTCTTCCGATGAAAATATTTTACATTGATATTATGGCTCATGAATTATTGCATTTAATTTCGGAATCCGATTCTGATGAGGAATTAAATGAAATTGTTTTATATTTTATAATTAAACAAAAAATTCATTACCAATATTGTCCAATATATTATTTTTCAAATTTGCCTTCATGTAGGAGGGCTAGTGTCAAATAAGACACTGTATTGTCGAACTGTTTTGTTCCATAATATATTAAAGCTTAGTAAAAAAAAATGTATTCAAAGTCGAAAAAGTTGAAAACCTGCGCTACACATTCGCAGGAAACTATGTCATAAATACTGTGCTACGCGTACTGACGTAGGAGCATTAGGTACTGCGCTGATCTACCTTGCAACTTAATTTACGCTCGTTTTAACAGAAGAGACCAGTAGACCACAAAAAGTGTACAACTCTGCGCTGCGTCGCCTGCATCTCAATTTGCGCCCGGTCTAAATGGAGTGAAGACAGTACAGATCCTTACACTTTGAAATCAATCAATAATTAATAAGCAGGCACAACCTTTCGACATAAAGGTACCAATTGGGATTAAGAATTTAATATTAACTTTAGTTAATTTTATAAATGTATAATTTTTAATATTAACCAAACTTTATAATAATATTGTGCCAAATTCTTTTGAGCAATTTACCATGAAAATAATCCAGCGGCACACATGTTGCAATTTGTTTCAGTTTGGTTAATTATTAAGCCTATAAATCTTTGAAACAGTTGCTATTAATGTTCCGTCGGGTGGCGATGTAAAATTGTTATGAATATTATGGAAATGAATGCAGAGTTTCCACAAGAAAAATGACGTCTATGCGTGTTTTGTTTGCCGTTATGCGAAGTGTTCTATTCTATTGTTGGATCTATTTTCAGGATATTTATTTACAAGGTTACCTACTTTATTTTTAAACTGTATAAACTTTATTAGCTTTAAAAATGTGATTGTTCGCATATTTTTGTACTGTGTACATTTTACAACAAAAAATTACTGTTTGTTGATTCTCCTAAACTGTTTCTCTTTTATATTTCTTTTAATTATATTTAATAATATCCGAAGGGTATAAAAACAGTTTAAGAGTAATAATTTTATATCAGTAATTTTGGCGAAGTAATGTCTGTCAACCTGGAAAAATATAGGTGAATCTTTACCGGTCCAATCTCGCACATTCGTTAACCATGAATGCTTGCGTCGTTTATTTAATCTTTTCCCTTTTTATTCGATGATTCATTTCAAAAGTTCTGCTTAACTACTCCGTACGTCATGGGCAAAAAGTATGTAGTTTTTCTCTTTATGTGTGTAATTAATTTTTTTTCTTAAAGTTGTCTTTCAATGCTTCTGTTACGAATATTATAAAATCTACCCGACTTTATACTATTTCTTTTAAACAGCTGAATTAGCAGACAAATTTAATTTGAACTGTATTTTTTATTTAAAATATATTGACATATATTTATTCAATTAATGACAACGTCAAAATAAAAAAATCATAAATACCAAACAATGCCACCTAAAACTGGCATTCCGTTGAACTCCTACATTCTCCCACCTTCAGAAACTTTATCTAACAGAATATAAGTTTCTGAATCTATAAAATTTAATTATATGAAATAGGGGTTACAATCGATTGGGAGGCTGGACTTTTCTTCCATACCTTGTAAAAACCACCTCTTTTCTTTGATCATTTTTTAATCTATGTTTATTATCTGCTTGTTTTGTGTCTTTTGAGTACTTGACAAAATTATTTCTTTCTTCATCATCATACATCTCAAGAAGATAAATTCTCTGTATCGGTCGTAAGAATTGTCCATTTGCAGTTTTTATTTGTACCAAACGAACGATGTTGTCTTTTCCAGGTAAAATTTTCTCTATTCTTCCTAAAGGCCATTCTGTTCTCTTTACAAAGTCATCTTCGATCAATACCAAACTACCAACTTTTATGTTTTGAAAATTATTAATTTTTCGGTTTTCCATTTTTAAACTTCCCAAATATTCCTTTCGAAACCTGACTCTTAAATCATCGGATAATTTTTTCTTGTAATTTAACCGTCTTCGCAAATATTTTGAATCCACTTTATCTAAATCTGCAACTCCAATTTCACGATTTTCTTGCAGAAACATCGATGGTGATAAACAGGCCAAATCATTAATATCTTCTGACAAGTAAGTTAATGGTCTTGCATTCATTACTGCCTCACATTCAACTAGAACACTGTATAACTCTTCATAATTTAGACAAGCTTTACCTAATATTTTTCGTAATATTTGCTTTAAAATTCTAATGAGTCTCTCCCACCAGCCACCCCACCACGAACCAGTAGGTGGTGAGAATTTCCATTGTATTCTTTCAATAGTGCTGTATCTTGAAATTTCTTCCCAATCTATTGACGCAAACGCATTATCAGTGCCTCTAAAATTTGTTCCATTGTCACTATACACTGTTACAGGTCTTCCTCGTCTGGCTATAAACCGTCTGAACGCTTGAAGGAAACTTTCTGTGGATAGTGATCCAACCAATTCTAAATGCACTGCTCGATAGATAGCACAGGTGAAAATACAGATCCAAACCTTTTCCTGATTTTTTAGAAATAAAGGACCAGCCATATCTACTCCAATCACTTCAAAGACTGTTGCATCTCGAACACGATCTTCTGGTAAAGGTACCGTTGGAGCATTTAGTCGCTTTACATTGAATCTTCTACATATTATGCATTTGTTAACAATCGACTTAATAATTTGCCTTCCCCCAATAATCCAATATCTTTCTCTTAATGATTTCATTAATCCTTGAACACCCATATGACTTAATTTAATATGCTGATGATGAATTAATCTTAATACCACTGGGTGTTTTGGAAAAAGTATAATTGGATATCGAAAATCCTCTAAATCTTTCCTTTCAGCAATTTTAGTAGTAGTTCTTAACAAATCATTTTTATCTTTAAATGGTGACAATGCTACCAGTCTTTTATCATTTAAACCATCAAAACATTCTTTTTGAATCGTTTTTAAAATGAAAATCTCAGCATTATTAATTTCTTCCACAGTCAGTTCATTTTTGCGCTTAATTTTGTTTCTGCAGTTGTGAACAAATCTAAACATCCATGCAACGAATCTTAAAATCTGTGGGTACTTTGAAAAATACCTATAGTACCATGAAAACTTGTCCTGTGTCAGTAATAAAGAAATCGAAGTATTTTTCTCTTGATTTAAAATTTCTTCATTTATTTCAAATTCTTGTACTGGCCAATCACTTTGGCGCCCGAGTAGGGACAGTTGGATTGAAGATAAGTTTAGATCAGTCTAAAAAGGAAAATTATGGAAAAGTTAATAAAAACCAGAAGCGCATACAAGACTGCATTTGAACGTGTATTTAATGAAACCCAAGCACTACTAGCGACAGATAATACAAAGATTTTTGTATTACAAGGAAATTTAAAAATATTACATGCAAAAATAGAAGTATTGACTAAAATTCACCAAGATATTGTAGATTTTATGCTTAGTAATGACATACCTGACGATGAAGTTGACCAAGAAATGGAAGAAATGGATGGTACCACGGGAAAATTCGAAGAATTAAGGTTTAAAATCGAAGACTTAATTACTAAATCTTTAAATTGCGATAATCAAAGCATTATAAGCAGTAAACGAAAATTTAAATTACCTGTCATAGAATTTAAAAAAAATACAGTTCAAATTAAATTTGTCTGCTTATTCAGCTGTTTAAAAGAAATAGTATAAAGTCGGGTAGATTTTATAATATTCGTAACAGCTTCTAACCATAGACCTAATATCAGATGAGACGGAACAATTTATTTTTTTACTTGCTCAAACAATACCTATTTTTGGTCGAATGTGTCGTCTTGATATAGCCAACTGGAATTTGTTGTTCTATATTGTTGCCTGCCATTTAATGTAAGAGAATTGTGATTCTTATTGAATCATATAATTCAACTTATTTTATGCAATATATAACCATTGAACCATTTCAGAAGATAGAAATAAGTTGCTCAAAGAGCGACAACGCCGCATGGCTTGTCTGAATGATACCAAGCGCAGAAGGGGTTACCTATGACATTTGACACAGTCACTTTAATTATTTCAAGTATTGTTGCTGAAGAAAATTCAACGAAATTTTGGAGTTATATTTGTGTTATTTGATGAAATTATAAGTAATATTAAGTGACATTTAGTTAAAGAAATGGTTTGTCATTGCCAAGTGTGTAAAAAAAGCGAACTATTAAAGCCCCAAGTTTTTGTTCACAAATAAAAATATTTTTTTTGTTTTTAATTATTTAATCCAGTGGCCTAGCGATGATAATTTCAATATCAAAATAAACAGGTATGGTAATTCTTCCGTTAGTTGGCAATCTATTTTTTTTTCTTTTTTCTTTTTTCTTTTGATTCCTAAGTATTATGAGTCGTATTCTTGTCATACTCATAGAAACTCTTTTGTAATCATTGCCACAAAACAAATAGAATTTTTGGGAATAGATCTATGCTTCTAACCATCTTAGGGTATTTACTTTGAGTATCCAGCCAAACAGAAGAACTAATAAATGATTTGGGGTATGATGGATTCCATATGTCGCTCTAAAAATCAGCCAGAAACTGTTGGAGAACTTCGCCAAAGAATAATAACTGATTTCGAATATTTACAAAAATTACTTTTCTTAAATCTCTCACATTTTTTTTGTATTAGGTACTGTTTATTTTGGCTGATGCTGTACATTCTTATAAATTCGGCAACAAAATTCATAGAAATGGGTAAGTTTTTACCACCATACGTTTGATTCTTACATATTTTGTCACGATTTTCGACAAATGAAACAAGTGTTTTATCAAACGCTTTTTCTAAGGCTACCTTATTAATATTCTCAAAGCGTACTCTTTTCATACGACCCTACTTCACGATAGTGGAAAGAATCAAATAATTCGTGCAATTTTTAAAAGAAATCTTTAAAAAATATTGTAAAAACAGTAGCGAGAATTTTGTGTTGTCCCATTATTCCCTAAAATGTGTCTCTTTAGTTAAGAAGAAATGGGGTATGCCTTGCCTACAGAGTCAGAATCGAACCAAATGTTATTTGTTTCATAGTTATTAAATTTTTTTTATTGTTGTTTCTATAAAGATTTAAAATATTTAGTTTTATTTTATTTTGTTTGGGTTGGGTTAGGTTCTATGTGAGTGGTCGTTTAACGTCCGATCTATTGTGGCTCACCCCTAGGTTGTAGTCGTTCTATCAGGCCTATGCCTCTAATGAACTCATCAGGGTCGTTGGCGACACTTCCATGAAGTCTTTGGACTCGAGTTGATGCAGACCAAATTTTTTTGATCCTTATTCTCTCGAGCTTCAGGCAGTTACACAAGATATACAAGATATACCGTTTCATTCTCAGCCTGACAGAATCTGCAGTCCGCACTCTCTGCCAGTACAATTGTTTTCATATGCCTATTAAAGTGACTGTATCCAGTCAGTAGTCCTATCAATATTCGTAGGTCCTGTGTGCTCATATTCAGCAGCTCTTGAGATCTCTTTTTATGGAGATCTCATAATAATGCCCTTGAGTGTATTAAACCCTCTAGATCGAACCAGCAAGCACGTCTCCTCCTATCTACCCAGTTCAATATTGTTCCTCTGGCACACTATTCGCTATGCCTAGGAATGGCTCCGGGCCTATATATATATATTCCTTCAGCACCTTTTCTGATCCGCTTTTTCGTTACCTTCAATGCTGGTATGTCCAAATGCCCAAAGTAAGGTTACTTTTTTAATTTACCCTAAATGTATTTGATCCTGAAGACACTTCCAAATTAACTTAAAGTCGATCCGATTTGATTCCAGCGTTGCTTTACTAGGGTTGAACGAAAGTTGTTCCTTGTCACACCACCTAGTAACAATGTTAAGTGCACGTTGAGTCACTTTAGAAATGACCTCTTCATACTTTCCTCTTACCAATACCACTAGATCGTCTGCGTAGGCTTGTACCTCTATACCCTGGTTGTCGAGGTCCGAGATCAGGTCCACCAGTAGCGCCCACAGGAGAGGGAAAAGTAGTCCTCCCTGTGGGCAGCCCCTAGCAGCCTTCGCTCTCATCTCCTCGCCTTTCAGTGATGTTAGGATCAGCCTGTTTTCTATCATAGCTCTAATCCAGTTACATATTGTAAAGGATATCCCTCTAGAGACAATTAGATAATGCATTATTAAATGCTTCTTCTATATCAAGGAAGGTAGCCAGAGCAATCTCTCCAATAATCACGGAGTGATTGATCTTGTGGACTACTTCGTCCCACGCCATTTCTGTTGATTTTCCTTCCTGATACGCATGCTGGTGGGTACTGAAAGGATGTTCCCTCAATGGTCCCTCCTTAATGTGCCTATTAAGAAGTTTCTTAAGTGCTTTCAACAGAAATGAAGTGAGACTAATTGGCCGGTAGGATTTAGGTCCTACCTTGTTAATATAAACGACCTTTACAGTGCACCAGGCCTCGGGTATGTAACCCAGAGCTAAGCTTGTTCTAAAAATCTTAGAATGGGCAGCAGAATGTCCAGTCCTTTCTGTAGTAGGGCAGGAAAAAGTCCATCCTCCCCTGGAGATTTTTATGGGTCATGACTTACAACTTTGCTATTCAACTTTTTCTATAGGTCTTGTAGTTTTGCCGGAAATCGAGATAAACCAATTTTTACCCTTCAACACTTCCTCCTCCCACTTCCCCAACTCGATCCGCCGTAATTTATTTTTGCTTTCAGTTTTATTATATTATTTTCCTTTTTTGATGGGTTTCATTCTACTGTGTTTTTTTTTTGTTTCAAAAATTATCGAACCTTCTATTATATATTTAAAACTGGGTTTTTAATTAACATGTTTACTCTTTAACTCTTTAATAGCAAAATACTCTTGCCTTTATTGTAATTCCATTTTGGTTGCAAGCCTTTGATATTGTTTTTTGCAGTCTTATCCATTATTTACATTATTTCTTCGGTCATACAATCTTTATTCCGTTTTGTCTTGGTGGAAACTTAAACCGAGTGTTATAATGATCTTTTTCTTGGCATAAATGCACTAAAGTATCGCTTTTTGAATTTTATTCTCCCGTACCTTATTCACCAATAATATTTTTAACTCTTCTTCACTCTATTTTAATGTTAAAGTACTGCTAATTGCTTTATCAGAACTACTTATAAAATTCATTTACTTTATTTTCAGGATTATTTGCCATTTTCAATATTAGCTTCTTTTGAATTACCCATTCGTAAAATTATCTGCCTCTGGAAGTAATTTATGTTTTCTATAGAACTTTAACGAGAAAATTTTAACTTGTAATTAAGACGGTGAAATTTATTTATGGTTTACTTAAAGGAATGGACTTAATTATTAAAGTAAATATTTCACAGCATTTATTTTAATTTATTTTACGTGACCTTTTACTAATATTCGTTTTGTAAGAAGTTATGAAAGATTATTATATGCTTTAGAAACATAATAAAAAAACTTTCTTTTGCGCACTTAAATTTTATTATTCAAAAAAGTTGCCTATGGCGATACATCGATTATAGCAATCCTGTAACTTTTTGATGCCATTTTTAAGTACGATTTTTCTTTGGCTTCAAAATACCTCGGTTATCTTGATGATTTATTTGTTGGTCCTAAGTTTCTTTCCAGATGTCATCTCAAGGTCTGCGAACAGAGCAAATTCTGGAGAATACGGTAGATGGGGACGAAATTCGAAAACCAATTCAAGCAACTTGGTCATAGTTTTCATTGATTTGTGGAAGATGATTTGAAAAAAACCGATTTTATAGATTTTTTTTGAATGCAAATGATAAAATGTTTTGAACAAAACTCGATGTATCAAAATAATGGTCAAAATAAATTCTTATGAATACAACCATTTAAACGTTTTTGGCGCTATCTCTTTCCAACATTCCAACATTCGAAGGCCATAATTAGAATAATAAAAAACTCTTCGTTTTAACAAAACTTCCACTATTTATTTAAAAAATTGCTTTTTTAAACTCAATGACAGCCGTTTTGCTATACAACTAGCATCGTCATTGAGTTTAAAAAAGCAATTTTTTAAATAAATAGTGGAAGTTTTGTTAAAACAAACGAAGAGTTTTTTATTATTCTTAATAAGATGGACTTTCAAAAAGTAAGGGTTAGTACAATCAATTTAGCCATAATAAGAGATGAAAAGAACGTATGTTATTGCTTGATAGACAAGTCTGCAATGTCTGATGTATGCAATTGTCTGAAGTAAAAAACGATGAGGTATACAAAGTTTTTGTTTACTACTGTTCGCTGTTAATGACGTCAGGGTAAAAGTCAATGTTTTAAACTATATTTTGTTATACGAGGCATGTTTGATATAAAAAAATCAACAATTAATTTTTCAAACAAAACTTTATTTACCCGAAAGAGCATTATTTCCTCTACTTTTCTACACAATTTCCATTATTATTAATGCATTAAGGTCGTATCTTGGGATAAGCTTGCCGCCAGACTGGACAACCACTACTGCATAGACGATTTTACTTCTTCATCATTGGAATGAGGCTTCCCCGCCAAATGCGTCTTCAAGTGCAGAAACAAACAGTAGTCGCTAAGTGCTAGATGGTCCAATTATTTCCAGCCAAATAAAGTGATGAGCTCTTGCATTCGATTTGCTGAATATGGACGAGCATAATCGTAGAGCAAAACGACGCCTGCAATCAGTATGCCACGCTCTTTGTTTTCAATTGCACAGTACGCGGCTGCATTGATCGTTTCACCGAGAAAATCGACCAACAAAAGACAGTGCACATGATTTTCTGCTCGAATTTAACTTTCCTAGAGGATGTTGAATACCGCCATTCCATTGACTGTTGTTTTGTTTGGTTTTGTGCTCATCTGATATGGCAGGAAATGTTTCAGCTAATGGCAAATTTATGAACCGTCTTTTCTCTTATACTTTACAGTCCACCTTTTGAATGAGATCATCGGCAATGACTTAAGGTCGCCCACTTTGTTCCTAATCATGAAAATTTGTGCGGCCATCTTTGAAGGCCCTAACCCATTTCTGCACCATTTCATTACTCATAATGTTTTCACCATAAATTTCACTGATTTGACAATGAATGTTAATTGCTTTTAGGCCTTTTGCACAGAGAAAACGAATCACTGCACCCACTTCACATTCAGCGGTATTCTCGATAGTCGGCGGTATTTTAACATCACGTAAACAAACGGCGTCGTAATGGCATTTGTGGCTTCCCAACTGTTGTAGCTACTCCCAACTGATGTAGCTACACCAAGCGCATGTACCAAGCGGTAACTGCAGCGTTGCGGCGTCGTAATTTAAAAACGGTACGTACTTTAAAAACATGGCTTTTATCCGATGAGTCATGTAAAACTTGGGAATGGGTGTAAACCAAGGATAGTCGTGAATTGGTAAGCGATAGATTCATTATGCCACTGTGATAAAATTAAAGGGATGGGTTTTATTCATGGTAATTCCTGGGTATTTAAATATTATGTGGGTGCAGTAAATGGAGATAATACTGGATTAGAAGGATTGGATAACGTTATAACAGAATATGATAGTAGTAGTTTTTGACGTCTTATATCATTATATCAAGAGAAGGTTCGTTTGCTTCACAGTGCTAGGTGTTCTACGGAGCTGCTGCTATTGCACCCACTGTCCTGTGTACCCCTGTACCACTTTAAACAAAATCCCCCTCTGCACCTGCAGTAGTGGCTTTATCCTCGCATGGATCCCCGCTCTTTTACCCTACACTCCGTACAGCATACTCTGCTCAATCGTCCTACCAATAACTCTCCTCTTCTATTCTCCCGGCCCTTTCACATTACACATCAATCTCCCCAACCATGCTACTCGTACTCTCGTCTTCTCTGCTGCCTTCAACATATGGTGCTTGAAGGATAGTTGGCTATTCAACCAAACACCTAGATACTTCACCGACTCCTCCATGCGAATTTTCTTCCCCTTGTCTTGCTTCGCCCTTTTACGAGCAATATCACTGTCTTATCTTCTGCCACTTCCAATCCACATCGTTTTATCTTCCCCAAAATCTTTCTACACATCTTTTCTGACTTTCTTTCTATCTCCGTCTTTCCCTTTGCCGTACACACCAGGCACACATCATCCGCATACACCGTACCTAAATAAAGTCTAAAAGTTGTGATATGCACATTATGTAAATTAAGAAACCTCATTGAAAGAAATAAAAAATGGATTAATTTAGACCTCACGAAAGTAATGAAAGTTATTTAAAGTTATTTATAATAAATAATAAAGTTATTTATAATCATGAATTACAACTGAAAATATGTGTTTTAAGAAATTTTTTATTTACGAAATCAGAAATGCAAAACCTTACTAAAATAATTAAGAAACACTGAAAAACATTCTACATTTTAAACGTATCTAAAAATATCAGCTATGTTTTGTACAGTAATTGTTTGTATTGTAATTTTTAACTGTATCTTTTCTGCTATCTCATCAATCGTTATATTGAACTATTAAAAACGTATCAAGTTTATTAAGCTAGTAAACAACTCTTGTTTATCCTTCATCAAGATTTCTCGACGATTGATTGATTGATTAATTATCTTAAATAACATCCTTATAATGATTGGTTAATTTTTTTGTCGACAATTATTGTTCGTTTTTACAAAAATATTACAAAGAAAACATGATATGAAATTAAATTAAGAATAATAATAGTTAATTCTAGCGAAACAGCTGTCATTGTGATTAAAAACTTAATTTTTTAATTAATCGTGGAAGTTGCCTTAAAACGAAGAGTTTTTTTATTATTCTTAGTAAGATGGACTTCCAAAAAGTAAGGGTTAGTACAATAAATTTAATGAAATAAAATTATTTGAAGTATAAAAAATATGTTGCTACTTCAAAGCTGTAATACAAGATGGTCCAACGAAAACTTAAAACCTGGATTTTCCGACTTTAAAATGAAAATGTGGAAAATCGCTGGTAACCGTCAATTCGTGTTTAGAGGGGAACTACTTTTCCGCTCGTTGCATCCTTCAGTACTATCTGAGTACTATTAGAACCTGGTATTCAGCCTAAAAATTTCAATAGATGACGACATTACAAGTAAACTAGTGGGCTTAATAGAGTACTTAATTTTGTTTTTAGATTTATATAGTAATATTAGTTTTGCTAAAAACTTTGACGTAGGTACATTATTTAAAATTTCTGATGTAATTTGATTAATGATCCAAGATTATAAATCATTCAGTGACTCAGGCTTGGTAGTGTCAATCTTGGATTTTAGGTACCTAACCCCAAAGAAAAAACTACAGTGGAGCCAGATCTGATGATCTGCGAGACCACTTACTATGTCTTCTTCTTTTAATCCGGGTTTGAGGAAAACTTTCATTTAAGAACAGATGCACCGGTTGAACAAAATGAGGGTGCTGTGTCATCTTGCTGGAAAAAGATAGTTTGATGATCAGAGCCGATTATATGGATTTTCATCTAACCAATACCTACAGTTATGCCGGTTTACAATGTAGTTGAGGTAAAATGAACACTCGTCAAATAAACAGACATCCGACATGTAGTTTTGATTATAATTAATTATTTCATTCGGATGATTTTCTAGTACTCATGTTCGAGTCCATTGCTATATGACCTAAAACAGCCAGGTTCCTCGCTTCGTGTCCATCATCTATGGATGGTTGGAGATAAATTTCAAGATCAGATAGTACAGATAAGATCTTCAAAATAAAGCATAGCAAAACATAAAGGGGTTGTTCTCAACCCCAGTATGGAGTTGGAGTTACGGGGATGCAAAGAGCGGAAAAAAATATTTTGCAATAAATTCAATATTTACATTTTGTTTTGCAAAAAATAAACTTTTACCTTAAATTTCTTTCAAAGTTAAAAATTCAGTATTCTTTGTGAAGTTTACTCCAGGAGCTACTTATTAATGTCCTTGTAAGTTGTTATTTTTTAACAAAAGGGTTAAATAGGACTGGAGCAAACTTTATAACTTAACTTCCATCCAAGACTGATCAACCCAGGTAAAAGTGGAGAAAACTTCAAGAAGTAAAACCAATGAAAACGGCTTTACATAGTAAGCATACCATTCATTCATTCATCATGCTATACGCCATAGATAAGAGATATATATATATATATATTATTATGATTTTATTAATTTATTGTTGTTGGGTTCTTATGTTTTCTTTTTTTTGTTTTATTATTTTAATTTTTTTTTTATGATTGAATGTTATTTTAGTAAATTCACGTTAATTGTGACATGATATTATTAGTGGTTTGTTTTTATTTGATTTGACGTAATTGTTGAAGTTTTTTACTACAATAATAATGTTTTTTTAGCCCCTTAAATAATATGTTGTATAATGATGACTAGCTCAAATAAAATTAAATGTTTCTTGAAAATAGACACTATCGTTAATCGAAAAATTATATCTCAGGTCGTACAGGTTTCACCACAGATTTACGCTCAAACAAATTATAAATTTTCTATCAAAATGAAATTCAAAAATCTTTACAATAAAGTAGTATAAATGTTCTCTAGCGGCTAATAACTATTATCGCTTTAAAACAGTTTATACGCACACTTAATACAAATTAAATAACGGTACCTTTTTTAACTTTGTCTCTCGAGTGTTCGCCATTCACATGTAGGTGTCGCTGGAACTGGTGGTCTATCTTCTCTTCTGGTGAACACGTGGGATGTAGAACTTCCAATGGTTTAATTAAAGACAGAAACTCTTACGATGTATAATTTATTATTGTTTGCTTGTGATGTGTTACAAAGTTTTATACTAGGATTATTTCTGATATAAGGTAAGTCAAGCTTCTTATATTAATTTAATACTAACTTTTGTATCATTAAAATTACAGTTGAAACTGTTATATTATAAGATTACTCTGCTCGATTCAACAAACCTATTTTCGATTCAAAGTCGAATACTGTTAACTTATAAAGTTAATAAAATTTATGACTAATCAAAGTCTTTTTTAAAAATGTAGATTACGAGTTGAATATTATAATAACTGTTGTTGAATGTTTTGAAAATGAGTCTTGAATCTTTTTTAAAATTAAACTTGAGTATTGAGTCGTGAAAGTTTTTTAAAATTAAATCTTAAATGTTTGTTGAAAGTTTTAAAACGAGGCTTGAATATTTGTATAAAGGGTCTTGACTCTCTTAAAATTAGGCTTGAATCTCCTTTTATTCTTTCTGACTGGTTCTTTTACGTAAAGACTGAGATCCCTCTCTCATTATTCTCTGACCAATAAAAATGCTTCATTTAAAAACTCCACGAGAACCAATCAGAAGGAGCTATTTCTTAATTTGCTTATTTCTAACTAATTACTTATATTTTACAAACAATTTTTTTACATTATATATACAATAATCATTTTTAATGTTCAATAATTTTTATATAATTTATTATGGTCGGAAAAGCTCTCAAATTATATTCTCACTGAGGCTTGAAGTCATAAATTCGACCGATACATTTCCGAGTAACTCATACGTCACAACGTGCAGCTGCTATTCTAAGCTCTTGGATTTCGAGGAAACTAAACCTTTCAAACACGCGATGTTGTGTACGAGCAGTCGTAGTTCTGATAATTTGACGTCACACAGGCACAGGTGCGTTTCTAAGGTTTTGGAGTTCATGGAAACTAAACATTTCAAACACGCGATGTTGTTGTTGTGTACGAGCAGTCGTAGTTCTGATAATTTAACGTCACACATACAGGTGTTATTCGTAGAAGAACTTTTTATACACTTTTGTAGATCTTTGAAAATCCTTTTATATATTTAACAGAAAAATATTTTACAAAAATTTATAATTTGTTCGTTTGTTTTATTTTACATTTAGAATTATATTTTCATTATTATTTATTTTTTTTAATAGTGATTTTGATTATTTTTATGTAATGTGATTACTTTTTTATTATTTATTTTGCTTTTAATTGACTTAACGATTTTGTTTTTGATTTAATCATCATAATACACATTCTTATTGAAATTAATATTTTCTTTAATGAATAAATTTTTTATGATAATAAAACTTCGTCTCAATATATACCGAGATAGATCGGAAACTGCCATTATAAACTCGACACCAAAGCGATATTCGCGGCATCTCGTTTCTGGAACCAAGAACTATAAGAAATAGCGGGAAACTAAATGTATTTAAATATTAATAGGTTTTGATTACTTAATATTTTGATGGGAAAAATCTCGAGGTCTCTTCAATAATACACAAATATACATCTTTATGAAATATTTACTACATTCAATAAATTATTTAATGTGCATTACAAACTCTATGTAATTCATGAATTCTAGACAATGGTTTTTCTTTTAAATCTGACCATTCAATTATTGACAACCATAGATTGCATAGCTGTAATTAAATGTTCAATTAATATTTTTAAAATGATTAATTAATACTTAAGTTCTCACAGTTAAAGTATTTTAGACACAACACAAACATTAAATAAAGAACTGTTTAATAAAACTTTCAAGGTTTATTTAAAAATTAAATTTTACGGTATATTTAAATTAAAAATTGAATAACCGTGAAAATATTATTAAAAAGTTATTTTCTTAAGGATTTTATTATTTTATATATTTTAATTCAACTTACTTGTTCATCTTTAGGAATTCGATGCATTTGATATCCTGTTTTAAAGGAGTTATTGTATCCAGGAACCCAACATTGAAACCCATTTTTATCTCTAATTAATCACAAATTGTAACAAATACTTCTTATACACTATAAATTACTGTAAAGAATAACCGAACTTAACTTACTTTAATCACAAAATGGCAATTAAATTTACAAAACACGAAAATTCTTTGACAGATGCGACATATGACAGCACACCAGCGTTTTTTCCGGCTGGAACCTCAACTACTAACAATGAACTTTCATTTACATATAAGATTTCTAGCCATGCTAGGAATTGGATCCCACATTAGCTCCACGAGTAAAAGAAAACTAAATCTATTTATTAAAATTGATACTTAGTCCTCCCCAACGATCATGTTAAAAGTATTCCCATAACAATCCCAAAATTAAAAACAATATATTATTTATTAATCTCTGTTTTTATAAGGGTACGGTCAACAGACATATGATGACTATTAAAAAATGAATAGAAAACAAAATACTATAACTTGTCATTACAGTTTAAAGAGAAAAGAAAAAAATTAGAAAATGAATTACTGTTCTGAAATAATAAAAAGTAACTTTTTAAATTTGGCTACCAACTCTCAAAATACATTGATTAAATTAATAAAAAGAATCAATTCAAGGTACAAAATAAAAAAAATATAGGTAAAATAAGAATATTTATAATTCATATAGACGGCATAAACAATATTAGCATTAATGACTGCTATGTAACTTATAAAATTAGAGTTCAATATCAAATACATGCTACAGTGTTTCACACGAGTTTATAAATTTTGCCCTTAATAACGACCTGCTACTTTTCCTACATGAATTTTAAAGTAAGTTGCAAATATCTAGACTGATTTTCCGAAAGAACAGATCTTTTAAATATTTTATTAGACATACAATCCGCTAGTTTTCGTTGCGTTTTGGTTCATGTAATATTCATTCAGTCTTTTTGTTGATTTTTATATCTTTGAAATCAAAAATTTGTCGTGGTTTTGTTACTTTTTTTTAATTTGGTTTAATTTGTCTATATGTAGACCAAATATAATTGCAAGTTTTAATTTTTATATTATATTATAGCAATTTCTACATTATTTTTACTTATTTTTGTGTTCTGTAATAAGTGCTACGATTTATTTAAATATAGTTTGTTAAACTCATTTATATAGTATAAAAAACATATATAACACACAAAGTGTTCTATTAAATAAATAAATTAAAATATAAAAAATAAAACAATTAGGATTGTAGGCTATATAAAATTTATATATTAATGTCAATACAAAAAATGTACGCCATCACTTGGTAAGAGTCTTTACTGACTTCCTTTAGGAGAATTAAATCTCAATTTTAGGCTGTCCAGCATGCAGACCAATTTTAAAATCCTTACAGCAAACTTTAGAACTACTATTACTAAAGGATAATAACTAAAAATCTATCGTCAGCTAATCTTTAGCTTGCTAGTCTCGTTAATCACAAAGTTTTCAGAATTTTATAAGGTCTAGAGAATAATAAAAAACTCTTCAATTGAATGTACCTTCCAAGTTTATTTAAAAAATTATGTTTTAAATAAACTTGGAAATTACGTTCAATTGGTTTTTTATTATTCTTAATAAGATGGACTTCCAAGGGTTGGTGCAATAAATTTAAAATCTAGAGAATTTAAGACTTATATTTCAAGAGACGAAGAAAAATCAAAGCCAATGTCACAAAATTTTTATTTAAAGAATTGACAGCTACTAGTTTCGGCCTATCTATAGGCCATCATCAAGCTAAAAATTAGGTACAGAATAAGAAGATATACAGATTTACATTAGTGATACATACCTTAAAAACTTACAAAGTGATACAAGAAAAAATAACATCCACCATGCTTGCATAAACTTAGCAAAGAATGGATAATAATGTGTCATTGAAAAACTTAAGTTACTAATTATGGGACTACACTAATACTAATTAAAATAAATAAATTGAAATTGAAATATTAATAAGTGTTTATGAAATAGGTTAGGTTAGGTTAGATTCAATGTGAGCGGGGCGTTTCCCACCCCTCCACTGCGGCCAAACTAGGGCCTATTGTGGCTCACCCCTAAGGGTCACAATTCGCCATCCAGTCTGCACTTCTTAACAAAGTCCAAGATCGATTTTGGCGAGACTTGTCTAAAGTCGGTAGGCTCTAGCCGTATGAGGCCAAACGAGCGGAGCCTGATCATTTCTAACGCGGGGCAATAGCAAAGAATGTGCTCTGCCGATTCGTCTGCCACACTGCAGTAGCGACAGTCCGACGTATTGCTCAGACTAAGCTTCCTCAGGTGGTTTCTCAGACGACAGTGTCCAGTCAACAGTCCAGTAAGAATGCGTAGGTTACTTCTACTCAATTCCAGGAGCTGTGCTGTTTTTCTGCTCGAAGGTTGAGATATAAACGCTTTCGAGTGGGTAAGCCCCGGTATATTCCCCCAGTGCAGAAGGGTTTCCCTCGCTGCCCAGCTGGAGATAATGTCCTTGGCAGTGCTTTTTGCTATGCCAAGGAATGGTTCCGGTCCAATAAACGCGGACTCCGTTCCCTTTTTTGCCAGAGTGTCAGCTCTTTCATTGCCCTCCACTCCCGCATGCCCTGGAGCCCAGAGTAGCGTTACTCTGTTATTTGCTCCAAGGTTGTTAAGGGATTCGATACAGCTCCACACCAGCTTTGAATCAACCCGGGTAGAATTCAGTGCTTTTAACGCTGCCTGGCTGTCCGAAATTATGTATATGCATTTGTTTACCAGGGGTTGGGCAATCAACTCCCTTGCGCACAAATCTATAGCAAACGTTTCCGCCTGAAAGATAGTAGCGTACTTACCAAGGTTTATTGAAATGTCAACTCTCGGATTTCTGCTATACACCCCGGCTCCCACACCCAGTGAATTTTTCGAGCCATCCGTGTATACAACGCAGTCGGACCCAGAGAAGGAGATTGCACCTCCTTTCCATTCGTCCCTACTTGGGAATAGGACGTTAAAGGCCCTTTCCACGTGTACACGTGTGGCAAGCATGTCTGATACCATTCCAAGGACTTGGTGGGAATTTAACTTCCCACTAGTCCCGCGTGGTCCCAAAGTGCCTCCCCCGTTATCTGGTTACCTATCGACTTGGCTCTGTAAGAGACCATCCTAGCCTCCTTCTCCAAAAGAATGGGGAGTGGAGTTAAACCTAGGAGTCTCTCCATTGCCGCCGTCGGAGTGGTGGACATAGCGCCCGTAATGGCCACGCATGCAGTTCTCTGCAGACCAGACAACTTCGCTGCAGCAGCTTGTTGTAGTAATTTTCGACCCCCACGCCACTGAGCCGTACGTGACCATTGGTTTTATCACCGTTTGATAAATCCAGTAAATCTGTTTGGGATTCATCCCCCACGATTTTCCACAGACCCTTCTGAGATTCCAGAGGGATACCCTGGCTTTGTTTATTGTTCTCTCCAGGTGGGAGTTCCAGTTAAGTTTTCTATCTAGAATTACCCCCAGATGTTTTACCTCCTCCGCAAAAGGAATGAGTTCACCGTAAAGAGTCGGCTGTCGCAGATTATCCAGCTTCCTCCTTTTGGTGAACGGAATAATTACTGTTTTGTGGGGGTTTACCGACATCTGCTCCTCCTCACACCACCTGTGTACTATATTTAGGGCCATTTGAAGGATCTCCGAGATGGTCTCCTCAAATTTTCCCCTTATTATTATAACCAGATCGTCCGCATAGCATTGGAAATCCACTCCCCGCAGGGAGAGAGTCCCAAGAAGCGAGTCAACCAGGAGTGACCACAGAAGGGGCGATAGAACACCCCCCTGTGGGCACCCCCGAGCCGCCCTAAATCGAACAGTCTCTCCCTGCAGTTATGACACTACGTACCGATTACCAAGCATGTCTTTATCCAGTCACAGATAATCCTGTTTACTCCCCTGCGCTGAAGAGCAGCACATAGGGAGTGAGGTAGTGCGTTGTTAAATGCTCCCTCAATGTCTAGGAAGGCTGCCAGCGCAATCTCTTTGTTCTCAAGAGAGTGGCTGATTTTTCCTACGAGGTTGTTAAGTGCCAAATCCGTGGACTTCCCAACCTGGTAAGCATATTGGTGGGGATTCAAAGGAAAATTCCTAAGGTTCCCCTCCCTAATGTGCCTATCTAGAATTCTTTCTAGAGTCTTTAGTACGAACGATGTGAGGCTGATCGGCCTAAAGGATTTAGGGAGGGAGTTATTCACCGTCCCCGCTTTACGTATATATACGACCCTTGCGGTCGACCAGCTCAGCGGAAGATAACCCCACGCTAGACTCGCCCGTAATAATTTTGTTAGCAGAGGTAGCAACTCCTCTTCACCGTTTTGCAACAGCGCGGGAAAAATGCCATCCTCTCCCGGTGATTTGTATGGGGTGAACGCACTCATCGCCCACTTCACCGTTGATGGGGTAACCAATTTCCTTTGCTGCCCCCCAATCCTCCTTGTTTGGTCGTATCAGCGACCCAAAAGGAAGGGGGATCGGCTGCCGGTCTTCCAGAAGCAGACTGCCAGGAAAGTGGTTCTGTAGTAAGAGCTCCAACGTCTGTCTCTTGGAATCCGTGAAGGAACCGTCCGGTCGTTTTATCGAGCCGACTTCCTGTGCTGGATCCCTAGAGAGAATCTTGTGGATTCTTGTTCCGGCAGGTACATCAGATATACTCTGGCAGAACCTCCTCCAAGAATCCCTTTTTGCCCTTCTGATGGCCTTGTTATATTCCGTTAGAGCAGTCCTGTAGATATCCCAGCACCCTGCTACTTTAGCTCGATTGAAGAGACGTCGAACTTCTTTCCTCTTTTTGTCCAGGCTGCTGCTCCACCAAGGTGACCCTCTATTGTCCCTCTTCTCCTTGAGTGGGCAGTTCTCCTGGTATGATAATAGAATTGCGTTTCGCATATGCTCATTCGCTGCTTCTATATCATTTTTTTTTTATAGACCCAATCCCCCCCTCCAAGTGCACTCGGAGGGACCTTCGGTATCCACTCCAGTCCGTGCATTTAGGATCACGGAATTGGACTATAGGCCTCTCCCCGACCTTCACCTCGAATCTCACATGTCTGTGGTCGGAACAGGAAGGTTCGGTGGAGACTCGCCAGTTAACAATCTTGGTGCTCATAAGCTGAGTGCTAATTGTTATATCTAAAACTTCCTTACGGACCCTAGTCACGAAAGTTGGTTCAGAACCTTCATTGTTAACTGAAAGTCCCTCCCCTAATATATAATTATAGAGTGACTCACCCCTTGCATTGGTGTTGGTACTTCCCCAGTCCAGATGGTGGGCATTTGCATCACATCCAATGATCAGTTGTCTGTTGTTCCTCTTGCAGAAGGCGATTAGGTCCCGCACTACCGCTGGAGGAGGTTGTCCTGGTTCATCCCCCGGGAAATACGCCGAACAGACTACTAGCTCGAGCCTGTTCTCTCCCACCGGGAGCGAGAGTTGCGCCGCAACTACATCTGCTGTGCAAAACCCTGTTAACAAAAAATGATTAATGTTATTTCGAATAAGTAGACAAGCTCTAGGCTTGCCGCCTGAGCCGACCACCAGCTTACCCGAACTGTTCCCAAGGCCGCTAATTCGGCCTGTGTTGGAGATCCAGGGTTCCTGGATCATTGCCACGTCGATGTTTTCTCGGCCAAAAACCCTGCCAAGGAGGAATGACGCCGCTTTGGCATGTTGTATATTGGCCTGAAGAACACCAATATGGGACGGCATTTTTATACTACCGTTGGAGGAGGAGGAGGAGGAGGAGGAGGAGGATCTCTCTTCCCCTCTCCCCCTGGGTTAGGTTTTTTCCCCCCCTTTGGTGCTCTCTTTTTCAGCGCCTTTCCGGACAGAGGGGTTTTTCCCTTCTTGTCCTTCGGGGCCGTTACAGAAGCAGCTGTTGACTGACTCCTTGAGTCCTCTACCGGAGTCCTAGCAGGAGGATTAACCCCTTTCTTTGACCCCACGGAGGCTACCGAGGTGCCAACAGCGGTAGACGCGGTGGTCTTTTCCTTGGGGGCCTTTTCCTCTCGTCCTCCCCGGGCCCTGCATCGGAAGTGAATCCGACCAAACCCGTAGAAAGGGCGGAGATTTAGCCTCTCCAGTTCTTGCATCGATTCATCGTCGATTGCAAACGTCCACGTTTGACCGGGACCCGTAGGTTCCCTACGTAGCACACTCCATTCCGGAGTGTTCAGGCCTCGGTTCATTGTCCGTAGACGTTTCAGTACCACTTTCCTCTCAATCTAGGTGTTTCCCCTTCTTCGGGGATGTAGGCCACGCAGATGTGGGGTTTGGGTATTTCCTCCTTATGCACCAGTTTGAGTCTGGCGTCGTGCCATGGATGCAGGTCGTTAACGGCTTGCTCCATCCACTCAACCGTCGTCGCATCGGCGCACTCAAGGATGAGCATTCCCGGGCGGATTGTGCTACCCAGGAAACGGACTTGGGGTCCGTCGTCCGGCACCTCGTCTAATGCGGTCATAATCGACCGCTGTACGAGGCGCAGTTGCTCGTTTGAGAGACGGACGTTAGGGTGATCGAGGTGGATAATGCCCACTCTGACTCCCTGTGCCACGTCCCTAAACGAGCGTTCAGTGGTCTGCCCGGATACAGTCCCGGTGCGAGGTTTCTTCACCTTCGCTTCCGGAGTGCTGCCATCCGAGCGAGAACGCTTACCAGAAGAAGAGGCAGGGGGATCCTTTCTCCCTTCTTGCCCCACCTTCGGCAAGCGCTGATCAGACGAGGTCTTGGGTCGAGTTTTATCTCCTCCCTTCTCGTCCAGCTCCTCAGGATCTGGGCCAACGCGACATCATATTCGATGCCGCTCTTCAGTAGCCGGCTTAGACGTTTTCTCGTCGCACCGGAGAACCTTGCCCTTTTGTTCAGGTCGAGGCGTTTGACCGCTTTCACGGCTTCGTCCTCGCCTAATTTGGTTTCACCTTTAGAGGATTGAGGGGATGATAACAACTTCCTTTCCACCTCCTCGGTGATATCCATTGATTTGCTCAGAAACCTGGCGACCAGTGGGATTATCTCCCTCCATGGTAGCGCCAGTACCCTGGTGAACAGGGGAGTTATCCCCCCTGTGGCCTGTTTTGTAGTCTTCTATATTTTTACTCATATTGTTCCCACGAGTAGCAAGGGAAATAAAGGTCCACTGCGACAGAGCCCCGCATTATCGCAGTAAGGCTACATACTTACGGGAGGTTGCCTGGTATCCCGAAGGCTCCGTTCACGACACCATAACCCCGGTGCCATCCAGTCTTAGGCACGGGTCGCGTAACACCTCTGACTTGGGGGATTTTATCGACTTACCTTGTCTAGATCCGCTGTGTTTTGTAAGAGCAGGGTCACCTCGTGCAGGATGCGAACGCGCACAGACGGTCTTGGTCAAAGTTTCCTCGGGGATTTGCCTGGTCCCCTCAACTTACAACCCTGGTGTCGGTGGCCTGTAGCCGACACCTTGACCCCTGTTTATGAAATAACTAATATTGAAAAATAAAGGGTATAATAAAGAAAAGGAAAAGGATCCGGCAAAACTTGGTAGATCAGGGTAAGAAAAGATTGTTTGTAGGACCTACAAATGAAATAAAAGCAGGTACTAGAAATAAAGCCATGTCCAGTGTAGACGCTAAAAATGTTTTTGATGAGGATTAAAAAGAAGATGTTTTTTTTGGTATCCATGCAAGAATAAGAAAAAGGAAAAGTTTTGCTTTGCAGAACTAACGGTGAAACCAACCAGGAAGTGTCAAACGGTAGGTCCAAGCACGTGCAAGTTAACCCCTGTAGGGTAATAAGTAACAGGATAATATTAATGGAGAATAACATCGTGTATCACACAAACACAAAAGTCCATAATAATTAAGTGATGGCACATATTAACTGATTTAAATTAAAACCAATAACAATGATAGTAAAAAACACCAAATAACGGAACCGAAACCAATATGTCGAATGGAGGTACTTGTCAGAGAATAGCAAATTACAAGAAACATGAAACATCTAAATATGGAAACCTACGAAAAGTCAAAGATGGAACGAAAAGAACAGATGCAAGCATAGCAGAATAAACAATAAATAATAGTGACAAATATCAATTCTTACATTAATCAACAAAAGCAATGAATCAGACAAAGTCAATATTATAGTTCAAACAGTATATTTCTATATTATAATTATAATGTCAATATTAAAAAGAAGAAGAAATAGGTTAAGAAATACAATAATCCGATGTTATCGATGTATATACGATTTACAAATAAAAACAATTGTTTATTACTATTAACAAATCAAAGAATGAATTATCAAAGCTAAATGCGAGATTATGTGGTGGAAAAATAAGAGATAAAATCAAAAAGGCAAATTAAGAAAAATGTAAGGGTCTCTAGGTTTTAACTGTTCATTTAAACAAACAAATGTACTATGCTTAGCAACTTCATTAATCTCAAACATTTCCAACAGGTTCATCCTTGGTCCTTTAAAACATTTATGTAATCTAGAAACATTAGAGTGAGAAAAACTATGGTTTTCAGAAATAATGTGGTTTGCAAAGGCCGAAGGAGAGATAGGGGGTTCCAAATGTTTGTACTTCTCGACTTGGTTGCGATGTTCACTGATCCTAGTACCCAAAAGGCGGCCGGACTGCCCTACGTAAACAGCATTACAATCATCACAGCACAATCTGTATACACCAGGTGTACGTAAAATCGAAATAGAATCTTTAGTATTAATTAAAACAGAGCCTAAGTTATTATTAGTTCTATAGCTAAACTTCACATTGTGTTTACGTAAAACCTGTCCAAATTTATAGGATATAGAACCGAAAAAACTCAAAGCATCCCTAAAAGAATCAACATCTGAAAAGGAATCATTACGAACATAGTTGAAACCAAGTCTAAATTTATAGAAGAACTTATTGTAAAGTTTGTTAATTAAATCAATGGGAAAATTATTATTGATAGCAATTTGATTTATAATATTAATTTCTTTTGAAAAAGCTGGTGGGGTTAGAAGGATATTAAAAGCTCTATAGAATAAACTGTTAAATGAAGCAATTTTGTATGAAAAGGATGATTAGAATGAGAGTTTATAACTGAATCGGTAGAAGTAGGTTCCCTGTAATTTTTGAATTCAAGCTGTTGAGAAACTAAATTTCTGATGATAAGTAAATCAAGAGTTTTTATTTATAATCTTTAATTTAATGGCGTCTTGAGAATTTAATTTTCAAGTAAACCAAACAATTTCTTTGTGTAGCCTATTTTATGCATGCAGTTTTAAAAATTAAATTTATTTAAACTTACTTACGTTTATATCCTTAAAGAAAAGTCTAAAATAATAAAACATGGTTACTAAGTAAAGACGTGTCACTTTCATGTACCCGCATATTACTTTATGTTTATGCCCTGTTTTTAAAGTTTACCTCCATAAATATTAATATCAACTCTATTTCCATAATACCTTTATGTTTCCCAAGTGTCAGACATATATCTTGCAACATGCATGTTATTTTCACTTCATAACTCAGAAAGCATTGAGATTCTTTTGTTAGTGCTTATATTCCAGCTCGTAATTTTATTCGATAATTTCAAAAAAAAACCTTTGTAGTATCAACTTGGTAAATGTATAATTTGTGTAACATTCTAATTATTACTGTATTTAATAAATAGTTTGTTACTATATTATAATACTTAACTAGTAGCGTGTACGTCTACTCGCTTTAAATATGGACACTGTGATTGCTGCATTCATAAAACAAAGAGCAGAAGGTTAAATATTTCCTTCTAATCTACATTTGTCCTTTGTTCTTTGTGTAGATAGTCTAAGTAGATAATTTCATTATGAAAACTTATCCTAATAGATTTTAGTTAAAATTGATACTAAAGGATCCTCCTCAGGACCTGAATAGTGTTGGACTCATCACCGCAAGGATGATGCTTACCAACCAAAACCATCTTAAAACTCGCCGTTGTCCCAATCTCGGAATCACTAACCTAGTATACTTCAAGACGGGCGGCGTCCCCCACACACTCTCCATTTACTCTGCCACTCAGAAATGTTCTCTTCCCCTAACCATACTCTCGACTTCCTTACTCACCTCCATCCATTTCCCCTTCCGTCTCAACATTATCTCTATCATATTGTCCGATTACACAGCCTCACCGAGTTTACTGTCCAACTTTTTTAATACTTCCTTATTCTTTTAACATCTAAAGATGTGCCCCACATCACTCTCAATTTCACGCCTTTCACACACCCCTTTTACTGCCCTTGACCCATGGCGTTTAGCACCTGGGTCGAGAAGTAGTTCATTTCGCCGAATTTCCTAGTGATGCATTCCCTCCTACTTCCAATTACTCTTTTTAGCGCACTTTCATAGTACTTCCACCTTATTTACATTTCCTCCTCCATCCAATCCATAACTTCCACTCTAGTCTCCTGGCTCTAGCCATTACATCCAATGCCTCTTCCTTCCTCAGCACTTTGTTAAAAAGTTCCAAGCAAATAGTTTTTTAATAATTTCTTTCTCCCAATCATCCTCTAGCACCATAAGCCTTACCCCATGGAACATTTCCCATTTACCTCTTTTCAACCTTTCGCCCAGGCTCCTTTTTCTCCTTGTATCTCTCCTTACCTTTACATTTACCTTTTATCCTTTACATCCTTCTTCGTTCTTTCTTGCACTCCTTTCACAACTTTTCTATTTCCTCATTCCACCAATAATTCGCCCTCCATACACGCCTGCTGCCACACTTCCCGTCCTTTTTACAGCCTTTTATCACTTCATGCAAATGATTCACATCATGCCTGAGTGCTCATTCTATCTCCTCACCTATTTTCTTCCTGTATTCCCGTATCGGCCTCTATCCAACTTTGCCTTCTACCTTCTGCAACCTCTTTTTCCATCTAACTTATGTCTGTGTTCACGTACCTATGCAAGCTCAAGCTTTCCTCATCCTCCATCACCCCCCAGCCACTCTTTTTTATTTCCAGCTATTCGTCACATACAGTCACATCTATGTACGATGAACCCCAACCCTAGCCCCTCCCACAAAGGCGGCCAGCAATCATTGAGTACCGTTAACCCGTTGGATGTCAACACCTCTTCTAGAATCACTCCTCGCCTATTTGTTTTACTTGAAGAACTGAATATCTCAAGGCAAACAATTACACGAAGATTAAATGCGGTAAATTTGTATCGCAGAAGACTTCTACGTGTTCCCAAACTAAACTATTAACAAAAAATTGTAAGGTTGCAATGGGCTCAAGAAATGTTACACCATGGTCTTGACTGGAATTACGTGATGTTCTCTGATGAATCAAGAATTGGCTTGGTTTCTGATTCACGAAGAACGCTAGTTTGAAGGGCCCAGGACGACAAGCCCGATTAGAAACAGCCCAACCACGTGTTCCATTTTTGAAGATGGGAGTATTATGGTTTGGAGTGGTATTATGAGGGGTACACGGACGCCTCTCCTGGTTTTAGAGAGAAGAATCACTGGTGCTGTGTTGATCGAGGCAGTTTTAAATCCTGTTGTACGTCTATTCCGGCGGGGGCGGTAGGTGATGGATTTGTGTTTATGCATGACAATGCACCTCCACATCGAACAGCTGCAGTACAAAATTTTTTGGAAGAATAAGAAATATCCACATTAAGATGGCCATCAAATTCCCCTGACATGAACGTCATTAAACATTCTTAAAACACGCATTAAAAAGCGAAACCCTCTCCCAAATACTCTACGAGAACTGAAAGATTCTGCTCGTGGAGAATGGGAGAGAATTCCGCAAGCCCAGCTCGACCATTTAATCGATAGCATGCCACATTGCCTACAGTCATGCGTACAGGCCCATGGAGGAAATACTGAATATTAATTTTAAGTAAAAAATTTTTTCTGCTTTTTATTTTTTTTTAAAAAATTTGTAATACATTGTACATTTTTCACCTCAAAAGAATAAATCATTTTTTTTGTATGTTTATCTGACTGAGATTTATTTAGTATTGGATAGAGTTGTAGCAAAATGATGTTTACTTATATCAAAAAAATTATTTATAAAAATTAATAAAAAGATGAAATATTCCAAACTTTTGAACATATGTGTATATACCCGCCATTTTTTAAAGTAACAATTTTCGCAATTTTTATTGTGTGTCCGTCAATTTTTAAATAGATGTTATTCTAAACTATGAATTGGTAGGCAATGACCAACAGAGTGACCTCTAAGATATTTTCCCATTTGATTTTTTTCATTGGAGTTACTTAAAATCAATCAGGTTTACATTGATAAACGACAAGTTTAAAAAAGCTTTAAATATTAAAATTTCACACAACTACTTTTTAACCAATAAGATGCCTTAGTTTTGTCTAGTTGCCGGAGCAACTAAAAAAAATTCTGGAAATTTTTTCGTGGCGCCTCGATATTTAAGAGGACATTTTTTGACAGCTGAAACCATAGAGAATGCCGAACCTTAACGTACAGACCATAGACAAACATATTATATTTCTTCATGGTACGGACGTTTAAACTAATAATTTTCAGGCTTTGTCATCTGTCACAAATAGATTGGATTAATAACAATTTTCCAAATTATGATTTCTTACCAAATACCACGCAAGCTTAAATTTTTCCTGTAAATTTTCGTAAAATATTCTTGCCAAAAAAATCCAGAAATAATTTAAGCATTGTTGATATTAGAAGTCATAATCAGAACTCTAGAAATACGTCATTTAAAAATTAAACCCTTTTTATTGTAATCTACCAGAAAATCCGATTTCCGAATTTAAAAGGGTATGCTTTGGAAGTGAAGCTAGAATATCTCTTACCTATTGAATAATCCCACTATTTAAATACCAAGTTATAAGCTATTATATCAGTTTAGTTTCTAGGATTATTTGTACCTGTTGAAATTTCGGTTAGCGCATTCACCAGAATTTAGAGAGAGATTTAGAAATAAATTAATTTCACCCCAATCAGAAACGCTCCAGTTAAAAATTAAAATTTGACCCCAGCTTTATTATTTCTAAACGCACTAATACTTTTTAAATAGTCAGAAACTCGATTTATTAACACTAAGTTGCCTTGAATTGAATTTTTCGCACCTTCGCCATAATTTTAAAAGAAAAAATTTGCATGTACCTACAATCTACTTATAGATTTTGCATTATTAAGATAAAAAAACTTATTATCACTGATGCTAAAACACTGTAATAATTTTTAGCTAAGCACACGATAAAAGCAACTGCCCTTTTTTGAAAAATGACATTTGTTCATGTTCATGTATTTTGAGCAATTTTCATTTTAAATTTTCAGAATATTTTAACGTTTTAAAGAAATTATTCTTACTGAAATGTACTAGAAAGTCAAGGAAAGTTTCTTCGGTGCTAGTCATTTTATCAGATTCGATTTCTTCTTAGTTGGACTGGTAAGTATGTCTTAGACGCTTAATAAGTTGAACTAATGATTTCAAGGGCGTCACCAAAAATAAAGCAATGCTTGGGGTTAGGGTCTTCTTCCATAAATACTGTAAATTCTTGCTGGCAGTTTTTTATTAACATAAGTAACAATATTACTTACAAACTTTCAGTGTAATGGAATTACGGCAATGAAGTTTATCAATATGTTTATAGCATGTTACACTAGGTTGGGCCGAAAAACGCGAAAAAAGATTATTTTTCGAAATCTGAGTGAAAAAAAGTTGTAAAACGGGTAAAAAACACGGCTGATTTTTTTTTAAGTTTTTAAAAAAAATATTTTACCGCGCCCCAGAGGCGCCGAAATTATTTTGGTTATATTTTAGATTTGGCATATCAAAAAACTGATAGGTATCAACTCACTTATGATGCAAAAAATGTGGGTAAGATATTTTGAATTTTAGCCGAGCCCCGTGGCATTTAAAATTTTATTATGCAACTCTTCGCTTGAAAAAATATTTATAGGATTAAATCCCGCACTCAACTTTTTTTATAACATTATTTAGACAACCCACAACTCACCACGAGGAGGTGGCTGCATGTCGCATATCGCTGATCTGTACTAAAATTCTTATCGTCAACTTCAGGTAATAAGATGTAAATTGGCTGAAACTAAGTCCTTTGATCCTTTAAAAATCTTGTTCTATCAATGGCACTTTGCAGATTTTTTAACATTTGCAGCAATCGAAATCGCAGCACTTGCGGGAAGAAATGTCAAAAAAGTTTTTTTGCATTTAACTTAAAATTTTCCACCTTTCTTAAAATAAATGGCGATTTACAAGCTTTCAGGGGTTTTGTCCCATTACTATACTTTTTATGATAATATCATTGATATTACACGTTTGAAACTAAGCATGTAGTGAAGCATGTTTCCATATATATTTTTTACTTTATTTGCAATATCCTCCCAATCCTCCCTCGAGCAAACAACCTCCCATTCGGGAGGTTGTTTGCTCGAATTTTCCTTAATCTGCTGACTGGTAAATAAGTAACAACGAAACACATCTTCGTAAGTTGGTAAGCAGCAGTTATCCAAAGCAAGGTCGCAGGCAGTACCAAATATCGGACAAATGCTTGCTTTATTCCTAGTTTTAATTTTACTCGTACTTATATCCATAATCTAAATTAAGTAAACACAAAAAAAGCGTCACTACCTCTAAATTGTATCTAAATTGGCGTGGCGAACTATCAAAATATTTTATGCATTTTGTTTTTGTGTCATAATTAAATCAAACCCTACATTCCTATCTATCAGTTTTTTAGTAAACCAAAACTATTGTAATATTAACAAAATTACTTTCACCCGCCGTCGCTTAAATGCAAAGGGGCGCGGCTAAACATTAAAATTTTTTCACCAAATTTTTTTTCTGTCATAGGTGACTTGATACTTATCAGTTTTTTGCTATACCAAATCAAAAATTTGATTTTTTAAAAACTTCTGAAAAAAAATCAGCTTAGTTTTTTACCCATCTCACAACTTTTTTTCACTATGCCATGTCAGATTTCTAAAAAAAATTTTTTTCGGCTCACCGTATTATACACTGTAACGTTTATTTAAAGTAACTCTTTGATTTTAGTTAACATTTTACAATATAAAATAAGAGTATTTATATATTTTTTAGTATTTTGTAAATTTTCCATTAGTGTAATATGACAGAAAACGGTTTTGGTGTAAAAACATGTAATGATCCTACCAACAAAATATATTTCGATTTCCTACCAACAGTAGATAGTTTAATATCTTCCATTGTCTATAAAGTACTTTGATGTTGGTCCGTTAATAGAATGAACACTGTCCAGAGCACAGGAGGAGGACATTCTACGGGTAAAAAGGACCATCGAAACGAGGTACGTAGCATATTTTTTATGTTTGATCGTTTGTACAATACTGAAAAATATCAAAATCCGCAGGATATTTGGAAAGACATTGGGCTTGAACACATAAATGATCGTTTATAATTTGCTTAATTTTTATTGTGTTCAATATTTTTAATAATCAACTGCATGTTCTAAGTACAACGACTGACTTGTCTGGCAATAACAAGGGCAATGACAACGTGCCCCAAATAGCAGGTGCAATGACAACCCTAGAGGAAATGCTGAGTCGCCCTCTGTTACAACATTGTATAAGGAGATAGGCTGCAGCTGGTAGCTGTTAATTGTCTGTTAATGTTAATTGTCTTAACAGTGGTTAATTACTCCTCTTGTATCTGGTAAGAAACAAGATAAAGTACTCTGAGGTTGTTTAGATCACAGAAGTTTTTAAGGAGGTATAAGTATAAAGGTTTTATTTTTTATTTCACACACCAATATTGTTTTTATCTTTTGTTATAACGTTAAAAAATTACCTATGCTTGTTTAATGCCTTGCAGGTTTTTCCAATGCTTCTTCCTCAATTTCTTTTATACGTGGGTTATGCTAAATTAGATTTTATTAAATTAATAATAAAACTGTCCGAGTTTTCGTACGTTTATTATTTTATTCTAATTTTAATAAAAGCAAGCGTACAGTAACTGCAAAAATTAGTTTAATAAGTTTAGCGAACCTATTTAATTTTCAAAATAATTCTTTATCTGGACAACTATTGGAAGAAAACAAAACTATTGTCTGGTTATTAAATTAATTTAATAAAACAACTACCGGTGGCTTAAAATAGATTAAGTAATTACAAATCGCATAAAAGCATTTATCTCTGCCAGTTCTGTCAGTTCATATCAAGGGTTTCGTAAAAAGATAAATTAGCGAATAGGACGTTAAAAGTATTAGCAAGAAAAATAAAATTAACTTCCTCCGAAAGTTACTAAAAAATTAAAAGAAGTTAATAGAGAAACTATTTGTTTTCTATTAGACTAACACTTAAATAAATATATATCTATATGTATAGATTTTCCTGGTTTTTCTATATCATTACACAGTTATACTGATCTTAAAGGGAAATACATCTTGGCTTTAATATTTTTATGTCTTATTACTTCCTTACTTGGTCTAGCCTTAACTACTTATCAACATCAGGTACCTAGCTACAAACAAACAAAATGTAACTTCAATATGTCAATCTGAGGATGCTAGTTTTTAGCGAAACAGCTGTAATTTCATTTTAAAACATATTTTGCGAATAAATAGTGGTAGTTCAACCGTTCAGTTATTTATTGTTCTTAGTAAGATGGACTTCCACAAAGTAAAGGTTACCACAATCAATTTCATTTAGTACAAAAATGTTTATAAAAAATTTAAATTGTTAACATATTCTTTCTTTCATTTTTTGACGGTGATATACCACAACAATGTATCATAAAAAAAAATATAAGCATTGGGATAATCATCAGTTTCGGTAGGAAAAGGTATAATATTTGCAAGGGACAGAAAAAAAAATGTTATATATGAATTCTAAATTCAGATGATGTACAAAGTATCAATAAACGAAATAATATTATATCGTCAATAAAAATATTATTTTTATATGGTATATTAACAGTCCTAGAAAACTATTAACAGTAAATGCTACAAATAATATAATACTAATAACCCAAACAGAATAAACTAAAACTATAAATATTTTAAATCCTTTCAAAAACAACAATTAAAATATATATATAAATAACGAAACACAAAACATTTGGTCCGATTCCGACTCTGTAAGCAAGGCATACCCCACTCTTCTTACAATTTAAAACAGACCTCACGTAGTTATGCCGTAGAGCAAACATTGGGATAGAGTAGATATCTCAACTCTGGCTGTCAAAATTTTGCGCCTACACTCTTAAATTGTATTCTTGCAATGTTTTACATTGTCAAAGGCTACTTTTCTTTTATATTATGATTCAGATTTCTTCTGTAGAGATTCCGTTTGATATTTTTAATTCTCTTCCATTCAAACTTCAATATGTTTCCTTTTGCTTTCTTTAGTTTTATTATTTTTCCAGCAATAATTTTAATTCTTTACCCTTTTTATTTTTCACATTTTTTTCAATCTCTCTCTCAATCGATAAATCCTATAATTTCTTGTTCATTGTGTCTGTCATCATTTTAATAAATCCCTGAAACTCTTTTATCTCCCAGATGTTCTTTAATTTCGCCCATCATTACCTTTCCTTTCGACAGCCGCAGTAATCTTTTTTTATCACAATTATCGCAATGCTCTTGAATGTAGTTCTTGTTATATTCGTATTATAGAACCAGTTCTAGTGATAATATTTGTTTATTAGCTGAACATGGAGCAGTTTAATAAACTGTTAAATGCAATTTATATTTTCAATTCATTTATTATTTTATAACTATTTATTATTATTTAATTTATGAAATAATATCTAAAAAAGCGAATAAACAAATACCCACATAATTTATCTAATTTCTTTACTATTTTATTATAAAATTAATTTTCGACCGCTGTTTGATCTTAACATTATAATAAAATAATAAAATAGTAAGGGAATTTTTTAAACCCTTATTTATTTTTTTCACTTTATATAAGTTTAAATAGTTTAACATATATGTAACTAATAACAATAAATTAGCACCAACTTATTTTAATACCAACTAAACATGTTTGTTAGGAAATTACTAAGTACTTTCTTCATTCATCATTTTCACGAATAATTTCGTGGGTTTTAAATACCCAGGAGACACACTTTAGACATCTATTCAACGCTGCTTTAACTATATGAACGTTGTAAAAGCAAAGAGAGGTCGCTAGTAGTACAAACTTTATCGATTACAAGTAAAGCTTCAAAATTTAACTATTCGCTTATAGATGTCGTGGGGTTTTGTGTATCGATTTGAAACAAATATTGAATTTTAATTTAAAGAAAACTGTTTAATTTTACGAAATGGACGTGGCAATAACTAAAAGATGTGATCTGTAATGAATTGTAACCGATACTTTGACGGAATAAAATAAATATTTGAGAGTTTATTCCTGTAATCATTAAAAACAATATGGTATAGGATATAATTGTTTCAACTGATTCATTAATTTAAATATTAAGCTACTTTTGTAATATATTAATTTTTTAAACTATTTTTTTATTTAACGTAAGTTGCTGTTCGTGTTTTTCGCTAAAACTCTAGAATGGATTCACCGATATTTCTAGATGTTAAAAATTTTATATCTTTTGTCTTTTTAGATATAAACATTTGTCACTAGGTTATTAAATAATTTATAGGTGCGTTTTGTTGGCTTTTAAGAAAAAAGTAGGAAAAATTATAAAATTTATTATACCAACCCTTACTTTTTGTTCTATCGTACGAAGAATAATAAAAAACTCTTGACATATGTCAATCTGACGATGCTAGTTTTTTAAGGAAACAACTGTATTTGTAATTTTAAACCTAATTTCTTCAATTAAACTTGGAAGTTGAGTTAAAACAAGAGTTTTTTATTATTCTTCGGAAAAAATTATGTTTCAGAAAAAGTGTGAAATTGTAAAGTGCCTGTGGTGGTGTCTAAATAAATTTAAAGACGACTATTAACTATATTAAATTATATTATGAGTTCGTCAGTATGCAAGAACTTACTTACCTACTCACTGCGGTTGATGTTCACCGAGAGATAGATAATTAAATTATTTTTATTGGCATGGCAGAATTGCATTATAATTAACATGCATACACACACTCAAAAATATTTTGCAAAATTGGATATGCACTAAATATAATAAAATAATTTTAAATTTAATACCCTTAGCTAGTGACTGGTAGTGATGTAAACTTTTACATACTTGTACCCATTAGTTACTTTGAGCATCAATACCCGTTACTTGGGACTGGGTACTTTGGGTATATATTGGGTACTTTTAATTTTTACACTTCAAATCACTAAAGTATTTTGATGTAAAATTTCGCTACTTTTAAAAACTTAAACCAATTAGGTACTTTTATTATCAAATAAATTTACTTTGTTCTCGTACCCGGTAGTACTAGATTTTTCAGATTGTTAAAATATTTTAATATAAGTTTTATTTTCGTTCATATTTTTTTATTTTTATAATATAAACATTCAACAAACATAAATTAAAGTATGGGTACAAAAGTAACGGGTATTTCGAGCAACAAGGAATGGGTACTTTGGGTATTAAACCAATACTTGTTACTTTGTATTGGGTAGTTACTTTTTTTACATCGCTAGTGACTGGTATCAATGTACGAAGATAGACATTAGGAATACTCAAAAATATTCCAAAATTAAGAAGTAAAACACCTAAAAAATTATTCAAAATAATGATTTATTAAAATATTAAAAATAATCAGAAATTAATCACTTAAAGTCATAATGAATAGTATTTCCGCGTCAATGCACGCCTGAATTCGATACAGCATTAATTTAATTTATTTATAGAAATTGAGTGTTGTACTCAGATTCATGGAAAATATAGTTTAATGTCTTTTTAATTGTCCATTCATGTTCCCGGAGAAAGGAATTAGGGGAGTTTTATTATTTGTCATTATGCCACCCCAAAACACCTTGGAATTCTTTGGACTGTTTGGTGAAGTCTATATTTTCGATTTGGGTTCCTCCAAACTCTAATACAACGATTATCAGACACTACACCAGTTCTGCATCTTCATTCCATTCCAATAATATATTTCATGGCCTAATCCAGATGAATTTTCTTGTATTCCAACGAGAGTTTGGGAACATACAACGGTCTTCTTGTAATATTTAACATGTAACCTGTTCCTTATCTTTTGATCACAAATAACGTTGTTTCGAGCCTGACCAAATGTCGAAAGGTTTTATTGTACAATGGAGAAAAAAAACGTTAAATATTTGGGTGTTATGTTTGACAGAAATTTCAGATGGCAGTTACATATTGAACATACCTATAGCCAGAAAAACGATCTCTTTGGTCCTTTATCTCCAAAGACAAAATTAACACAAGCTGACACTTTATAAAACATGCATAATACCAAAAATTACATACGCATCGACAGTCTAGGGACAGACAGCCAACATTCACTTTCACAGACTGTAGACAATACAAAACATCAAGAGATTAAGGTTGATCACTGAAACCCTTTGGTTTCTATGTAACACAAAAATTCGACAAGACCTCATGGTTGACTAAGTAGGCCACTAAATCCGACTAAGAAACCAAAAGAAGATTACTAAATTGACTAACCACATAAACCCACTCTTGAGGAGGGCACTAAACTACGACCAGGACGGACAACATTCGAAAAGGCCCAAATTGGTTCTCCGGAACCCACCTGCAGTTTATTTATATTAAAGTTGTTCTCTTAATGCGTCTTATTTCCTTCAGTGAGAAAAGTAGAATATTGTCATAACAAAACAGTTTTTCTGTTATATAAAATAATGAATCAACTACTAATTATAATCATCTCATTAAAGGAGTTCTTAAGAAGTTTAATTCAAATAAAAGTAATTTTCGTCATAAAGTCAGTCATGAATTTACAAGATGTCGTTATATATTCATCTTTTTAATTAAAAGTATAATTCTGGACATTGAGGATTTTTATTTACTAGGTATTTTTTATCGAAGCCATTAAATAGGTAATTTGAATCATTTACATGTTATCTTATTTGGTTGGAAATTATTTTTGAGTAGGATCCAACACTAACAGATGAAACCATACCATATACCTAATTCAAATTATCAATAACAAAATAAAACAAATAGCTACATCTAATGACTATCCAATACATTTGATAAATAAATTAATTAATAAAAAAGAACAAAAAATGTCACTAGAACTAGAATTTTTGAAACAAACTAAAGAAATTAAAAGCTATAAAACTATTACATATTGTGGAAATGTTTCCAATACAATTTCAAAAATAATTTCTTCGCCATAACACCAGCATTAAAATTATTTAAAACACAAAATAACCTAAATTAAAAAAATCTGGTGTTTACAAAATTAACTGTCCAAAATGTCATGCAGTATATATAGGTCAAACACAAAGAAATTTTGAAGAAAGTTGAACTATGCAAAACACCTAGGCTTTAACATTGTTTTATCTTATTACTTCTATACTTGATCTAGCCTTAACTACTTAATCAACATCAGGTAACTAGCTACCAAAAAACAAAATGTAACTTCAATTATGTCAATCTGACAATGCAGGTCTTTAGCGAAACAGCTATCATTGAGTTTAAAAAAGCAATTTTTTAAATAAATAGTGGAAGTTTTGTTCAAAAAGTTCTATTTTTAATGTTCTTAGTAAGATGGACTTCCACAAAGTAAAGGTTACTACAATCAATTCACTTGCTATACATTTTCATTATCCCGAGAAAACCCTGGTCGATTACTGTTTGACCTTAATAGTTTATCCAGACCCTTACAAACACAAATAATCAAGGTCTTTTGAAATGAGTGTGTATTTTCACCATGGAAAAGCTTTAAAACAATAGTGGTGTATATTTACTAATAGATTTATTGTTTTGCTTGATGTATTTGATTTATATAACAAAACATCATTATTCAAGGTGAATTTATGTTCTTTAAAATATTTACAATAGAGGTGACATAATGATACAAATACAGATAACAATTAAAATAATTTTAAACTAATGTCTAATTCTAATTACCAAGACAATTATGTCAATCTGACAATGCAGGTCTTTAGCGAAACAGCTATCATTGAGTTTAAAAAAGCAATTTTTTAAATAAATAGTGGAAATTTTGTTCAAAAAGTTCTATTTTTAATGTTCTTAGTAAGATGGACTTCCACAAAGTAAAGGTTACTACAATCAATTCACTTGCTATACATTTTCATTAGCCCGAGAAAACCCTGGTCGATTACTGTTTGACCTTAATAGTTTATCCAGACCCTTACAAACACAAATAATCAAGGTCTTTTGAAACGAGTGTGTATTTTCACCATCGAAAAGCTTTAAAACAATAGTGGTGTATATTTACTAATAGATTTATTGTTTTGCTTGATGTATTTGATTTATATAACAAAACATCATTATTCAAGGTGAATTTATGTTCTTTAAAATATTTACAATAGAGGTGACATAATGATACAAATTCAGATAACAATGAACAATAATTTTAAACTAATGTCTAATTCTAATTACCAAGAAAAGTTTAAGTGGATATATCAGCTGGATAAATTAATATACAAGGTGGTCCAACGAAAACTGAACGACTCGATATTCCGACTTTTAAATGAAAATTATTTGATTAGGAATAAGGGGTGTTCCGATATCTCATTTTAAACATTCTGAAATGTCTCTTTAAACTATGCTCAGGTAATGAAACAGCATTTTAGAATCAGATAGTACTTGATAAGGTCTTGAAAAGATTTCGCAACAACCCCCATCCCTTTTTAAAATCAAGTTCCCCCTACCGCTCACCCGCGGTAGGGGGTTGAAGTAGCAGGGATACAAAGAGCGGAAAAGTAGTTCCCCTCCAAATCAGAAATTAAATCCCATATTTTCATTTTAAAATCGGAAAATCAAGGTGTTAAGTTTTCCTTGGGCCACCTTGTATTTTGTTGTATAAATAGTTTTTGTGAAGATTGGAAACAGTATTTCAAATATACTGTACACGAGACGTCAGCGACGCCGGATCGTTAAAGCAAAAAAACTACAAATCAGTCTCTTGTCAGTTCTTGCAGAGAATAATACTAAAAATATATTACAGAAAAGCGTTTTTAATAATATTCGTATTTTGTGTTTTTTAGGACCCTCAAATAATTAAAAGCATTTTTTGAGATTTTATACAATTTCTTGGGCTTAGATCTTTTGATAACTCGTCGCTGGCAGAAATTAACAACCTTCTTTAGAGCTTAAGTAAGGTGTTTTATTGTTGCAGCGAGGAAGATATGGTAAGGAAAAGTAAGTCATCATCGCTAGCTACAAACTTTCTAGCTGCCATAAAAATATCTTAAACTTTTATGCGTCTACGATAATTCGGTACGTGTTCAGAATGCCCAATTTAACGTAAAGAGAAAGTGAACAGTTATTTTTATATGGAAAGCCTCTACATAATGAAATAAATTAAATTTTTCAAGAAATGCAAACTTAGATGCAAATCATAAAGCAGGTCTAAATTTATTTTTATAAGATTTTATATAATAGGGTTCATGTAATAACTCATTTATTTATTTATTGTACTAAGCCTTACTTTTTGGAAGTCCATCTAACTCCGAATAAAAAAATTCTTCGTTTTAACGCAACTTTCAGGTTTAATTAAAAATATTGAGTTTTAAATGCAATGACAGTTGTTCCGCTACAATTAGCATCGTCAGATTGACATATTACGTCAATGTGGAAGTTGCGTTAAAACGAAGAGTTTTTTATTATTCTTTACTCATTTAAGAGTTTATTAAATTTTTTGGTATGAAACATAAACATATCAATTATTTATAAAGGATACCAAAAAATTATGAAATTTTAAAACTAAATTTATTTACAAGGAATGAGAAGTAATGTAATTTACAAAATAAATTTTATTGCTATCAGAATAAGCAGAATAAATAGTTTATTTTCGCTTAAATTAATTATTCAAATGCCACTTACCTTCCACTTGTGCCACGAAAACCTTCTTCTCGAGTAGGTATTATTGATAATTTCTGGAGTCTTATCACGTTCGTATCTAGTACTCCTAATAATAAAAAAATATATTACACCGCAAGAAATGAAAATTCTGTAAGTACAGTCGGCTTTAGAATAGCATATACATGTTAAATGTGAATTTCCTTTACCTACCAAAGTTATAAAAACGCCCTTCTTCAACAACATAGGAGTGGCAATTTTTAAAACGCCTACATTAAATGGTTTTTGGGGATTAAGTTTATTTACAAGGGTTAGTCATGTCTCGAATAAAAAGGTTTTTTCGCATTTTTCCACTGATATACTAAAAAAAATGTTTTGAAAAGGGATTTTAATCCCAAACAAACATTTATTATCGAGGGTTCCAAACTAAGTGAAGTAAAAGATGAATCAATAGAGAGGTTGCAATAAAAACAAATAAAACCGTACTGTATAATACATGGGCAATTTGTCAATAAAATACCTTATGCTGCAAACATTAAAGATATGGGCGTGGACAACTGTTTAACTGATTTTAAATTTATTATTATTTAAACAGTGATTGGTTAATTCAATGTAATACAATGTAAGCGATTTGAGTTTAAAAATGTATATGCTATTCTGAAGCTGATAGTACTTTAAGTCAAGTTATGAAAAAAAAGTATTTTTTATAATTAGCATTTATTTATGTTTTTTAAATAAAATTATCCAACAATTAGTACTTTTTGTGTTCCTTAAATTATGTTGGTACTTACTAAAATGACATATGTCAGATATATCAAGTTTGAAATTTTAATTTGATTTGAATATTAAATCGGAGTAATAAATCATTTTAGAAAATATATTATAAGATATAAATTTAGCCAATTTAAAGGAAAAAAGAATCTTAGTTAATTTCAAAATTGTCTAATAGAATGCACACAATTACCAAACATAGTATATTAAAGGACAAGTGTCACAACAGCAATATGAAATAAGTTATTTATAATATTGTTTTTATATATGTTGCCATTTTATCATTTTTTAGTTTAATTTATTATTTGTATTTAAATTAAGAACATTTTGATTTTAAAAATATGTTAGTAGCACTGTGTAATTTATAACATGTGACAGTTTTGAAATTTAAATTATCAAATGTTAATGTTTAAAAATATTTTAAAATGAATAATACACCAACAAAATATGCTATTTATATTCACAAATGCTTTCTTAAAGAACAAAATAAAATTAATAAATTGCTATTAGTCACAATTTTCATTGTCAATAGACTTGTCATTAGATACTTCACTCATGTCGCCAACCATTTAAAACAAAAATTTGCGTGCGTAAAAGTTCATTACGATACGCAAATGCGTTTTATAATGAAGATTTTTATAAGTGCAAAATTTAAAAAATATTTTATAAACTTTTATCATTAACTGAATTATGTAATTAATTGAATATAAAACATCCATACCTATAGGTCAATTGCACAATTCATAGTAAAATACAGCAAAAAATTAAAGAAACTGGACATGTAAATAGTGGTCGCCCAAAATAAAGGAATAATGCAAAACTTAATGTATTGATGAGTGTGCTAGAATCCTCAAAATACTTTTAAGCAAATTGCAGGTGATAAAACATTTTGAAAACTTCAGGTTCACGCGTGTAAAAAAATATTGTACATGAAGTTACATGTAACTTCAATATGTCAATCTGACGATGCTATTTCGATAGCGAAACGGCTGTCATTACATTTAAAGTATTTAAAGAATAAATAGTGAAAGTTAATTCAACCTTTTAGTTGTTTATTGTTCTGAATTGTAATTTTTATTTTAAAATTTACTTTAATATGCTATTTTCTTTTAAAATAACTTGTTTTATATCTAAAACACTCTGTCTGTAGATGATGTTATTTTATTTACAATAATTTCGCCTGTGGTAGGTTCTTCTACTGGATTTGGAATTCGAGAAAAATATTCAGCCATTACATTGTGACATGTGCTATTCCTTTTACTTTCAGTTTAAAATTGCCATAAGCTCGTAATTTTGTTTCCTTTATTGGATAAGGAGACCAAATTTGTTTGCAAAAATCTATATTAATGATGGAATAAATTGACTCTATCTCCCAATCCATCTTACAACTAATACCATTTATAAGTAAATCAATTTGTTTGTCAATTTGTTTGGTTTGTCATTAATTCTATACTCTCAAAAGCCAACAAAACAATGGAAAGTTAAAATAAGGAAAAATATATTGGCAATACGCTACGTGGATCGATATTACTTTTGTCTAATAGATTGTAACTATAACTATTAGCAGGAATTTTAAAGAAAATATTAGTGACACAAAATTATACTAATGTACATATTGCCTATTTTTAGCAGCTTTATAATAGAGGAGTTGCTGGGTGCAATATTGCATTTTGAGACAGGCTGCAGCTGGTGCTTTACAACAAATACAAAACGTAAAATCTGGGGATTTCGATGGTCATCTAAGAATCCTTTAATCAACCATTAGATTGGATCGCAATAAAGGGGCCTTTGCTTGGTCCGCAGCCCTTTTTTGTACTGTATTTGATGCTCTATACATAAATGTTCTTGTTATTTTATTATTATTATTAAAAGAAAACGTTTTTAACAAGATATTAATCCATACATAACGCCAAATAATATTACACGCTGAATTTCGTAGAGAAAATTGTTTGAACTGACGAAATAGAGAGATAAAAGTAAAGCCAAGTCCTAATAAGATTAGGAACCCGTAAGAGGAGGAAACTTGTTCCTTTAAGAAGAGACGTTACAGTTAAATACAATTATTTAGCTCACTGAGTCAAACAAACCAGTTTAAATATCATACGATAAGGCTGTTTAGGATAAAAAATAATCTTTTTATTTTATTATTGTAAGCTAATACAAAGAGAATGATCATATATGTGACTGATTATTAAATGAAGAGAAAATCAGTCAATATTAGAAGACTTTTTGTAGTTATTAAAGCCAGCAGTTACTAGTTTTGGCCTAAAAGTAGGTCATCAGGTTATAAGTAAAGATGTAACAATTAACAAAAACACACCTTAAAATACGATTTTATAGAATGCCATATAACATCTACCGGACTTGTATTAATAAATCACAAAATATATTGGGTTTAGTTAAAAAAGAAAGTTGTGACATTAAATTTATAAATGATAGTACGAGATTTTATTAAATATAACCCAAATAGATATTAGAAAAAGGGCAATTAGTAAATTAGTATATTCCATTGGAAACGATATAGATCAAGATTGTTGGTTAACAGGAAAAATTATGTTGCTAATTTTCATTAAATGTCAGTTTTGAAAGGCAATTACCTATTTGAGCGTTAGTTAATTCCACTGGTCTTTTTTAACAATATTACTAAAATATTTTTAAAAGTATTTCGGCAAGACATATTCGTACGTTGATTGTATGAGACGAAGAGGTTAAGAAAACATTTGGATGTTCACAAGAACACTCTCTTGCAAATTTGTAAAGACGTAGAAAAGAATGCGACTAAGGATGTTTCAAATCTATATAGAGATTCAAAGCGAGATCCGAGTATTAAATCAAAAGATATAAGTAGTGAATGATCTCAGTCGATAACTAGTTGATTTGATGTTGGATTCTGAGATTGTGAAAGAGGAGAGTGAAGAACGGCTATCGAAAACCAATAATATTTTTATGAAGTGTAACAAACTAAAGCGACAATTAGAAAAAAATGTGCAGGTTTTGTAGTAAGTTCTAGTTCAATTTGTGTTAATATATTAATATAGGACCGGTTCCATAAACGCATGTCAAAGCTCTGTTTGCTAACAAGTTGTTAGCTTTTGACAGGTGTACGTGCAATGATAGCGCGAGCGCGGGCATTTCATATTTATTGGTTTTAAATGAAGTTGACGATGTGGTGGTATCGGCTTAAATAATTTTCCATTAAACTAAATAGTTAGATCGTAGTTTATTTAATTTGATTAAAAAAAAAGTTTTCTCTAGTTTTGAGGTTAATATGTGATTTTAATTTTTTAATATGGTTTCAAATGAATAAAATATATAAACTACAAGAATAAATACACAGGGAATTAAAAAACAGTATTAAAAAACAAATGAAAAAGGTTTGTTTTTACTATTTAAATTATATATTTAGTAAATATTAAAATATTTTTAATGGTAATTTGTAATTTTGATGAACTAACTGTCATTTACTCATAACATCAAAACCAATAAATTGTTAAATTTATTTAAAAATATCTCCTTACATATCATTATGTCAATTATATTAATTCAGTAACAAAACATAAGTGACGAAGTCCGTATAAATTACGAAACAGAATATTTTCCTCTATACAAAGTCCAGTCTACTTATTCACTCTAAGAAATGTGGTAACGTAGTCTAAGAATTAGTTTTATCATCTTTCATCCACAAATCAAATTATTCTCAAAAATTCAAATGGGCGCATGCGCTTCAGGATGATGTAACCTTTACCAATTTAACATAGAGTTCACGCATTGTTAAGTAATAGAGTTTTGACAAGTGTTTATGCAACCGGCCCATAAACTTCCTAAAATTGAAACCAAAAAATATGGGGGAGAAAATGAGAATTCCATTTTTTTGGAAAGGGTTTAAAAAAATTTATAAGGATAATGCTATCGATGGTAGTGACAAAATTCATTATTTTGTTCAACCTACTATTCTTAACTTTAAGGCTAGAACAATTGTTAAAAGTTTCCCACCGAGTGATGAAAAAAGTTATAGAATTTCGTTTTGGTTAGTACGATTTACTTATAGCTACATAACGTAACAACTATTGAAATTGGTTATCAATAATATAAAAAATATAACTAAGCTTGGTTTACTTTTTGATTCTATAGAGCCACAATTGGAATAATTGAAAACACTGGATGTAATAACTGATAAATATGCATTGATGTTATATCTCTTAGTAGAGTCCTCTTTATCTGAACATATTTTAAGACTCTGGTATCGCAGTTCCAATTATGACAATGCCAGTAACTTGAGGGTTCGCCTTAATGGGTAAATGCGATTTTTAGAAAATGAAACCAATAAGCCAATAATGAAGAAAAATTTTCACTGACATCATGATTTTGGGTTTTATTAAAAAAATAAAGACATTAATTATAAAAACCAATAACAACAACACAAAAGTCTCTCATAATATGTGATAATTATTGAAAAAAATAAGAAATGGCACTAGTTCGTTTAAAGCAACAACTCAATAACAACCGTTTATATTGGCGATCAGTAAATGAAGGTACTTGGAAGAAAACCATAAAACTTAGAATAAGAAAATGACCACACTTCGTCTTTTTTAAGTAGGCATCATATCGAAGGTGAAAAACCAAATTACAATAAAATTGAAAAATTGATTTCAACATAAAAGAAGTTAAATGCAAGCAAGGTACTCGTAGATTAGATTAGAGAATTAATGTTAAACACAGAATTAAAACATTAAATTAGTTACCAAACAAAAAAATCTAAAAAAGAATTAGTAGCAATAATAGTCACTATTATTAGATTAATATTATCAATTTTAAAAAAAATTGAAAAGGTAATCTATCTATATAATGTGGATGATACAGATATATACAGTAGCACTAAAACTCAAAGTCAATCCAAAATTTTAATAAAAAGAAGCGTAAATACGACATGTTTCGGTCCTTCATCAGGCTATAAAGAAAACAATGGTATCAGTGAAGAATTAATAATAGTTACAAACAAGTATGATTAATATCAGTGATCATCGATAGCAGATTTAATTTCCAAAATTAACAAGCAAATCCAATCTAGCTCCTTTTTTTACTTTATGTTGAAAATGTTGAATTACTTTATGTTTGTAATAAAGGAGTTAGATTGAATTTGCTTGTGTTTTTGGAAATTATTATGTATTATAATATATTATTATAATGGTTAAGAATTATAATTAATTATTTAATAGTAACTAGACAATCAAATTTTAAAAAATTGGTATTAGTAATAGGTAAATAGAAACATTTTTAACACTTTAACTAAAACCATAAAACTTAGAATAAGAAAATGACCACACTTCGTCTTTTTTAAGTAGGCATCATATCGAAGGTGAAAAACCAAATTACAATAAAATTGAAAAATTGATTTCAACATAAAAGAAGTTAAATGCAAGCAAGGTACTCGTAGATTAGATTAGAGAATTAATGTTAAACACAGAATTAAAACATTAAATTAGTTACCAAACAAAAAAATCTAAAAAAGAATTAGTAGCAATAATAGTCACTATTAATAGATTAATAGTATCAATGTTAAAAAAAATTGAAAAGGTAATCTATCTCTCAAATGTGGATGATACAGATATATACAGTAGCACTAAAACTCAAAGTCAATCCAAAATTTTAATAAAAAGAAGCGTAAATACGACATGTTTCGGTCCTTCATCAGGCTATAAAGAAAACAATGGTATCAGTGAAGAATTAATAATAGTTACAAACAAGTATGATTAATATCAGTGATCATCGATAGCAGATTTAATTTCCAAAATTAACAAGCAAATCCAATCTAGCTCCTTTTTTTACTTTATGTTGAAAATGTTGAATTACTTTATGTTTGTAATAAAGGAGTTAGATTGAATTTGCTTGTGTTTTTGGAAATTATTATGTATTATAATATATTATTATAATGGTTAAGAATTATAATTAATTATTTAATAGTAACTAGACAATCAAATTTTAAAAAATTGGTATTAGTAATAGGTAAATAGAAACATTTTTAACACTTCATCTATGGCTTGATAATGGCCTACTTAATTTAATACTGATTTATAGATAGCCAATCGAATGGATAATTGGTTTAAATATTTTAACCGAGACTTTAAAATAAAAAAATATCCTTTGATACTTTTATTTTTTTAATCTTTATTGTATAAGAGGTTATTTCGCTACATAATGAAATTAAAATCCACAAGAAACTTCTCTACATTAACAGATTAGTTCATAAGGATCTCGTTCGCATTGTGTTTCAAGGAGTTTCTAGTTCATTATTACAATGGAAAAGTTGTAAGAGAAACTTGAACTATACGACCTTTTTCCAAAAGATTACGTAAATTTACTTGACGATCTCGATATATTAAATTGAAACGAACTCATGCGGAGACTTTCCGTTACCTTTCGAATATCCTTTCAGTTAGAAAAACACCCGCAGGAGTAACAACTCACGAAAGTTATTCGGTATATTTTTCTCTGCTTCGTGGATATGTGAACGAAGAACGTTGTCAACTGAAAAATATTGGCAGTAAGTATACTTTCAGAATGGTCAGTAACTTTTCGATTCGTGCAACGAATTTGTAACGATAACTCATTGCATCAGGATAAAAAAACAGTCGTGTTTCACAACTTTCTCTTACAATTAACAACTAAAAATAGTAATGTATAAGATCTGGATTAACTAATTCTATATACTTTAAATCAAATTATTTGATTAAATAATGAAATATTTCAAACACACAACATCTTGACTGAGGTGTTCAAACTACTCTGTCTCCTCTTGACACAAAATGTCCTCAAGTTAACCTCTCTCACAACAAACACATTCGTATATTCTTTTCAACAGACTATACTTCTTTCTCCACTATCAAAGATTTTAAATCCATGTAAAATTTGTTATACTTTTCATGTTCATTCTTTAATTTTTGGGTAGTCAGTTTTTCAATATATATTATTTACACTCTTTGTTATTTCAGATGGTGTATTTTCACACTCTTATTCTAAATAGCTGGAAAAATTCATATTTTTTAATATTTTCTTAAAGAAACCAGACAGCAACAATTTTGACAGTTACTCAAATCTTGCACTAGAATGGCAATTAGCTGCTTCAAGGCTAATGCTATTTTTGCTCACCACTAGAATATTATTCTATTACAAGAGAGAGAATATTTTTTCAATCTCAAGAGAAAGATATATAGAATCTGGTCCAGCCTGGTATTTTATAAGAGACTCATTAAACTGTAAAGCTTCTAGCTGTAGGCTTTTCTTGGTCTATGGTTACAAATATCTGCCTTGAAAGTCCTGCGAATATTCTTGCGTTGTATGAGATACTCTGTTATTTTTGACGTCGTACAAATTCCTTTGCCTGTTTCATTCCTGGTGACCTTTTCCAACATTCCTAAGACTTTGTTGTGCAACTTTATGGTTGATTTTGTTAAGCCACAGAAGGATTCTTGACTGCGCCTTCTAGAGCTAGTTTCCCTTTCGTTGGCCACTTTTCCTGGGTACCCACGCAATTTTTAGTTTTTTTGCCCACTTTTGCCAAGGGTTCTAGTCAGTCTCAGATCAGCCTTGAATTGGTCTCCGTTTCGATTACCGCTTTTATGGCTGCTTGGCTTCCTAAGAATATAGCAATAGTCAATTCTTGTCCCTTTTGCCTCTTGATTTCAAGGGCTGTGTAGTAAATGCCTGGAACACTGCGGCATTTTACCATAGATATTTTACTCATTTTTTTTACCATGAATAGACCAGCCTCACATATTTTTTAGTTTTTGAACCGTCTGTGTAGAAGACAAGATCTGGTTGAATTGAATATTTCCAGGTTCTCCTGTCCGTGATCATAGTTTTAAAAGTTTTCTCAAAGCTTTATTTTGACACCATTTGATCCGATGGCATTCCGAATATCGAGTCGCTGTCCAGCTCCTTTGGTAGATCAAGATATTTTGACTTATTTTGAGGCGTTGTTCTTTTGGTGAGCCGGTATGTGACCGCCACGGCCCTCTTCTGAATAAACAGCGGTAGGTTAAATAAGACTTCTAAAACCGGTGTTGGAGTACTTGTCAGAGCATCCGTAGCACCTAGGCATGCTTGCCTTCGTATTCTATTGATGACCCTGACCACTTCAGCCGGCTCTGTCTTTGGCTATAGCTATCGAGCTGTAGCTCACCATAGGTCTTATAACGTGTATATAACCATAGTGTTATTTTTTGGGTAAAATCCCAATTTTTTCCGAACATTCTTCTACATGTGTTAAAGGACAATATACATTTATTTTTAATCCTCTAAAGAGGGCTATTCCAATTATACCTATGATCAAAAATTATTCCTAGGTATTTTGCATCTAGGCCTCTTAAAAATGTGAAATTTTCCCCCTTAAGTTCTTTGAGAGTGGTCGTTTAACGTCCCTTCCACTGCGACCTGAAAGTTCTATTGTAGCTCACTCCTAGGTTATAGTCGTTCTATCAGTCCTTTGCCCCTGATGAAGCTCATCAGGATCATGGCGACATTTCCATGAAGTCCTTGGGCTAAAGTTGATGCAGACTAAATTTATTGATAATTATTCTCTCAAGCTCTCGGCAATTACACAAGATATGCTCTACCATTTCATCCTTAGCCTGACAGAATCTGCAGTCCGCACTCTATGCCAGTCCAATTGCTCTCATATGCATATTAAGGCGACTGTGTCGTCAGTAGTCCTATCATTATTTGTACGTCCTTTTTGCTCATATTCAGCAGCTCTTGAGACCTATTTTTAGAGAGATCTCCTACCAATGCCTTTGAGTGTCTTAAACCCTCTAGTTCGAACCAGTAAGAACGTCTCTTCCGATCTACCCAGTTCGATATTGTTCCTCTGAGTGCCATTTATCTAAGACCATGTTCCAGTCTGTTCTTTGTGAAGATGACAATGGTGTTTTTTTGTAGATTTACTGCTAAACTTTTTTACAACACTTTTGTCAACAATATTAATAGTAAGATAAAAAGTAAAGGTTACTACAATCAATTTAAATATTAATAGCGCTTTGATCTCTAATGATCCCTGTATATCTTTTATTCTGTTACTAAAGGTTAATTTGCAGCATATTCGTTGGTAAAATTTACTCTACTCTGCAAGCCATTTTACCCAAATAGCCATTTGCACTACTCTTTCATCCCTGCAGTTTATCCTTATTTAATTACAAACCACCCTTTTGCGCAATGCATTTATGATAATTAGCAAAACCTAACCATTTCTATTTTATGGATACCTTCTCATATCGTGATTTATGGTAACCAGCGCCGATTGCCTTACCAAATAAAACATATTGCTTTATAAACTATCAACCCATTTGACCTTTGAATTTTCAACGACTTAAAAAGTCATATGAACCATCTCTCTCGGAATAACTGGCAAGTTCAACATTTCTAAAAAAAATTCAACCCACAATTAACCAATTGCTCATACTTTACCTTCCAAGGAAACCCTCTACTACTTCAAATGCTGTAAAGAAGAACTACTGAATAAACTCGAATAGTTATACAGTTTAATACTCAAGGTTTTTATTAATTATTATCATGAATATTGTTAAATTTATTATACTAACCCTTACTTTGTGGAAGCCCACACCGGGAAAAAAATAATATATCTTGATATTTACAATAATTTAATAAATTAGTGTTACATTTACGTAATAATCTGCGTTTTAAAAATGAAGACTCAATGTAAGTAAACAGTTTAATAGTGGAAAACTTCCACTGGATGTCTTTTTGTTTGAAATTCTTCAAGGAAATATAAATTTTATTTATTATCACAAATTTGCAATATTTGAATGCCATTGATGTGAAAGAGTGAGTCTGGATGTTCAATTAGGTGTTTTGCATAGTTGGACTTATCTGGTTGTTGTAATCTATATAATCTTTAGTGTTAATTGAATCTTACTTCAAAATTTCTTTGTGTTGGACCTATATATAATATAGTATTACATTTTGGATAAATAATTTTGTAAACACAAGATTTTTTAATTTGGTTAATTTTGCTTTTACATTTAACAAGTTTTTATAAAAGGAAAAATTATTTTATATGGAAAATTTAAAATATACAATTTAAAGTATAAAATTGACGTTGAAAACGAACCGCTTAAAAATTTGTCGTAGTTTTTTAAGTTCTCAAGTCGTGACTTTTTAAATTATTAATCATTCCCATCGATCTCACCCCAATATTGATTTTGTGTAAAATACCGCTTCATCAAAATAATCTGATTTAATCAATCAACCCGGTGGACTTTAAAATGTGCATCTCAGTAATGTAGCCGGACGTGCGTTTAACTTTTTCTAAATGGATATCAATAGTCCGGAAAAAGAAGAAATAAATACAATATCAAAAACATTAAAATTTATCTCGTTTTTTAAGATAAATTTTAATAATCAAATTGTGCAACAAGTCGTATATTTTATATTCTTTGCACGTTTGCTCACTAATAAAGTCGTATGTCTTGATTAAGTAGACGTAAAGAGATTAGAGAGCTAGCGTGGCAGGTAATTTTTACATATTTCAGCTTGTCGCGCTTTCTTAATTGCTTTTTATTAATATCAATGTCTTCTCCTTCTAAATTATAAATACAACTGGGAAGTTGATTACAAAATATTATGAGCGGACAATTTGTTTATACTGATTAAAGTGCAACTAATGATGAATAAAAATTAAACATGTTCTTTGTAGGTTTTTGTACTCATTAAAATGGGATGAAAGTGTTTGATTTATTGTCCATGAAACTTTAGCTTCCAGCTTTTCTATTATCCGTAGTACAATGTTTTACGTTATTCAAATCATAAAAGGTCAGTTAGGTGCTCTAACAAAGTTAAAAGGAAATTTTAAATTAAAGTGTATAAAAAATTTTCAATTATACATTCAGGTTTGCAAGAAAACTCCTGGTAAAATCCTTTGTTTAAATTTGTTTAAACATAGCTTCACTTAATAAAAATTCTCTTTGTTATAGAGATATCAGGAAGCTATTCAAAACAAAAGTGTGCTGAGATGCGCAAATCAAAAATATTTATTTCAGTTGGTAAATATGTTTAAGGAAATAGTTTTTTCATTATCTCTTTGGTGCTTAACTCTGCAGTAGCCGTACATATTATATTATGCTACAAGTACAAGAAGTTGCGAGGTTGGTACTGACGAGTGTGTAATCGACAACGACGCAATTTTGTATCATAAATGCTGCGATTTATGTATGTACACAGAAATAAAACGATTTCCTACGACCCCCTATGAAAACGACACCTAAAACATAGTTTTGGCACTTCGTCAATTAGTAATATCATACGCCTTCGGAAAAATAAAAAAATAACAAGCAATATCACACGCGTATTATATATTTTAAAAACGCATTATTAAATAAAAAGCTATTAATTTTTGTGAATAAATCACTTTGGTTTGTTCAATCTGAACAAGAAGTATTATAATATTATAATAGACGGATGATGGAAAATAAATTTTTTGCTTTTTTCGCTGTTACCAGACGTAATGACCGTTTAGTCACTGATATGGGCGGATATACTTTTAAAATAAAATTAAAATACTTTTTGACTCTAATTACCTGAAGGGCCTAACTCCTCTTTCAGCTTTAGCCGAGCGGTACCTAAAGGCCGTGAGATTCGGCCTTCGCAGTATTTGTTGACGGAAGGTCTTATTTAGCCGGGGTGAAGGAGCGGGAAGAAATGCGTGGAAAGGCTCTGAAAAGGGTTGAATTTACGAAACGAAACCCCAATTTGGGGAGTGTCCAGCTCTTTTATTGCAATACTTCATTCAGGTGAATTCTTACAACTTATAACGTTCGAGTGAAGCGGTCCACTTTCTCAAAAAAAAAAACGAAAAAAAATGTCATTGTTCCTAACAACTTAAGTAACTACAGAACAAACGAAATAAATAGTGTTTGTTCTGAAGGACCCTAATATTAACATTAACAATCCCGAAACTGCCTAAGATACTTTATCTCATCTAGGCTCTCAACTGCTTTTACTTCCAACCGCTAAACATATAGTTACTGGTGGTCTGAAGGACCGTACCTGAAATGGCTATTTAACATAAACCCTATTATACCTATTCTAACCAGAATATTAACCGAAATTTACCTTTCTTTACAGTAAAAGGAATATTAACGTATTTTGCTAATATATTTTTATATTAAATTGATTGATTGATTAATCAATTACCTTCTCAGATATTAATATTTTTATTAAAATAGTCGCTGATGCGGTACGGCAATGGAAATAAAATGCCATTTCATACAAATACTTTAGATAATTTTATTCCTCTTGAAATACTTTTAGAAGAGGGAAGCCAGAGTTCTTTGTCATCTTCACCCACACATAAAGAAGATCTTGATGTGAGTCCTGAAATCAGTAATGTCGAGCAACCTACTGCAAACCACAATTTTTTCAATGAAAAAGTAAATGTTTTTGGTGACAGACGGTCTCAGAGTGACCACCTCGAAGATGAAAATGTTTCTACTGGTTATAGTTATATGCCTCTTAGACGATGTCAGAGGTCACGACAAAAACCCTCATATTTAAATGACTACATTTAAAAGAAGGGAGAAATGTTGTACATCATGTTGTTCAATCTATTAGTTGGGATTTGGCAGATGTTTTAGATGTCAATTTCTTTCTTGCGGGGTGAGATGGGGGTGGGGGTTTTCTTTGGGCTTAATACAGTATTATATTTTGGTACAGAATTATATTTTTATAAAAATAATTGTATGAGTTGCATTATCTAACCGACCAAATATAAACTTACCTAGGTATACTTTTAGTTCCAAGGTAAACTTATGGTAGTGTGTTGTTAGGTGTGTTTTTTTTTTTATTAAAATTGCTTTGAAATTTCAACAAGTGCAATTTGGGTATACTATGGGTATAACAGAAACAACAGAAAATGGAGAATTACAGGTGAAGAATTGGGAAATAAATCCCTGTGTGTATGATTGGTTTGTGCTGAATTTATTTTAAATTTTTGTATAATATTGCATACGAGAATTGAATTGTTTGCGTATTGAGCCGTAGAAGTTGTACATAGGGATGATTGGCGCTTATAACAGGAGTTGAAAAAGTTAATAATTTACTAAATTATTCAATATACAGAAAACCAACACAAACAGATGTGACCATACCGTATAATTCAAATCATCCTATAACACATAAATTAGCTGCTTATAATTCTATGGTACATAGGGCATTTTCAATTCCAATGAACAAAATTAACTTTGATAAAGAAATTGATATCATAAAACAAATAGCTACATCTAATGGCTACCCAATTCATTTAATAAATACATTAATTAATAAGAAAGAACAGTGTCACTAAAACTAATATTCCCTAAACAAACTAAAGAAATTAAAAGTTATAAAAATATTACATATTGTGGAAGTATTTCCAATAAAATTTCAAAAATAATATCTTCGTATTAATCAGTATTAAGATCATTTAAAACACATAGTAATATTGGTACAAAATTGTTAAATGTAAAAACAAAATTACCTAAATTAAAAAAAAACTGGTGTTTACAAAATTAATTGTCCAAAGTGTAATGCTGTATACATAGGTCAAACACAAAGAAATTTTGAAGTTAGATTTAACGAACATTTAAGAGCATATAGATTAAAACAACCAGATAAGTCAAATTATGCAAAACACCTACTTGAACATCCAACCTCACTCTTACACATCAATGACATCCAAATACTACACACTTGTAATAAAAAACAAAATTTAGATTTCCTTGAAGAACTTGAAATAAAAAGACATCTAGCAGATCCACAATTTAAAGTTGTTAATAAACAAATAAATCTAGGAAGTTCTCCACTTTTAAAGTGTTTGCTTTGATTGAGTCTTCATTTTATACATAGATAAGACGTAATTGTAACACAAATATATTAAGTTATTGTAAAGATCAGCATGATATAGTTTTTTCCTGATTTTTCTATATCATTAGAGGGAAGTACATCCAGAATAATCCCTTAGAGCTCATAACATTTAGGCTTTAATATTGTTATGTGTTATTACTTCCATACTTGGTCTAGCCTTATAACTACCTAATAAGCATCAGGTACGTAGCTACAAACAAACAAAATGTTACTTCAATATGTCAATCTGACGATGCTAAGTCTAGCAAAACGGCTGTCATTTAGGTTAAAAAAGCAATTTTTCAAATAAATATTGAAAGTTTTGTTAAAACGAAGAGTTTTTTATTATTCTTAATAAGATGGACTTCCAAAAGTAAGGCTTAGTACAATCAATTTATACTACAGATATCTATATTATATGGGTATCTATATAAATATATAAATTAACAAGGTTAAGGTTTATCTATACTTTTTGCTTTTAATATTTAAACACAACACAATAAAAGTGAAATTAGCTGAAATGTAATACTGGGTTTACAATAACTTTTTTATATCGGATTGTTCAGAATACGATTTTTAACCGCGCTGTTGATTTAACATCTTTGTTTTTTGACAAACCCATTTTAGAAAGAACTTTTGATTAAGAAAAACAAATAAAAATAGTATTTTAGCAGTATGCAAATATTTCGTCAATTAATTTGAGCAATTCAGATGATTAAATGTACTATTTGATTTTTATGTACATATATCACATACCATAATAAATCGGCAAAATTATTAGTACAGTTAATTTTAACAAACCAATAATCATGAATAGTGACTTTCTTGGCAAAAGAAACTGAACAAAAAAATTGAATGAATTAAGCATTCTAAAGCTATTTTTCAGAATATATATATTTTTATATTTTTATTAATTATCAATATTAAATCCTAAAGCAACATAAATGTTTTAAATCTTAAATAATTCTAAAGGAAGGTTAACAGTTAAAGTTGAAATTTAAGAAAAACAGTTGGTAAAGTTTTATATTCGTGATGTTCTATAAGAATATTGATTTTTGTAAGATTTAACTTTTGGGGTTTTAAAATATTACGAGAATGGGGCATATAATTCAGAATGAGTTTTGTTTTCTCTTATTCGAAGCTTTCCAGGATGGTCGTTTTCCAGTTTTCGAGCCAAATTCACCAATCTATAACCAGTGAAATACGAATAAGCGCCGGAGTTGCGTGCAGCTAACTTCCATCGGCTTTCATCGGGACAACCCTTCAGTTTGGGTGTTACTGTCGAGTAATGTACGTATCGAGTAGTCGCTTGTAATAGGAGTAACGTGTCTGAAACGTATCACAACATAAACATTGTTCGCCACGCGATTGGTTATCAATGTGACAATTTTTCTACAACTATTAATACTAAGACTTTAAATGTTCCAGTATTTTAAAAATAAATGTTTCAATGTCCATTAATTAAAATAATATGTGTCTTAAAATGTGTAGATTTTTAAATGTTTAGATTCGATGTATTTTTTGTATAAATGTTCGTATACATAAAAAACCTAGTATTCAGCGATAATAATTAATATTGATATATTAATATATTTTTTCGAAGATTATTTTACTCTCTAAAAGAAATGCCGGAATTAAACAACAAAATAGAACTGAATTTTTTAAAAAGAATAAACGTGCCGAAGAAAGAGGAGAAAATAGAAGAAAAATCGTCTCTTAAGAATCCTAACAATGCCAACAATAATCCCAAAAGCCCTCAGAACAGAGTTAAAATAGCACCAAACGCGTACGTAGAGGTAAGCAAAGTCCTTGTTTGTTTTAACATTTTCCATATGTTGACTTTTATACTCCCGTAAAAGAATCGCTTTTTGAATTTTATTTTATAGAAATAAACTTTTATTTTTACGTATCATATACATTCAAAGTACATTCTCACATGTCACAGTTAAAATTTATTTTTAAAAATATGGTTATCTAAACCAATAATAATTATTTTTCTTATTAATCTAATTAATATTAAGTAAAATGTAGTTTTTGGTAAACTAAGCATACGCTAGAAAGTTGAAAATAAGCTTACCTGAACTGAAACTCTTTCATAGAATAAAATTAATATTTTCCAATATTTTACCAATATATAATTAAAAAATAATGACACTATTCAAAATTAAAAAATACAAAATTAATGAACTCGAGATAGAGCCACACATTTCAAAGAAAAAAAAACAATTATTCTTTATCTCCACATAAGAATTATAATTTATGATGTTTTTTTATATGTTTAAAGTACACAGTCTCAATCAGGTCATTTTTCTCTGATTTTTCCTTGAACAATGTCCTTGAGAAAGTGGTTATGCCGAATTAGTTATCCTATCAGTTTTGTTTTTCTTTATAGTATAGTCTGCATCTGCTTTTTTTCCTCTCCAATTTCCAATAGAACTTGATCATTTGATTTTCTTTACATCCATTACTTATATTTTTGTCTTCTTCCTCCATATCCACTCCAAGCAAAAGTCTTAACAAACCGCTTATTTGTTTCAAGTATTAAATGGGAATTGCTAAAAAGCGTATATTTTTTGAGGAAAGCTTGTTTATAAATTGCAAAACTTCTTTTAATGTCCACAGTTGATTTGTTTAAATAAGATTTAAATAAGGCTCCCAAAGTAGCTGAAGATTGATTGTTTTTCAGTTTTATTTTAATATTTACCGTGTTGTTGGTTTTATTAACAAGCAGTTTATTGTTTCCAAAGCATTCATTTTTAGTTTAAATTCGTTTAATATGCTTGTCAAAGTGTTCAACATCAAATCTCGTTCATATAATTTTCGAATTCAGCTAGAAGCATTATATCGTGCAGTGTAAATGTTTCCTATGTATTTTTACAATAAACAGGTATGGTGATAAGGAACATTCCGGTCTTACTTAACTTCTAATCTTTATCTATTACAAGAGGCTCCAACCTTTTTTACTCAAGGCCAGATTTTTGGAGGAGCTCAGCGTTGGTTATTGATAGCTTCTTGCGTTAACTTTGTTTTTGGGCAAAAAATTCTTTGGCACAAAAAAATCTAAACAATTATAATTGTTATAAAATAATATTTATTCTATAAAAGGGTGATTCTTTCAAGTAGGCCTAATAGAAACTCGGTATGATAAAAAAAGAAAAATAATTTTATTACATTTATTGTACTAACCCTTACTCTATGGAAGTCCATCTTACTAAGAATAATTAATATCTAGCAGATCAACAATTTATTGTTGTTAATGAACAAATAAATCTTGGAAGTCCTCCATTATTAGGTAAATTGTTTACTTTGATTAAGTCTTCATTTTATAAATAGATAAGATGTAATTGGGACACAAATATATTAAGTTATTGTTAATATCAGCATGATATAGTATTTTCCTGGTTTTTCAAAATCATTGTACAGTTATCCTGATGAAATACATTCAGGATAAATCCTTAGGGCTAATAATATATAGGCTTTAAGATTGTTGCCTTATTACTTCCAAACTTGCCCCAGCTTTAATATTACTTAATCAAAATCAGGTAGCTACAAATAAACAAAATGTAACTTCAATTTGTTAATCTGACAATGCTAATTCTAGCGAAAAATCTATCCTTTAACTAAAAAGTCAATTTTCAAAAAAATGAACTTAATTGGATTTTAAAGACTTTATATTTTGCTTAAAGCGGCTACACACACGACTGCCGCAGAGCTGATCTAGGGTGTAAAATGGGAGTGACCCTAAATCGCCTCCTTTATTGTAAGGTGTGTAGGTAAGCAGTGGCGATTTCCTAGATCGCCTCCTTTGCAGGGTGGCAGGGTGCGCCGGACCTTCCTGCTTCCTAGATCGGGTCCAGCCGCCCTGCCACAACTCGCGTGTGTAGCGTGATCGGGCCGATTTCAAGTCAGTTCTGTAGAGAAAGCCGTTAGAAATGTTTGTTTTTATTGTGCAGCTCGCTGAGGTAGATCGAATACAGTTATCATGGAATACAATAACCAAGAGAGTGATGTTTGGACGCGGGTTATAGAAGTTTTTAAAGACCGGCCCCTACATGTGGGATAAAAAAAACATTATTTCAACAGGGACATGAGGCAAATTCTTCGCCCAGTACTTCCTTTTTCTTTTTTTCTGCGGTAGCTCTACGGACGCAGCCAAGGCAATGCCGATCTTTTGATTTTTCGAAAGTGTTGGCACCATCTTCACGACTCAAGTGTAATCTGCTTTGCAGCACGTCAACTGTCGCACTGAATGGCAGGTCGGCAGGCGGCGGCGGAAGGTACGTGTGTAAAGACGCCTTCTAGATTGCTCCAACCACCCTGCACCCTAGATCACCCCTGCGGCAGGCGTGTGTGTAGCCGCTTTTACAACTAGGATGTAACCATTAATATTTCATCTTAAATGGAAATACATTATCACCAGTAATATCACTAGTGAACGATTAAGTCTGTCGACTAACTTCTAAACGAAGCTGAGTTGCTTGAAAACACCACGACTCCGTGTTTTCTTTAAGCAACCGAATATTGAGTTAAGAAGTAAAAGACACACCTACTTATACAGTAATAAAGTAAGATAAAAGTAACTTTTGTTTTTCAGTAAACTAAAATTAAGTTATCATTTGGATATAAACTAACGAAATAATTCTTAACGCCATCCCCATATCATCTTCATTCTCTCAAAAAATAGACTGAACCAGCACTGCAGAGGATTCCTTAATTATATATCGGGGCTAAAATCCACTAAATACACCTACTAATAAGTTTTTTTAAGAAACCACACGGAAACAAATCGTCAAGCAGAAGCACGCTCATTTTTCGAAGGGCCGGAAAATATCTGTTCGCAGGCCGTAGGTTGGAGACCCCTGATCTATTATTTATGCTTGTGATTTGTAAAGTTTCAGGGTTAGTCTTTGCAATACACGTATATCTTATTCAATTCCAAGATCAATTATAAAAAGAATAAATTAAAAATTTAAATAAATCAGATTAAAAAATTGAATATAATAGTATATTAAACAACGCATTTCATATGGCTTTCTGTTATAACACGAGTTCAAGTTTAAAAAACGAATCGCGAGGCGATGAGTTTTTTAAAGAACGAGTGTCACAACAGCCATATGAAATAAGTTGTTTATAATATTTTTTATATTTTGCCATTTTATCATTTTTTAAATTAATTTATTATTTTTATGTAAATTACGAAAATTTTGATTGTGTAATTTATAACATTTGACAGTTTTGACATTTAAATTATGAAATGTTAATGTTTTTAAATATTTTAAAATGACTAATACACCAATAATAATATATTATATAAGTAAAAGATGATATTCATATTCACAAATACGTTCTTAAAGAACAAAATAAAATTAATAAATTGCTATTAGCCACAAATGTCATTGTCAATAGATACTTCATTCATGTCGCCAACCATTACGCAAATGCGTTTTATAATGAAGATTTTTATAATTGCAAAATATAAAAAAGTTTTTTTGTTATGTTTTAACGAAAAAATGAAGTATTACAGACCAGCAATAATCAGACATCATCTCAGAAACACCGATAACTTTCCTTTATCACGCAGTTGTGATACTTAAGCTCTCCCTTTTCTTCGCTCCTTAATTTTCCTGAAATCTGTCATAACTAAGCCGAGTTTTATGACCCCATATATTAATTGTTAAAAAAGATAATTAAAAAACTCAGTAGTTTAATTTCCTGATTTCCGTGAATTGAGATTCTTTCGAAGTTGTTGAATTCGGAGGGCTATGCTATCTTTTTAATAGGGAGCCGAGGAAATGTTTGAAAAACTTTTGTTGCGAGCTACTGCTCAGTTTTAGTTGAATGACTGATTATCGTGTTTCCCCAGAGTCATATTTTTTCTAAAAGCCAGTTTTTTTAAAACGATTCTCTTGTTTACCCAGGCTATTCTAAAAACACACACTTTGTCTAACCACTTTGTTGGCCATAAATAATTTATTTTATTTATAAAACTAAATAGTTATTATGGTAATAATTTTGTGTTATGTGAAATAGCTAGGCCAGGTGTTAATTAATAAATAAATGAAAGACTGTAGACTTTGTACACACTTGATGAAATAATGAAGAAAGGAAAATGTTTTTGTATATTAAAAACCGTAGGTTAAGTGTGTAAAGTGTATATTAAAATCAGTAACTGAGCGCTTTCGGCTTATAAGGCCATCATCAGAGTTACTTCCTAAAAGGTGATAAACATAAAACTTAGAGGTAAGAAAAAAAAAAGTGTAACTTACGTTAAAAGATAAAACCTCTTCAGAAGAGACATTACAACACATTAAAATAATATAAATTAGTTAAATTTTAAAATTACAACAGCTTTAACATTAAAACATCTTGAAGACAACAATATATGAATGTAAATTAAAAACTAATTACTATTATAAAAACAAAAAATAGAAAATAAATTGGAAGTGACTACGTTATCATAAAATGTTAATCAACAGATAAAATTGTTTTAGTAAAACTTGAGTTGTAAAAATATTTAAAATGTAAAATCATCAAATAAATAAAACAAAACAAATCACAAAACAAAACATGTATATGTGTATTGTATTGTATCAGGTGTTAATTTCCATTAATTTGTAATTTTGAGCTGTCAATAAATAAACGCCATTAACTTGATTCTTATTACTAAGAATAATATGTCAGATTGACATATTGAAGTTACATTTTGTTTGTTTGTAGCTAGGTATCTGATGTTGATTTGATAGTATTAAGGTTAGACCAAGTATGTACTTCCCTCTAAGATCAGAACTTGAAATAAAAAGGCATCTAGCAGATGCACAATTTAAAGTTGTTAATGAACAAATAAATTATGGAAAATCTCCACTTTTAAAAAGCTAAGCAGAATATGCGGATAGTAATAATGATCAGATCTGCACTCTTAGTAAAGGAAGATTTAGATTATGAGGTACTACCGTCGTCATTAAGATTGATTGGTGGCTCAATTTGTTTTTCAATCAAACTGTCCAACTCCCACAGTTTTAGCTTCACTTTTTTTATTACTTGTTTCATGCAGTTTTTCCATTTTTTTTTCATAGTTACACTAGATATAGCTTCAGGGATTTAATTTTTGATGACAGCAAATTTAAAAGTTGTATTGTATTGTATAGTTTATCTATAATGTATTTATCATACAGTGGACGGCTAATTTAAGGAATATTATCATTATTTCGAGAAACGTCGAGTTTTGAGGGTAATCCCGAAACAGGTCGATTTTTGTTATAAAATACCCATGTTATAACGTACATGGAGTAAGGATGACGTCACCGGTGTTGGTGTAGTGATGTAATCGTTATTTTTTTAAATAGAAATCGGTATAATGCGACACCTCATTTGAAGGAGAATTTAATTCTCTATTCTCTGGTCACCGTGGCTTTGGCAGGTAAACGGTACTAAAGGTGTGTAAAATACCGATCTAAATTGATCAAATAATAAAGTGTAATTTTTTGGTATTACCTTCAGAATATTATTAAAAATCATGTTATTGATTGCCAGACACTTAACATCGTGGCAACCCCCAGACGAAGGTCTGGGGTTCACGGGCTCTTAGACCAATATACTCCTTTATGTTCTTTAACAATTTCTAAAAGTTGTATTTTTAACATTGTTTCCTCAAATGGAATATTTTTTGAACGAAGCTAATTTTAAATTTCTGATCATTTTGTAGACATAATAGGTACTTTTTCCAACTTTCTGGAAAGGTCATAGGTCATAACACCCTCGGGATTTTCTTGCAGTATTGGTAGAATCTTCTGAAACCAATTTTTAAAAGACTTTCCATCCATCTTCTTATGGTAGTCAACACAGTGAATCCATAACAAAACTATTTTCACTTTCTTTTTCTAAGAGTCATATTAAAGTAAAAATTAAAACATTAAAGGGTTACTTGAATTTAAGTTACATGGCGGATTTTTTAAGCCGGTCGAAAAATTAACATCTTGCAGAGGTTAATGAAGCATCCATCCAAACCTTTGATTTTGTATGGCTACCATTTATTAATGTCTCTCCTAAATAATAAATTGTTCAATTTTCGGTTCTATATTGACTTTTGCTTCGCTAGCACAATTTCATTTTTGTCGAGTAACAAATTATTTCTTCCACATATTTTCAACTGAAAATTTAAATTTTTCAAGAGTTTGTAAAATGTGGTTCTTTTAAAATTTGGCAAAAATTTACATCTCTTACGACTTTGTCAATTATTATAGAAATTTCATAAAATGTTTTGCAATTACCTTAACAATATTTATTTTTCTATATAAATATTAGAAAATAGTTAACTTTTATATTTTCTTATTTATTCATTTATGTCAGAGACATTTCCTTTTTTTATTGGATAGAATAAATGTTGTTTCATAATTATTATGACTAAAGTGTGTCTTATTAGGAGAACAATTATTCGCTTTGTTGCTTTAATCAACCTCTCTAAAATATTGTGGAAAATAAATCACCAACAATAATACGTCTTTGAAACGTTGGCAAGTATTGGACGTGAAATAAATATAGAGGCGAAAAAGCTCTGCAAACAATATAAAAACAATATGAGAAATGTCAGCTTTTATTCCTCTGTAAAACATTTCTATTTTTTGTTTGTAAATTGATTCGTAGATTAGCTTAAACCAAATTCGTCAAGATGTTGCAGAAAAAAGTGTTATGAAGTATAAATGTGCAAAAATAAGTCTGTTGAATAACTTACCATTTTTATTAGAATACCTGATTATTATAATAAGCATTTAAAAAAGTTTTGAAATAGTGATTCTTAACGAAATAATAAACTTTTGAAGAATATATAAAAACACCTAAACCTAGCATTTGCTGATGCTAGTAGTAGTACTAGCAAGAAGTGAAAAGTAAAGAAAGTGATAAAAAGGCTTGAAGAAGAAACGCCAAAGATGGGATTACAGAAACCAAGTACAATACAATTTTTTTATTGTATTAACGTGCTCGGCAACTATGGAGACTTGGGCAGGGGCGATTACAAAAAACAATTATTACTGAAAAAGTAGAAAATTGTTTTCACCTGCACCCAGGGTAAAGAAACTTAACAGTTTCTATACCAAGCTTGACCGTTTTCTATGAAAAAACAACTACTTCCTGGGATATATGCCCCAACGGACATTGAATTACATTCCAATAGAAAACGTGATGGCGACCGACTTCGTCGATATTTAAAACCATCTCTATCTACTACTCGTAGACCGGTTTCGACATTATTGTGTCTCATCAGTACGAGGTAAGCAGAGCAGGATGCAGAATGATTCTTTTACGCCAATGCATAAACCGTGAATCCACGACTCAATGATAAAGTCGCAAAAGCGCCATCCTACCGTTAAGTTTCTTTACCCTGGGTGCAGGTGGAAACAATTTTCTACTTTTTCAGTTTTTTTATTTACTGCACCTTATAGAAATTATTTCTTGTATTGTTATCTAACAATTATTACATTATGGTAAAAAAACATTAACATAGTAGTAACGACAAAAAATATGGATTGAGGTAAAGTGTTTTTTTCTTTTAATGGTCCTCTAGGATTTCTCTTGCAGGTGAGATTTGATATTAACTTCTCATCTTCTTGTGTTGAATTCGCGACAATCAACCAGAATGTGTTGCTTGAAATCATTGTGTGTGAGTTTGGTGTGACCTATTCGAAATCTACGTATTATTGTTCTTGTCTAGAAAGTCTAGTGGTGTCAGTAAACAGTGGTGGGTTGACAATCGGCTGGATAGATAGTAGGAAGGTATTAATAGATCTCCAGCGAGTTTGCCATATACGTCTAACGATGCTTTTTGCTTTTGGCCTTGCAAATCTGGATATGAGAAGTATTTGTGGCTGAAATTGAGGCTGTTTTCGTGAGCTGAGCCAATTCGTTTCCAGGTATACCAATGTGTGCGGACTTCCATATTATGGTGACTGTGGTATTTAGGGAATAGAGGTGATGAAAAGAGTGATGGATTTCTTGTACAATTGAATGTTCAGTAAATATTTCTTTAATAAATAGAATAGACGCTAAAAAGAGTAAAAATGGCAAACTTTTTAATTGGAATGGTTGATGTGCTTAAAAGCTTATAGAATATTGTATAATCTTCCATTATGCACACTGTATAAAGGAGAGATTTGGAAAGTGATGATGACATTGTTTGCTCAGTAAACTGGGAAATGCCTCAGGACAGGATGTCCAAAAAGCTCAACTTTACCAAAATCTTTGTTTCAAAGTTGAATAAGAAAATCAATAGGGCCACACAGTATTATTAAAGATAGATAAGAACCCTATCTAGGCTTTAATATTGTTATGTCATTACTTTCATACTTGGTCTAGCCTTAACTACTTAATCAACATCAGGTACCTTGCTACAAACTAACAAAATGTAACTTCAATATGTCAATATGAGGAGGCTAGTTTTTAGCGAAACAGCTGTAATAGAATTTAAAACGAATTTTCCGAATAAATAGTGGAAGTTTCATTCAACCATTTAGTTGTTTACTGTTCTTAATAAGTTTAGTTGTTTACTGGTCTTAATAAAATGAACTCACACAGTAAGAGTTAGTACAATAAATTTCATACTGATGGGTCAATAAAATATATTACAGAAAGAGGTACAGGGGTTTATAGTTCTAGATAAAAGCACCTCAAGAGTCTAGAATCATATTCCACCATTTTTCAAGCAGAAATATGTACCATTGGTAAATGTGGGAAAATCAATATTGATAAGAAATATAGTATACAGAACATAATTATTATATTTAATATTTAAACAGCAATTAATGTGCTCAATTCGAACATAATAACATCCAAGTTGGTCTGGGAGTGTCTAGAAAGACTAAAATATTTAGGTAAAAATAGCACAGTTAGTCTTCTTTGGCTTCCTGGAGACTTGGGAATAAAAGAAAATAATTAACAGCGAATATCTTATTACATATTCTCGAAAAATGGACTCCCTTAGGGCAGTGCCCCCATATATCACAAACGATATTATTTTTGAAATTTCAAAATGGTAAAAATTACTCACAACAAATTGGTATTAATAAATTTGGAAACACGGGAAAAGACATTGTTATATTTTTAAAATTACCGAAGTCTAGTTTATTTACTGGGCCTTGTTATCTACGCTCGTCGGCAACTTTATCGGTGGCTGCAGGAGGAAATAGATATAACAGCACTGCAATCTCATAGTGGTTCGCGATTAAATTACTGTGGTCGATGGGTACGTTGATGATTTAGAAAATATTTAGTCAGATGCTGCAAATAAAATATATTACAGCTTTTAAACAGCTCAGCAAATTAGCACATCATCAGCATATAAGGAACTCAATTAAAAACAATAAACTTACATAATTCAATCCCACATACTCAGTTTACAGGATGTTCAAACTTTACTGTTAATTTCATTAACAAATAAAATAAGTAATTGCCTTTTTCAGTATTGTTGTATAAAATTTTTGAACAAAAGTACCTACATGTATTTTAGTATTAGTACATAAAGTATAGTATTTAACTAATGGTCATAACTCACTTGATAAATTATAGCACTCGCCTGCGGCTCTTGATGCAAACTTCATCTGCGTGAGTTATGACCTACATTACCACTCGTTAAATAATATACTATTTTTCACTACTAGCCTAAATACCTAACTTTATTGACTTTTGTTGAAGTAGTAAAGTTGTTTATTTTTAACTAAGGTAGCAAAAGACAGGGACTACTTGATTAGGACTAAACCTCAATCCAATTGACACAATGTGAGGTTAACTTTTACAAAGCTAAAATAAAAAAAATATTTTTCATTACTCATTTAATAGTCCACCTATTTATTAAAAATGAAAATCAAAAGACTGATCCATGTATTTTCATAGCGATTTTAACAGTACGAGGGTTGCCTTTTATATTTTGGAATTTGGCAACCCTAGTGTTGCAATCTGGCAACCCTAGTGTTGCAATCTGGCAACCCTGGTGTTGCAATCTGGCAACTGACAGCTCTATCGTAAAGTTGGACATATTTAAATTTATTGTACTAACCCTTACTTTTTGGAAGTCCATCTTACTAAGAATAATAAAAAAAACTTTTCGCTTTAACTCAACTTCCAAGTTTAATTGAAAAATTCGATTTAAAATCACAATTACAATTGACATATATGTCAATCTGACGATGCTAGTTTATAGCGAAACAGCTGTAATTGTGATTTTAAATCGAATTTTTTAATTAAACTTGAAAGTTGAGTAAAAGCGAAGAGTTTTTTATTATTCTTAGTTGGACATATTTGTTATATGTACTCAGAACGTTTTGACATACGAGCGCTATTTGTGTACAGTAACTTAAAGATTCATCTCGGCCCAAAAATGGGATTAAATCGTAAACATTTTCATGCGATTATTTTTTACAACTTTCAACGTGGATTAACTTAGCAACAGTGCAGTGTTTATCGATGGTATGGTGAATTCAATCGTAGCCGTAGTTCACTCCAAGACGAATTTCGTGCAGGTCGTCCAACATCAGTGGTTGTTCCGAAAACCATTGATGCTGTGCGCAAACTGATATTGTAAGATCGTCATGTGACCTATCGTGAGATTGAGACAACCCTAGGCATTAGTGGGACCAGCATACATTTAATATTGCATAAATATTTGACGGTCAAAAAAATTTGTTCGCGTTGGATCCCACACAATTTGTCAATCGCTCAAAGAGGCTCGTGTCGATTGGTCGAAGGAAATGCTCAAAAAATACGATCGCGGTGCTTTGAAACACGTCTATGATATCGTGACAGGTGATGAATCGTGGATTAACGCGTATGAGCCCGAATGTAAAAAGCAGTCGACTGTATGGGTGTTTCAAGATGAGCCCAATCCTATAAAAGTTGTTCGCGCACGAAGCACTTCCAAGCAAATGGTCGCCTGTTTTTTCGGAAAAACTAGACATGTCGCAACCATACCACTAGAACAACTCAAAACAGTCAATTCTGAGTGGCATACAACTATTTGTTTGCCAGTTGTCTTCCAAGAAAGGGAAACCAACCACCGAAGATGGATCACTCTTCACCACGATAATGCGAGCTCCCACACATCGGCTCAAACAACTGCATTTTTTTAGCACCCAAAACATTGATTTCATGAGTTATCCGCCGTATAGTCCTGACCGACATATAAAAGGAAACCCTCTTATAATACTTATTATCAAATCAAAATCAAAATTATTGGATATGTTAATGATTGTCTTGTCACTGTCATGTTAGGTGAAACGGGGGTGACTGTGGAGCCGTCCAAAATTTTTATTAGTTTTAAAAACTAATATTTATAAAAAATAGACCCTCGGTAGTGAAATGCTATATGAGTCATGGTAAAAAATGTATTATTCTCTCGGATCCATTAGATCTCAAAGCTTCGCTTCTCGGGCAATAATAACTCACTTTTCTACCTCGGAGCATAATTACTATTTATTTGTACAGTTAAGTTTTATTTGCTACAAGTTAATTTTTGTAAGATATTTGCATATTTTTTTTATCTTTATTAGCCTAAGATTTTTGTGTAAGCTTTATGCCTAGTGTTGTAAATAATTGTTAAGGAGCACAGTAGCTCATAAAAAAATAAACGCAAAAACTTTAACAAGATAGAGGGGGGATAGAGGTAAGAAAATTGACTTGTGGTCTACTCAAGAAAAAGAAGCTACTTGGCAAACAAATGAGCAAGAATTTAATAGCGCCAGTGGGACGTATTAAAAATACTTAAACTGCTTCAAAGTGATTAACTCTCACTCTCTAGTTGGCACTGTTTTTCTAGGAACTTGTATGTTAAAGTCGTTCTCATCACCATCCTCAAAAACATCTATCAATTTCTCTATAGCTTATAAGTTTTGTGCGTTCCTCACAACATTTATTTTTAGATTAGATGTGGTTTAGTCCAATAGAAACGAATAGAAAATATTCAATGAAACGCCAAGTCAAAACCACAGACTTATTCAGGTAATATACAATTATTGCAACTAGTTTTGGTCTAAATTAGACCGTCATCAGGCTATAAAGAATACAATAAATTGGTAAACAAGCAAATTGGTTGTTGAAAAAGATGCAAAAACAGTTAATGGTGGTAAAAAATAATGTTAAACAGATTAAACAGCTATACCAGAAATAATTATTTTAGTACAAGTGAGAATGTGTCAACTGAACAAAAGTAAGTGTCAAAATGAGATACGAGATATCAGAGTATCAAAATTTTAGACCGAAATTAGTTGCAATAATTGTATATTACATAAATAAAAGTCTGTGGTTTTGACTTTCATTGGATCTTTTCTATTTATTTTTGGTTAGTTTCTTGTTAAATTATGTCTAGAACAAATTAGTATTAACTATTTGAAAAACACTCACGTAGGTAAAACTCTGATTTTATCCACAGCATAAATTTAAACCATGTTTAAAACGAGATGGGAAGCCGGGTTTAAATATTTTATTTAATAAAATACGATTTTGGATAAAGTTTAATGTGTATCACGGTATTCATACACCGTTTTATTACTCACGTCGATTTTCAGATAGATGAATAATAAATAATAAAAGTTACCTTTAAAATACAGCAGAAAATATCTATCTATCTTTATTAATAATTGGAAGATGAAATAAAAAAGAAATGCTCGTTTTTAATTAAATAATTTAAAATAATGAGATTTGTTTTTTAACAGATTACACCATTTATCTTTTCGCATGTACAATGTCCTCTTCTATACAAATAATTTGATCACCTAGTGCGCAGAAAAATAACCCTTCAAATAATTAACTATGTAGTCTCGTTCTGTGTAGCGAGTATTTAACAATAGAACCGCTCTCGTATATTCAAATTACCATTACAAGTTGAAGCTTTTAAATGCGATACTTTAAAGAATGTATTTGACGGAAGTGTGCACTAGAAAAAGAAAAATTGTAATGTTTTCGAATAGGGTTGGAATGAATAAAGCTATAAAAAGGCAAGTAGTATGAGCACTCTTATTAATTAAAACTTTTATAAATACGTTTATATATTATTTGCTTTTCAAAAGAAATAAGGTAGTAGCGGATTTTAAGAAAATAGAAATGGAAAATAATATTTCTAATTATTAATAAGGTAAAACAAAGAAATGCTTAGCTTGTAGTGTTTTTAAACAAACAAAAAAATCTAGTTTTAAATTTCAGTAAGAAGCCAGCTGTCAATTTTATAATTAAAATAGCATCCACCTTCCACAGACTGCCTCTAACATAAATATGTTATTAGGACAAACGCTATTCCTACATTCTTCCTGTTTTTTTTTCTGGCTGAGATGATGACTTGTAATAGAACAATTGGTGAAGTTTATCTGTGGTAAAGAATTTACATCAAAACGAATGCTTTTTTTACTTGATAGTTCAACATATTTCAACGGTTTGTTATAATTAAGATCATAAATAAAATCCATAAATAAAAAGTTCAAGGATAGACTGTTCAGGAAAATCATAATAAATAATAAAACAATTTTCTTCCTTAATTTATTTACCAACCTACTATTTCATAATCATCAAAAATACATAAAACTCACCAGTACTATAATCTTATCTTGATTAAACTAGTTATATTTTAGTTTATGTAGATATTACTTTTTTTTTTGTGAAAATGTTTTGCAGAAAAATCTTAATGAAAATAGTCAAAATATATAAAATTTTATGAAGCATACAAATAATATAGATGATATTGTTTTATTATTTCAATTGGATTTATTTTAATCTGCGTGGGTATTCGAATAAATTACTTCACGCAGCGATGTTGTTATCGTCCCCAGAATCTGATATTAATGGAATATTGTTTGGTGCACATTACAAACTGGTCGTTAAATGTATATTGTAATACAATAGAGTAAATGGATACAGTTTAAAAGTTAAATGCGAAATGTGTCGAATATTATTAGATACCGAAATTTGTCTCCAAATACAGAAATAACAATGGTTATACACAATACACAACAATATAATGCCACTAATTAACGTCAATTATATAATAACCTTACTACCTAATTTTGTAATGCTAAGATAAATAATGTTTTTGTTAATTTTAAAAAATATATTTGGAAAATTAACTAGAACATTTTCAAGCCAATTCACTGTTCTACCCTCTGTGCTAGTAGTTTTCCGCCTCATATATTCTTAAACAAGTTTTTAGAAAGAAAGTAAATTCTCTTGAGTCATTTCATGTATCTGTATTTCATGTATCTGCCTCTTACAGTTCAGACGAATTGAAACCATGATTGGTACTTCAGTAGTATTTTTTGACCTTTCGATGCGAGCATGATCTACATCACACACAAGGTGTGTATGAACTGGCAATAAAAAATTTTGATTCACACAATTAACATGGTTGCTTTGGCTGACAAAATAGGAGAACATAATGATCATGTTAATGTTCCTATTTTGCCCTCTATATGTATCTGAGTAGGTAACAGCATGGGTGACAGTTTCGGGCAGACTTTGAAATTTTTGTAGATCACAAGAAGCAATCTCTTCAGATCCTCTTTTTCCAATGGCCTCATGCCACATATAACAAGTAGTGATGCCTCCGTCAGTGTTGCAGTCCCTGATAGTCAAGTTATTGTGGAAAGAAGGTGTTTGTAGAAAGAAACGTTGGTATTCAAGAAAAGGGGTATCTAAAACTTGCTGCAAATCCTTCGAGCATATATACTAACGTAGAGACAGCAAGCAATAGTGATTGTTTTGTATCAGAGGGGAAACTGTCAGACACTACAGCCAGTGTCGTATCATTTTTAGGGGGTTTGAAATTAATACCTTTATAATACATTTTGAAACGTAACAAAATATTTTTTAGACTTGAATTTAAGTAGTAATAGTAATTAATTATTTACATGGAATCATAAGATATTTTATAAAATAGAAAGTTGAATTTATGGCATAAATTTCTAGATTTTCAGTATTCTTAATATTATGGCGGTATATTTGCTTTATGCATTTTCCTATTTTTAAACAAGTATAAGAGACGCTAATGCATATTTACTTGTAAAACGACCTTGATGATTCATTTTCATATTTATATTTACAAATCACACAAACTCTCACCATATCATATATACTCAAATTAATTTAAAAAATGGTTTTAAAAGTAATATCCAAACACTATTAAATTGTAAACATAACTTCTAAATGCAAAACAAATTGACAATAATGACATATGTGACAATTCGACTTGACACGCAAATTCAAAATGGACCAATGCGATCGCTGGACACTATATGACATTTATTTCCGCCCCTGATACATAACAAAGCTCATTTGGACGCTGTCTCTACGTTAGTATATTATATGCTTGAAGTGCAAATCAATCAAAATTCTTATTGTTGGATTTTCTTTAGCCAGGTTTTTTCCATATCGTTCATTTTATATCCTATGGCAAAATCCGATATGGCTAACATATCGGAATAGGCAATTGCTTGGCTGTGATGCGACGACGCTAGATCCTGATATGTCTAACATATTGACTTCTGCCATCGAACAATTGCAATGTAAAGAACTTATCGGACTTTGGTTTTATTGAATTACTTTGGTCAGGAGCTTCATATCCATATCGGGTTTGGCCAGCGTATTCTTTATCAGTGACTGTACATGTTGGCAAACGAAAAGTCGAATTTTTTGAAATAACGGGTTTTGCCTTAGTACCACAGAAACATTTGTCATGATATTCTGCATAATCAATAACAGTCATCAACCTCTAACTACAATTTGGTTAGGTTAGGTTAGGTTTGGTAAAATCTTGGAAAAATTTATGACTTTTTAATATCGGTACCTCATTGGTACTCAGTAGCATTTTAGCACTACTCTTGAACTTATTTTAAAACTTTTAAGAAGTATTAGTGCTTGCCTACTGCCTGTATGAGTGATAATTAAATTACCTTTCTGTTGAATATTTCGTCTGCTGATACTAGTTATACTATTCAGTTCTCTAAACTTATATGGCTTATTAAAATATATGAAGGTCTTCTGAAAACCTCCACATCCCGTCCCATATTTTGTTTTACCTCTGTATTACTTCTACCACGTTCGTTCTTCCCGCGTTTCTTAGTGATATAATGTAGGAAGTACCTTGTTCTACATAAGAGTTTAATCCAACCAACAGAAAACATTGTAGTTTTATCAGCACAACTTCTTACTTTTATTGTAAGGGAGTCCCATAATGGTAGCCAATCTGAAAAAAAAGATGAAAATCCACCGCCTTTTTTGGGAATTATTCAATTTTAGACATAGTAGTTTTCACTGTATTCAGTATACTGTATCCCTAGACCTATGATAAAATAGATTTTTGTAGGGTAATGAATTTTGACAACTGAAAATTTTCATTCATGTCATTATTTTCAATTGTCATTATATTATTACTGTTTTTATTTTTTATTGTTAATTTTTCTCTGCTCTGCTCTTGTTTGAATTTTATGACAATTGATTCTATTGGTTATCGTAGGTAAAAACATAACATTTGAAAATCCCTACGAAAAACATTTTTTCAAATATCTTACAAATCAGGCATACATGACTCGAAAAACTTTTACGGCATAGTGAATATGGTGTAAACTACACATTGAAAGTTGAATCATTCCCAAAAAATAAGGCAGTGGTTTTTCATCTCATTTATCATAGATTGGCTACCATAAAAGTACTCCCTCATACAACTCATAGTATCATCATAGTATCAGACTTATACTTTGTGTTATCCATGAATTATGTAGTCATCAACATGTGTTATTGTTTGGATAAGTTGTGTATGCTTAAGGATCTGACATATAGCTGTCTAGCAACTTCCAAGGTAGAACCCTCCCTGCCCCTGTACATTATATCTTAAGCTCATTCCTAAAAATGTTAATTTGGTATGATTTTAGTTATTGACATTAATATTGCCAGTTTCGAGGTATAAATACATAGTTCCCCGCGAACTTGTTCAAATAAAGATTTTTTTAATAGAAGCTGAAAAATTAAAATAGAGCTGGATTTGAAGCTAAGGAAGAAAGCAAGATGTATTAAAAGAAACCCACAACTAAGGAACAGAAAATGGCCAACTTATTACTGGAAAAGTCAATACAGGAGGATTTGCAATAAAAGGAATGAGTTGGGTAGAGCAACTTAAGATGACTGCATAAACATTACTCATATTTAAAACGAACATATTTAGCTAATAATAAGAATTTATCTATATTTAAGAATAACAAATAAATAAGTTTATTTATTTATTTAAGAAACATAGAGGCCGAGGCCTTTTTACAAAATTAATTGATATAAAGTAAAAAACAAAATATATTGTAATGTATACAAATATTAAAATTGTATCTAGTATGTATTGTGTTTTTAGATTGATTGAATTTATTATTTGTTGGAATATAAATTATTTTTTTGAGTTATTATAAGCTTCTGTTTAAATGAATTTAATTTTTCTTTTATTTTAAATATTAAGTTTTAACATTTGTGGGGCTATAAATATTTATTATTTGTTTTAATTTAATTTTATCTTATTTGATTGAAAATTATTTTATGATCTACCTGGTATAAAATTTTATGCACATGAGAACTCTATTAGTCAGTAGTCGGTTCAAATTTATTTTATTCAAAATTAAATTAACTTGTAAATGTGATACCAAAAATTTTAAAATACGATCCTGTTTATCGGTTGGTTCGAAACTATTCGTTTATTCTAGTTCTATGATTTTGATACTTTAAAAGAAATCGTTAATCGATTCAACATCAACTTTCTAACAACTCGATTTTATATTTATATTGGTTTGAATATAACGTTATAAAAACATTCAATTTATTTCACAAAAAAAAATAATTGAAACATGTGACTTAAAGTTTTTATAATTGAGAGATTAATAATGTTTATTGTAATTTAACTTTATTTTAAAAACATACCGCATCGGTTCTATCTAGATGTTGACATCATCGCCTCCTTCTCGTCGTTCTATATATCAAAACTTCAAACTACAAATTTTTGACATCATGGCGTCGGCTGTCACGGTGAATATGGCTCGTGGAAATTTTGTTGGATTATTATTAAGGATACGACAAAATACAGGTAATTAATTATTTATTCCATCTCCATTTTTCATAAATAGGTTTGATTTATTCCAATAGTTCCATAAATAATGATATAATATATAATTTTCCAATTGACAGTTAAATGGTAGGGATAACAATTTGTTATATCTGCTTACTAAGCCGCCATTAAAGTTTAATTATTCTTTTGTTTCAATATTTTGGCAAAGGTTTGCCTTTGGATAAAATGTAACTGACCAAAAAACAAAGAAATCCGCAGTATTTATACCCTTTCTCCCAGAATGACATATTAGACTTAAATTATTGAAATTCAATTGTTTAACTAGGCAATTTTTCGTAATTTTCTGATAAATCTATTTAATTAATATTACTTTATTGATTCTTTTGTTGGGTAATAATTAAACTTTAACTTTAATAATTGATAATAAATCAACTTACATTAATTAAATTTTACTTTTTCCTTATTAATTTTTACTTTAAAACGGAGCAAAGTGACAGCTACCGGTTATTAATTCAAATGAAATTAAAAAAAAAATATGAGCTAATACATTTAACATCTAATAAATTTTAACATAATCACATTCCTTAATGTTTGAAATATTGATGGATATTGTTTTCTATGGCTAATATACTATAACTTTTTTATAAATTACCTTTAAAATTATTTAATTTCCGCCATTTTTATAAACAAATTTAAATTGAATTACTTGATTAACAAAACATTTCTACTCTATAACATACAAAACTTTAGTGTAAAACATATTAATAACCTATACAAATAATAATAATAACAAATTTTATACTGTTTTGGTATTTCGCAACCATAATTTTTAGTGTCCTTTCACCTTGCAATTTCACATTTTATACTTTATATTTAATTGTTTATTTATAGTGTCCTATCACTTCCTATCACGGGTGAACTATCACTGTTCTTATTTGTATTTCACCCTGTCACTCATAGTTTATAAATCACATGTTTATTTATGTTACATGTTGTTATATTATAATAAATTCAATGTTTTTAGGTATATTCAAATACTGGAATTCTCAATGTTATACCCACTATTATGGATGTTGAAATAATAGACCATTTCTATCTGTAAGTACTTTCATAATTCTATTACAAACTTAATTATGGCATATTTTGTTTGTATGGATCATTTACTATTAGTTTCCTTTAGTATTATTGTTCATTTAAAATATGAAATCTGAGTCATAGCTTTTAATACTCATACTTTATGATAATAATACTTCTTGTTTTGTTGATATTAAACTTAACTTGTTATTTTCATTTCATATTTCTAATAAAACTTATTCTAATAATGATACTTAAATATTTCTTGTTGTAACTAATATGTTTACTTTTCTATTGGTTTTTTAGGTAATTTGAACATGATGCAGGATTCGACATCTAAGATAAAGAATGACCCAACCAGACTACTGAAATATAGTGTTTTCAAACTCAAATTATTCTTGGACTCAAGTTTATTCAGTGTACCTAGTTAATGTGTATAATTCAGAACACAAGAAGCTTTGAAATTAATTTTATTAAAGACTATTATTATTATTATAATATCCTTTTTCTTTATAAAACATGGATTGTTCTGACACATAAGGTAAGATAATTTTAATTTAATTTTTAATCATTACAATATAATATAAGAAGTGAAATCAGTATTTTTACTAAACATATTTAATAAAATAATTGAATCAGGTTATTTTTTTTTTCGGGTATCCTAAACAACACACGCATATTCTAGCTTAGAACGAATTAGTGAAAAGTTCTAGTCATTTTAAAACAATTTCAATTAAGTCTTGTATGAAAATTAAATCTACTGGTACATATGACAAGGTAGATAAAAGTTTGACTTATATATTATTAAATAATTACATTTTTCTTACTTATAGTATCACAAGAGCTTCAATTATTTTCGGAAATTTTGTTGAGTGTGCGAATATCTTGAAAATTTCCAGGAATAATGTAAGCTTGCGTGGTATTTGGTAAGAAAAATTCACACCATAATTTGGAAAATAATAATTAATCCAATCTGACGTCTGTCATAAAGCCTCCTAATTACTAGTTTATTATAACATATTTTTATTTGTTTCTGATCTGTACTTTGGGCGGCAAAATGTTCGACTGGTATGAAAGTTTGTTGCTTGGCAAGTTACGCGAATAAAATTTTGTCAAAATATGAAGACGCTTCAATGAGGTTTGTAAAACTGGCCACTATAGAAATACCAGACACCTTAGTAACGGAGCTGTTATAGAGAGAAAATTTTGCCGGCATAATTTTGAACTCCTGTTCAGAATCACCTTGCTTAAACATGGCTGTCATAGCTAAAGATCGGTGAGAATGGTTTATTATTTTATGCTTTTTTGTGTCTTTTCCAATTTTTTAGCTAACATTTTTGTCCACTTAGAGACGGTGTTTATTCCAAGTGGACAGTTTTTGAACCAAGATCCATTCTTTGGGGTGAACGGTAAGAGTCTGTCTGATAAAATCTTTGGTCCTCTTTTGTCCATTAATTTTAAGAATAGTCTAAGTGGGCATAAATATTCGTTTGATGAATTTCTTAACAACCATTTGCTGCTTGCCAAACTTTATGACCCGCCTTAAGTTGTTTTTGGAAAAATGCTGTTGTATTCAATTCGACCAGTAAATTCTCCCATAATATCAATAATAATATTATTTAGTGTAATTAAATCTTTATTTTAATGAGACAAAGTAATATATTTAAAAAAATGTTTTAAACATGAGTTTTCAGTCTATCTTGTCTATTCCTAAGCTTCGCGACTGAACAACAGGTTCTTCAAATTAAAAGATATCTAATAAAAACCAAATATCTTATGTTGGACATGAAAATACCCACACTTGAAGCAGCCATTTCCCACCGCAATGTTTCAGTATTATTCCTATAATTAGTTTTTGTTTTATAATTATACCTCTGTTTACTATTGGTATAGTGTGTTAGCACAATTCAATTAACACAATTTACCATTGTAAACATTATTATGTCAAAGCAAATATTTCGGAATATCAAATTTCGCACAGCACATGTTCCTAAAAGCATGCAGCATTGTTAAACAGATTTTCATATTCCACTTACTGCTAGTTAAAACATTTACAAGCGTAATTTTAGTTTCAGTATAACGCACATCTACGTGCAATCATCCTACGGCCTTTTATATCTCTTGAAATCAGTTGAGCGTAGTCTGGTTATAATTAACTGGTTTGATATAGGCGGTTTGAAATACCTTCTGGGATTGCAGAAGCTTTTGTTACATATTTTATCTTCTCACATATTTATTTTCTTTTTCAATTATATCGGAATAATACGTCGATGTGTATTTTTATAATTACCGTTTTCATCTAATAACGCTGTTCCGTTTGGTATTTCCAATTTTTTTTTATTAAATATTTAGTATTATATACACATTCAATTTTTTTTGTTGACGCTAATTAACAGTGGAGGTATAAATTCGCTTGTTTTGGAAAAGATTATCTTGAAAATACAGTTACGAGTTATGCAGATTGGTTTCGACACTGCTGTGTAATCATTAATGCCATGTAGATCAGTTGTTTTAATTTAATCAAACAATTATGTTGCTATCAATAACTAATTAGTCAAACAATTACTGATTTGTGTATAGTTGTACTGAAACAAATCAATAATTGGGACATTCCTAACACTTAGGAATTAAAATCAAAATGTCATATATCATGTTGTTCAACCATTTAGTTGGCATTTGGCAGACGTTTTATTCACAAAAACCTTCTTTGCACTCATATACATGATCTTGATGAGGATAAAATTTGGCATAATGAAAGGCTGCGCAAAACCAGTATGGACTTTTTGAAATTTTTGAATGAGTCTGAGAACTTGTAGACTGGTGTGCTTGCTGATTATGGTCTTTGTTTTGAAATATGACTCTCATATTGATAATTATGATATTATTAACAGTATCAGATTTGTTATTGTTTTTAATCATGTCTGTGTACTGAAAAAAAACTCATACTGGGGCAGTAAGAAAAATTATATTGTATATATATGCCTCAGCTAAAAGGTTTTACTGTGACAGTTATACAAGATTTACTTATATTTGAATTACTAAACATTTGATTGTATGTATGTATGTATGTATGTATGTATGTATGTATGTATGTATGTATGTATGTATGTATGTATGTATGTATGTATGTATGTATGTATGTATGTATGTATGTATGTATGTATGTATGTATGTATGTATGTATGTATGTATGTATGTATGTATGTATGTATGTATGTATGTATAAGTTAGGGGTGATAGGATCTATTGTGTCCCCCCTTACTTGCCATGTTCTGACATTTTCTCAGACCTATAGCAGCTCTTCGAGTCCTATTTTCCTGAGGAAGTTTAGGACATCGTCGGGCTTCAAGTCAGGTAGATCCCCTTCCTCTATTCCATGTGCTCCTAGGTATCTAGCCCTAGAATTTTGCAAGGCAGGGCATTCTGCGAGTATGTGTATTGAGGTTTCATCCTCTTCCTCACAGAATCTGCACTTTGCTTCATCTGCTAACCCTAGTTTCTTCATGTGGCTTCTTAACCGGCAATGCCCGGTTAATATTCCCGTTTAAATCCAGAGACTTTTTTTACTGAGGTTGAGGCAGCTAAGAGATCTCTTCTGGTCATAGTTCCCCAGTAGTATCTTAGATTGCCTCAGTCCTTCCAGCTGATTCCAGTACTTGGATTTTTCTTTCTCCAAAACATTTGATTGACTGTGGCAGTAAAACTATATGGCAATTTTTCTAACTAATGCAATGAAATTGTTTAACTACCACCGATACGGTTTTACTAATACAGCTAGAATATCTTACTACTTAGTAGAGTGGTAAGACAAATTATTTTTTAAGTTAAGCAGTTTTACTATAGTAGTTAAATTGTTGTACCAAAGCGGTAAGACAATATTACTGCGGGAGTATAATATGTTCTGTATGGTAATCCTGTATATTCTGCATATCCGTATATACCAATACAAAAAAAAGAATGCTAATTAAAAAAATATAAGTATTGAAAAGCTGTTTATAATTATAAGCACCTCATAATAACAAGAACAATAAAGAGAATCCAACCAAACTGACAACATATCTAAATTAAAAAAAAATTCAAAGTAAATTAAAGAACATGTTATAACTCTTAGCTATTAACTAATTATTGCTCAGACAGGCCCTAAAAAAATATTGGAAGATTAACATACAATGTATTAACTTTTCTTAAATTTCACATTATTCATGGAAAATGCCCATCATTAATGCCCTCATCTAAAAATAAACATTTTATTAATATACATTAAAATTAATATGAACATTTATTTGTTGAGTGGAGAAATTATTGAGTTTTTAAACCCCAAAATAAAACTAAAAATTCTGTAACGTATACAGTAGTTGAATTTGTATAACCAGTATATTATACTTATACATAATGGTGAAATATAAACCCTAATTTCCTGTGTCCGAAGTTTGCACCAGAGTCAAAATCTCTTATACTTTTACATATAAACAGTATGTTGGTACTTACCCAGGAATGTATTTACTAAATCTCCTGAACCCAATTATTTAAATGGTTGATGTATTGAAACGTCGTTCTTTTCTTAATAAAACCACCAAAACTGCCAATAAACAATAATATTTGTACTGCACGTGTGCCTCGTCTCAACTGAATCACACCACCAAAGATACTAATTTTTTCCTGGTAGATTTGCCGATTAGCCTGTTGGGACTAATTGCGCATTAATCGTAAGGGTTCGTGGGATATTTTGCAGAACTATTTTACCACCATATTACCATTTCGCAGATTGAATTTGCGTGTTTTACGGAGGTGGTTACAAAACTATTACAGGCAATGGTGTAACTGCGCTAGCAGTAAAAATTACTGATGCAGTGAGAAAGGTTTACTGTTATCATAATATAAATATTATGTATTTGATTTCTAGCTGTTGCAGTAAAAAATGTTACAGCCATAGTAAAACTTTAGACAGTAAAATATATCTTACAGTTCTAGTAGTATGGCTAACAGTTGTTGTTAGATAATCTAATAATTGCAGTTTTCAGTCATAGTAATCTTTTTAATAGTAACACATTATTTTTATTGAATCATTTTCCTCGGTGTACTGCATTCTGTTATAAGAGTTTCTAAACTGTGTGTTTCTGAAGTGTTAGTAAAGTAAAATTTTGTTAAAATTCTGGTACGTATATCTGAGTCATTAATAGATTTTAAGTCCCACGTAAGTATCAGTCATTTAAAATCATCTGCAGATATTTGATTTACTTTAGATTATTCGAAAATTTTGGATTCTCGTGTCGCAGATGTAACAAAACCCTCCGAATAATTTTTAGTTAGTTGCATACAATGATATATAAAATAAGAAACTAAATGTTTCTTAACAAATATGTTCGTAAGTTTTAATTTCGTTTGATTAAAATTAAAATCTCCACTTTTCTTAGGTAAAATTAAACTGGTAAACCTTTCATGGCGTTGCGTATCCAATCTTCTGAGCAGGGGTTTTCTTTTGCAGAATTCGATATGTTTTTAGGATCTTTATTAAAAATACTTTCACATATGCTTGACCATACCTTAAATGTATCATTTTAAGTGTCATAATGTAAAGTATCTAACAATAGAATTTTGCAAGGCAGGGCATTCCAAGAGTACTTGTATGGAAGTTTCGTCCTCTTCCTCACAGAATCTGCACTTTGCTTCATCTTCTAACCCTAGTTTCTTCATGTTACTTTTTAACCGGCAATGTCCGGTTAATATTCCCGTTTAAATCCAGAGACTTTTTTTTATGGGGTTAAGGCGGGCACTAGATTTCTTCTGGTTGTATTTGGATTTTTCTTTCTCCATTTCTTTTCTTAGTTTTCCTAAGATTGCGCTACAGCTGGTCCAACAGGATGGTTCCGGTCCAAGATGTGGGGTTTCAGCTTATTTTGTCAGCTGATTTGCTGTTTCTTTCCCTTCTATTCCTAAGTATCCTGGGACACTTAGTGACAGTGTTCTTCTGGTCTAGTTCATTTAGCTTGCCTAGGCATTCCGAAACCATCTTCGAACTGATTATATTTGATCTCAGTGCTTTGATGGCTGCTTAACTGTCCGACATAATCACAATTTCTTGTCTGCGGTAGTTTCTTTATATATTAAATTCAGCACATCTTTCGATGGCGCGGATTTCAGCTTGAAAGATGCTTGGGTATGTGCCCAAACTTTCTAAGTATTTTGCTCTCGGTCCAAAGATACCTATTCCAGTTCCCTTATCTAACTTGGAACCTTCCATATATCACTTCATGGCATTCTGGTTTATATTCTGTATGATGTCTTTATCCCATTTAGATTTATTACTTAACTTTGTGATGAATTTTTTCAAAAAGTTGAATTTTTTTGGCATATCATCTCGGGGCATTTCCCAAGTTTGGTCAAATTGAAGTGATCGAGGTTTTTCCCTGATAATTCCTTTTTTGATCATTCTGTATATTGTTTTCTTCCCCACATTTTCTAGCTGAAAATGCAATCGTGTCAAATTTAGAATCACTTTCATTGCAGCAGTGGGGAAAGTTCCCATTGCTCCAATGATACATGCACATGCTAGTCTCTAAATCTTAGAGAGGTTTTTCCTCGTAGTACTCAGATTCGCTCTTTTGCCCCAAGCCACTGCTCCATATGTGATTAAAGGTCATGTTCATCCATTGCAGGATCCGTGGGTTATATTCCCAGTTTTACCTGCAATGTTCCTGCACACCATGAGGGCCTTGGTGGCTTTGTACGAAACTTCATTTTCGTGTTTATTCTAGAGTAGCTTGCTATCTAGGATTATCCCTAAATATTTAACCTTTGTTTTCCACACGACGATGTTCTCCCCTATTTTTATGACTTTTAGATTAGGTTCCTTCTTCCTTGTGAAAGCTACCAGTGCGGTTTTGGTGGGGTCACACCATTGTTTCGCAATGTTCAGCTCCCTTTGAACTATATCACAGAGGACATTTTTATATTTTCCTTTTGCAATGATGACCATGTCGTTGGACGTTACGCTCCGTGTGCGGAATGCCTAACTTTTACGATTTAAAAATTAGAATATAAATATGTTCCCTCAATTTGATTTAGTAAAAACTTTGGTATTAGACAATGATGGACAATTTACAAGTCAAGAATTTAAGCAATTTTGTCAGCAGAATGGTGTAGAATACGTCTGTACAGCAGCATTTTGGCAAAAATCTAAAGGTCAAGCAGAAATATTTGTTGATACTTTTAAACGAACTTTAACAAGCATTGGAAAAAAAGAAAGGTCAAGAGAAAGAAATAAACACCACTTTAAGAGTCTATGGGTCTACGCCCCACAAGAACTCTCCAGAGGGATTGTCACCTGCAGAATATATGTAAGGAATAAAAATGAGAATATCACTTAATTTACTATTATCTTCCAAAAATGTTCAAGATGTTCCAGAATCTACAAAAAAAAATGATGTGGTTTATGGAAAAGTTTACAGAAACAGTCAATATCGCTGGACTTTAGAAAAGTATTAGCATTAATTGGAAATGTCTTGTATAAGGTCTTAGTATTCGATCAAGAACGAAATTATACAAGAAGGTTACACTATAATCAAATAAAAAGATAGTTTAGTATTATAAATCAGCACATTTTAGATAATTATATCCCTCTTGAAATAAATTAAGAAGAATTTGTTACACCAAAAAAGCAGAGTTCTCTTTCATCTTTACCCATACATACAGAAGATCTTGACGTGAGTCCAGAAACCAGTGATGTCTAGCAACCTATAACAATACCAAGCCAACTTGCCATTTCTGAACCTACAGCAAACCATAATTTTGTCAATGAATAAGCAAATGTTTTTGATGACAGATATACCATTAAAACGGAGTCAGAGGTCAAAACAATAACCCACATATATATAAGTCACTATATTTAAAAGAAAGTAGAAATGTTATACATTATGTTGTTTAACCATTTTGTTGTGATTAAATAAATAATTGGGATTGTTAAAATGTAAATTTAAAATAATTTGGTAAGATCATATTGCAGACGGTAATTGTATATTTTACACCAAAAAATATTTAAAAAAAAGAATGCAATAAGGTTTAAGATTATTTTAAAATTGTTTTTCAACTGCTTATACCAAAACTTTTCCATTTCCATTATAAAGTTGATTTTTTTCTTCTTAGTTATTTGTAACAAGATCGTATTTTTATTTCACTAAGAAATTAATAAAACTTTTTATAACCCTTACTTGTTTATAAATATCAGATGAATGCAAAAATATTTTGAAATAAAAAAATATTTATTTCTTTTATCTATTCATCAATAATTTACTTATCAAGTTGTTTAAAAGTGCTCGTATAAATTTTACTTAAAATTATAAATTACTTATAATTACATAAAGTTGTTTGTTTGAAAATTCGTGATAAAACTTCATTAAATTATATCTATCTGAAAGTTAAACAATTCCAATTTATAAAATGCTCGAATTCGCCAATTTTCACCATGATAAATGTTAAAGGTTAATGGAAGTTTTACTAATTACAGTTATAAATAATTGGGTTTGGTTGGTGAATAAACATTTCGACAAATCCAAATAGATGTTAGGAAGTTACTTTTATTTTGTTTAGGAAAGTAGTTTTCTTTTATAAAGACAAGACTTTCAGGTATTCTACTAAAAACAATTTTAAACCTATGTAATTGTTTGGATTTGTTTTTGAAACTGTCAATGTATAGTTTTTCAAGCACCTTGATATTAAAAATATTGGAACATTTTACTTTCTAATTAAACAAATCAAGCACTTTTGTTACATCCACTAACAATTTGCATAATAAGTCAGCAGTACAATTTTTTTGAACAAGAAAGAATATATTATAAATCCCAATATCATTTTAAATAAAGTGGCAAGTATGGTATGGGTCCTTTCAGTTAAAATCAAGAAAATCAGACTTTTATAACAACTTACGTCTTATATTGCAAAACGACCTACAAAAAAATATTCACATATATCACATATTACAAAAACCTATATCGAAATGTAATGTAAAGTAGAAAAAATTGACCTTTACCCTGACTTCATACCTATAAACCCCGCGAAATGAGTCAATAAGTGAAAAATGGCTACTGTTACTTTGTCGTAGGCGTAAATGATTTCATTCATTTCATTAGTACCTAAGGTTTGTATTTTTACTGTATACTATTTAAGGAGTCATTTACGCACGAGCGACAAAATTGTAAGCACGAGGCGAAGCCTAGTGCGATAAAGTTGCGAGGGCGTAATTGACCTAAACCTACAAGTAACGTACTATACTTTATCTACGACCTATTAAAAACTAAGAAGGTATTTATATAGGCGTTCATTGTTAACAATTTTTAGGAACTTTATAAATATACTACGTGACATAAAAATCCGAACACCCAGTTTAAATGATTTTATTTTTATAAAATTTTGTATAAGTACTTACTGAAGCATAATAAGTAAATGATAAAAATTTTAAAATGATTGCATTGCTTTAAAGCCCTTTCACCTTTTATAATGTGTGGATGCACCCCGATGTGTTACGCATTTTCCAACGCGCCCAGGCATGCTTAGGATCAGGTGGTCAATGTCCTCCTCTGGTATCTCATTTCAGGTATCTTCCAACTCCTCTCGAAGTTCTTCTAGAGTCTAAGGAGGACGTTACAATCTTCTACCCATCATATCCCACACGTGCTCAATTGGGGATAAGTCGGGAGATCTTGGTGGCCAAGGTAACAATGTGACATCATTATGTTGAAAGAAGTGTATTGTGACCCTTGCGACATGTGGTCGGGCATTCTCTTGTTGGAAAGTTGGATTTGTCAGGGTGTCAAGATAGGGTAAAAGATGAGATTCTAAAACTTTGATATAACGCTGCGCGTTCATGTTACCTCTAATTAAGATTAAAGGTGATCTCGAACCATAAGCTATAGCACCCCAAACCATAACTCCAACCAGTTTGATGAACATGCCTTTCAACAAAAAACCGTGGATTTCTCCTTTCACCACGTCGTCTTCTAGTTCTCGCTCGACCATCGTGCATACCTAAAGAAAGTCGAGACGCGTCACTAAAGATAATACTGTTCCATTTCTGATCCCAGAGTGACCGTTCTCTGCACCACTCAAGGCGATTACGTCGGTGTTCTGGAGTTAAAGGGAGGATCCAGTGTGGTCGTTATGAAAACAGGCTAAAACGTCTTATTCGTCGGTAAACACTTCGCATGCCAATAGGTTTTCCGTTTTCTGCAAATCATTCATTTGCAATGGACCTGGTAGTGAAAAAACGGTCCTCTAAGGCCAATAATCTTAGGCGGTGATCTTCACGGTCTGTTGTTCTACGGGGGCGTCCAGAGCACCTTGCTCTTTACGTACGGCCTTCTCGAAACCATGCCTGACAACACCTAACCACGGTGTCTACACTTCTTTGCACTCTAACTGCAATTTCCCGAAAAGAAAATCCAGCTTCCCGAAGTCCCTCTATACGACCCCTATCAAACTCACTAAGTTGACGAAATCGTACAGGTCTCCGTACCCTAGGCATCGTAACTAATCGTAAAGAATGTCAAGAACCAAAATCCTCAAAATTTTGATCTTAACAACGGCTACAATATTCATTTTTGGATTGTTAGTGGATTTCAAAAAAATAAAATAAATAAATTTACCAAATTTAATTAAAATAAAAACATTTAATCTGGGTGTTCGGATTTTTATGTCACTTGGTATATATATACCAAATTTAAGTATTTGTAAAAACTATTTTGTATTATACACTTGTATAAATAGTCTTAATATCACGTACAATTAAATAGAACTAAATTGACATTGAATAAATTTTTTTTTAGATTTAATTTGAGAGGTAATAAATAAAAAAAAACATTATATTGAATTTTTGAAAAACAAGTTTGTCGTCTGAGCCACTACCAGTTAGGCAACTTGTGAAAAATCAACAAGTGGTTTATGTTCACTTTTATTTTTATCATTTTACAGAAACTTTATAATTATTTACCCAATTTAAGAATTTACAAAAACTATTTTGTGTAAATGGTAATGGTAAAATGAGAATAATTAAAAAAAAAATATTCGAAAAACTAATTATACACTTGTACTTATAAATAGTCGTAATATTAAATAAAACTATCAAAACTATTATTTTTATTGCATTTAATTTGACAGGTATTACGGTTTTGAAAAATAAATTTTCAGAGAAAAGGCATATATTGAACCCATTGGACTGTTAATAAAAAAAAACATTTATTTAATACTATGTTGCATGTGAAAATCTAAATCTAAATGTAAATTAGAAAGTAAGCAAATACTGCAAAATTTATTCTGTGAAAATTCTTATTATTGTACAACTTTTTTTTTTTAAAAAGATCGCTTTGAGGTTTGAAATACCTGACTTAATTACTGAGTATTCAATCTGTAGGTATAAAGATTCTTTTTTTCTCTCGAGTTAGTCTGTCCCCATTTGGTCGATTATGTTGTGTTGCGTCTAGAATTTACTGAAACTTTATAAGGTTTACGAGAATGTTCTATGACGTTCTAGAGAAGGAAGAAAAACCGGAAGAAACCGCATCAGATAAATTGAAATTAATACGCGAAAGTTGACAGTATAGTTAGTGATAAAAAGCAAAGTTTTAAAATGTTCCAGGGTATCCCTTTGATTCTGAGAATCAATCAATAAAAATTATCCCAAGTGTGTTACAAATTAGTTGTAGGTGTTAAAGAAATTAGTAGGTCCCGAAAGAAACTAACACAATTATTAGTTTCCGAGAGTTCAGAAAAGAGCTAAAAGAACGGATTTAGAAGCCGGAGGTACCAAGGCACAACTGATGAAAATAATGCATGAAGTAATGGATGTCACCCCTATGTAGTTCGAAGATCCCTTAGTAAGTTCTCCCAGTAGTTATCAAAGTTAATCCAGCACATATCTAGTGAAAGAGGTGAGTTGTCCCAATTACCCAGCACTATCCAATCAAGAAAAGAGTTAGCCCAGTAAATATTCAACCAAAACGATGAGTTACTCCTACAAATATCCAGACAAAGATATAAGATATCCCAGCTCTCCAATCAAATAGTCAACCCAAGCTCGTGGAGCTTATGACCAAGCAACAATAAGATCCTGATATCTATCAAACTGTTACTAAAATAGATCTTTGGTTCCCAAAATATTTTTATAACTTTAATAAGTAGAGCGCCTAGTAGTTTTGGTATATTTTAAAGAAAAAGTTAAAACTTTGATTTATGTAAATCTAACTGCATTTTCTGTTTTAAATCTAAAGTAAAAAAATACGTGAATCATAGATATCAAACAGGACAAATTATTAATCAAAGATTTGCAATAATTTTAGCGCCAAAAATTTTTAACATGCTGCCTACACATATTAGGACGATAACTAGATACAAACAATTTGTAAAACAATGTAAGACATTCTGATTTTGCAAAAGTAATAAAATATATCGTATCTTGTAAATAAAAACAACAAACTATGAAGAACAAATAAGAAACTAATTATTACTTTCCTATTTTACCTAAATATAAATATAAGGAATAACATCGTACCATGCACATACAAGTGTTTGGTCACTTAAATGCATGTTTCGATATATTTTTTTTTTGTTTTCTTTCTTTTTTTGTAGTATTTCTTATTTTAATTCATAGGGACAATTTTAGTGATTGTAAATTATTATTTTAATTATTATTTTTCTTACGTCAATATTACTTTAATTAACTGAAATATATTGCTTAATTGTTGTATATGGTATATTGCATGTCAATATTTATATATTGTATTATATATTGTATTGTATATTGTATATAATAATCCCAAATATAAAATTTATAGAACTATACAATAATGTAGGATCGACATTATATTTGTATTGTATTTGTATTTTAATAAATAAATAAATTAAATTAAATGTAAATTATATAAGGATTTATTGTAAACCAATAAAAATTAAAAATATATTATCCTTTTTGTTATAACAGTTATAGCACAAAATTTCAAAAAGGATTATGCTTATAATACTTATAATACTACAACAAACTTTTGTAGTAATTTTTAATAAATTTTCTTTTTAAGTTCTATTTAAACTTATTTAATATTTACAAATCAACATTTCTTTTTGTCCTTAATATCAAAGTGTACTTGTAATTTTCACTTTATTTAAAATTCAGCAGATTTTAAACGCTGAATAACTTAAATACAATACTGTACTCTTCTCCTTTACATTTCCGCATGGAAGTTCCATGCTAATCTTTATATTATATTACTGCTCAAAAAGTGGAAAATTATTTTAAGATTCATGAGGAGTTCGTATTCAAAACAATAGATTATGCGACGAACCAAAGGGGCTGGCTCAGAAGGGAACACTATGAACCTAATGAGGTCTAAATGCAAATTCTACCCTTCTCAACATATATACACACATAATAGTCAAATGTGAATTGGCAGGTACAAAGATATTAACAATTCAAATATCCAATAATGTACCAGTTGTATTTAGATTCTACATGGTACAGTCGGGCTGAAAGAGTTGTGATTGTTAATTGTTAGAATTTAGTATTTAAAATAATTATATTACACGCTTACACTATCTATAATAGAGAGATAATAACAATAGATAATTCATAATCACAACAGTTAGTTCACATTTAAACTCGACCGAGGTGATATCGTCCTGGCCGATAAGTTGATTTGCTGTTTTTCGTCAAATAGTTGTAGTACACTCAGGTAGGTTAAGAAATTTTAAAGATATTTTTAATATAAATTGAATTAATAATACCTATAGCGTATATTCCATAACTAGGTAGGTATATTTTAATTTGCAATACGGATTTAATAGATATTTATCGTGATAATTTTTTATTGTAAATGCAAAATGGCTAAGTAGTATGATAAAGTACATTTCTTGAATTTTTTTGATTCTTTGTAGCATGAATATTAATTAAAATTTTTTTTAATAGTGTCTCATTTGTATTTGATAAATGTAAATTTAGATATCGGCATATGCTATTTTGGTATTTTTGAGAAAGTGAACACATATTGATGCTACGCATCGTTTTATCATTTACTGTGCCAGATGTTTTTTGGCTAACTAATCTAAACTGTAATGTAATTTAAGTAACTTGTCTCATTACAAAGTTATAAACAATGAATTCAAGACTGTTCTATTATAATACCAAACAAATGTATTGTCTTTATCTGATAGTAATAAGGCCTATGAATACGTATGGTGCTCCGGTCTAGTGGGCTAAATGTTAATAGATCTTCCTCCACTCCACATCTGGTTGGAAAGGGAGGCGATGGCTGGTTCATACAGAAGACTAGTGAAATGTCAGGATGCAGGGCAGAGCAGTGTCAGAGCCAGGGCCGGAGAGATAATAAAAAATCATCCGATCCTGGGAAGGGACGAATGGGAGACGAATAGATCGGATCTTATAATGGCTGACCAGTGTTGGTACAAGAACGGCTCTAAAACCGAGAGAGGTGTTGGAGCTGGGGTACATGGAGGGAAAACAAAGGTGGACCTGAGCCAGAACTTGGGTTACCTATCCACAATTTTCCAAGCGGAAGTTTTCGCAATGAGGATGTGCCTGCAGGAGATGCTTAAGCGTGACTACAGGAAAAACTTAAAAATCATTTTCAATAGCCAGGCGGCGCTAAAGTCACTGGAGTCAAATCGGATCGACTCCAATCCCAAGGACTTCATGGAAGTGTCGCCAACTACTCTGATGAGCTTCATCAGAGGCATAGGGCTGATAGAACGACTATAACCTAGGGGTGAGCCACAATAGATCTTTCAGGTAGCAGTGGAAGGGACATTAAATGACCACTCACATAGAACCTAACTTAACCTAAATCAAAAATATCTTGGATAATATTGGATTACCTTATCGAGATTTACGTATCTTTTATATATAAAAGACATGATTTGAACAATAATAAAGGTTAGAATATTGCAGCAATATTTTCCGGTAATCAAAATGTAGTAATTTGTCTTAAAGTGTATGGAAAAGCCGTTTTTTCTTTTTAACATTCATGTGGAGGGTACTCGGGGAGATGATTTAGATCTTTTTTGTCGTCAAAATGCGGTGTAATCTGGCAGAGCTAGTCTATCCCCGTATCGTATAGCGTTTATTCAACAGCTTAACGAGAACATTTTTTTCCAGTAGAAATCCAATAAAATTAGTTATTTGGTGTCATTTAATTGAACACAACCACAACAAATACAAGGAAAAGAACCCATGGGCTGTTTTCACTCTATTAAGACATATTTTGATTTTGACGTTTCAAATATTTAATAATTTAAAATGTCTCTGTTAAGAATTTTAATGAAATTATAAAATCAAATACACCAAAAAATACTGTTTTTCTATAATTAGCGACTAACCCTCGAACATTAAAAATCAGTTATACATTTTTTTAAACATTATATCTTTGGGTAATTACTACTGCAAATCGATAAATCTAAGTTGTTGATATTGATCGTTTGTACTACCACTACACCAACACATACTTTTTTACTGCCTAGCGCGCGTTTCGATAATCAAGTTATCTTCTTCAGAGACCGAAGGTAAAGTTTAGTAAACAATACAAACGACGTTCCAAATAAAAGAACTGGATTTGTTGTAAATTGGTTAATCTTTACTAATATAATAAAGAATGGCTATATAGCATTTATTATATTATCAAAAATTCTTAAATATATAATATAAATATTCACATTTGTTTATTTTTGTTGTGTAAAGTTTTCCAACTTGAACCACGGATTTTATATGGAAAATTTCACGCTCTACATCGTTTCTGCTCATCCTAATCAGTGATCCCATCATAATTGGACTGGACCCAGAAATAAATTGTAGGTAACTTAAATAAGGAAGGCTAGTTCGCCACAAGCACTTTGGGTAAAATAGTGCCGTGGAAAGGAAATAAACTAAGCGTCATCTGTCACTAATATCTCAATTGAAGTTGACAACTAAAACTAAATATAATATATAATTCACTGGATAATAACCTACGGAGGTTATTATTCTGTGTATAAGTTGATATAAAGAAAGTACTTTTAATAAAAAAATGTAATCATTACATTATTTTTATTAATGTAGAAACTAACTTACAAGTGGTATCTAAGTAAACTTTTAGACTATATTACTATATACTTGAAGTACACAAAAGTAAGTTTTACAACTTTATAATTAAGTAAGTGTTATTAATGTCTATTTTTTATATTATTATATATTCAGAACAATAAACAACTAAAAGGTTGTATTAACTTTCACTATTTATTCTATAAATTGCGATGACAGCCGTTTCGCTATCGAAATAGCATCGTCAGATTGACATATTGAAGTTACACTTTGTTTGTTTGTAACTAGGTACTTGATGTTGATAGGTAGTTAAGGCTAGACCAAGTAAGGAAGTAATAAGACATAACAATATTAAAGCCTAGATGTTATTAGCCCTAAGGGATTATCCTGGATGTATTTCCCTCTAAGATCAGTATAACTGTGCAATGATATAGAAAAACCAGGAAAAAACTATATCCTGCTGATCTTTACAATAACTTAATATATTTGTGTTATAATTACGTCTTATCTATGTATAAAATGAAGACTCAATCAAAGTAAACAGTTTAATAGTGTCTTCATTTTATACATAGATAAGACGTAATTATAACACAAATATATTAAGTTATTGTAAAGATCAGCATGATATAGTTTTTTCCTGGTTTTTCTATATCATTGCACAGTTATACTGATCTTAGAGGGAAATACATCCAGGATAATCCCTTAGGGCTAATAACATCTAGGCTTTAATATTGTTATGTCTTATTACTTCCTTACTTGGTCTAGCCTTAACTACCTATCAACATCAAGTACCTAGTTACAAACAAACAAAGTGTAACTTCAATATGTCAATCTGACGATGCTATTTCGATTGCGAAACGGCTGTCATTGCAATTTATAGAATAAATAGTGAAAGTTAATACAACCTTTTAGTTGTTTATTGTTCTGAATAACATGAATTTTCACACAGTAAGGGTTAGTACCATAAATTTTATTATTATATAGTTAGGTTTTTTTTATAGACTGACAATGAGGTATAAATGCCATCATTTTTTGTGTCGAAGCCTCCGTCTTTAGGTATATTGACTAAACAACCCTCCTCTTCCCGTTTTTAGAAACTTAGGGACCATCCATTTTTAGCTTTTAAAAGCCTTTCCCAAATTTTTCCCATTATTCTTCTCACAATCCAGGTGACTTAAGAATTCATGTAACATATGTACATCCATCGCTCGCTCCAGTTCTCTCCACTATTCAGCATATTACCATATTACCATATTACAATAGTCTCCTGGTTCAGTTTCCCAATCTGGGCCACCTCTTGCCTGAGGTGTGCCTTACGTCTTCTTCCCTCATGTGGCAATAGACACAGCGGGTATCAGTGACTTTCCTGATCTTCTTCAGGTAGGGCGGTGTACCCGTGTTACGTCAGAAACTGTGTCAGGTAGCATCTTACCTGCCTATGCTCTCTCTTCATCCACTGTGTAATACTGCCCATCAGGCATGCTTCCGCTTCATGCACATCCGCTTCTTGCAATATAATGGCCTCTGCCGTTCTCATCGGGAATCCTGCAGGATCCTGTAAAGATATAACGAAATGAGGAAATCGTCCTTTAGGTTGATCAATATATCCACCAATTTTGCCGAATTGAAGGCGTTCTTAACGTCCAGATTGGCCACAATACAAAGGTCTCACGACCAATGATTCCCCGTCCTCAATACTTTTGCCGACGTTATCATGTCGTTTATCGCATTCACATTCGACCTCCTCTAGGTAAAACCACACAGTCTGCGCGAAAGTCCCAGCCGTGTTGGGCATGCTATGGGCTGAGACCTTCTACTGTACGTACTTTACAATACCATAATTATTTTTATCCTTGTCTTTGTAAATATCACCCCACCAAAACTTTTTGTTTATTTATAGAGATGGTTAAAAAAGGTTAAATTTACTAAGACGATATAGAAATAAATCCAGACAATTCATTATATAAGTGCTACGCTGATATACTACCCGTAATTCTAATGGACTGATAATTTTAACCAATTACTTTATTTCTCCTCGTTAAAGCCAGATATTATTGATTGAGGCTCTTTTATGGCTTTCCTAAATGGAATAAAAGGTACGCTATGCAGTATCCAATGTAGGTAAACATATAAGTAATAGGAAAGAACCAAAGAAAAATAAGATAGGAAAATGTTTTTGAATAGTTGATGCATCTAAGAGGTTAAAAGAAGATAGAAGTAGTCACGGGTGACTAGTTGAAAAACGATTAAAAAAAACTGCTTTATCACAACAAAACCGGGTATAGATTTTAGAAAACTTTGCTCTCATTTTCAAGGCTAAAATGCAAGATAAAACAGGAATATTTGGTCTGTAAATAACAACGTTAAAATCTATATTATATTATTGTTACTTTCGTTCATTCTACAAATTGAATTCAGTTTTGTGTTACTTTATTTTGATTTCTAAAATATTGACGGTAAAAAATTTTGAATGGTGTGTATGTTTTTAGTAAAGGTTTTAAAATTATTAGTATACAAGGTGTATTGAAATAGATACATTGAACATTTTTTGTGTTACTATTATTACCGTAATATCTTTTATGATAGTTTCTTTCTACATAAAAAACTATAACAGTTTTAATAGAAATGTGATAAAAAATTCATCTATTAGGTGTTCTGATAAGGCACACTTTCGTTTTCTCAAGTTTTCATCTATTTTAAATTTTCGGAAAACGATGGTTCAGCAGTTTTTTGGGGTTCCTACACTTTTAAAATTTCACATAGAATATAATAGAATATAATATAATAGAATATAATGCAATTATTATTATTTATTTTTACCCACTGGTTTAAATTTTATTTATTATTTATTTATTTTATTTATTATTATTTTCTTCTTAGTTTTTTCTGAGGGAAGGCTTCGGCACTGGTTTATAATAATAAAAGTCCTTAATTAATTATGGGGACTCTTTTAATTAAAAAAAAAGTATCAAAAATATGAAAAAATTAAACTGAAAAATGTTGTTACTAAGATGATGTGGATGGTGAGAAGGAATCATCAAATTGCGATTTTTGAGTTAATAGTAAGAATGACCTAATAATCATAAATGGCTTGTCTTTTTGGATTTTGATCTCTTTTGATTTCAGCCAACTAATCTTTTTCTTTGGTAATTGTTCTGTTGCAAATTTGTTTTTCTAAATCTGCTGTGGAGTAAAAATCTTGCGTTTGCATTACACACGATACACATTTTTTACTACTTTTGCAGTTTGCACTTAAAATAAAAACAGATATTATTTCTTGAATACTCTTTCGAAAACTAATACCTTACGTAACCTATAAAACTTTACTCATTTATTTTATTCCGCTGTTTCTTGCGTTTTCCCACAGTTTTCACTCGAATATTCACTTAATGCGGAAAGTAAAATTTGCTTATCCCTTTTGTTTATTTCAAATTAATTTATTCCCTCACAAATAAACCTGGCTCAAGAATAACTCCTACAATAAAGTTTAAAATGAACCAGCTGATGATTTGTAATATTGCAAAATGTCATGTCCTTTGGATCTTCTTAAACAAATTAAAAAAATGACTCTAAATGAGGTGTCACTTGGTTCTTCGATTAACAGATGTCGCAAAAATTTACATTTTTGTTTGGGCCTTTCTACACAAATAAAATGAAATATATTCTGTCGCGTGGTACCCTAACTGAGTTTTTCAGTTTTGGCGCTTTGCTCCTTTTTTAATAAACATTATCCATGTTTTCTCAGATATTCTTTAGTCCCCCTACACCAAATGGTGATTTTCAGATACCATTAACTCCAATTAAACTTCCCTTTGACCTTGTATACAGGTTGTTAGCATAATAAATAAATGTTCTTTTCGAATGTTCATTAGTCTTTCCAGCTTTTAAGTGAACCTTCCAGTAAATAGACTTTGTGAATGTCAACATAAAACCTTAATTAATTTTCCTGTCAGTACACAGCACACCAACAATTTAATAACGACGACATCTCTAAATCACGTTAGATGAACTTAATTCAAGATTAATTAATTTATTATTTACCGGTTATTTAATATTAGCAGTACATTTCTTGTGGTTATTAAAAGAGAGTATAATTTATGAATTTGCGTTTAATTTTATATTAACTTAAATAACTTCTAAAATGATTTTATCATATTAAGTATAAAACATAACCTTAATCTTAATAAAGTTGACTAAGTAACTTTTAATACTCTAAATAATAAACTACAATGTTGGACCAAGCCACATATTCGCAAAACTTTAACACAAGAAACAACTTACACGTTAGAAACAGTCATAAATCTTCAAGAAAGAGTTCTAAAACCAGATACCGTGTCTGAGTTATATCAGTGCACTTCGTAGGATGAAAAATCTAATTGAAATTCCGACCTCAATAAAAATACAGGAATGTTATTTTTTATTGAACAGAAAGTTTGCTCGTTGATTTAATAAAAAAATAAAATATCGTTTAGTGATAAAATTCAGTAATTTTTGCAAAAAGTTTTACGTTTTCAATAGGTGTGTGATGCTTTAGTCACGACATTCATTATTCCAAATCAATACGGGAGACACATTTTAAGCTGGATAATGTGTTCGAGAGTGATATGAAATTTGATTTATTGTTTATGTTTGACACCGACAAATTTTAAAACCGTATCAGGCACGACCTTAATATTTAAAGCAATACCTAGATATTGCAGTATTCATTTGTATGTGAATTGTGTGAAACAGTTATTTTTTATTTTATATATTGATATACATGTTATTTTATCTAGATCATCATTAGGTTTTCTTTTAATTGTTAATTCTCTAAAAATAGTAAGTACTAAAAAATTGATTATATTAAAATTTACTTTGCGGAAGTCCATCTTACGAAGAATATTAAATCACCCTCACTATGTTAGGTTCTCCATAGAAATTCTACAATTCTTTGTTGGTTATTCCCATGTAAATGTCTACATCGCGTAAAATCTTCCATATTTTTAATTGATTTTGTTAATGCTTTACTTGCGTAAAAAACCTGTAGGCAAGAGATGACAATGAATCAAAAATGGAAGAAGATAATAAAGTAAACTACTAGAAAATAAATTTATTATTATTATTTTTTTACGAACTAAAATATGCTTTATTCCTGAACAAACTTTATAAATTCAGTGAATGAATCTTCGTAAATGACAAGATAAATTGGAGAAGGAACCTTTTCTACCCATTGTAATAAAAAACTGAACCTACATGTTAAAAATAAAAGTTGAAATGTAAAAAATGAGTACATATATCATTTTATCTCTTTTTTCGTGTATTGCCAAACGCACATTTCATGATTTATCATCTATATAGAAGTTTGGAGAAACAGTTGGCCTGCTTCCAGGTTACTCTGAATTTTATTCGAAAAATTTTTTTTTTAAAGATTTTCTTTATTATGATAATAAACACAGTAGATTCTAAACCAATATTGTTTCTTATTTTAACTGTTGGATCTAAATATGCATAAGTTTTCTAGTGACAAAAATTATTTAAAGGTTACCTCCCTAGACAAAAAAAATTATTCATAAATAACAGAGGACCTAAGTTTAATAACTCCTATAAAAAATGCAGTAATGAGTTTCTCACTAGAAGCAGTTGGGTAATTTAGTACCTGAATAAAATAATTAAGATTGTTAAGACTTTTTAATTCGGTTATTCGAAGAAGAAGTCTGCATTTAAACAGAATATGTCCTAGAGTTTCGTTCCGAAGCGAATTACACATTGTACAAATTTCATCTTGTTTAATGAGATAAGAATTTCCGTTATAAGCGATGTGTATACGAGACTTGGAAATCATACGGATTTAGCAAAATATCCGAGTTAATTTAAATGCAATGTGATGTCCGGGGCAAGGCTCTTAAAAAGAAACACTTAACTATTTTGTATATACGTATATTGGACTATATTATAACAACGCATTATCAAGGATGTGCTTGCGGTCACTACTTTAACATGGCGGTCTACGATCGGTCGCGTGCCTTTCAGTTGACGGTACGTAGCAGAACTGCTGTGTAGCTGTGTAAAGCATTATACCCCCACGAACATAGTACTTCCGGCACACTTCAGTTGTCGACCTGCATGTCAGGGTGGATCGTAGGCAACCAACATAACACCTCCCTCCTTGTTGGAAAACAGTCTGTTGTGACCTGTAACAAAATTTCCAACAGCAAAAAAAATTCTGAAATCCTACATCTTTAGACTGCACTAGTTACATAACTGTTTGTACAAATTAAAATGTTAGTCGTATATATAAACAATTTCACACAAAAATAATTTAATTGTTTTACAATAAAAATAACCACAAGCACTCCAATTATCACAGCTCAAGTTAATTACAGATATAGTCCTTAAATTTTGCAGGCATTTTTATGGCTCTGCATGGTCTAATCAGTTCATTATTAACCTCAAGATTTTCGTCATTAGTGCTAGCAAAACTTTCATCAGTCTCTACCTCTGAAAATTCTGCATCATCATTACTATTACTACTTTTCTCTGATGAAAAGCACTGTGGAGATTCCTTACATGGGGTATTTTGTAACCCTGTAATGTCAACATTTGATATTGGCTCATTTGGGCCTGAAATCTCCACTGTACTATCGTCCACACTCAAATTTGAATTTAAAACATCAACAATTTCACTAACAGCTGGACATGCAACATACTCATTGGGCAAAATACCTATTTTACTAGGTATAGATCGTACATAAGATTTGAAAACATTACCTTGACTTTCCCTGAGTTTTTGATCTTTGTCCACATCCTCCCCCTCATGGCATTGCAAGATCTGATTGGCATGACGCTTCCAAATTTGGTTTTCATTGGTCTTACAAAAGTATGTGCAACTACCAATCTTCTTTAAAATTGTTGCACTTATCCATTTGCGTATGTTTGGAGTCCTGTAGTCGGCCACCACCACGTTTTCGCCGGATGCAAAGGTTCTTTTTACACCCCTGAACTTCTTGATCTGTCTTTGTTGCTGTTTTTGGACTGTGTCTAACACCTGGCTTTTGTGATGAGGTTGTCTAGGAATTCTAGAATTTTCAATTACCTGAGAAATTACGGTTCTAAGTTCTCTGGAAAACATAAGATTAGCAGGTGTTTCATTGGTTGTACTATGTCTGGTATTCCTATATTTAAAAAGAAAACGTGTTATTAGGGTTGCTAAACTATCATTTTTATACTCTTCATCCATCAAATACGTTTTTAACTTATTTTTAAACAATTTAACCCCAATTTCTGCTAAACCATTACTCTGCTGGTGTCCTGGTGGAGAATGCAGGTGTTTTATGCCATTTTTAGCTAAAAATGTTTCCATCTTGTTTGAACTAAACTGCGTACCATTATCAGAGACCATTGTTTTAGGTAGACCAAATCTTGCAAACGTCTCTCTAAGGCATTCTATTGTCTTTTCTGTAACTGCATGCTTCATGGGAAATACTTCAATCCATTTACTAAAAGAGTCTACTATAATTAAAAACATATTACTTTTTATCGGACCCAAAAAGTCTACGTGTATTCTACTCCAAGGAGTTGTTTCAATTGGCCATGGTGTCAATTCATGTTTAGGAGGACTTTGCTTGTTTAGGATGCAATCGATTCGCTTATTTGACTTCCTCAAACCATCTTTTGATATCTGATGTCCCAGGTATTCAATTGACTCCTTAAAGAATTCACATTTGCTGGGCTTCACGGTCAATCCAGCCTTCTCCAGTTTTTTAAGAACATTTTCTAAATTTTCAAGGTGCTTCTGTTTGTCAGGCCCAGTGACCAGGATGTCATCTTGATAGACAGCTACATGATCCATACCTTGAAAAAGCTGGTCCAGATGCTTTTGAAAACGACCACTGGCTATTTTTATACCAAATGGCATGCGATTCATCAGAAAAATACCCTTATGTGTACTCCAAGCTAAAATTTCTTTAGAATTATCTGTTACCTTGAACTGGTTATAGGCCTGGCATAAATCCAACTTTGTAAAGTGCTCACCATTATGTAACTTGGAAAAAATTTCTTCGATTCTTGGCAGTGGATACTGCTCCTCCTTGATAAAACGATTGACTGTGTTTTTATAATCCCCGCATAACCGTAGCTTTCCATCGGCTTTTTATTATGGGAACAAGTGGGGTAGCCCAACTACTTGACTCCACAGGGGTTAACACTCCTTCTTTAACCATTCTATCGATTTCACTATCCATCATTTCTCGATATGCCAGAGGGATCGGACGGGGCCTACAAAAAATTGGAATAGCATTAGGTTCTAAATCTACATTTATTTCAGCATATTTAAATTCACCCAATTTATTTGAAAAAACGTTACTATATTTTTTTAATAAGGATCCAATACATTGATCAACATTAATGTCATTTTCTATATTATTCATTAGCTTTATCTTTAAATTAAACACTTCCATAAAATTTCTACCCAATAAGCATGGCCCTCCATCAGAGATTATATAAAATTTTAACAATTTTGACACATTTCTAAACGTTACATCTAAAAACACATATCCCAGGGGAGAAAATACGCTACCGTTATAGCTTTTTAAAATTACATCATCTTTTTCTATAATTGCATTTGCAAAATCATTATTAAAAACTCTATCACTAATACAGCTGACAGAACTGCCACTGTCAAAAAGCATATTAATTTTTTTATTATTAACCATGACATTTAATTTTAATTCATTTGATTCTTTCTTATTCTCAATAGAAAAAATAGTTAATTCGTCAACAAAATTTTCACAGTTTGATTCTACTACCCTGGTTTCATTAAAATTTTGTTCTGCTACATACCTTTGGTCATCGCTTATAAAATTTACCCTTTTTCGCTTACACATTTTTGCTAAATGTCCTTTCTTATTACATTTAGAACACGAATAATTCTTGTATTTACATTCGTTTCTGTGGACGTTACCACAAACTTGACAGGCATCCATCTTGAACTTGTCACTCCCACTTCTACTTGTCGTTTCTGACATCGGGTGACGTTTCTGAACAGTGTTGCCATATGTTCTGGTCAGATGACCTCGCTCATCATTGGTGTTTTGTGACATCCAATGATGACGTTGACGACCCACATGGTTGTTGACATTTCCATTTCGGTTTCCTCTTCCTTTGGTGACGTAGTTGAAAGGCCTGGTTTCAACCGCACTTTTTATGAAACTTTCACGTTGCATTGCCAAAGTCTTTAATTTTTCCATGCTCTCTTCGGTGTTCTCTTCATACAATCGGTCCATTAATGAGCCTCTTTTGATTCCGGACATAAATTTTTCCTTTAAGACGAAGTCTAACTTGTTTCCAAAGTTGCAATTTATGGCAAGGGAACAAATTCTTGAATAAAAGTCCGAAATTGACTCATTTTCCTCCTGTTCTGAATGATAAAACACCCTTCGCTCACGCCATACATTAACTTGCGGACAGCAATGTTCTTTTAGCATTTTTGACAGCTCGACAAAGGTTCTTTCTTTCGGAATTCTTGGATGACATAAATTTCTTAACAGCTTGTATGTGTCTGTTCCAATGATGCTGAGTAAGTGTGCTACTTTCACTGATTCTTCCTCAATTTTATTAGCCACGAAGTACATTTCCAGTTTCTCTGAATAAATTATCCAATCATCCTCGATCGCGTTAAATTCCGAAAACCTAACTGCCGCCATTTTTTCCGACACGAAAAATGTAACACGTGTTCACAAACCAAAAAATACGTTTCTAAAGTCTTAATTCTCGTCGCCAGTTGTGATGTCCGGGGTAAGGCTCTTAAAAAGAAACACTTAACTATTTTGTATATACGTATATTGGACTATATTATAACAACGCATTATCAAGGATGTGCTTGCGGTCACTACTTTAACATGGCGGTCTACGATCGGTCGCGTGCCTTTCAGTTGACGGTACGTAGCAGAACTGCTGTGTAGCTGTGTAAAGCATTATACCCCCACGAACATAGTACTTCCGGCACACTTCAGTTGTCGACCTGCATGTCAGGGTGGATCGTAGGCAACCAACATAACATGCAAGTTTGTATAAAAGTAGGCTGATGAGTTTGAACTAAGCTAAAAATATTTAAAAATTGAATAATAATCACCATTAGTTAGTCTTTGCAATTCTTCATTAAAAAATTTAGTTTTGTAGGTTAGGAGGATATTGTCGTAGATTTTCTTTAACATTAATAGAATTTTAACTAGACAGTTAAGGCAGTGTTTAACTACTAAATAATGGAGTTTATTAGTCTGCGTTTCCAAACGTATAACATGATCAGGAGTGTTTCTTGGTAAGAGAAGCAGCCTTTTAAAGAACCCCACCTGGATTCTATCAATAATATTCAAGTAAGGAAGACCCCACACTGAAATGGAGCTAATCAAACTATATTTATTATTATTGAGCTGTATAAAGTCACACGCGAATCCCATGAGCTTATTTTAGACTGCGAAAGTATAAACATTACAGCCCCAATGGCTTGTCTGGCTTTTGTGCAGCATTGATTTGCTTGTTCGCAAAACAATGATGAGGAAGTAAACTGTACTCCAAGATAGACGTACCCATTAACTATTTCCATTTCCGAGTTGTTTAGGAGAAATGTAGTTTTTTGCTGTTTTAAACCCTTCTCTAGAAAAACACACAGCTTTAGATTTGGAGTATGTTGTTGTCAAAATCGCTTTGAAAATGCATGGATAAGTTAATTTTCATTTTTAAAAAGGTATTAAATAAGTAATAAAAAATATTTGTTTATTTTGTCTTTGCATCAGTTAACCCCACATTCTGTCAAATGGATTGAGATATTTAGATCTAATCAACTAGTCTCTGTATTTTTCTATCTTGATTAATAATAAACAATTTTACTATCTCAATAAATGTCAATAAAGTTAGGTTCTACAGCTAGTAGTGAAAATAATGTGTTTCACCATTGTCATAAATAATAGTTTCTACGAGAGTTTCTATCATTACTAAATCAATCGCTGCTGAAATTGTACTAGGCATAAATTGTCAATCATTGTTCTAGCATATTAAATATCGATTATGGTAAAGAAAAATGAAACTAATAATCTTACTGTTCTAAACCTTAAATTTGAGCAAAAAGATATTTTATTTGCCGCTTTCAACTACAAAATTACAAAGGATAGTTGCTTTGGAAACATAGGACATTCTTAATCTTTCATTAAACTAATATTATGTGAGTCGTTGTTTAAAAACCCTTCTGTTTCTTATGCCTACAATTTTTTTATTGTCACTTACTTTACTTGAAGACATGAGGTATCTATGTATTTATTACAAATGGAAAAACTTAAATTCTTAACAATTATTCACTATTAAATCCTCATCGTGAAACAGGAACTCTTAAAAATCAATCATATTAGAAACAGGTCCCAGTACTGCTATTGAATTTTTGTCTTATCATTTTAGTCTCCAATAGTATTGATTCTTTACTATGGTTACAACAGTCTATACAAAAACATTATTTTCTAAATTTTTTTATGACCTTTTATAGATATTTCGGAGGTAAATACACAAGAGATCATTCTTTTTATAGATGGCTACATGTTTAATTGTATGAAAGCTTTATTTTCATTGGAAACACTTAAGAACCAAGAGAGTGAAAAAATCGCGAAAGCCTGACTCTGACTGACTATTGTCAAAATATAGAATTACAAATGCTACTATTCTCGGTATTTTGTATTAAACGCAAGGTGCACATTTAGCAGTATTTGTGAAAATTAGGTAGCTTTTTTATCCTTATAAATGACTGTGGTCTATTTTAAGAAATTTAAGAAATCCATTTGGTTTTTATAGTAGGTGTGTATTAACCATAAAGTAATTTGACATAAGGCGATTAATAAATATCAGAATTTGAAATATTTACAGGCATACTTTGTTATGCGATTCTAACTCAACCTGTTAGTTATAGATTCTCTTATAGATTCGTAAATATTTACAGACCAGTCAAGTATTTTTTTTTTCGGGCTGATGGAAAAACTCATATTCGAACGGGTTCCCCTCGGGACCCGAATAGTATTGGACTCATCACCGCTAGGATGACGCCTACCAAACAGAACCACCTCAAAACTCTCCGTTGTCCCCATCTTGAACTAAAACCACCTTGCTGTTTCCCCCGTCTCGGAATCACTACCCTAGCATAACTCAAGACGGGCGGCGGTCCCTCTCACACTCTCCATTTACTCTGCCAATTATAAACATTTTCTTCTCCTAACCATACTCTCCACTGCCTTACTCACCTTCATCACTTGGTTTGCCTTCTATTAGGTTAGGTAGATAATGAAAGTGTTTACTATTGTAAAAAAATCAGAAACCACTAGATTCGACATATTAGATGTGGACACTATACTCTTTCACTAATTATCAAAGTCTAAAGCTTTGATGAATGCATTATTTTCTCTTCTATTTATCTTTGGCTGCTAAAGTTAAATATAGAAAATTTGGAAAGATGTGTATAGCTTTGTGGTTTATCGATCCTATCGAAATAAATTCTGTTTACCCTAGATCCACAGGCTTTAATTTAATTTTGTTTCAAATAAATTATTGTCTACAAAACCAAAGAAATGAAATGAAAATTAAAATGAAATAAGTATCCATACTTCTGGTTAAACTATTGCACATTAGTAAAAATGACCAGTGATTTATTTTTATCAGGAAATGCTTTAAAGATCATATATCATAATTCCACCGACCCTAAAAAAATGTGTAATTCCCTAGTAACATAAAAACGGCTTTAAAATTATGTGATATGGTACCATAATTTTGGGAGTGTAATCTATTACCCCTGAAACAGAAAGGGTCTTATCATTTAAAAGTGGCAGTTAAATGTTACCAACGTGCAGTAAATTTCGTTATGGAAAAAGCGTAATTCCAAAAAAAAAAGTATATATTATATTCTCCGCGTCAAATGTCACACGCTGTTCTCAGCAAAGTGAATTATATATACGCTTAACCGCTAGGAATATAACTCCTCGTGAACGTTATAAAAAACGTAACAAAGATGGAAGGTAATAGCCAGCTATATCTGTTTTTATTCTCAAACAATTAAATGCAGACAATTGATGAATTTGATGAATATTGTTAAAAAAATTAAATAAAAGTGAATATGATAAAAAATTTGTAATTATTATGTTGCTATTCCCAGAATATGTGAAGCCTATGGGAATAACTGTCTAGGCCAGGGGTCGCCAATTAATTTTGCTCTCGGTCAGCATAAAATTTTATAGAAAAAATCTTTATTTAATCTATCTGCCTAAAATTTGGAGTAAAATTAGTGTAACCTATTAACATTAAATCCTAGAAATGTTCATCTGTAAATCAAGATCGAAATTTATTCTTAATGAAGTTCATCTTGGATAAGACTGCTTTACACATAAGTTGACCCAAACAAGGCAAAAAAAAACTTCCGTATAATTATTTTTCTTAAAATCTGAAAATCTATTTCTATTTTCCAAAATAGATTCTTTATGAACGTCTTGCATTTGCTGACGCCAGTCTCGCTGTTACTGTCAATTATTTCATTTGGGAAAGTGCATAGATTCATTAAGATTATTTATGAAGATATCGAGTTTTCGCGAAAATCTCTGAATTGAGCTCACATACAATATTTTCCTTGCCGTGAAGTTTAAGATTCGAGTTATTGATATGTTTAAAAATATCACTCAAGAAAGCAATTGCAGGTACATTTTCTCTTTCGTTTGGAAGACTTAAGTGGATGTAGCTAAAGTAATGATATGTTGTAATGATATATCTTTAAGTGTTCTAAAATGCTGAAGAATGTTTCCAAAACGCAACCTTTGCTTAACCATCTAACATTATTATGATCGTCATATTGTGCATTAACGTCTTCAATTTATGTACTCTGTAAGTAGCTGTGGCTATTCTAATGATTCATATTCACGGCTGGCACATTTACGGAGAACTATACACAAAGGGCTTGCAAAAAATAGGGTCTAGCAGTAAATCCAAAAAAAACCACTATTGTCAAATTTTAAAGAAAATACTAAAAAATAGTCTAAGACCACTAGTCTTGTAATCAAAAATACCTAAAACTTACGTTTGACCAAAATTATATTTGTTATACTCAAAATATAACAAATAGATGTGAATTGTCCTCTAGCATGTGGAAGAATATGCGGAGAGAATTTGAATCTAACTCGAAAAACTACACAAGGGTTACACATTACAGACTATGTTATAAGACCAATGGTAATCTACGGCTTGTTAGTGTGGTGGTCAAAGGCGAGTATGCTGGAGCGGTCAGAGTCTTTAATAGCATTCAAAGGCAAGCATGCTTAAGTACTACGAGCTTTATGACAAGTAGTCCAACAGCAGCTCTAGAAGTGTTATTAAACCCAAAGCCTCCACCACTATCTACCACGAAAGCTACAAAAGGAGCTGTACAGCGAACCTCTATTCCAAATGACATAGAGCTGCCATTTACTACGGATCCATTGAAATAGGCAAAGGGACAATGCTATATTTTCACTCAAATCAAGGCTAGTCCAAGACGGCATAGAAGCCTTCAAAAGTAATAGAGCAGGGTATCAGTTAATTCACAAATGACGCAATAGGAGAAAATGCAGATCTTTAAACAGCACATAATAGACTAAACAATCATTTAAATTACTTTTTAACCATACGTTGATGGATGTTCATCACAGGGATAGGGCTAGAGAAAGGGCTCTAAAAATGCAAAGGGCAACACAAGAGATCTGCCAAATCGCAGCATTTCCTTTATCTGCACTCTTCATTTAAGTTACTATGCATTTATTTTATACCTCTTTTTTAATAATATGCATCCAGCTTAAAAAATGAACATTAAAGATTTATTATTAAATATCAAATAAAAAATAATCAAAGAAACAATATAAGCGTCTATATATATTAACTAAGATAATTTACAAATTATGAAATGGCCAATAACTAAAACATCAAAGCCTTTTACTTTCATCAAATACAGCAAAATAATTAGAGTTTAAATAGATCTAGAAAATTTCAAATTATATTCAGAGTTTAATATTCCTCTAATATTTACTTGTCAACATTTTGAAACCCGTATATATAACTCGTAACAAACTGTTTGATCTATATTTACAAAGTTTATTTGCTTGCTTAAATATAATTAGTAATTAAAAAAAAAGTTTAACCTTTGTTCAAATAGACGTTGTAATTAAATAGAAAGGGGAACATTATCCCAATTTTATCTTCCACGAAGATAGAGTCGACTAATGCCAGATAATGTGTCTAACCACTGAGCTGGCGTCGATTTTACTGTCCGCTAATTACTAAAAAACAAGATTGAACATAACACGACTTTATTAAAGATACAAAGTAACAATTTATTTGGTACACTTTTGACTTTAACGCTTGTAAACTTCCTTAGTAAGTTACATGATCATTTCAACTTTAATAATATTTAAGTCCAGTAGAGAAATATTTACATGGTAAGGAGAACTTAATATATTTGTGTTAAAATTACGTCTTATCTATGTATAAAATAAAGACTCAATCAAAGTAAACAGTTTAATAGTAGAGAACTTCCAAGATTTATTTGTTTATTACCAACTTTAAATTGTTGATCTTCTAGATGACTTTTTATTTCAAGTTCTTCAAGGAAATCTAAATTTCTTTTAATCACAAATGTGTAGTATTTGATTGTCATTGGTGTGTATGAATGAGGTTGAATGTTCAAGTAGATATTTTGCCTAATTTGACTTATCTGGTTGTTTTATTCTACATGTTCTTAAGTGTTGATACTTGAAAATTTCTTTGTGTCTGACCTATATATATATATATATATATATATATATATATATATATATATAAATAATTTTATAATCACCATATTTTTTTAATTTGGCTTATTTATTTTGTTTTTACATTTAACAATTTTGTGTCGTTATTTTGTGTTTTAAATGATATTAATGTTGATGTTGCCGAAGATATTATTTTTCAAATTTTATTGGAAATATTTTTACATTGTGTAATATATTTATAACTTACTTTAGTTTGTTTAGGAAATATTAGTTGTAGTGACACTTTCTGTTCTTTTTTATTGAATAATTTATTTATCAAATTGGTTTTATGATATCAATTTCTTTATAAAAGTTATTTTTGTATATTGGAATTAAAAATGCTAGATGTATCATAGAACTATAAGCTGCTAATTTATGTGTTATAGGATGATTTGCATTATATGGTATGGTTACATTCGTTTGTGTTGGTTATTTGTATATTAAATAATTTAATGAATTATTAACTTTTTCATTTCTTAAATTTAGAAAATTAATTGAATTATTTTCTTGAACTTTAAAAGAAGATTAATTTTAGGATGAAAGGTAAGTATCATTAAAAATATATGTAACTGTCGTTCGCTACCTACAAAACCTGCTAAAACATCATTAACATATCTATACCAAAACGGATAGTTATTAATTATTTTTAGTAAGATGGACTTCCACAGAGTAAGGGTTAGTACAATAATAATACTTTTTGTTGCGTCATTCCTACAACTGATTCACATCCCACCTAAAATTACATTCAATCCTTTAGTAGATTTCATTTCTTAATTTTCAAGTATTAAATTCACATGTATGAACTAAAAAACAATAAACAGTTATCGTTTTTAGATACATTACTAATTAGAAATTATACTAAGCTAGAATATGATATTGTTGGGAAAGTCACCGCTAGGTAAAGATATATCCCAATAAATTTTGATTATTGTATTCAATCCAAATTCACTCGACCGGAAAAGTGTACTGTCAACTGTCAGATTGGTACTCCTGACATGTTTCTTAAGACAAAAACAAGCATTTCCTGGGCTATATGCCCGGATATTGGATAACATTTCAATAAAAAACGTGATGGCGACCGACCAAGTCTGTCATTTTGCAAATGAAAGGAAAGAAAACCACTCGTAAACTACTCTTTGACATTGAAGTTACATTTTGTTTCATGAGATGGGTAGGTACCTGATGTTGATTTAGTAGTGTCAAGACTAGACCAAGTATCAACATCAGTCCGACGATAATAATTTATTAAATCACAGGCTTAAAAGTAAAAGCTTTTAAATTGAAAGTAGAAGTTTTGTTATAAAGTTATTTATTTCGTTTTCTTAATATGATCAACTTCCACAAAGTAGGGGGCAAGTTTTCATTTTTTGGTTGATTGATTAATTTTCCTTTAGACAAAGAAATCTATAACAGAGAAAAGGATTTACCCCTTAAAATTATTTTTCTTTTACTTGTTTATGTTCAATATATACTTTTTGATTTTAATACAAGCCATATGATATAATAGTGATGATTGTGACATAACAATTCCATTTAATTCGAAATGGATCGACAATAATTTCTACCTTTGTCGTGTTTCTGCCCTTATGTAATAAATCGTGTACTACAAGAACGATTATAGCCTTTGTTGGAAAAACGGTTCATTTAATACCCGGAATACAGGCACACACACACATACATACACACATTTGATTATTGTGTGCGAAACGAGTTTAGTACAACCCGGTAAATTGAATATACTAAATTTATATATCGATGACAGTTATGTGCAAAAGCATCGCGTAAACAGAAGAAATTAAATTTTGCGATTTTCCCAGTGCAGTACGATAAACAATAGTCCAGTACTTGTAGTTAATAAAATCGTAACAAAAAATGATATTCTAGAGTATGTACTATCTCTAAATCTTAAACTTTTTTCGAGACTGACATAATTATTAAAATATAAATTTTTTGGAAAATGCAGTTTTTTGCTGGAAAGCTTTAACAAATTTCAAATAGGTAAGATTTTGGAAATCCCAAGTAAAGATGTCAGTACAAGAACAAATTAGAAATTTCTTGTAGTGCAATTCTACGTTCAAGTTACATCGATTTAAAGTTTTAACATGCCAAGATAAATAAGTGACGTGAAAAACTAATTTTTATAATTTTATTTATTATTTTTTAGTTTAATTTAGGAGTTTTCTTATATTGCAAACTGTCAATTTACTGCATACCCTTTACTCAACTCAGTTATTTTTCGTGTACCCAACTCCAGAGTTCGTAAAATTTATTGTACTAACCGTTATTCTTCGGCCCAACGTCCGTAGCTCGTAGCTTTTTAATTTAAATATTCGAAGCAATTGTCATTGAATTTTTTATTTAAAAGTTTTATTTATTAATACTATACTATAGTTATCTTAAAAATTACTTTTATAACGTTCTTTTTCTAATTTAATATCAGAATAAATTAACAATTCGGTCCTTTAACACATAAATAGATAGATAGATGTTTAAGAGGTGGCCAGAAGCCTATTCCACTGCGACCTTTTCAGATCTATTGTGGTCCTCGAAAAACTAGATTACATCCCCTAGTCCGACTCTCTTAACGAAGTCTATAAGCTTTGAGACTGTAACCTTCATGTAGTCCCTTGCCAATGAATATTCTTCTCCTAAAGTCAGGAACCGCATATTTACCAGTCCGTCGCACTGACATAAGATGTGCTCTGGTGTTTCCTCTTCTAGGTGACAGAATCTGCACAGATCCGTCTCTGTCAACCCCATCAGCTTAAGATGCCTGTTCAGCTTACAGTGCCCCGTCAATAGACTTACTACAGTTTTGACCGTTTTCCTGTCTTTACTCAATAAGTCTGACGTAAACTTTTGCGAATGTTCCATTATGAACTGTTTCGCTTGCCTTTGTCCTGGTGAATTCCACCACCATTCCCGTGATTTTTGTGCCACCCATGTTTTCATGGCCGTTTTTATTATATTTTTTGCAATGCCGCAGAAAGGTTCCGGTCCAATAAAAGGCTTTGATGAGCCTAGTTTAGCCATTTCATCTGCCTTTTCATTGCCTTTTAGACCCCTATGCCCTGGTACCCAAGCTACCGTAACCTTGCTACGATCCCCCAGAGTATTCAGAGCATGCACACAGTCCCATACTAGCCTAGAATTGACCTCTACAGAATCTAGTGCCTTTAGCACCGCCTGACTGTCTGTGAAGATGTCTATTGAACGGTACGTCCTATCCAGCCTTTTAATTGCTTCTACACAGTAGTGAATTGCCGTAATTTCTGCTTGAAAAATCGTGGCATTTTGGGATAGACTTACTGGGAATGTTATCCCTTGTTTCCTTCCGACTACGCCGGCTCCCACGCCATACGGCCGTCCGTGTACCAGGTTGACTCCGCCTCTACCCTTTAACACATATGTTAGATAATGGGTATTAGAAGTTGGCATCTTCCCCCAAAAATATCACTGTGGATTTAACACATGGTGGATCTATGTAGTATGGTAGCCAAAGGCCTGACTGGAGTAGTAAGAATCCCTAATAGCATAAAAAGGCACATACAAAACATACAAGCTGGCCTGGGTGCTACAAGCACTTTGATATTTACTCAATTAAGGGCGCTGTTTATAGAAATCCTGGCAAAAATGTGCAAAAAAAATAAACCTAGCAAATACAAAGAGAATAAAAAAGCTGATTTACTTGCCCACGAAGACAGTGGGCCTCTTGACGTAAAAAAACCTTTCTGTAGTTTAGTAAAATATGTATCTCTAAATAGAGGATTGTAAAGTCATAAATATTTATTTGCACTTAGACTAGGCCTCATTAAGTTCATTGTGCTTTCTCCTGAGCCAGCCCATCTGGTTCGTTCAGCTTACTTATTTGAAGAAGTCTACGACGGAGGGGGCCTCTACTCGTTAATGTAAAATTTTATCCTGGATAGGTTGGAGAGCCCCGAGTGCAGGTTAAAATGCCCGTAACTAGATTTTTTCTGGTAATTTCCAGGAATCTTTTGACTCTTGGTTGGGTAGATAAATTTATTTATTTAATTTATCAAAGCGGCGAAAAACAGATAAAGAACTGACACACGGCTACAAAATGTGCTTTTGAAGAAGACAGTGTCCACCAATAATGCTAAAACTATGGGATAGTAGCAGATACCTACTAACTAATAATTTATTTCCGCTATAGTTAGACTACCCGCGGGTATCACTGAACATTTTAATGAGTATGTTAGAAAATATCGAATTGAATCCAAGTTAAAAGCGGTTAACCAAAGTGTTAGAAGTAAAAATAATAAGAAGAATCTATTCGCATTACCTCTCTGAATCTCCCACTACCAGTTAGACTCAAACCATCTCTAGCAATAATACATTTGTGTTTCATACTTATTGGACGTATTAAGGTGAACTTTATTTAGGACCAGGGGAAAAACCAGAAATATTACATTCATAAAAAAGGCAGTTCACAGTTAATAAATAATCTTATATCGGCTAGAATAGCGCGAATGTCAAAATGATTTAAGTAATATATCAGGAAAAAGTTGTAACTTTTGTAATAAAGTTTTTAAACAAATAAAATGTCCTAATGTTAACTCCTTACCATGGCAATTTAAAAAAATTCCGGAAATTTTTTCGAGACGCCATGATATTTAAAAGTGGAATTTTTTTGACAGCTGAAACGACATAGGACGCTGAAACCTCAACACACTGACCACAGACATATAGAAATATGTTATGTTTCTCTATGGTGCAGAAGATTAAACTAGTAATAGACTGGGAAAGTGTGACGTCAAAATTTGTGTTCTATGCTGTTGAAATGTGAAATGTCAAAGAAATGATTCCAAACGGCAACATTATAAATCTCCAGAAATAACTTTTGTTTGAGTTATTTTGTTATTATTATACTTTAAAATATAACAGAAGTATCATAATTAAATACAAATAAGCAAAATCTTATCAAATTCGATTTTTAAAGTACTATTTTAGTAAGTATTCTTAAAATTTATGACAATGTACAACTTTGAAGGTTATGTTATAATATTATTACGGAAAGTGTTCGTCTATCTACTTTAGTGATATGTAAATCATATGAATGAACACTTACCAATGAAAAAACAGTAATTAACTCCCAAAAATCAAGAAAATACAATAAAATAGTCAATAACACCTACAAAACATACCATAAAAAAGTTGTTTGGAATCATTTGGTTTGACACTTACGTCACTACTTTCCCTGTCCATTGAGGCTTTATGACAGACGTCAGATTGGATTAATTATTATCTTCCAAATTATGATGTGAAATTTTCTTTCCAAATCTCCCGCACGCTTAAATTATTCCTGGAAATAATTTTTTTTATTCAAATTTATACGGGGATCAATTGTTTAGCAACTCAAAACAAGATGGATTAGAAACAAATAAAAATAAAAATGTTCTTTAAAAACCTAATTGAAGAAACAGCGATTTTAGTTTAAAATTAAAAACTATTTAATTGCCTGATTAAAACATATTCCTTTATTGGGTTGTAAATCAAAAGTATTATAATAATGTATATTACTGGGTATATTAAGGAAATAAAATAAATAAAAGTTGGTTCATTCTATTTAAACAAAGTTGTTTTAAGTTACAAAATGCATTCCTAACTAAACAAAAAATAATTAAATTTTCAAATAACGTTTTTATTAAAAAATAGCATTTTATACATTTATGCACAATAAAATTTAAAATAATTGTAAAAATTCTAATTTCAAATTTCTTTGTTTTATCGTCTTCAAGTTTTTATGCCTTTAGTGTGCAATCAGTTTACCGTCTGGGGAGTAATTTTCCAGGAAGACACTACTGGTGGGATGTTTGCTTTTTTGTAAAGTGTTCATTTACACCTTATTGAAAATAACAAAATACTGCTTCGCAAGCTTAAGAGACATTTAATGTTATCCTTTCATCTCTAACGCGGTCTTATGCTAAATTATTATTAAATTATATTCATCTAATGTTTCACAAAGAACTTTTGTTGTTTGGTCGACAGTTTATTATTTTTGTTTCCTTTGTAGAAATTAAAAGATCGCATTCATATCGGAAAAATATACCGCATTTCTTTATTGCTGGCAACCTTATTCAAAGTAAAGAAATCTTTCAAAATTGTAAATGCTAACTTTTTTGTGAATACTAATATAGAAACGACTGCTTTACTCTTTGCTGTCCATTTTTAGCATATTTATTAAAAAGTTATGTCACATTCGGTTTTATAAACAACAAAATCACCCCACCAATTAGTATGAATTAGAATCAGTTTTAAAGGATAAGAAGAATTAGTTAATTTATTATTTTGCTTATTAGGTTAATTAAAAGTCGATCGCATCTTATATTACCTTACCGCCGCTAAAGTTAAATACTAGGTTCTCATAATTATAGAAACGATTTTTTGTCTTACATAACAAAAAAAAGTTTTGGATGAAACAGGTTAAAAATTTAAAAACTAAGTACTGGATACTAGATCAATTTTTAAAAAGTCCCCACACGCAAGCCCACTCCTTGTTAAATTTAATCTCTGCATTTGCAGGTGCTCAAGATAAATCGATTTCTTACAAAATTGTATTTAGAGGGAATATTTATTACTAATTACAATTTAAAATTGACTTTAGGTGCGACTACTCTATTATAATTTTTTGTTATTTTGTACATACAAATTAACTCTACAATTTCTATTAATCCAAGTAAACCAATTCCTAATTGAAACATAGACAAACCCATTTATCTGTTACTTTTGGTATTATTTGATACAATATTTATTAAAAAAAAATGAAAATTTTGTTTAATAGATATTATATAAAGGTATTTTTTATAAAATGCATAAAGAAAATTTTAAATTAGTATCAAAATAAATACACATTGCTTAAAATGCTGTTATTATTTCATTTTTTTTTTTCAATACTTTTTTCTCTATTATACTTACACTTTTTAAAAAATGTTAAGTGTGATTTTGTACATTTAGCACTTAAGTGTTTTTATAAAAAAAATATAGATGTATTAGTTATATAATAGAAAAAACAATTTGTGATGTAATTTGACCGCTCTCACCAAATTCGTCAGGTCGTCTTAAAAGTCTACACATTAAATATGGGAATGATCGTAGTGGAGGGTATTCCTAGAGATCGCCCAACGAAAGTTTGGGACAGCCACGTGGCCTCTCGTTCAATGGGCAGTGGTTGGTTTACGAGCTTTACCATAACAACGACCATTCCGAAAGCTTGTCAGTGTCGTAGCTAGAATGGTTTTGTAAACTGTATTTCGCTACGAATATGCTGAGAGAGTTTCTGAGTTGTTTTTTAAATGTATGTATTTTTTAGTTTAAAGTGAATAGTAAGTTGTATGTAGTTTATTCTAGTATTCGTTGGGTGTAGTGAATATAAGTGTTTTCTGTTTCGTGTAACTTAGTGTAGAAGTTGTAGTATATAGTAAAATATAAGTTTTTTCTACGATATGGCTCCAAAAAAATTGGAAAAAGAGGATTAGGACTATACAGTCAGGCAAAGGAAATTATAAACAATGTTGCTAATATCCTTAACGAATTTTAGGTAAATGTTTTTAATGGTTTATTATTTAATTTTAAAAGATAAAATGTATCTAATTTGATTATATAATTTTGTTGAAAAGATATATTTGTTTTAATTTAAATATGCTACTCCGAGCATTTATATTTGGTTGCCTCGGAATACTACCTTTGTGTTGATTGACGTGGAAAATTTGACAAAAAGGAAGTTTAGTGAAGTGTTAACAGATGAGTGGGTTAATATATGTAAGCATGTAAAAAAATATGAAGATACTCAAATCGAAAAAGAGCATTTGCAGGATACCACGACGGACCATTTAAAATTTATGGTAAACACTGGTTCATCTGTTACGAAGTTATGAAGATGATGACAGTGATATAAGTTTAGGAGTTCAGGTTTTAGATTCGTCAGATGATTCAGACTGAAATTATCATCTGTTAATTAAAATTATTAGGATACATATTTAAAATAAAAAAGGATTACAAATTTATATAAAATAAATTATTCTTAATTATGTTAGCATTATACATTAAAAATTAATTTAAGATGTATAATATACTTTTATTTTTGTCCGCCACTGATAGAGAGACTCCACCTACCTGCGCCGACTAACACGTGGCTGTCCCAAACTTTCGTTGGGAGACTTAACATAACAGCCATGTTTTTTGTACCCACTTTTACGTTTAAGATAAATTAAATGGAGCTGACACTTGTATTAATTACTATTAAAGTTGGTAACAACTTTTCTTAGCCATAGTCTTTCTAGCACGTCTTTGTAAATTTAGAAAATTCTCTTATCTTTAACTAACATATGATATTCAGTATTTTTATACCAAGTTTTTTATAGATGCTATTTCTGTTTTTGTTGTTCTCAATATTCTATGCTCCAACAGTACGGCACATGCATTTTTCACCCAATTATATAACTTTTATGAAAAAAACAGTTCTTAAAAGCCGCTTCTTGAGAATCTAAGTATTTGTATGGCAAAAAAGACCCGAAGGTCTTACTTGCCGGGCATCAGTCACCCCGCTTATTACATTAATTCATTCCTTAACGATAAATGTTCCGTTTGTTATCTGTTTATTTTGTATTTTTCACCCTAAACGTGTTTCTACTTGTACCTTTTGAGGTTTAGAAACGTTTTTGAATTTTGAAGTAAGATTTAATGAACACTTAAGAGCATATAGATTACAACAACCAGATAAGTCGAACTATGCAAAACATCTACTGGAACATCCAAACTCACTTATACAAACCAATGACATTCATATACTACACATTTGTGATAAAAAAAACAAAATTTAGATTTTCTAGAAGAACTTGAAATTAAAAGACATCTAGCAGATCAACAGTTTAAAGTAGTTAATGAACAAATAAATCTTGGAAGTTCTCCACTATTAAACGGTTTACTTTGATTGAGTCTTCATTTTATACATAGATAAGACATTATTGTAACATAAATATATAAAGTTATTGTAAAGATTAGCATGATATCGTTTTTTCCTGGTTTTTCTATATCATTGTACAGTTATACTGATCTTAGAGGGACATACATCCAGGATAATCCCTTAGGGCTAATAACATCTAGGCTTTAATATTGTTATGTCTTATTACTTCCTTATTTGGTCTAGCCTTAACTACTTATCACCATCAAGTACCTAGTTACAAACAAACAAAATGTAATTTCAATATGTCAATCTGATGCTAGCGAAACAGCTGTAGTTTAACCGTTCAGTTATTTATTGTTCTTGGCACACCATAGTTAAAAATCCTAAAGTTTTTTAGAGTTCTGGCATCCTATGCAATAGTTCTAGAGTTCTCTGTAAGTACTTTTAATAGTTCCAGTTATTAAATACAAAATATCGAATTTTAAAATATGGTGCGCCAAGTTCACGCAGCACACCGTATCATGAAAATACATTATTTTTTCGGAGTTCTAGAGTTCTAAATCCATTATATTAATAGTTCTAGCAATTAAACGTAAAAAGTCAATTTATGAAAACTTAGTGTCTAAAATGTAATTTTATTTAAAAATAGTTTTTTTACGAGTTCTAGCCGATCTGATTAGAGTTCTGAATAGCGTTCCTTTAGTTCTACACAAAACCCTTGTAACTTTTTCCCGCAAAATAATTTTTCTTCAGGTTATCTTCATTTTAAATATCGAAAAATCGACTTTTCTTTAAAAAAAACTTTTTATGAGTTCTAGCTAATCTGATTAGAGTTCTGAATAGCGTTTCTTTAGTTCTACACAAAACCCTTTAGAATAAGTAAAATGATAAAGGAAATTCTTAATTTTAAGTTTAAATTTTAATTTAAACTGATATTAATATGATTTTTTTATGATATGAATTTTAATTTTATTTAAACAAAAAAATTAAGAAAATAAAACAAATTAAAAAAAACTAAAAAATAAAATAAAAAACTAAAATGGAAGCAATCCCCAACTACATCCTCGTTCTGGTACTAGTATAGCTAAATGTGGGAAATGTTGTACAAAACTCTAAACGAATTTATTGCATTAAATAATTATATAACAAAAAGGAAAATAAATAATATAGCTTTATTAATAATAAAAAAACGAAATAATAATATTAATAACAAAAAATTAATTACAATAGACATTTTAATAACTGGAAAAATAATTTTACAGAAAGAAGTTTTAAAGATTTTCTGTAAAACTTAGAAGTTTTAAATGTTTATAATTGCGCTTTAATTAGAAAACTTATTATTTTAAGAAAAAAAGTAATAACTTTACTGTAGAACTTGTAGAACTATAGGAACGCTATTTAGAACTCCAATCAGATCGGCTAGAACACTTAAAAATTTTTTTTAAATAAAAGTCGATTTTTCGATATTTAAAATGAAGATAACTTGAAGAAAAATTATTTTGCTGGAAAAAGTCACAAGGGTTTTGTGTAGAACTAAAGGAACGCTATTCAGAACTCCAATCAGATCAGCTAGAACTCGTAAAAAAAATTATTTTTAAATAAAATTACATTTTAGGCACTTTTTCAAAAATTGATTTTTTGCGTTTAATTGCTAGAACTATTATTATAATGGGTATAGAACTCTAGAACTCCGAAAAAATAAGGGAAATAACTGGAACTATTGAAAATAGTTACAGAGAACTATTGCAAAGGATGCCGGAAGTCTAAAAAAACTTTAAGATTTTTAAATATGGTGTGCCAAGTTCACAGATCTTCTCTAGTCGACTAACCAAATTATTCTTAAGTATTCAAATACGCGCATGCGCTTTAGGGAGATGTGTCCTTTACCAATTTAACATAGACTTAACACGTTGTCAAGTAACAGAGGTTTCATAAGCGTTTATGCAATCGGCCCTATAAATAAGAGTTTAAGTTTATTTTTATTAATTTGTTGCCTCTTATTAGCAATTCATCTGTCGGTTTGCAAATGAACAGTGGGATGGCCTTTCCAATTCTTTATTTAGTTATATTATAGTCAGGATACTAGAAATAGCGTAAAATAATATTCTACATCCTGCATGTTCTGCGGTACGAGAAGTACCTACTTACCTCTTACTGATAATGACACAATCAAGTAAAAATCGGTCTGCGTTTGAGTAATATGGTGTTGACTCGGAAAAAGATCTTTCTTTAGCAATAATTTTTTTTTTATATTTACTTCGATAGGAGCGCGAAAGCTACTGCCTCCGCGTGTTTCTGCAATTGCGGAAACACTTGGATATTCTTTGTAATTATGTATGCAAGTAAGTTCCTTTCAATGTATTTTGTTTTTTCTATCTTCTTATTTCATGAATTTTTTTCACCATATCCAAACAAGATAATACGTCTTAGTTTAATTTTTTCTAAAAATATCAAGACCCATTCAAATCCGTCACTGAAAAAATAAATGCCAGCAATAAAAGCTGTAGCTGTATTTTACTGAAACTGCAAATTATACCGTAAACTACGTATAAGGGATTAGGTAAGCGGATTTAAAAGATTTGTGTGAATTTTTTTGAGGCAATAAATTAAGGATACAGAATTTGAACCCTAAAGCGAAAGATCAAAAAGAATTAACCTTAATGTTCACAAAAAAGGGCATGTGTACTGTGATAAGGAAAACATGCCAAAGGATCTTAAAACAATTACAATACTTAAACTAATATTTGAGAGTACAAAGTTGGGTAAAGAATGTGTTCAGGATAGAGGCGAAAACATGGAAATTAACTTAAATTTCTGTAATTAGCTGTAACTACTAAAAAGATGAAACAAAACGAGAAGAAGCTTAATTAAATTAATTGTACTAACCCTTACTCTTACTTCTTAGTAAGAAGCTTAATAATTATAATGAGCTGAAAGCATTTAAAGAAGAACATCTATAGAATATTTCATAACTTTAAACTGATAAATACTCAGTTTGAGAATAATTTTTAATATTATTGATGTTTACCAAGCCAAATTACATTGTATGCTATGATTTTCCATTATTCTATATTTAGTACTAAAACTACAAACACGTTTTCCGAAATTCACTCAACAAAAGATAAAGTTACTTAAGAAAAAATTAAAATCAGATCCTGGCGTATCAATATCCTTTTAGAGACTTTTATTTCGAAAACTGTATTCGACATTATAACAATCTGGTTCAAAACTTTTTAATTTAAGTTTTAGTATATGGCGCACATCATTGAGGAAACATTTTCGTTATATTTGTTGACAAATAGATAAAAACTTAATATTGTCTTGCAATATTGTATATTGAGCAAAGACTGTTGGACTGTAGGAGGTGCACACTCAGAACGCTTATACAGGAATGAAGAATACGGTACAAAGCCAAGGATACAAGTACAGCTATGCCTGTAAAATTTTCTAACTAGATTTCAGGTAGATATTGCTGCTATACGATGTTACGCTACAGCACCAAATATCTGAAGGGTACAACTTAATTCAAAGCTGGAAATGTTCATTAGGCTAATAATTACCAGGGCACAAGTAAATTCATAATTGCAAATATCCCATTGATAGGACCTGGACGCGTCATTAAAATCGCAGCAACAGTTATTGTGTGGAAAGAAAACCCCTTGAATGGCGGAAAGGGCAAGGAAACTGCAATTCACATTTTACTCCATTGTCAAGGCCCAACAAAACTGCAGTATCCAGAACTTTAAGAGAAAAACAGGACGCAGTAAGTTACATGAAATTAAAGATACTTATACATACATCAGGATTGAGGCAAGCTAAAAGGTTTGTAGGTATGTCACCTGAAAGAGCAAAGAACCTACTCGAAATAAGCAAACAAAGGCATAATGCTGGCCACAGAACTTCTCACTGCTTTTTAAGAAGTTACTTTAAAGTAATTCCTAGACTTTAAAGAACCGGCAGACTATCTATGTATTCTACTACACTCTGTGTGATAACATGGTTGTAAAATAATTATTGCTTTCAACCAGTTGGCCAATTATAAAATTTAAAGTAGCTAGGCAAATTAGATTCAACGTGTCTCTTATAATCCATGACTAAAGAATACAATTCCTATTCTGGATGTTCTGTAATAACCTGTTAGGCCGTTAGTTTATAATAATACTGAAATATATTCTAAAATAATTTAAATTAAAGAATAAATAACTAATAACAGTACCTTATTAAAATACTTTTAAAAGTTTCCATTTTAAAGGCGTTAATGAAGTAAAAATAATTCTTTGGAAACTTTACTTATTAAATTATTACTTATTCGTTAATCGAGATCCCACTATTACTAGCAAGATATTATTATTAATGAATAATTTATAACATTTTTTAAGGATAACTTTGAATTTTTTTAATAAATACTCATCATGCAGCTTCCGGTTATCCTAAATCGTTTTTCTTTGCTTATCTATTCCGCTTAGGTTAGAGATTATGTCAATAAAAATGCACATAACAATAAGTGAACTGCCAAGACACGTTTCTAGGCACCACTAGGTTGACTGAACGATTTCTCGACATTTTAATACAGTCTTTTGTTCCACATGCTGCACCTAATAAATGCAACAAAGAAAACGAAGTTAAAATGAAAAAGTGTCTCTTTATAATTTACTGTTTTATTTCTTTTGTTACGGTATTAAATTTTACTCGCTTTTTATCATTTAACACGGGTTTCTAGAATGGGGTTTCTTAAAATTACAAGCCAGCAATAGATTTAACGTCTGAATATACAAATTACATAATATTGTTTTTAAAAGAATTTGTCTCTTTAGTTTTATAATGTGTGGCCTCTTATTCATTAATAAGCAAACGGCAATATTTTAGTTTATTTAATTGTTTATGTAAATAGACGTCTTATTGAAGAAGATTGCAGTTCGTCTGTATTAACTTTTAACACCGCATCTTTCAAATTCGAATTTTTAAAACAACTTTTTTTCCAATTTAAATTTTTGTGTAATTGTGTCGCTTATAACTTCGTTCGCTGCATCTTGCTCAATCGCATGATGTTAAAAATTGTCTTAGATTTAACTAATTTTTTAAGTTGGTTTTAATCTAAAACTTTCTTAAGTTCTTGGACTTTTGCTTCAACAAGGAAAATTTTTTTTACCGATTTGGTTCAATATTAATCTCACAAAGATAGTTGAAACCTAACTATAGTCGATACAATATGAATGAAAATTGTATTTTTGTACCAAATACAAAACAATGCTAATAAAGTACAAATAGATCAAGACTAAACTATTAGCATTATCAAAAGTACAAAAATTGAGCTACCTAAGTACAATGACAATCACGGTATAGAAATGAATGGACTCTGATCCAGACACCACCCAACGTTAAAAGCTATTTGCTTGCATCTTCATTTTAGTCCAGTTATTGCCTTTTTTTTAACTCATGTGCGATGGGTCCTTATCCAGAACCCAACCATTCTCCTAACCATTTTCTCCAAAACTTCGCTAACCTCTACCCTCCTCCTTGTTCTTTCAACATCTAAACACATCCTCTACCTCACACCTCACGCATATTCCAGTCCTTTTCCTAATCGCCCTTTTTAATGCACCATCATAATTCTCCTAGCCATCAGGTCCAAAGGGTATGACCTTTACAGCACAGCTGTCGCTCTTTCACCCCACACTTCCGCTCCGTATAGCATACTCTGCTGAATCATTCAACCAATAGCTCTCCTCATTCATTCACCCGGCCCTTTCACATTACATATCAATCTCTCCAACCATGCTGCTCGTACTCTTGTCTTCTGTGCTACCTTTAACATGTGGTGCTTGAAGGATAGTTGGCTATCCAACCAAACACCTAGATACTTCATCGACTCCTCCGTGCGAACTTTCTTCCCGTTCACCCTCACCCTAACTTCCATCGTCTTGCTTCGTCCCTTTAAGAGCAATCCCACCGTCTTATCTTCCTCCACTTCCAATCCGCATCGTTCTATCTTCCCCACAACCTTCCTAAACATCTTCTGTCTTTCTTTCTATCTCCGTCTCTCCCTTTGCCGTACACACCAGGCACACACCATCCACATACACCATAATCTCACATCCCTCTTTGCATACAATTCCACAAACCTCGTCAAACACACACTTTCAGAGCGTCGGTCTCAGTACCGATCCCTGAGGCACTCCTACCTCCGTTATATAATTATATTCAGCAATAGAGCTTTTCGGACGTAGATGCTCAAGAAAAAAGAAAAAAAATATGCAGACAGCTTCGATTTACCTGACATGACTATTCTATTGCTTAATTCTATGATGTCAAAAAGGTAACATTTAAATTTTTGTTAAATTTAAATTTTAGAAAAATAATAGACTATTAACAATTTTCCTTGTCCTTCAGGGACATCGTTAACAATTGCTTCTTATTTTTCTTAATTATTTCTATATATCAATCTGAATCGTTAAAAAATGAATGATCAGAGACCCAAGGCATTAAGATTTTAACCACTAAATTAACTTGTTACAATTCTTAAGTAGAAACTTAATTAAGTATAATTGTTGACTAGACATTTCTAATCATACTTACGATTGATAAAGGTGCAGATCCGGACTGCCGTATATTAGTTAATTTTTACTGAAATAAAAATTTGGAAAAATTAGCAAACGGTTTTGTGTCATATATATGTTCAGAACATATTTTTAGCAAAATTATAAAATCGTTCGGAACTACCCCTCTTGCTGAGATGGTCAAAAGTTTTGGACAATATAATTTTTTTTATATTTTGCACTTATACAAATCTTCGTTATAAAACGCATTTGCGTATCGTAATGTAACTTTTACGCACGCAAATTTTTGTTTTAAATGGTTGGCGACATGAGTGAAGTATCTAATGACAAGACTATTGACAATGACATTTGTGGCTAATAGCAATTTATTAATTTTATATTGTTCTTTAAGAAATATGAATATGAATGTGAATATGAATATCATCTTTTACTTAGATAATATATTGTTATTGGTGTATTAGTCATTTTAAAATATATGAAAACATTAACATTTCATAATTTAAATGTCAAAACTGTCAAATGTTATAAATTACACAGTGCTACTGACATACTATTTAAAATCAAAATTTTCGTGAGTACATAGTGTCATAAAAAAAAGAAATCCATTAAAAAGATTTTCGAGTTCTAATGCCAGCTTTTTTTGACTTTATCGTTACCCTTACCTTAGTTGCCCTCTTCTCCATAGTACCAAAGAATTTCATTACCCCTCCCATTTACTTATCCAGACTTAAACTTGTTTATTTCAGCAAAAATAAACAATAATGACAAACTGAACAAGATAAATTTTATCACATTTGTGTTTGTTTTCGTATTTTTGCCAAATAAAAAGTGTTCGTCGAAACTAACAATTAAAGGTCTCGAGATATTACCTTTGACAATTCTTACATCGATTAGTTTTACTGGAATACTATTTCGGGGTTGTAATTTATATGGTTTTTTATATGCTCTAATAATTTTAGAAATATATGTTGGCAGCACCGTATAAAAACTGATTCTTTATTCTAATCGAGAGAAGATGTGGAAACGTGAAAGTGATTCCCCAAAAGGTGAAACTATTCCGCGTATGTTGACTAAAGATACATACTGTCCTACTGCTTTGGAATCCATTTTTGCTATAACAAGGTTCTTGAATATAATAAATATTTTCAATGGAATGAAGTTTAAACTATTGAGGATGTAAATACTTCAATAGAATATTTTATAATTTTAAAAATATAATTGATAAAACAACTACTTAAACCACTAAAACCAATATAAATCTACAAACTAACTACAAACAAGTAGGTATAGTTAATTTTATATTATACTGACTTAGATCAATATAAAGTATATAAGAATACTTAAACTAGCATCTAAAGAATAAATATGGAAAGCTACTTCAAAGTTTAAATTAAATGACTAGTTGTGAAGTAAGTTTTAAACTGTTAGACTAGATTATTTTTAAACAGTACAAATGTTACAAGTTTACTGAATAATTTAAGTAGAAACATTTTCGAACTAGAGGATATGCGTTCGTATTAAAATTTGTTTGTCACAATTACTTATTAAATAATTAATTATAATTCCCAAAGTATCAATAATTCAGTATTTTATTCTAACAAATAAAAATAATTTTTAAACATTATCACATTTGCATACATTAATTTTAATCATAAATTTGTTTTGAACTTTCCTACGAACATGTACTCTTAATGTGACCCTGGAAACTCATCAATTTAATGAGACCGAATAAAGGTATTGGGAGTTCAGATACTCTCCAATCTTTACTTTTGATAACACTGCCAGAGGATTGTAATAATTGGGTTTGCCTTTTAATTAAATTTGGAGCACTTTTGTGACAAATAACTTTATTGGGATGGTTTTATTACTTTACGAGTTCTGCTTTACTTTACACGAGTAAGAAATTATTTTGACACCAACAAAATACATTTTTAATAAAATTTTATCTTTTCATAAGCTGTGGTCCAGGGAAGTAAGAAAATAAAATGGAGTACTTTATCCTGAATAAAATAAAAAATTAATGTAAAAAAGACAATGTTACCAAAATTATAATTTATCAATGAGGTTTTATCTAAAATTGATATTGTAGATTGTACTATTTTGAAACTATCACCAGTCTCAGTAGTCTTTTTAATTATTTAAAGTATATTGTGAAAAAATGAATAAACTGTTATTTATTTTTTCGCCTATCTTACGGGAAAACAAATCATATGAACACCAAAAATAGGGCGGAAAGTATTGTTTATTAAACCAAGGCCGGGAAATTCATTACTCCAAGATTTTCTATCCACTTCTAGCGTTCAAAAAATTGTGCCTAGGATTTACCATTTTTAAATCGGAAATAATATAAAATTCGACCGATTCTACAGAGTGAGAGCTTCTTTCAAAGAAAATACTACGAATCATAAAGCAACAAAATTTTAAACACCATCCCAAGAAGAGAGCATTCGATTAAAAAAAAGTCCAATTCTGAATACCTCATGATGAAGGCGAGCGCTAGTAAACATGACCATCCGTCATGTTTACTAGCGGTAATAACTTAAGTTTATTGGTAACAATCTGATATCCTTTGCCCCATATATCTGAATCCACTTCATCGATCAACTTTTTCCATGCATTTCTTTTAGCCTCGAAGATTGCCTGTTTTAATTCTTTTCTGCTTTGCTTATATAATATGTTATGCTAACCTCACCTGTTGGTGATACCATATCTTCTGAATTTAAATTTTGATCTGGATTTCCATTTTCTGATTTAAAAGGTCTACAAAAAGCTGCCATAATATATATAACTAATTTAAGTTTATCAAATTGATTGTGTTAACCTTTACTTTGTGGAAGTTCATCTTACTAAGAACAATAAATAACTGAACGGTTAAACTAAACTTCCACTATTTATTGTAATTGAATTTTAAAACGTATTTTTCGAATAAATAGTGGAAGTTTAGTAAGTTAAATAATGCACTAGTAATGTATTATATCAAATTTAAACTATGTTGCTTATAATGATTTGCAAAGTATTTGAATTCATTTTTCATAAACTCTGTTCCATTTGAAAATAATTTAATGTTTTCTATAAGAGTTAGAATTAACAGATGTCAATTTAATTAACAAAACTATATATTTCCTAAATTGTATGTTTTTTGCAATGTAGGAGGAGAAGCAAGCACGAAAATCTCCGTCAAGTTGATTATTGTCTAAAAAACGGTGCCATAGCGTTAAATGATTCAACTCCCGAAGTAGAAATCCATTATATCCAGGCTAATGCAAGCAGGGAATTTATATTTTTACAGCTGTGATTGTAATTTAAATCCTAATTTTTTAATTGAACGTGGAAGTTGCGTTAAAACAAAGAGTTTTTTATGATTCTTATTAAGATGGACTTTCAAAAAATAACGGTTTATTTTAAATGTGGATTAGATTAGATTGCCTTAGGTCGTAAAAGCCAGTTAGTCTTCTCTGCACTTCAACCTATGAAGATCAATACTTCTAGAGAAGTTAAGCAGCTCTCTAGAGGGCAAAGTTCTAATTTCATAAGGTAATTTTAAATGTAACTAGCCTTAAAGTTTTAATTTACCCGAAAATCTTTAAAAAATTTAAAAAAAAATAAAGAATAGTTGTGTATGTTTTTTAATATTTTACTACCTATATCCAATAAAGCATTTTCAATTTAAAATTATTTGTTGAGTTATATCATTAAAGGAACTCTATTTATATACATTATTTTTAAGTAAACTGATAAAAAAAGTTAATTTTATAAGTAATCTTTCAAAAAGACTAATTCTTCAAAGTTAATTTTAAAGATTAAGAATTCAATTTTTAAAAAATATAAAATGCATGTACTACACTGCATCGGTAACGTATTCTACACTTTTCTTCCAAAGAGTCGAAATGTACTTTGAGCCAAACCATCACCGTTATTGCGCTTGATTGACAAAGGTATGGTTTATGACAAAGTATATATTGTAATAAATTACAATTAAAAAAAATATTTTGTTTGTATCAATATTATTTAAATTGATGTTGTTATCAAATTATTGTCTTTATATTTTTAAATTCTTAATTTTTGTACAATTTTGTGGGGCTATAATTTATATTTATTTATTTTTCAATTTTATTCCGTATTTATTAATCTCAAACACCTCAAATCTCTTTATTTTGTTACCATTATATTAAAAAAAAATTTTTCTCTAACTCTAAATATGAAATTATTATAGTTTAAGATTTGATTTACTTAAATCAATTTTCAAAACATTTAAAAGACTCTTATCAGCAGAAGTCGGTTCAAAAATAAACAAAATCCAACGATGAAACTATTTATTTTATTTATTTATTCTAAAATTTAATATACCTCAATCCTACTGAATGATGCGACTATGGTTTTTCTTATGCGCATTTACCCACGCACAAGGAAACACGTGATATGTTACTGTTATTACAAAAAGTAGTCTAAGAGGTAGGAGACGGTGCGTGCATCATTGTTAACAAAATGTGTAAGCAGTTTGTTTATTCAAAAGCAGAATTATATCAGAATGGTGTTGAAAAGATATTGAAAACTATTTTACAAACTTTATAGGTTTTTGGAAAGTGAATTTAATAAGTGATATCAAAAGTACATACCGTATTTCACTTGCCGCTTGTGTATGGTGCTGAATTTCTCCATTTACGGCTTCTTACAGGATATTCTAAACACGTGGAACCATCAAGGAGTGGATATTTGGCTTTCGAGTACTTCTAGTGGATAATTATCTCGTTCTCACCATGTTATAAAAGTATTAGAAAATTTTATTGCTTCTCCAGACGTCCAATGTTTTAGATTTCAAGGTTAGTAGAATAAAATTTTATTTTATTGCGTGTATACAGTTTTTATTATAATAAAATCCCATTTCCAATTATTATTAGTTTATAAATTTGTTTTAAACTAGTACATGAGTTATTATGCGGCCATCTTTATTTTCAACAATAGTCAGCCATTGATTTTTGGTAATTTTTGAAATATACTGACGTGGAGTGGCCTTTTTATCAAATTACAATGCTCCCGAATTTTCTTTCTCAAGGGTTTATATACCCTCGGTCAAATTTTCATTATGGCTGCCTTTTTGAGCGTGTTTTGTTTTTTAATAACCTCTCTTACATCGAGTTTTTGAAAAATTGATTTTTTAATTATACATTTTCTGACCTTAAAATTGTTTCAAATCAAATCTGGGTAATTTATTTCATTATAAATTAACATTTTTAAAATTTTAAAATCAATCTTTCTTTATTAAAACAGCTGATTTTGAGGAGTGAACCATGTCGGCCATTTTGACAATTTTTAATATAAAATTTAACAATTGTGAGCTAATATCTCTTTTTGACCAATAATTTTAACAAAAACTGAAATTTTACATATTCAATTATGATCAGATAACTTTTATTTTCATTGACACCGTTTATATTAGTTATTATTTGCTTTTAAAATTTGCTATGTCATGGCGATTCAAATACAAAATTTATCAAATACAAGAGTTAATAATATCCAAAATCATCAAAGAACAACTTAAAATTAATTACCTTACAACAAAAATACAATTACAACAAATAGAAACATCAATTAAACATCTAATACTAAGTTTAGGTCTTTCTCATACAAGCACCTTTTTAAAGTTTATAGTCAACGTTTTTAATCACCACTTCACTATTTACAGTGTTTTTCATTGAATTTATCATTCATAATGTCCTTGGCTAAGCTTTAATTAAACGGTCTTAGCTTGTAATCAAACACATCACTTTCTTACAATTTTGTTTTTACATGTAATATCTTTCAATATCTTTATTTTTAGATTCTGACTTAAGTATTTTTATTTTATCAAAAACTGAGATGTACCAGAAAATAGGAAGTACTGGATTTGTACTGTTATCCGATACATCAAACTACAGGATTCATCACTTGATGCTTAATTAAATTGGAAAATGTTATTTGGGGTAAGTAAAATCTATTTATCATATTACAATCATTGTCTATGATTCATTTATTTTGCTCTTATATCTAAAATTAACTTGTTGAGCTTTAAATTTCTGTACCTTATATTTCTAACTGATTACAGTTGAATAATCCCTATTTTATATGATAAATTAAATAACCTAAACCTACTCATTCTTATTTTATATCTACTTATAAGAAATCATTGAACTGATTATTTTTAACATTGATTATAAATTATTTGGATTTTAATCTGCTAATAATCTTTAATACTTTAATACTACTTTAATCTTACTAATATTTTATTCTTATGATTCATTATTAACATATTCTAATGCTTCTTTAATTTTTTATTTTTAGCTTAAACAAAATAGTATCTTGGACTTTGATTCTTGGATCGACTACTGGTGTTGGTGCTCATCCTCATGAATCCTTTTTATCAAGATATTTTATGTTCTTGTGTGAATTAAGAATGACTGGATTGGCTTAAATAAAGAAATTTTTGGTGTATTGATTATTTATTGAAAAGATTTGAAAATAACATCCCTGTTGAATAGTTTATTTCAATTCAGGTTATATTTTGGGTAAGTTATATTTATTATTATTTTAAAACATTACAAATTTCCCCAATTTAATTTTAACAAATTATTACTCTGTAATAATTTTTTAAAATTTAATTCCATTTTATTTCCTCTAAATCTATTACTCTTCAAATTCTACTTTGTTATCTTTTAATTTAAACCTATACCTCAATTGTATCTTATAAACAATCTTAATTAATATTTAACATAAATTCTAATTCATAGAGTTGTATATAACCATTAACTATTCATTGGTAACTCATACTTTATTCCTAATTTTAAAATACAATATAATATTTACTTATTCTAGTATCTACATCTTAAACTATCTTATATCCTAAATTTAGCTAGATTTTTAAAATGTTGTATCATTGGTGGTATGCGTATAAGTTTTTAACGTTTACCTTTCCCCTTAGTAAATTGTTATGTGGATTTCTTAAAATATAACTGTTTTCGAAAGCTTTTTCGATTACAAACGGTCCTATAAACGGCAATTTTAATTTTGCACACTCATTATTTCTTTTATTAGCTACCTGTAGTGACCTTTCAATTACCCAATCCCCTTCTTTGAATACCGTTGGTTTCTTTAAATTTTTGTATCTTCTTTTTATATACCTGTCTGCATTTCTTTTTAATTTAATGTTAACCTTCTCAATTAAACTATTGTATTGTTCTTTGTTTTCTATGATCCATGGTCTGTCTGGTTCAATATTTTTCATTAACTTTATGGGTGTTTCTTGTGTTGCTGTACTTGGTGTATTATTTATAAAGTATTCTATGTCTTTAATATTATTTTCCCAATTTCTATGTTCATTATGTGTTAAGATTCTAAGATATTTTATTATTTCTTTTATGTACCTCTCTGTAGGATTAGATGCAGGGTGTCTAATACTTGTGAATGTTAGGATAATATTATTTTTATTCATAAAATTTTTAAACCTTTTATTATTAAAATAAGTAGCGTTATCTAAAATACACCTTTTTGGTTTACCTACTTCTTCAAAGTACCTTAACATTATTTCACAGATTACTTTAGTATTTGTTTTACTAGTGGGTTTAATATAAATAAATTTTGAAAAATTGTCTACTATAACTAAAATATTTTTATTTCCCTGATAGCTTTTAATTAAATTTGACATGAAATCAATTGATATAACTTCTAAAGGTCTTTCTGAATTTATTGTTTTTGGTATATTCTCATTATGGAAATTCTTTTCTTTACTTAATTGACATATTCCGCAGAATTTAATCACTTCTTTAGTTATTGCTAGATCTTTCTTGCAAATATAATTTTCCCTCCATATCAGCCATGTTTTCCTAACTCCACAGTGTCCATATGCTTGATGAATCTCTGTGATTATTTGTTTTGCTAACTCTTTTGTAATGATGTATAGTTCATTTTCTTGTAATCTCTTGTAATAAATACCATCCTTTTCCAATGCCCTTTGTTTTTCTTTATCTGATAAATTAATTTGATTCTTCTTAATTTCCTCTAATGAAAATACACCTTCCTGTTGTTTTAAAATATTTAAACCTACTTTAATTGAATTTTTACCTCTTTTATCTTCCCCATCCATTCTACTTAAATAATCTGCCACTATATTTGACTTCCCCGTTACATATTTAATTTCAAAAGAATATTCCTGTAATAATAATGCCCATCTATGAATTCTATTGTTGCCAAATTTATTGTTTAAAATTGAAGTTAATGATTGATTATCAGTTTCTATTGTGAATTTGTTCCCTAATAAGTAAAATCTAAATTTAGTAACGCAAAAAATGATACTCCCTAGTTCTAATTCACTCACACTATAATTTTTCTCATGTTTTTTGGTAGTTCTTGAAATGAACCCAATAGGTATCTCTATAGCTCCCTGTCTTTGTATTAAAACCCCAGCATATCTATTTATTGAAGCGTCTGTTTTCAATATGAATGGCAAATTGTAATCTGGATAGTAAATTTTTAACTTATTTTCAAAAACATTTTTAATTTTATTAAAAGCATTTTCCTTTTCTTCATCCCATTTCCATGATACCCCTTTCTTTAACAAATTTATCAACGGTAACTCTAACTCACTAATATTAGGTACTAATCTTTTGAAATAATTTATTGTCCCAAGAAACCCTCTTAATGTTTTTAAATTGTTTGGCGATTTGAATTCTCTAATTAATTTTATTCTGTCTGGATCCATTTCTATACCCTTATCATCGATTTTATATCCCAAATAAATTATGTTTGTTTTAAAAAATTGACATTTGTCCCTATTTAATTTTAAACCTGCTTCATCTAAACTTTTTAATGCAATTTGTAAATGCTTAATGTGTTCTTGTTCATTTTTAGAAAAAATTAAAATATCATCAATATAATGCAAAATGAATTCTTCATGTTTATTTAAAATTTGATGTAATGCCCTTACTAATGCAGAACATGCTCCTTGAATCCCGAATGGTACTACACAAAATCGATATATTACCCCATCTACTGAAAAACCTGTAAAATCCCTCGAATCTTTATGTAATGGTATTAACCAAAAACTATGAACCAAATCTAATTTCGAAAATACTTTAGCATTTGTTATCCTACCTAAAATCGCATCTATAGACATTGGTGCTTCATATTCAGGTACGGTGTATTTGTTAATTGTTCTGGCGTCTAAACATATTCTGATGTCTCCATTCTTCTTTTGTACGACTACTAGCGGATTGATGTACGGTGTATTGCTTCTTTCAATTATTCCATCTTCTTCCAATATTTCTAATTCTCTTTTCACTCTGTCTTTTAACTTGTATGGTATAGGATATGTCTTCACTTTAAAATTCTCAATATTTTTCACCTCCATCTTGTGTTCATACTTGCAAGCTACTCTTGGCTCCTTGGACATTAGTTTTCTATACTTCAATAACAATTCCTTTACTGCATTGTAATATTTTCCATCACAATCTAAACTCTCATTTTCCAATACATCTTCTTCATCTCTTCTACCTACTTCATATTCATTATTTTCTTCTTTATCATTTTCATAATCACTTTTAATACAATTAATACTCTTCTTATTATCTTCTATTTCTTCTACCATATTCATTGATATCCATATACCATCTAACCTTATTTTCCTTTCCTCATAATTGATTATAGTTTCTAATTTTTCTAGTATATCATTCCCTATTATTACATCACAATCTAAATTAGGTACAGCTAGTAATTGACAATTTACAATGATTTTATTTAAATTTATTTTAATGTCATAGAGTTTATTTACTTCACACAACTTTTTGTTGTTAATACCGGTTAATACTACCTTTTGAATTTTCATTTCTTTTTCTTTTATATTATTTAATTTTGATATTAATTTTAAATCTATTAAAGAGGTTTCGCTTCCTGTATCAATTAAAATTTGAACTGTTTTGTCATTAATTTTACCCTGAATATATAATAACCCATTATAATGTAATTGATCTAGTTTTTCATTTAAGTTAATGAATTCACTGGGGTGGCATAACGCAAAACTTTGATATAGAAAGCAACATTTTAAAAATCCTGCTGATTAGTAACACTTTCTCTACCAGTGTTCCTTACTCGTTCTACTATGATTTCTTGTCCAACCTGACTTCTTGGCTCTCTGTCCAAGCTTGTTCGTCTTCCATTATTTCCATCGTTATGTCTATCATTACTTCTTTCCAGACTTCTTGTCCTATTTTCTTCATTCCTTTCTCTTCTTGTATGATTTACCCTTCTCTGGAATCCATTATTGTTATGAAATTGATTGTTATTATTACTTCTATTGTTATTGTTCCCATTCCTATTTTGATTATTGTTCATATTGTTACTATAGTTATTATATCTTTCCTGTGTATTTCTTGTATTATTGTTATTGTTATAATTATTGTTATTGTAATTATTATTGTTATTGTTTCTCCAGTTATTATTATTATTTATATTTGTATTATAATTATAATTACGTCCCCAATTACCTTCATTTATATTATTTGTTCTGTTCCTATTGTTGTTAAAATTTTCATTATTTGTTCTTTGTTGTCTATTGTAGTTTCCCTGTTGTCTTGTGGCGTTTTCGGCTCTCTCTCCTCTTTTTCTTTCTAATCTTTGTAAATATTGACACAAATTGTCCATTGTTTTTATGTTTTGTATTGCAATCGTTTCTGTTATTTGTTCTTTAAAATGTCTGGCCAAATATAACACAATATCTTCTTCAGATAATTTTGGACTTAAGTGCATGACCAAGGAATACAATTGCAAGGCATATGTATTGGGAGAATTTCCTCTGCTGTCATCATATTTTCCAAAATACAACCTTTCTCTAATCCGTGATTGTGCATTGTTCCCCCAAAAATACTCTAGGAATTTGGACTCGAACTGCTCCATTGTATTTATCTCTTCCTCTTTGCTTATGAACCATATCAGTGCATGTTTTTCCATATGTTCACGAATAATTTCCCTTAAAATTTCCGGTTCTTGTTCCCATCTTATTTTATTTTTAATCATTTTCATAAAAACCATTGGATGTATTTTCTTATAATCCCCATCGAACTTCATGTTGTTATTATTTCCACAATTGATTATCCTTGTTTCTCCAGACATCTTCATTATCTCTCTTTTCATGTTTGAAACCTTTTCTTCCTGTTCTCTCTTCATTTCATTTAGATTGTGTTCCATTTCTATTAATTTTTGTTTATATTCTTTGTTTTCTATTTGTTCTACTTCTTCTTGTATGTTTTTGATTTCCAATTTAAGTTCTTTCTTAGTTTTCTTGTTTTCTTCTTCTGCAATTTTGAAGTTCAATTTTATCTCCTTACTCAAGTCTTCCTGCACTCCTTGTATATTTTTATTTATTTTCATAACTTCTCGGTCAATCTTCTTGTTATTTTCTTTTACTTCTTCCTTTAAAACTTGTCCATTTTTCTTAATTTCATTTATTTGTTTTAAATTATTTTCTTCCACCTCCATAATTCTTCCAATCATTTCATTTCTGATTTCTCCTTTTGTGTCCTCAAATTTTTGTTCAGCCTCTTTTAATTCTTGTCGAATTCTTTTAATTTCATTTAAACTTTCTTTTCTTCCTTCGTCTATCTTCTTTTCCATATTATTTAGTTCCCTCTTCATTTCCTTTTTGATTTCTTCTTTATTTTCATTTAAATTTTTTGTCCAATTTTTCTAATTTTTCATTCATTTCTTCTTTGGATGTATCTAATTTCTTGTTATTTTCTTCTAGTTTTTTATTGATTTCTTTCTTACTTTCATCCAGTTTCTTTTCCAAATTTTTATTCATTTCTATTAACATTCTCATTATCTTATCTTGTTCCTCCTCCTTCTCTACTCTTCTTTTTCTGGGATTTTTAGCTGTTCTGGTTCTTCCTGTACTTCTTCCCTTCTGTCTTCTCGTGTTCCATGATCTCCAGATCCTTGGCTTCTTTCTTCATCTACCTGGGTTCCTACTTCTTCTCCCGACTTCTCTCCCACTTGTTTACCATCTCTCAGTGTCATTTTATCCATTTTAAATAGTTTTGTTATGTTTTATCAAATATCAAATATAAAATTTTATTCTAAATAGTTTTAATAGTCAATTAATCACTTTAACCAATCAATTTTTAACTAGAGCTAATTAATTTATCATAACCAATAGTTTATTAATATAGCCAACAGTTTTTTATAATAGCCAATAGTTTTTAATTAAAGCCAATAGTCTTTTATTAAAGCCAATAGTTTTTTATTAAAGCCAAATAATTTATTATAACCAACAGTTTTTTTTTATTATAGCCCCACGTTGGGCGCCATTTTTGTAATAAATTACAATTAAAAAAAATATTTTGTTTGTATCAATATTATTTAAATTGATGTTGTTATCAAATTATTGTCTTTATATTTTTAAATTCTTAATTTTTGTACAATTTTGTGGGGCTATAATTTATATTTATTTATTTTTCAATTTTATTCCGTATTTATTAATCTCAAACACCTCAAATCTCTTTATTTTGTTACCATTATATTAAAAAAAAAATTTTTCTCTAACTCTAAATATGAAATTATTATAGTTTAAGATTTGATTTACTTAAATCAATTTTCAAAACATTTAAAAGACTCTTATCAGCAGAAGTCGGTTCAAAAATAAACAAAATCCAACGATGAAACTATTTATTTTATTTATTTATTCTAAAATTTAATATACCTCAATCCTACTGAATGATGCGACTATGGTTTTTCTTATGCGCATTTACCCACGCACAAGGAAACACGTGATATGTTACTGTTATTACAAAAAGTAGTCTAAGAGGTAGGAGACGGTGCGTGCATCATTGTTAACAAAATGTGTAAGCAGTTTGTTTATTCAAAAGCAGAATTATATCAGAATGGTGTTGAAAAGATATTGAAAACTATTTTACAAACTTTATAGGTTTTTGGAAAGTGAATTTAATAAGTGATATCAAAAGTACATACCGTATTTCACTTGCCGCTTGTGTATGGTGCTGAATTTTTCCATTTACGGCTTCTTACAGGATATTCTAAACACGTGGAACCATCAAGGAGTGGATATTTGGCTTTCGAGTACTTCTAGTGGATAATTATCTCGTTCTCACCATGTTATAAAAGTATTAGAAAATTTTATTGCTTCTCCAGACGTCCAATGTTTTAGATTTCAAGGTTAGTAGAATAAAATTTTATTTTTATTGCGTGTATACAGTTTTTATTATAATAAAATCCCATTTCCAATTATTATTAGTTTATAAATTTGTTTTAAACTAGTACATGAGTTATTATGCGGCCATCTTTATTTTCAACAATAGTCAGCCATTGATTTTTGGTAATTTTTTGAAATATACTGACGTGGAGTGGCCTTTTTATCAAATTACAATGCTCCCGAATTTTCTTTCTCAAGGGTTTATATACCCTCGGTCAAATTTTCATTATGGCTGCCTTTTTGAGCGTGTTTTGTTTTTATAACCTCTCATACATCGAGTTTTTGAAAAATTGATTTTTTAATTATACATTTTCTGACCTTAAAATTGTTTCAAATCAAATCTGGGTAATTTATTTCATTATAAATTAACATTTTTAAAATTTTAAAATCAATCTTTCTTTATTAAAACAGCTGATTTTGAGGAGTGAACCATGTCGGCCATTTTGACAATTTTTAATATAAAATTTAACAATTGTGAGCTAATATCTCTTTTTGACCAATAATTTTAACAAAAACTGAAATTTTACATATTCAATTATGATCAGATAACTTTTATTTTCATTGACACCGTTTATATTAGTTATTATTTGCTTTTAAAATTTGCTATGTCATGGCGATTCAAATACAAAATTTATCAAATACAAGAGTTAATAATATCCAAAATCATCAAAGAACAACTTAAAATTAATTACCTTACAACAAAATACAATTACAACAAATAGAAACATCAATTAAACATCTAATACTAAGTTTAGGTCTTTCTCATACAAGCACCTTTTTAAAGTTTATAGTCAACGTTTTTAATCACCACTTCACTATTTACAGTGTTTTTCATTGAATTTATCATTCATAATGTCCTTGGCTAAGCTTTAATTAAACGGTCTTAGCTTGTAATCAAACACATCACTTTCTTACATTTCTTATTTTACATGTAATATCTTTCAATATCTTTATTTTTAGATTCTGACTTAAGTATTTTATTTTATCAAAAACTGAGATGTACCAGAAAATAGGAAGTACTGGATTTGTACTGTTATCCGATACATCAAACTACAGGATTCATCACTTGATGCTTAATTAAATTGGAAAATGTTATTTGGGGTAAGTAAAATCTATTTATCATATTACAATCATTGTCTATGATTCATTTATTTTGCTCTTATATCTAAAATTAACTTGTTGAGCTTTAAATTTCTGTACCTTATATTTCTAACTGATTACAGTTGAATAATCCCTATTTTATATGATAAATTAAATAACCTAAACCTACTCATTCTTATTTTATATCTACTTATAAGAAATCATTGAACTGATTATTTTTAACATTGATTATAAATTATTTGGATTTTAATCTGCTAATAATCTTTAATACTTTAATACTACTTTAATCTTACTAATATTTTATTCTTATGATTCATTATTAACATATTCTAATGCTTCTTTAATTTTTTATTTTTAGCTTAAACAAAATAGTATCTTGGACTTTGATTCTTGGATCGACTACTGGTGTTGGTGCTCATCCTCATGAATCCTTTTTATCAAGATATTTTATGTTCTTGTGTGAATTAAGAATGACTGGATTGGCTTAAATAAAGAAATTTTTGGTGTATTGATTATTTATTGAAAAGATTTGAAAATAACATCCCTGTTGAATAGTTTATTTCAATTCAGGTTATATTTTGGGTAAGTTATATTTATTATTATTTTAAAACATTACAATATTTATAGTATAATTCTTAATAATTTTAATTGTATATTTCTTTGAACATAAATAAAATTAAACGAGTAATTGTCGAATATTTGTATATGTATATCACGACTAGAAATAATGCTTATAAAATATTTGATCTATGAACGTAAATTGACAGAAATATTTCGCAAATTTGACAACCCTGTTTTCACGGAAAGCAGCCCAAATAAAGTTGACATACCATGATAGACTTTTAAGTGGGTATGTCCACCTATCTCTCTCACTTTTTACTATTCTGTCAAGCTTTTCTATCTGTATGAATTTAATCTGTGGTTAATAGGCAATAAGTTTAAAATTAGAGCATTTAGAAACACGAGATGATGAACGGCAAGTCCTTGATGAATGGCAATTAAATGCCAAAAATTCACTGTACTTACTAAACAAGATAAAAATTTTCTAAATGGTAGATTTAAAACCATTATTTGATATTCTATACGCAAGTATATCCTTAAACTGTTATATATCTCAGCAAACTAAACAGTTCCATTCTCGCCTAAAATGCCGGACGTACTAAAAATGGTACATTCGGTTTTGTCTCGGATTTTTAATATTCCACCTTTTTTTTTGTAGGTTTTTTTTCCTTCCATAGTAGAAACACGTATTTATTTACCTTTGAATAAAATAAAACCAGAAGAATTACTCAACACGCTCTTTTTATTCGCACATTTTTTTTGAATATACAAAAAAATGATTGTTTTCAAAAAAGATTACAACTAAATTCTAGTATTGCAGGGCGTTTTTTGGTAAATGATAATATAATATAAGAAAAAAAACCTAACCTTATACGCAAACTTTACAGGTGTTGTTTGAGTGCACTTTTTGCAGACGAACTTCTTGCATTTTACACACGCGTAGGCACTTTTTGCACCCTTTCCACAAATTTGACGCACTTGACACCTTTTCCGAGTTACGCTTGTAATCGGAACTTCCTCTTGTTCTTCGGCTGCATTATCTTCCTCTGCTAGGACATGTCCCCTACTGATCGCATTCTGTGCAGCGAGCTCCTCAGATAATTTTAGTAGATAATCTCTTCTGCTGATTTTGAGGTTGGTGCACTCTTTGTAGAGTATCCAAGTATTTATACCACATAAGTCCAAAATATTGTAAAAAGTGTGGACTGGCCATCTCCGAGAGGAAGCTTTTACTGAGTACTTCCTGGCCATTTGGTCAACAACATCCACTCCATATTTTGTTTGATTGTAACATTCGATTGCTTCCGGCTTCTTTTTTTCACCGCCGCCAACTCGAATATCTGGATGCAGCGTGCTAAGGAGTCCTACATTCTTATTTCGCTTTCCTTGGTACACAGTAAGAGTCATTTCACCACTTTTCAGTGCACATGTATCGTATAGGGTTTCTTTCGTAGTTTTGACTTCTGGGGGAATTTCACGGCGTATCTTGTCGATTGTTCCAAGGATACTGGTTTTTCTCCTCGCAAGCTGTTCGACTAGAAGTTTTGAGGTAAAAAAGTTGTCAGTAGTAACGTTTCTGCCTTTGTCTAAAAATGGCTCCATCAATTTCATTACTACGAAATCACCGAGTCTCTCGCAGTGTTGTCTTTCGTCATCTTTTCCCAAGTAAGGAAATGCGTTTAGAACATACTTTGAACTTTTGTCCACCAACATCCAAAATTTTTGTCCATATTTGCCCGGTTTCGATGCTATAAATTGAATGAATCGGCATCTAGCCTTTGATGAAAGCAGCTGCTCATCGATTGTAAGATAAACACCCGGTACGTAACAGCTTTAACAGTTCTGAATAAATTCATACCAAACTTTGAAAATTAGTTCAAATTTGTCTGTTTCAACGCGCCTTCTCCTAGTTGCTCGGATGTCAAACCGCAAATAACGCAAAAGTTCTAAAAAGCGGTCACGGCTCATAGCTTTTTTACAGAAGAAATTTCCCCATTTGTTCGACCAGAGTGAATGGGCATCTAAATTTCTTGAGCCAGCAGCTCCTCGTACATAATGCCTATAAAAGCATCAAGCTCTCTCAAACTAACTTTCCAATCAGGGTTATGTGACTGCAGTCTGGTCTCGGTTTCAGTGCATTGCTGGATGATCAAAATTTTTTCAGTCATCAGAAGTCGCCAAGAACTTGCGAAAGATGTATCAATCACAAATCGACGAGCATGGTGTGATGGTCCTGGGTTCGCGGTGAAAACATTTTGTTGGTTTCTTCGTCCAGCATTTGCTTCGTTGAGTGGAATTACTTTCCACTCAGTACCATCGGCAGCTCTCAAAATTGTATCTGGAGGTAAAGCCTTCAGACCAGTGGCGGGTGCAGGGGGCACTGCAGGAGGAGCAGCACCGCGAGCTCGACCGCGTGTACGTCCACGACCATTATTTTGTCCTCGGGTAGAGGAAGTTGCGACGTTTAGAACTGCAGGTGTGGGAGCAGGCTGAGGTGGAGGCACTGGAATTGATTCGTTTGTGGTATTGTCATCATCATCGGATGATGCCAAATCCGGGGATTCTCGTACTACGTAATCTTCGTCAGAAGCGGAAAAATCAACTTCGGAACCTTCTGAATCGAATTCTGACAGGTTCTCCAGTTCTGCTAATTCCCTTTCAGTAAAAGGCACGCGTCTCCGTATATTGGCCATAACTGAAAAGCTTAAGCGCGCGTCAGTTCTCGGAAAAATAATCAAGCAGACTGAGAAACAAGCCAGACGTACGCATGACAGAAACAAAACGGCGACGATGAAGCATGGGTCGACGAGCGAAGAACTCAAGGCTATCACCAAACTACATGGTTGCCACATTTATTTATTTTTACTGAAACTTCTAAGTAAATCTGCAATTTTAAACCCAGTAAGAGCTCGGAAAAAGTTGAAACTTGGTGGACTTATGTACCACCTGAAATGATGAAAAGTCATAAAAATTAGGCCATAGGATCAAAAGGGTAAGAAAGGTGGCTATTACGAATTTTTAAATGTACTAAAAAAGGTACTTCCGGCGTTCTAGTGTATCTATATGAATATTATAAATTGATATTCGAACTAAACTTTTATTACAAAAGTACAGGAAATAAATTGCAACACTTATATAATTTAGTAAAGTGTTCTCGTGTAAAATTTATTAATATTACTCCCTTGGGTCTGCAAAAGTTTTTAAAAACGTGAATAATATACACCACCCTAATATATTCGAATTCCTGAGCAAAACAACGTTTGGCTTTTAACTTCTTTGCATAGTTCATAATGTATGTTCTGCTTCATTCTTCGTTTAAAGTAAGTGAACAATAATCGTTTGGTAATATCGTTCACCATTCATAGAATGAAATATAAATTAACCAGCAAAATTGCTATAAATAAGTAGGTACCCCAATTCTCTTTGATATCGGCAACTCTATACTTTGAAATGGTTTACGTTTTCCTTTACCACACACTCCAAACAGTGATTTTATAAATTGTGCATTAAGGTGGCACAATAATTGATGCCATAATAAATCATGTTCTATAATTCTGTTTGAAAGACGAGTATTCATTCTTAAAATAGCGCTTTCCTTATATGCCCAGTACACAACTTTACTTCTTAGGTTTCATTAATTTGTTTAAACTATCCTAGAAAGTTTTTCGTGATAGCTACATTGAATTTTGAATGCAATAATTATAATTGGTTCCGAAGAACCAATTTGGGCCTCTTAGCCTGGTAATAATTAAGTGTCTTCCTTATTAGTGGGTTAGTATGAGTCCACCATGAGGTCTTGTCGGATGTTGCGTAGAAACCATGAGGCTTCGGTGATCAGTCTTAAAGTCTTGGTTTGTATAGTCTCTAGTCTATGAAAGTGAATGTTGGCTGTCTGTCTCTAAACTGTCGATGCGTACTTAATTGTCAGTTTGTGCCGTAGATTTAGTTTGCCGTCTTTTGAGATGAAGGGCCAAAGAGCACTTCGTTTTTGTTTTTGATTAGGTATACTTTTGAGGAATGAAGAAGGATTTTGATTGAGAAGGAGTATTTGATGACTGGCAATACTAGGTACAGGCAGGGATGATGCCAGACTGGAGATCAGCATGATCCTGGCATTATGGAAGGAGAGGAAAATGGCATTAGCACCAGAAAAGCCGCAGTTGGTGTTGTTAAATTACTAAAGGGTAGCTAATTTAGAATTGGAGTTGGGGGAGATAGTTATTAATAAGGATAAGGAGGCTAGGTATCTGGGTTTGGTTAGGGGAAGGGGTTACCTATAGAAATGTGGTAAAGTCAGAAAGGCGGAGAAAAAAGTCCGGGCATTAGGAAGGTTGATACCCAACGTAGTTCGACTTAGTAGAGGGAGGCTTAGGTATAGGGATATGATGAGGAGGGTACATAGAAGGATTTTGTTAAGGTTGATGTTATGGGATGGGATTAAGTACAGCAGTGCAGATTATGGCGGGGGTTCCTGTGGATACTTCTAAGGGAAAGAACTACGTTCCATCAGAGGGGGTCGAGTTCAGGGAACTACGTTCCATCAGAGGTGGTGGAGTTCAGGGAAAAAATAGACAATGAATGACTGGAGAAATGAATGGGAAAATCGGGATAAGGGGAATTGGAGGAGTGATTAAGGGGTTTAAGCAAAGTGGGTGGGATGAATACATAGAAAGTTTGATTATCATACAACAAAGGTGTTAAGGGTATTTCAGAGAATACACATAAAGGATATATAAGACTGGGAATAACGAGTGCATCTAATGTGGGGCTATTTTCCAAATACAATCTAAAAAACTTTTTTAAAATACGTTCAACGTTTTCCGATGTCAAATGAAAGAAATTGTTTCAAATAAAGCGATTGCTTTTAAGCAACCCACCTCTACTAGGAGCAACACATAAACAACCAACCAAGCTAGCACGTGAAGTCGAAACTCATACGAGTATATGAACGTATATGAACAATTTATAATTAATATATCAATAAGAAAATAAAACAAGAGGCAATACTTACTAACAATGTATTTGCATCTGACGTTCAATAGTGCTTTTTATTTGTCAATTTGGGCGCCAGCTAGCGTAGAAATTGAAAATTTATTTTCTAGGTTAGCGGAGGAAAATATTTCTTTCTTTCTTTCTCCGTAAAGCTGGTAAAATTCAACTTTCTCATAGTGTACGATAAATTTTTATTTTAAATTAATACAAATAAATCCTTAGTATAACCTTCTTCAGTCACGTGATATATATTAACAAAATGATAATCTTTTTCTGCACTTGTGCTACAGCATCAATATTAAGTCTGATTAGAATTTTTTTCTTTATTTTACAGGTGAAATTTTTACACAAAAACACATTGTATTTGTAGATCCCCCGAAATAAAGACATTTCTTTTCATTCGCCGTGGGGTGCCACACTCAAGTTGATAGATGTTAGCCAATACTCGTCCAACACGGATTCTCTTATCAAAGGACTTCTTTTTTTCATTGTTAACAAACAGTTTTTGTTACTTCTTTGTTAGAAAGTTGTGACAACCAGCTATTATGAGAAATATACAGGGCATTATTACAGATATAGATGACAATATATGACGAACACTTAACATTTAACAAACTAGTTTTAGAGGTAGTGAATATGTTAGTTTTCTCTATACAATTCACCTCACGAACTGTTCAAAAAGGATTTTAACTTTTTTACTTTTCTATTTTCATTTATAGATTTGTTCAGGATGTCCAATTTAATCGATTTTATACTTAGCCATAAAGGAAGCTGCCAGAAGAGATATTAACAGACTATCTGTCTGCGGTAAGAAAGGAGAATAAGGATATTATCGATCAAAGAGTATGGACTTTCAAAACGATATATTCCACTATTTCATCTTCATTCCATTCCAAGGACGATATAACAACGATATATTATTTGAAGAAAATCTTCCTTACAATAATTGAAAACAGAAGTGACTTGGACAGCAGAAAAGTCTTTTAAATACTCTGAAAAATTACTTTAAAATAGTATACTGATGGTACCAAAATGGGGATAGGCAACGGGTAGGGATGCCTGACACCAAATATTCGGAGTTCGTGGATAAATAGACCAGTGATTTTCAAGCGCAAATTCAAGAATTTAAACTTTGTACTCTACTGATGCTAAGCAGAAACTACCTTATGCATATATCGCTATTCACACTGATAGTCAAGTGGACATATTAATAACATTGCACTCATTATATCATCAGGTCTAAAATTGTATTGAAAAACTACGATGCAGATAGAAAAAACAACTTAACTTGGTTATGGATGTTTGTATGATGGATTGGATTTTAAGTGTGCTGCCAAAAATTTGGCAGGGAAGGTTTCAAACTCCCAATTGGTAGGATCAGAACCTTTTTCGGTATATGTAAGACTATTTACATATCTGAGCTGAGAATATCAATAAAGGAAAAACTCAGAGAACACATCTGGGTAGATCTCCATGAAACCGTCAATCCCAAAAGATTTAAGGCTCTAATAATTTTAAATACAACTATTCTAAAACGTCTAAAAGGGTTTCCAACAAGGTATTGTCACACCCGAGAACAACGTAAAAAACTCAAACTAGAATAATCAGAACAATGTTGATTCTGTGAGAATAAGGAAACTTTTCTTAAAAAAAAACACTTAATAATGAGTTACGCCTATTAGAGTAACGTGTTGTTTTCGTATGAGTCCAGGTTTTGTTTGAGGTTACCAGATTTCGCGACTGACTGTGGAAAAGACAAGGAAAATTGTTTACCTAATACAATATTACTTAAAGAATAAGTTACTAAGGATACTTAGTTATGGTTTGATATGGTATGTTTTGCCAGCTTCCAGTTTCGACGTCAATACAAATAAACATCTAAGACACACATTGGAAAGAAGGATTTGAGTTCGGGTTTCCAGTGTACTGTAGAATGCTCCGCTTTCTACTACTCTTTCTTTGGGCTATCAGTTGGAGAAGTGTGTATTTCTGTCCTCTCATATGACCCAGGTATTAAAGGTTTCCTTTTTTACATTGTGTTAATGATTTCGCACTCCATATGCTTCCGGTTCAGCACTTCAGCATTAGTTTGCCACCGTCAGGTTTGCATGGTTCAGATCTATTTTTGTGACTACCATTAACTTGGTTTTTTAAAGTTAATTTTTAGCCCGTTATCATCGATCTATTCCCACCACTCAACTTTTAGGGCTTCCCTAAAAATAACATCGCTATAGAAGTTAAATAGAAGTGGAGATAGTATGAAACCTTGTCTTACACCACTACGAACCGCAATTTTTTATTTATATTTTTGCTGACAAGCCGCTGATGTACCTTGTCATGTTTCACCTTGTCAAAGGCTTTCCTGAAATCGATGTAACATACAACACACCTCTTAGTTTATATCGAAATAGTGCTGTAAAAGAACATAAATCTCAAAAAGTGCCTCTCATGTTCCAAACCAACTTTAATTACTTTTAAATTACCTTTTAAATGATCTTTTTTAAATTGTGATAGCTTTAAAATTGGCAAAATTTGATTTAATAAAAATTTGGTAGTAAAAAGTTTTGGACCATAGTGAAAGTAAACGTTTTAAAGATTATTTCAAGTACCTACTATAAAAAAGTTTCTCTATTCTCACATAGATAAAATATATCCATTTTCAAACTCAAATCGCTTACAATAAATTCATATTAAGGACGGCCTTAATTTTAAGGACGACCTATTTATTGTGTATAACCAATCACGGTTTAAATAATAATAAATTTGAAATCAGTTAAACAGTTGTCCACGCCCACATCTTTAATGCTTGCAGCATAACGTATTTTATTGACAAATTGCCTGTTCCTCTGTCACTTGTAAATAAACTTAATCCCCAAAAAACATTTAATGTAGGCGTTTAAAGGGCGTTTTTATAACTTCGGCAGGTAAACGAAATTCACATTTAACATGTATATGCTATTCTAAAGCCGACTCTACGCATTGCACAATGATTAAATTTCATATTTCAATATCTAACTTGCTCCCATACTTAGAGCATAGAATAAAAGATACATTTGTTCATTTTATCACCTGCCACTTTTTTGTTTACTATAAAATTATTGTTAAAATACATATGTTTTGAGATATTTGCAAAAATCCGTTGAAAACGTAGGAAAATTCTTTTTTCGATCTCCACTTAATAAAATAAATATTGAGTTTTTGAAAAAACTTTATAAAGCACTTTTTGCTCAAAATTAAGTCTCTTATCGATCTCCGAAGTAATTTTGACATGAAAATTATTACTTTCAAGAGGGGGTGGCAAACACTCCCAGGTCAAGGGTTATAATAACTTTAATGACTACTAAAGATAGCATATAAGGAGTACAAGAAAAATAATTATCACTGGTTTATCAAATTTACTAAGCAGTTTATCAAATAATATACACCCGAATCAGAACACTATTTGAATCACACCAAAACGCTACTCGCTTAAAGAAAGCAATTACATTTTTTCTGCTTTTGGAATTTCGAATTAATCGTTTTCTATTACAACTTTTATAGAGTTTTCTAATAAAAGAGCAAAGCTGTCACGACGCGGCTAGAATTTTAATTACAATTAACCGTGAGTATTGGTTTTGCGGTTTTTACTTCAATCTACACACGTTTAAGTTCTTAGGAATGCTTTAAATTAGAAAATTTGTTACAATTAAGTTTATTTGTTGTAATTAAAAGTCATTTTACATGAACCAACAATTTTTACTCAAATAAGGAAAGTTAAACAGAAAACTTTTAAAAGGATTTATCCCTTAGTGTATTTTTATCATTAATCATTTTATAACGACCATTTTAAAATTTGTCCCGGATGTCAATCAGTAAAAATAAGGGAAAACAAAATACTTATAAATTTTGACGCTATTATTTTTGTCAGTTTTTTCATAACCTCTGAGCAGAAGTATGATTATAAAAAGGAAACAAATGACAAAGAACGATATGAGTTTCCGATGAGGGTTCGATTAATAGCCATCAAATAAAAACCTCTATTAATGATACTGATTGTTTCATCATATTGATTATATAAGCAAAAAAAGTATATTTTTAATGATTATTATTTAACCCAAAGCTGCAGTGGCATATGCTTTAAATATGGGGTGAAAATATGGTTTCTTACAACAATATTAATGGTATATGATCTAATTTTTGTCTTTTTGTAATTTTTGTTAACAATTCCATCAGTAAATTACTGCATAGCGAAATTCAGTAATACTAACAAATAACTTAGGTTTTAGAAAACGAAATAAACTTAATCCCTCTTCGTCTCTTAGCCAAGGCTATTGTCTTATTTTTTGTATTCTTTTTAAAACTTTAATACCCACCTTTTAGGTTAGGTTAGGTTAACACGGTGGTTCGGGATGGAACCCACTTAGGCCAGAGGCCCGTTGTGATGCCGTATGGGGTGGTTGCCACCCCCACCACTATCGTGAGAACCGGTAGCTGCTGTCAATGAACAGCATGATGCTTTTGATACCAACCGACTGAAGATCGGATTAGTTGTCAAAATAAGGCTGTCCCAGAGCAGAAAATCTTTGCCTGGATAGGGCAGGGCAGTGAAAGAGTAGGTGGACCATCGTCTCTTCGTCTTGACAACTTCTGCAAAAGTCATTCCTTTGGGGAATTCCCATGCGTGCAGCATGGCATCCTCCAAGCCAGTGTCCAGTGATGGCCGCAATCCCGTTTCCGATGGATTTCTTGGAGAGAGATAGAATATCTTTGGTGCGTCGCAGGTTAAGCTCTGGCCATATCTGTCTTGACGAGTTGCAAGAAGGTTCTTCCCGCCACCTCAGGTTGGTTTGGCGGAGTATTTCTTTCCGGAGGAGCAATCTTCGTTCAGCGATAGGTGCCCCTGGTCTTGTATTAGCGTCGTGAGCGTCGTACCAGCTCATGCTAACTCGTCCGCCTTATAGTTGCCTGCTATGTCCGTGTGGCCGGGTACCCAGACAACATTGACGACTCTTACTTTAGTCGCCAGCTCATCTAAGGCTTTACGGCATTGTATAGCCGCCTTGGAGGTCAGGTAGACTGAGTTTAGAGACTTAATGACAGCTTGGCTGTCACTTAGAATATATATTTCATTGGACTCGAATCCGGTTTGAAGTACCCATTTTGCTGTTTCATTAATAGCTACCATTTCTGCCTGGAATACACTGCAGTAGTCCGGCAAACGGAATGATAGGTTGAGGGGTGGGGACTCTGAGAAGACTCCACTTTCCACTCTCCCCTCTAGTTTTGAGCCATCTGTATAGAAGAGCGTCCCATTTGGCTTAACTAGGTTCGCCGTCCACTTCTCTTTCCCACCCTTTTCCGGTTGACCTCCTTACATAGGGCTGGCCTCCATACCAATGATCCATACATGAGTGTGGGTCTTACGACCGCCGTGTATAACCAATGGACAATAGTGGGTCTCAACCCCCATTGTTTGTCAATGGTTCTTCTGCAGGTTCCTCTATATTTTCTCTCCATAACAGCTTTCGGTAAAGGATAAGTCCTAGATATCTAGCTCGTTCGGAGAGTTTTATGTCTTGGCCCCCTATATTGGGAAGGCGAAAGGAGGGTATTTTGTATCTCCTCGTGAAGAGAACTAGCTCCGTTTTGCCCGGGTTTATCCCTAAGCCGCATTTATTGCACCAGTGCACGAGTTCGTTGAGAGCCCCCTGTATGACATCCGACAAAGTCTCTGGAAATCTTCCTGAAATTATAATCGCAATATCATCAGCGTAGGCCACAATTTTGATTCCTAGCCTTTCCATTCTCTGGAGAAAGCCGTTGAGGGTAATGGTCCACAGTAGGGGTGAAAGCACTCCCCCCTGCGGAGTCCCCCTGTTGACCACTCTTCGTATCTGACAGCCACAGATTTCTGCGTGAATCTCTCTGCTGCAGAGCATGTGGTTGACAAACTCGACGATTGGCTTGTCGATTTTCAGATTTTCCATTTCCCCTGTAACAGCACTGGGGATTATGTTGTTGAACGCCCCCTCAATGTCTGAGAAGGCTATCAGTGAGTATTCGTTGCAGTTTAAAGACTTTTTAAATTCTAGAACTAGCGTGTGGAGGGCTGTTTCTGCGGACCTTCCCTTGCAGTAGGCATGCTGGGATTGGGAAAGCTTTCCCTCCCCTAATAGTGTGCTCTTATATACGAATCTACTAACCTTTCTAGCGTTTTTAGTAGAAATGATGATAAGCTTATAGGATTATAATCTTTGGGGGTGCTGTGCGATTGTTTACCCCCTTTAGGGATAAAAACAACTCTCACCTCCTTCCACTTCTTAGGTACATAAGTTAGGCTTAGGCAGGCCTTGTATATGACCTCTAACCATGGAGTCGCCAGGTTGGAGACTATCTGCAGTTCCGTTGGTATAATATCATCCTTACCAGGCGATTTGTAAGGTTGAAACTGTGCGATAGCCCACTCAATCCTCCTCGAGGTTACAATTGATGGGTTAATGATTTGTTTGATATTAGGAGCTACTGGTTCGCATTGCTCGCCTAGTTGTTGGCCAGGAAAGTGTGTGTCCACCAGTAGCTCAACGGTCTCTACGTCCGTGGTGGTCGATGTGCCATCAGGTTTGCTGAGATAACTTGGCGCCACCGTGTCGGATGCGATGATTTTTCGTAGCCTGTTGCCTTCTGCAACGCTGTCAATGCTAGAAGAGAATTCAGACCATGATTTAAGTTTAGCGAGTCTAACACTCTTTTTAAAGCAGTTCAGACCGGCTTTATAAGCGCTCCATTCATTGATCTCCTTAGCCTGGTTGAACAGCTTTCTGCATTGTTTCCTGAGGTCATTGATTTCAGAAGACCACCAGTTGGGTTTAGGTTTTCCACTGACCGTTTTCATCGGGCATGCTACCTTCATCGCCTCGTTGAAAGTTTCTGTGGGGCTGTCTACCAGCTGATCCAGATCGGCCCTAGAAGTGGGAATGTCTGGTGTCTCTGCCGGTAGGGCTTGAGTGAAGCGTTCTTTGTACACACGCCAGTCCGTGTTACGCTTATTACGGAACGGTTTGACTGTTGGCCCCTGCACGTCTATGTCAAATTCCAAGTATCGGTGATCTGACATAGAGTGATCTCGGGATACTCTCCAGGACCGTATCAGGTTAGCAGCATGTTCGTTGGTCACTGTTATGTCCAGAACCCACCTTAATGATACGTATATGAGTTGACAGCAGACATTAGGTTTTCGTCAACTATAAAATGTACAAACAACAAACTTTTTTTACAAACTTTTTAAATGCAACTACTTACAAATTTTTGGGTACAACATGGTTGGAAAATATGTAAGAAAAAACAAAACTTGATCAAAAATACTGCTTTCTTATGCGACTAAAGATATTTTTTTTTTAATCCATTGTTACATAAATAACTATTTTATTATTATTATATTAAAAAAACCACAATATAAAACGGACATTTTTATTTTATTTCCATAAATTCGCAACAGTAATCATGCAACCTGTTGGTGCACTAGTAAGTGTTTGTGATAGCATTATAGGTGATAGTTCAAGTCCCGGCGTGGAAAATATGATTAATTTTCTTTATTTAAAAATTACTTGATATTTGATGGAAATGATAAAATCATATTTATAACAAGAAAGTACCTTCTTTATTGAATGAATAATGCATCATTTTCGGGACTCTGCTTTATCATACAAAGCATAATTTTTAGTTATCTCCAAATTCGCATCACATATTGATGAATACTTAAATATGTTAAACAGTAAATTTATTTTTGTAAAAAAATATTTAAAACAAAATGACTATAATTAAACTTAACGCATATAAAACTTTACTTCTCTTAACTTTGACTTAATTAACTCGAAAATCTTGGTTTTAGTGAAAAGAACACTTTACTGCCATGGTTTACACATAATTTTTAATCCTACTCAATAATTGTTGTTTATGATTTCTCTACAAAAAAATATATATAAAATAACTTACTATGGTCTGAAGTGGGCAGACAACACGGCTTCAGCCTTCCCACCTATTGATAGCACCGTCTACGTAAAAAGGAGCAACCGAGTTAGAGATGGGGAAAAGTGCTCTTTTTGAGAAGCAGTTGCAACAGTTTAAGCTTTTTCTAAAAAACAATTAAAAACTCTTAACTCTGACAACCCTATTATTTTATCAATTATTTAGAAGCCTAAGAAAGAAACTGTTTTAAATAAACAAATTGCTATTAAATAACCCACCTCTACTAGAAGCATCATATAAACGACTAACCAAGCAAGCACGTGAAGTCGAAACTCAGATATATGCATGATCAATTTATAAGTAATATATCGTTCAAAATTATACCGTTTAATCAATGAGAAAATAAAATAATATTCAATTTACGTTGAATAGTGATTATTTTTTGTCGATTTGGGCGCCAGCTAGCGTGGAAATGTAAAATTTATTTTCTTGGATTGCGGTAAAAAAGTGGAAACACAAAATTTAGATTTCCTCGAAATCTTGAAATAAAAATAATTCCAGCAGATCAACAATTTAAAGTAGTGAATGAACAAATAAATCTTGGAAGTTCTCCACTATTAAACTGTTTACTTTGATTGAGTCATCATTTTATACATAGATAATACGTAATTGTAACAGAAATATATTAAGTTATATAGATAATACGTAATTGTAACAGAAATATATTAAGTTATTGTACAGATCAGCATAATATAGTTTTTTCCTGGTTTTTCTATATTATTGCACAGTTATACTGATCTTAGAGGGATCCAGGATAATCCCTTAGGGCTAATAACATCTAAGCTTTAATATTGTTATTACTTCCATACTTGGTCTAGCCTTAAATATTTAATCAACATCAGGTACCAAGCTACAAACAAACAAAATGCAACTTCAATATGTCAATCTGACGATGCTGGGTTTTTAGGGAAACAGCTGTAATTGAATTTAAAACGCATATTACGAATAAATAGTGGAAGTTTCATTCAACCGTTCAGTTGTTTACTGTTCTTAACAAAATTATTAAATTGTTCAGAAATGGAATCTATAAACCACGGTGCAACGACTGCCCAGACCTTTGGAGATTCGAACTAAGGAACACCTAAGATCACTTAAACTTCAACAGCAACAGTTTTACTCCCAGTAAACATGTCACTATTCTCCACTATTCCGGTGAATGGCTATTTGAAAGTGAACCTGCTTTGGAAATTTTAAGGGATTTTCAAGTTAATCCTACCAACTGCTTTAATACCTTCACACCTTGATTCAAATTCTTCTGGCACTGTTAAATGAGCCTCCTTTTTGTTATATTTAATAATTTTACATATTATTACTTTGTTTTAGTAAAATAATTTTATCTGTCGATTAATATTTTATTGCAACTTAGTCACTTACATTTTATTTATTGATTTCACGATCCTAATTATTTCTTTAATTGCAGTCATAAATTGTCTTCAAGGTGTTTTAAATCTTAAAACTGTTCTATTTTACATATTTTATTGTTTTATATAGCTTTTAATGTGTTGTAATGTCTCTTCTGAAGAAGTTTTATCAATTTAATGTAAGTTACACTTTTGTTTTTGGTTCTAAGATTTGTTTAATATATTTTGGAAGTAACTCTGATGATCTGATTTTAGTTAAGGAATTTTAATAACATTTACAAACTTATTCTACGGTTTTTAAGGTAGAAATTTTCCTTCGTTATATTATTTTATCAAATGTGTATTAAGTCTACAGTATTTTATCTGTTACATACTATTTAGAATCACAAATGCGATTTATGTACGTACAAACAAATAAAATGTTTAAAAAATATGACGTTTCCAATGTCAACCAGAGACTCAAACTGATTTGAGTGCTCAGAGTAAAATTTCCATGCGGAAATAGTTTTTGCCACACGAAGTGGGCAAACGGCTCCTTCTCAAACGAAATAGCGTGCGTCAATATACAATTCCACTATGGGTAATAAATTTTTTAAATCACTCAGTGGATAATCGTCAACTTACCTTTGTTACTATGGGTTAAATATTGTCATTTTTAAACTTCAAAATGGGATAAAATGATAAATTATGCAAAACAATCCACTTGTTATTAACAATATATATTTTGTTTCAGGAATTAGTAGTCAGTTCTCCAAACGAAAGAAACTGGAGGGGAATATTTATTGCCTTACTAGTGATCGTTGCTGTCTTAGGCCTAATTGTCTTCAGTATAGTATTAGTTTCACCTCCCGAAGAAGGACCTAGAACAACGGGTATTAAACCATCTCTTGAAGATATTTTCCTTAAGCTTCCAAAACCTGCCAAATTCAATGGAACTTGGATATCAGGTAATTATGTATTCCATTTTTTTTAAATTGAATATTTTTAATTACATTCAACCTAACCAAAATAAAACAATTAATTATCTGTGCTTGTCGTGCATATTTCTAACTACATTTTTTGTGAAAATCTAACGTAACCTTTAAATTTAAAACTACAAATTCATCAAAAGTTTTTTGTTACAACGCAAAACATATGTATCGAAATCCCGATGTTTTAATGGTTCGACCCCTCAGCAGCGTTTGATAAATAAAGTCGATGGGATCGCCCTAGATAAAAGCTGGGCTTTTACTAGACAAACAAACAAGAGCAGCACAAGTTGGGATATAAAATTTTATTATACAAGGGTGCGGTCGTCCTTAATATCCTACAAAGGTCTTAGATACAAATTAAACACGATTGATGACTTTAGATGCGAACAGATTTTCGAAGTGGACAATTTGTATCGATGGGAATGTATGTAAAATTGATTTCAGTGGTTGTTCAGCCACGTTTAATTCTAATTTTTATTTTACATCAAGAAACCTAACTGATTCTTTTATAAAACTACACAAACACTTTTAGTGAACATGTTAAAAAAATGGCATTGTACTTGAAAGGATAACAAAGTAATAGCTCAAACAAAACATTGGAATCATTCCAAATAACATATCAAATAATTATGTCAAGAAATTCCGTCGTTTTGAAAGTCCAATAAAAGAACATCTCTTTTAAGTTAGTTTATTTTTTGTTGTTGCAAAATAGAGAATGCGATTGCATTGTGCGTTTAAAGTACAATGTTGGTTACATACTAAAAAAAGTTTACAAACATTAAACTGCGTTTTATTGCAACTCAACAATGTAGGACAATAAAAAAAAAACTAGTGCACCAACAAAAATCGATTTCACATTTGGAAATTGTGCTTGAAGTAAACAAGTCTATTGTTAATGAAAAGTGCAACAATATATTAGGATCAAAATTGAAAATGATAAATGGTTAAGCTTAAAATTAATTCTAAAATATCTATTCCTGTAATAACTGAAAGAGAAATGGAAAGACAAATTTTGTTATTTATGAAAAAGGTTAAAAACTCGTATATCCTACCAAACTAAAATACTATACACTAAAATACACTGCTCAACAATTGGAGTGGATATTACAAAAATCTGTAATTTTTATTTGTCATTGGTAAATAATAAATCAAAATTCTAGAAAATAAGTTAACCTTTATTCTTTACGTTACAATATATCCAAAAAATAAAATAAATAAACAGAAAAAATTTAAAAAAATGTTAAATCAGTTACTGCGCAGGTCATAAAGTAATGTAAGGTAGAGGCCGTGGATTCTGAGTAGACCCGTGACGTCGTAAATAGTTGCGCACAACTGAATAACTGCTATAATTAAAATACAATAAACTAAATAATATAATTTAAAAATAAGCAAAATTTACTGCGCTATTCAAAGAGACAATACGACGTAAACGGCGGACTGACCAGAATTAATCAGTAAGGGCTGCAATTATTAGTATAGTTAATAGGACAATTTTCAAACACAAATTTGTGTACTGCGCCGGTTGACGTCACAGGTCTACTCAGAATCCACGGCCTCTAACATGGGTTTAACAAGCGTTAATGCAACCGGCACTATGTGTTTATAACAGTGAAATGCGTGATGGTATCATGGAGAAGTCCAGAATATACAGGGTGTCCTACGACGAGTGCCATCTAGAAGTTTATGGGGAAGGAAAAACGCGAGATTAATGAGATTTGGTATACAGGGGTGTTTGATACTTCTGAGTTTAACTAAAATATTTTCAATTTGATAGCATTTCCGGTTATACCGCAAACCGACATCAACTTCACTTTTTTAAATGCAACACCCTGTTTATTTTCTTATTTTTGATTAGTTCGTTAAATTTAAGTGTTAGTTTATGTAAGGTACTTTGTATCTAAAATTAACCGTTTAGGAGAAATTTAATGTTTTTCGAAAATTTTGACAGAAATCACGCTTAATAAAATGATGATTATTTCAATACCTAAATTATTTAAATTAAAAAGTAACTTGAACACTGCTTACCTACTTGTCTTTGTTTAATTTTGTTTATTTCATTTATAAATAATTGTTTAAATTAAAAATTTTCTTTTAAAATGTTTCATTTTCTCTATTTCCTTTTAATCGAAGACTAAACAACAATAATGAAACAAAGCCAAATAAAGTTGCATTGTAACCGAAAATCGTAAAGTATCTAATATCTCAAAAACTATTAGGAATTGATATAGGGATATAAATATGAACTTACCTTATTTTTTTATAAGGAATTAAATTAAAATAAAAAAATATAGTTTGCTATTTGAAATAAGAAAGATACCATCGTTTTTTTAATTTAAAATTTAACTCAATAGTGTGATCACCCTGTATAATATTTTTTTAAATACAGTATATTTACTTACAATTGAAGATCTTAAATGCAAAATAATACATTTACTTTTTAATTTAAATAATTTAGGTATTGAAATAATCATCATTTTATTAAGCGTGATTTCTGTCAAAATTTTCAAAAAACATTAAATTTCTCCTAAACGGTTAATTTTAGATACAAAGTACCTTACATAAACTAACACTTAAATTTAACGAACTAACCAAAAATAAGAAAATAAACAGGGTGTTGTACTTAAAATAGTGAAGTTGGTGTCGGTTTCCGGTATAACCGGAAGTGCTATCAAATTGAAAATATTTTAGTTAAACTCAGAAGTATCAAAAACTCCTGTATATCAAATTTCATTATTCTCGCGTTTTTCCTTCCCCATAAACTTCTAGGTGGCACTCGTCGTAGGACACCCTGTATAAACCGCTAATTAGCCTCATACTTGGAAAAGAAGCAACTTTTAGAAAAAATTAAATGAAGCTACTCCTTAAGAAATTAGACAAAACAATTTTTGACATAAAGAAAAGTGAAAATGCAATGGATACACAACTAAGGACTGTAGGAACGAGGAATATCCTGGAAAAAAGTATGTAACAATTAAACTACACATTAGAATAATTAAGAGTAATTAATGAGCAATTAATTAATGAATAGGCAATTTTCGTCTAAATTTAAACAGAAGATAGAAATATTTATCTTTTTAGCCATTGCACTATTACGTTAAAGTAAATTTAATGATTTTTTCTAGTACATTATCAATAATTTTGGGTTTCATATGTAATAAAGTTTGCCTCGTTAGAAAATAAGATGTCCTATTAATCTAGTTCTTAACTAATGGCTACATTAAAAAAAACCTACTACGTTATCCCCCAAAATAAACAGTACAAATGTGAAGAGGGCTGTAAAATTGTGCATGAAAGTTGCATTTAGTATATTTCGTATTATAATCATCATCATCATCATCCATGCCGTTTAATCCCGAGGGATTATGGCTAGTGCAAAACGCTTTCTTTAATCCATTTATGTAATAGTCTTATCACAATCCTGTCAATTAATTTTCTCCTTAGAAAATCCCTTTAAAAGGTTCTGTAATATCCACAAACTTCAACATATTACTATTCTTGTAACAGTTAGTCTACGATCTTTTATCTGTCCTAGCCTTTTCTATTATAATTTTCCATTTTTTTCTGTATCTGCATAGGGCTTTCCACTTTTAAACCTCATCAGTTTTACATGATCTTCTACTTCATCCCACCATATCGGTCTTCCTCTTGTCTAGTCTTTAAAAGTACCCAGGTAGCTTTTTCTTTATGGTTTTAGATGGTGCTCTTCTCATAATTTATCCTATCCACTCTAGCCTCCTTGCTTTTATATATCTGACTATATTTTGTCCCCCTAATTTTTTTTAATCTCTGTATGTTCTCTTAGTCTCATTTCTCCATCCCTTATTATTTGGGACAAGTCTTGATCTTAATATTTTCCTTTTCAATATTTTTAGATGGTCTTCTTCTTTTTAATTAATAGTTGTTGTTTCTAGAGGTTGTTGTTTCTGGTCTAATTAGGGTTTTGTAAATTTTTATTTTTGTATTTTGCTAATTTTCATATTTTAGTAAGTTCTTATTTACGACGAAGTAGCTGAAGGTTGATGCTCTTTTATAATGTAATGTTTTTCTTATTTATTTATACTGTTTTCGTAGGTGGGATAAATTATACATATCTACTATGGCTAAATATTATCTATTTATTTACTAAAATACACACATAAATTATAAAATATATACACACGTAATTTCTACTTAATTTATATTACTTCGGTATATCAATCCTTATTTATTTATACTACTGTAATTAAACACTATTTAAAAAGACCTATTATTAGCTTTCTTTAGCGCTTCCTAGCACCAATTATAACTAAACTCAAGACCAAGAGTCGCTTATATAAAGCTGTTCTGACGCTTCTGGAACCGCGTCGAACATTCGGGTAGATCATTGTCTTATGTTCTCGAATAGACCTGAATGAAGCCCGCTGCATTTGCTATTATTTAAAACTTAAACTAGTCCGGGGCGGCGTCTAAGCTTGGTGAGTTTTTAACAATACTTAAAATGTTTTACATTTTTTTCCTACTCTCATGTATTTTGTCGGGTCTTCATTTATTTGTAATCCGTATATGGGGCATTCCATGCCAACTCATCCTACCGATTGGATTTGCATCTCCGATTTCGCTGAAATTTGGGCATCTTTTTGTACCCTTCGAAAAAGGTTTCTATACATTTTTTCAAATTTTTTCATTTAACCATTATGAATTTTCGAAAATTTCGGGTATTTTTTTAAATAGCCATAACTTGGTGAAAAATTGTTCGATTTGGGTCTTTCTTTTTTTAAATTTTGTGTTTTTTGATGAACTTTTTGAAAAATGTATGCAAAAAATTATTCAGCATAAATTTGATTGTTTTTTTTTCATTCCAAAGTTAAAACAAGAATTGTTTGTTATTTTTTTTTTTAAATTCTCAAAAATTTTACTCTTCAAAACACAAATTTTAAGCCTAGTCTCGTAATGGAATAATAATAATTTTTTAAAATGTTTAAATTAATTATCCGCGTTGGATCCACACGTTGAATGTTCATTCAATTTATTTGCGGCTTTCCACACCGAATTCAAATGGGAAGCGAAAGAGAAATTTACTGTGAACGCGTGCTGAACTAAGTGTATGAAGATTTTTCCCCCTCTTTGCGTCCCTCAGTCTCTAGGAGAAAATGGTCTGATGACCGAGGGACGCAAAGAGGGGGAGAAATGTAAGTGTCCCTCTGGACCCCTTAGAGGGGAGAAACACGATAATAGAGAAGGTAGGGGGAGACAGGATAGGCAGAAAGAAAGAAAAAGGACTGGAGATGAAGTGAGGTGATTATTAGGGGGAAGGTGGAGAATATGGTGTGTGGATCTGAGATGAATAAAAATATGTTAAGAAGCAAGGATGCGTTATAGACGACTTGGAGGAGGAGAGAATAAGAGTGGTAGGAAACGAACTAAGAGCAGATGAAGTGAGAAAGGGAACCGGATGGGTGGTCGTGTGCATGGGAAACTTGGCGGTGACAGCGTGTACACTACACTAGAGAAGAGTAGTGAAAGGGGTCTTCATCGCCAAAAATATTGCATGGGGAGAAGAAGGAAAACAGGTAGGAGAGGAGGTGTAAACGTCCAACTTGTTAACAATGATCAATGATAAGTTGCTGCCCACCTTTTTGAGGGTGGATGGGGGTTTGTCGTATACATATGTGACTGCATTTGACGAACGACTGGAAAAATAGTGCGTAGCTGGAAGGTGATGGAAGATGAGGAAAGCTTGAAATACGTAGTTGGAGACAGACATATCTTTACAAGATTGGGAAAAAAAGACTTGAGTGTGTGAAAGGTGTGAAGTGGAGGATGATGTAGGACACACGTTTAGATGCAAAAAAATGAAGAAGGGCTGAAGAACTTGAAGGAAAAACTCGGGGTGGCGGTGTACTGAGAAAATATGGTGGAGATAATGTTTAAAGGGGAGGGGGAATTAATGGAGGTGAGTAAGGCAGTGTAAAGTATGGTAAGAAGAAGACTATGTTTTTAAATGGTAGAGTTAAAGGAGAGTGTGTGAGGGACCGTCGCCCGTCATGAAGTATGCTATAGTAGTGATTTCTGGACGGGGGAAACGACGAGTTTTGAGATGGTTTTGGTTGGTAGGCATTATCCTAGCGGTGATGAGTTGAACACTGTTTGGATCCTGAGGAGGATCCTTTCAAAGGAGTTTTTTGGGTTTTTCAATCGCAGCCCGAGAAAAAAAGTGTATTAATAATAATAAGCTTTATTGGGCGATAAAAACTTGATCTTTATCACCCCCTTTATGCAAAGGAATGATTATGGCTGTCTTAAGGCAAGTAGGAAAAATACCAATTTGAATCGACTCGTTAATCAAATTAGTAAGAAGATCTATTATAGTAGATGTCCTTTGCAGCTTTTATAGTCTTATGATAAACGTTTTTATACATTTTTACGTATTCATAAAAAAATATACTATGAGTAAATTTTTTTATGTAAGAGAGACAACGCATATTTTATGAGGATGTACGCAAGCCCTTGGTAGTCCAGGGCCTATGCAGTTTGTTTTTGATAGGCCTAAGAGGAAATGATTTGACAGCTAAATTAGACAATGTTTTAATAAAAGATGCAAAGGCGGTATCGACATCAAGAGAAAGAAAATCCCAGACAGTAGTTTTACAGAGAGTTCGGAAGTTAAGAAAATTTTTATCCGTAAAAATTCGACAGAATTTGCGTGGAGCTTTTTTTGTTTTAGAATTTACTAAAAAGTAAGTTAATACTTAGTAGCTATTGGCATATAGTATTTAAGAGGCACAAAAAAAGTAACTAGAAAATATAAAAATATAAAAAAATATGGATGGAATAGAATGGACATCTATGGACATAAAAAATAGAAAAATAATGAAAAGAAATTGAACATGCTAAATAGATAATGGTATTTTAATCTAATCCATAGTTTAATATTTAATTCGATATTTATCCAAATTTATTGAATGTAAATTTATTTTGTTTGCAAGACTACACTATATGCCGTAATTATATTTTATATTTACCTTTTCATTTACCGTGTGAAAATCCAGCTGAAATTCATTTCGTTACGGCATTATAAACATACAACAAAAAGTATATACATATTAAGGCGGTCTTTATTTCTAAAACATCTTTTATATATTGTTGAGAAAACCAACGTCAGTGCAGATGTTTGGTCGCTTTATTTTTTACAACATAAACAAATAAAAGCATTTGGCTGGTTTTCTTTTATCCAGACTAGACAGTAAGCGGAGAATTGCATCTGATTTGAAACGTAAGGAATTAATAATCAATAAAGGTACTCGTACATTTCAGCCTTTTGCTCGCAATTCTATTGCTAGCCTTTTTTGTGAAACAACTGCGCATGCGTTTCAGACTTTTGACTGCAACAAAAAGGCGCACAAAAGTATAGAACCATTTCTATTTATTCAAGGTCATATCCGCGCAATCTCGCCTGTTTTTAGGGAATTTCGATGGAACAACCCAAAATCTATGTTGGCAGAAATGTCAGTTTACGTCAGCTGATTCTATCCTGGCATCCTATAATAAGCATAATAATTATTGAAGTATTTTATGATAATAATTATATGTTTATTCAGAAGTTCATGTGTACTTACAGTTTGTATTTGTATGAAAATCCATGTTTTAAATTAAAAGTAACGTAACCTCAAATATTCAGAAACTGACAACACTTGTCAAATGACGAAAAAAATCTCTCAAAAGTTGCGGCAATGTACGAAGGCATGGTAAAAATTTGCTAGCAATTCAAAATAGACTTGCAGGAAAAAGGCTGAAATGTACGAGTACCTTAAGACTTTAATTTATTCTATCACAGAAAAAATATTGAATTAAAAATTTCTCCAACGTTAACTTGAAACCTGAAACCGTTGATTGAGTATATTTATTCATTCAACGCTGAAACGTAAATTCTAAGGAGTGTGTATATTAAATAATAACATAATATTTATAATAAACCATTTTCTGATATAGTAAACTTTTGGTTTTACGAATTTGCATAAGCCGTAAATTTTTATTAATTACTAATCCATATCTTAACAATTTATGTGATACTCAGACAATCAAATTACCTATAGCGTTCTCGTTAACTTTAGACTTGAACTACTGCCTTGTTACGATTAAAGGTAATTTCCTTTTGCTATTCAAAGTAAATAGGAAGGAAATTATTAAGATGCCCGCACAACACCGGAAAGTAATTAAGTTGCATTTATAATTAATAGTTTCTGAGAAATGTTACTACAAAAAGAACGAATATTCTAAACAAAGAAGGTACAGCCAGAAAACAACAGGCGTTATAAATTTATAAAAGACGTTTCTTTTAAACAAACATAACATTTTGTGCTATATGTTTTGTTCTCATTATACAGCGTGGAAACCACTTATGGAATAAAGTTATTTGTGGGGATAGTTTAGAATATTATAAAAAACGCTGGGACCCGTCATATTTGAAATTCAAATGAGAGCTTTTTAAAAACACACGCAAGTCTGACGTCCATGATCTATATTTTTAATGAAACACCCTGTATGTTTTTATGATTTTAAAGCTCCTTATCAATAGATTTCAACGAACTATACCATGTAAAGTCTATGAATTGTATAATAGGGTGAAATTTTGAAATTATTTATAAATTTTGTTCAAGATAATAAATACATAAAATTGTAAAAATACTAATGTTTCATACTTTAAATAATGGTTTTGTTTTTAATTAGCTGAATGCAGACTTCAAATTTCTTCACTAAGTATTAATATTTTGGGTTGTGTTAACATTTTTTGTCACGAATAGGTAAACACTGGATATAGATAATTATGCCAATATAATTACTAACCAATTCAGTAAATACTCCTGATGTGTTGGTATTTAAATATCGTAATTATAAATTCTTAATCAAAAACTAAAATCTTGTGAAGTAATAATGAAATATTTAACTGAGACTCACTGGATTGAAATTTTAATGATGATTGGTTACGGCGATAATTGTAGTAGTCAAGTTGAAGTGGAAAACTTATTTAATCAGAGGTATCTTCAGTTGCCTAATATTTTACAAGATACTGTGTCTAATATGTATGCACAATTCAGAGAACTTGGACATGTCCAATCATTAAAAAGAAAACCGCACTTCGTTGAATATGGTGTGAAAGTGGATATTATGGTAAGTGCCGTGGAGAATTCAATGTTCACGTCAAATTTCTCATCAAAATAATGTGAGTCACACAACTGTCCTACGGTGTTTACATGAAGAAAAACTTCATCCATATAAATTGACTTTTGTGCAAGAACGAATAGAAGACGATCCAGATCGTAGATACATTCTACTGCGAAAAGCTTATGAATAAATTGAAAAGAAATGAAATAGCTATTGGTACAATCCTTTTTTCCGATGAATCAACATTCTCATTGAACGGGGAAATAAACAGACAAAACTGTAGATATTGGTCAGAGGAGAATCCTCATTTGATGCGTGAGACACATACCCAGTATCCTCAAAAGTTTGTGTCCTTTTCCATTCCACTATTTTCCCTATTCCATCTTGACTTTTATTCCCTACCCCCAAATTCTCATCCCACTCCCTATCCTTAACTTCCATCCTTTCCAGTCCCTTTGTCCTACCTTCAATCTTGATTGTATTGCCTTCCTCCTCTCTTCCTTTTTCCTTAACTTCTATAATTCCTCCACCCCCTCTTTGCTGTCATATTCTGCTTTTCCAGCTTTTCTACTCTCTCCTCCAGCCACCTAACCAATTCCTTTCTTCTTCTTCTGCTTCGTCTTATGCTCCCTATTCTCCAAAGGCGATACATCCTTCCTCTTCACTATCCATTCATTAGACTTTCCCGCCTTATCCGGTGTTCGTTTTACCTTTCTCGACTTACTAAAAATACCTTTTCTTTTCTCTTTGTGATCTATTTGCTGACAACAATTGGATATTTCAACTAGTCATTTTCGTTAATTCTACTATCACAAATCAACACATGTTTGCAAAATCAATTATAGAGAAAGTAAGTGAACCTTACTATTATTGCTTCCAATATTTCTAACGCAAACAATTATCGCTGCTCTACAACACAGTATTAACTCGCTCTATATGTATACGTCAGCGAAACCAATATTCGACTCAATTAATTCCCGAAGTTTCTCTCATAAATGCTATTATATTCATGGGCTTGCTAATCTGAGCCAATATTCTCATTCTACTCAGCACCAGATTTCCCTGTTAAGTTGCATACTAATTAAATTTATACCTACTTATTGATTTTGTTAAAAATGATAAATGAAGTGAATACCTAATTTAATTTTAATGATTTTACCACATTTTAAAATATTTAAAAATTACTAATACATAAAAATGAATAATTTTAATCTACTGAAATGTATTTACTGGATTGATCTAATTAAGAGTAAATTTTCAAATGTGTCAATTATAATCGTTTAATTAAATATTAAAAATGACATTATTAATAAATAAATATTGAATAAATTAATATTTGATAACTGTAATGTCACCATGAATAACCATTATTATAATCATTATGTAATTAATTATATTACAAATAAATAATTTTTTAATCAAATGATATTATATAGTAGCCCCCAAAATAAACAAAACCAATTACAAAGAGTGTAAATAATGTACGAGAAAATTCGCTACGAAAAAATCAAAGAATTCAAGGGCTAAACATTTTTGATCGTGGAGAAAGTATAGTCTGCGACTCGGTTCGAATAAAAATTCCTGAGGGTTGTATTTCCTCACACTCGTCGTCAGAAAACCATAGATTTCTTAAAAAATCAATATCTTCATACACCAAACTCAGTACGCGTCCACAGTAAAGTTCTCTTCCACATTTATCATATTATATCTTGTCATTTTCCCATTTGAATTCGGTATGGAAAGCATCCAATAGATTTGAACATTCGACCTGTAGATGTTTCACCTATATACAGTTTACAACAAGACTGCAGAGATTGGATAATTTAGTTAAACATACGCCCTTATTAGTATTGGTATAAACTGTTTTTCGACGACCTATAGACTACCAGTGCGACGAAATATCTCAACAAACATTACAGTTTACTGGGGAACCTTGTCAAATGTTGATATCTTTCATGTTTTACACATGTGCCATTATTTATACAGAAATACTGTTCTGCTAAAAAAATTTGTAGAAGGAAAAAATATTGACAACTAATGACAAGTATACCAAATATGATAAATGCAACTTGCCTCCCTAATTTCATATTTTAAAATCTAACTTTATTAAATTTGATTAAAAAATAAAACGATCGTTGGAAACAATCGTGTTATAAAAATTGCTGGAGGGTAATGGAAATTGAGTAAAGCTTGAGCTTTCATAGGTACATGAAAACAGACATAAGGAAGATGGAAAAAGGGGTTGCTGAAGGAAGAAGGTAAAGTTGGACGAGGAACGAGGCGAAGAGGCTGAGGAAGAAAGTAGGTTAGGAGATAGAAAGAGGACTCAGGCATGATGTGAATGATTTGTATGAAGTGATAGAAGGCTGTAAAAGGGACGGGCAACAGGCGTGTATGGAGAGCTAATTATTGGTGGAATAAGGAAATAAAAAGGTTGCGGAAGAGTGCAAGAAAGAACGAAGAAGGATGTTGAGGACAAAAGGTAAATGTAAGAGTAAGGAGAGATACAAGCAGAAAAAGAAGGAGCTTGAGTAGAAAAGAGGTAAGTGGGAAATGTTAGGGAAATTGAAAAATAATCCATGGGGTAAGGCTTATGAGATAGCAGTGAAAAGAATGGGTCGAACTAGAAATATGGTGCTAGAGGAAGATTGGGAAAAAGAGATTATTAAAAAACTAGGTAAAATGGGGGGCTGAAGGGTTAAGAGAAGGAAGAAATAGAGGAGGGGCGTGGTATCAAGGACCCCAGGAATAAATAGCTTGACAGGGGAGTTAATAAAAAGTATGTTGGACGATAATGGGAAGTATTTCTTGGAACTTTTCAACAAGGTGCTGAGGGAGGAAGAGTTTTCGGAAGCATGAAAAGTGGTCAGAGTGGTACTGGTGACGAAGACATGTGGAGAGGGGAAGCGGACAGGGGACATCAGTATGCTATGCAGGATAATTAAGTGTTGGAGGGGATAATAAATACTAGAATTGAGGAGGAAGTGGAAATAAATGGGAATCGGGAATGTGTTTAATGGGGTCAGCAAAATGGCGATTTTGGGCGCATTGTCGAGGCTTGGAGTGAAGGAGGGGCTAATTAACTTAATAGAGGATTATCTGACGGGCGGGCTTTGGCTGACTCGAGAGGGCGGAGGTATATGACGGAGATGGGAGTGCCTCAGAGATCGGTATTGGGACCGACGCTCTGGAAGTGCGTGTTTGAAGAATAAAATGTGAAGAATGAGAATGAGAGATTAGTGTCTATGCGGATGACGTGTGCCTGGTATGTACGGCAAAGGGAGGGGCAGAGATAGAAAGAAAGGCGGAGAAAATGTGTAGGAAGATTTTGCAATGCGGATTGGGAGTGCTCGAAGAAATGACAGAGGGATTACTGGTGAAGGGACGCAGCAAGGCGAGGGAGTTGGAGGTGATAGTAAAGGGAAAGAAAATTCAGATAGAGGAATCGGTAAAATACCTGGGTGTGTGGTTGGATAGCCAGCTATCGTTCAAAAACCACAGGTTGAAGACAGCGCAGAAGGCGAAAATTCGGGCAGCAGGGCTGGGGAGATTAATGTGTAATGTGAAAGGACCGGGAGAATGGAAGAGAAGAGTTATTGGTAGAATGATCAAGTAGTGTATGCTATACAGGGCCGAAGTGTGGGCTAAAACAGCGGGAGTAAATGCGAGTATTAAACCACTACTGGGGATCTGTACAGGATATCCTGCTCTTGGGAAAGGAGAGACTGGAGTGTGTGAAGTGGAGGATGATGTAGGACACCCGTTTATATGCTGGAAGATAAAAGTGCTGAAGATTTTGAAGGAAAAACTCGGGGAGGGGGTGTATTGGGAAAATATGGTGGAGATAATGTTAAGAAGGGAATGCGAATTAATGGAGGTAAGTGAGGCAGCGGTGAGAATGGTTAGGAGAAGAAAATGTTTCTAAGTGGCAGAATAAAAGGAGAGTATGTGAGGGACCGCCGTCGTTCTTGAAGTACGCTACGGTAGTGATTCCCAGACGGGGACAACGGCGAGTTTTGAGGTGGTTTTGGTTGGTAATTATTATCCTAGCGGTGATGAGTTCAACACTGTTGGGGTCCTGAGGAAGATCCGTTCGAACATCTCAGCCAAAAAAAAAACAATGGCGCCTTTCTTATTTGCTTTTTTTAGCGGACATTTTTCTATCCCAGATATGATCCTCCTTACCCCTACCCTCCATAGTATTTATGATAAAAAATATTACTTTTTAAAAAATCCTCGTCACTGGTTTGTATAAATGTATAGTTTTTTCGAATTATCTAAGGAAAATGGCACGGATGGACTTAGTTTCAACACAGTAAAATATGAAAGATTAGCTTGACAAGTCCCGATCTAAAAAGCACAGCCCCCCTGCACGTTGTAAAGTGAAAATGCTTTAATTTGTGATAGTCCAAGAAGAGGTATTTCTCTTCTTATCCTGGCTAGTCTGTTCGCTAACTTTTTTGCCATTTATTTATTTAAGTTTTTATAGAGTAATGTCTTACTTTGTCTAGGATAATACGATTGACATGTGATACAAATTGAGTATAAAGCTTTTAATAGCTAATTTGATTATAACTTGAATGACGTCAATTTCTCGTGAAATTGATTTTATAGTATTAAATGAAATCATAGAATGAGGCTGTTGCTCTAGACAAAAGTAAATCATTTTTAAAATATCGTAAAATTAATATAACAATAAATGAGTCTTTTTGTCTTACTGTCCCTGTTTATTCTTTATAGTAATAACCATATTTTCTTTTGATTTATTATTTATATTTATTATTTTTACATTCTGGACAAGTTAAATTTAAATTTATACTTTACATATATTTATACTGGTTTACAGTTTCCTTAAGGGTGCGGCCTCATGCTATTCGCTAGTTTTGAACGACAAATGAAGACACGTGAGAGTATTTTAAATTTTACGCTGCTTAAAAACATAAAAATCTGACGACAAATCTCTGGGACAATAAACTATTGTTTTATATTTATTCTTGGAATAAATAATGCACAACCTGTTCTCATTGAAGTTTTGGATGTATCCGTATAGGTTTCTATTAAATTATTGGAGCTATTCACTGTAGACAGTAATATTTTTTATTTAGTTGGAGATTATTGATAGTTATACCACTAGTGGTCTTTTATTCAATTTCAGCTTTTGTTCCAGGTCAGGGTAGTCACTAGACACACTTACATTGTCTACTTCGTCATCTTCTTCATCAACTACCTCAATATTTTCAATTTCATCCCATTCAAGAAGCCTCTGCTCCTTGTCATATTCGGCCATTATTCTTAACACTATTGTAGTTAACAACAAATTAACTAATCGATAAATTATAAAAAATTTAAGTTACCGAGAAAACTAACGCCAAGTAACACAAGGGTGAGGTGTAACAAACCCCAGTTCGCGTTGGTATGCACAATGTCAATGATTCGTTATATCAGTGATTAGTTATTATTGTGTGACGATTGCTAAAACGATTCATAGTACATTGATAGTAAAAAAGTAAAATTCAAAAGTCAATTAAAACGAATGTATTGTTAATATAAATGAGAACATTGGTAAGTTACAAATTAAATAGTATTTATAAACTCAACTTTATGCTCAAATTTTTAGCAAGTATCTTGCACAAGTTTCCAAATAAATCATTACAGATCGATTTTATATTCTGAAGAATTATGTCTACAACAAATTGTTAATTTAAAAAGTTTCGAAAGTGTTATTAAATTGTATCACGTTTTCTAAAATTGCCAGATTCTAAAAAATACGTAGGACATTCTTGTAGACGGACATCTGTTTCAATTATGACCAATAAAGGTATGAATTTAGATGAGCTGGAATGCCAAGTTTGAAGTTCTTACCACCAGTGGTTGGTTTTCTTGAAAAGCATATGACAACTAAACTGTATGTTTTGAAAATGGTTGAAAGCGGCTCATTTCGTAAGAAAAATTCTGGTGGTCGACCTAAAATAATTACAGATGATATGGAAGATGAAATTTTGACAAGAATTATAGAGTTACTCGGCGCTTGCAGGCAGCTACTGGTGTAAGTAAATCAAGTGTGTCAAGAATTTTACATACAAAAAAATTGTACCCATATCATTTCACGCCTGTACAAAATTTATTACCCAATAACTTACCAATCAATGCTCGGTAAGATCAATCAAGCTCCAATATTTTTAAAAAAGGTACTGTTTACGGGCGAGGCTACATTCACATGCAGAGAAGTATTTAATTGGAGAAATAACCACTATTACGATTTTGCTAATCCTCATCAATACAAAGAAACTCATTTTCAGCATGAGTTTTTAATCAACATCTGGTGTGGAATCTTTGGCGATAATTTCATTGGTCCCTTTGAACTCCCTAACAGATTAAATGCGGTAAATTATTTAGAATTTTTGCAAAATGATTTAGGCATTTTACTTGATGAAGTTGCTTTAATTGTAAGGCAGGATATGTGTTTTATGCAGGACGGTGCTCCCCCACATTATCCACTTATAGTCCGGGAGAATTTAAATAACAATTTTCCGCATCGTTGGATTAGACGGGGCAGTGAGTTTCCTTGGCCGCCTCGTTCCCCAGAATTTAATCCTTTGGACTTTTATGTATGGGGATATCTAAAATCGTTAGTATACAATAGTGAAATTCATAACCAAAATGAACTATTAGCAAAAATTCATGAAGCCGCAAATATTTTAAAAAATGGCAACGCGATGTTTTTTAAAGTAAGACAACATTTACAAAAAAGTTTACGAAAATGTATTGAAGTAAACGGTGATTAATTTCAACATTTAATGAAATAAATGTAATAATTTTTTTTTCTTTTTCCAATTAAATTGTATTCTTTGAACAACCAATGTTTTATTTAGGTAATAATTTTTAAATGCCGGCAGTATTAAAATAGCAATATCTTGAAAACGACTTAAAATATGGGAATTGAACAATTATACCTTTTTTGTTTTAAAATGATGCAGTTTTTATTATTTTGTAATAAAATGCACATTATACAAGGGGTAAAAAAAATACCGCTGATCTATCAAATTTTAAATGTGTAACCAGCGCCATCTAGAAGTATTATTAAAAATTAAGGCAATATCATAATACTTATTACCATTAAAAATCATAGTGTACCAATTTTGAGACCAATACATTCAGTTGTTTTCTAAATATTACGAATTTCCAAAAATATTTTGTCAACTTTAACGCCCCATATCTCGCTTACTATTAATATTTTACTGGTGCATGTTTGTATCAAACGACTTATTTTTATCACCCTTTTCTACAGTTCTTATATTGTCCATTAGTTATGGGACACCCTGTATAATTTTATCGTTGCATATAGATAATATTGCAAATACGCTCTACTAAGAAACAGGAAACAAACCAGTAGAAAATCTGCAAGATAAATAGTTACAAAGAAGAGATATGGAAAGAGGTGTATTGATTAAGAAAATTAATAAGAATTCATAAGCATTATTTTTAAATGGACAATAGTACATACTCGTATACTAAACTAGTGCAGAGGAGATTTTCTTGGGAGTCAAATCTAAGTTTTAATTTTGTTATGTTTAATTCCCTTAATATAATATAGGTAGTCGAATTGCTACAACAATAATTAACATAAAATATAAGTGAAATTTTTCAGTCTGTCAATCTGATGATAGATATTAGAATAAATGAAGAAAGTTATTTTTTTTCATTAAATAGTTGTTAAACTGTTGTTTGTTTTGTACTCTCTTAAGTTTTCATTATGGTAATCCTTATGCTTAACGTTGTTTATTCACTGATGACTCACAAATCCAAACAACAATTAATTTCCAACAAACATCAAAAACATGCTGCAGACAACTAACCACTAAGAGCGATGAGACATGACAAGACGTCTAACGCGCAAGCGCTTTTCTAAATTTAATATAATTACGTTCTATTTTCCAACTAATTTACAATTTTTTGCACCCCTCACTGTTGAAAACTATTTCACATACATTTTTTAGCCTCTTGTAAGAGAAATTAGATAGTCCAGTCACAATATCTTTGATTTTACTTGATTGATAGCTTTAAGTAACCCTGCCCAGTTTCGAATCCTTAATCATGCAAATTGACTTATCGTTGGTAAATATTGTGGTTAGGACTTCGGCACTGTTAGTCAAATGGAAAGACCTTGTTTTCGTTATACACACTTTATATTGTACACACAGTTTCAGTTGTTATAGCAACGAATATCGATTCGAGATGACAACGGAACTTGAGGTTTGATTTTGAAATTATCTTGTTGGCAATTGTTTAGAATTGGATTACAGCGAATTTGTCACATTTAATTCGATTTCATAAATATCATCTGAAAAGTCTTTATACAATTTTAGCTATAAAGCAGTTTTACAGAAATTTATCGTATTTTCAAATAAAACGCATTAACGAAACTGCTTATGTTAATAATATGAAAAAACTTAAACCTAAAAAACTACATGGAGCTGATGGTATTCCTCCATATATAATAAAAGGGTGATTTTAATGATTGCAATTGCTGCTATTTCAAATTTTTAACTTAGTCATAAACTCAAATAGTTTTCCTGATTTGTGGAAAGTTTCAATAACTGTACTATTTTCAGGTAGGAAAATTTTGTATGCTCCTTCCAACCTATTATAGCAAATTAATAATATAAAATTATATAATCCTATTAAATGATATCTTTTTTTTGGACCGAGAGCCAAATACTCAGAAAGCTTGGGCACATACCCGAATTCAATATTGGAAACTACCGCAGACAAGAGATTCTGATCATGTCGGATAGTCAAGCAGCCATCAAAGCGCTAAGCTCAAATATAATCAGTTCGAAGATGGTTTGGAAATGCCTAGGCAAACTAAATGAACTAGGCCAGAAGAACACTGTCACCCTCCTATGGGTCCCAGGACACATAGGAATAGAGGGGAACGAAACAGCAGACAAACTGGCAAAAAAAAGGAGCTGAAACCCAACACTTGAGACCAGAACCATCCTGTGGGATCAGCAGTAGAGTAATCTTAGGAAAACTAAGGGAAGAAATGGAGAAGGAAAAATCCAAGTACTAGAGTCAGCTGGAAGGACTGAGGCAATCTAAGATACTAATAAACTGAGCTTCGAAGGCGTAAAATTGGCCATTATATTGTATTTTGTCTGTTTACTGGACTAATACTTAAATGAAAGAATTTTTAGTAACCTGATTAAAACTTTTTTTAAATTCGCAAAAAACTCGAAATTTCTGTATAATATTGAAAGAAGGGGTAATAGGGGTTTCTCTAGAAATCCGGAAACTTTCCCTAATCTATAATAATCATCATTAGGAGGTGTAAAATGTGTTCAACAATATAGTGCCTACAATAAAAGGGGACTGATGGTAATAAACCACTTTTATTGCGATCGTCTGTCACGGTTTATTGCTTATGGTCAAAATTTGCACACAGGATCGGTTCTTGTATTTGTATAATTTGGTTAGTATAGTCATTTATATTTGTGTTCCCGTAGTGATAGTTAGTCTGTGCTGTTTAATAAGTTTTGTGAAAAATGTTTCGTCCTTGGGAAACTGCTTCAGCGGCGCCTTTGTTACTGTTTCTGTTCGACGACGAGTTTTATCCCTTAATGCCAAAGAAATCATCAGACATGTTCATCAGAAGCTGGTCCAAAGGAGTTTGGCTTTTACTCCTGCTGTAAGAGAAACCAGCGATTTGACAGGGATACCGGAATCATCAGAGTTCACATACGAGACGAAAACGGAACGATAGTGGTGTTTCCAGAACCACTGATGACGGTGATAAAGATTTGATAAGAACAACTATCTACTCTATGTACGAAAAAAACTTGGTGCCTACTATCTGATCATTGCAAACAAGACTAAGGAGCTCCACTGAAATAAGGATATCAATTGGAAACATATGGACACTTTTATCCAAACTAGGTTTCAAATGCTGCAAAATTGACAAAAGGCAAGTTATTATGGAATCCCAACGAATTAGGCAATTGCGTTTTGAATATTTGACTGCCATAATTGATTACAGGTCTTTACAAAGACCAATAATCTATTTGGATGAAACCTGGTATGATACCCACGATACGCCGGCAAAAGGATGGACCGATGAAACAGTGCGATGCCAATCAAAAGCTTCATCGAACAAAGGAAAACGGATCACGATTATTCATGCTGGATAAGAAGATGGTTAGATTCCAAACAGTTTGGGACTTTCGGCGAAGAACATTTAAGATTCGTCGTTAGATTACCACCAAGATACTACAGCCGAATTGTTCGAAGATTGGTTCGAAACCACTTTACTGCCAAATATTCCCCCGCGTAGGGTCATAGTTATGGATAATGCCAGTTACCATAGTTGCCAGTTGAAGAACGTTCCATGCTCTTCAAATATAAAAGTGGAAATCCAGGAATTTATGCTCAAAAACAATATGTACTTTGAAGAAGTATATAAAAAAATGCAGCTTTTAGAGGTTCTAAGGACATTTAACATACAGAAGACATATATATGTGACACAATTGCAGCATCCAAAGGAAATACAGTTCTTCGTCTTCCTCCTTACTACTGTGTATTCAACCCGATTGAGCATTATGTGGAGAAAACTAAAGAACAAAGTGCGGACCCCAAATAATATACCTACATTATGTCCTTCTGTAATTGCATTACCTAATCCGGCAAAATATAGATGACCCAGACGCTAATTGTTGGAAAAGACCAATAAACCATGTTATAAAAGTGGAGGATTCATACAGGGCATTTCATACTAACATAGAACCCCTTATAATTAATGTAGATGACGATAGTGATAGTGAAACAATTGACATATTAACATATTTAAATTTTCATTTAATTTTATTGTGAATAACCTTTAATATGCGTTTCTATTAAAAAAATATTTTTGCAAATTTAATCCTGACCTCCATTCTTTACCCAAACTTGCCAATACTTGAGACAAAAATACCTAAGAAGTTTATTATCACCATAAGCCCCCTTTTATTGTAGGCACTACATTGTTGAATACACTTTACTTCTTGGTTGTATCTCAGAGCCGACTTAGGTGTTTTTAAAATGTACCTGGGTTATTGTAAAGAATTAAAGGATTATAGTGGGCCGAGATGGGAATACCCCATTTATACAAACTGACTAATAATCAAATGAATTCATCTGAAATTTTACAATTGCTTCCATTCCATTGCTTCGCGTCCTACTCGATACTCAACTCTGTTTAATCTTCAAGTATCTATTTCTATATCTAGAATTACACTTGTGGCTATGTTAAAACTGGCTGATAGCGTCAATGAATTGACAAATCTGGAATGGATTCCAGGTAAATTTTATAAATTCATATTTAACAGTATAATAAATATTTCCCATTAAATTAATTATTATCCTTATGGTCATTCATATTTAGATTGTAGTATAGTTACATTAAGTATATACAAAATTTTAATTTTGGTGTAATCTATGTTATTAAGCATGTAAGTATTTAATAAATAAGTAAGTAAAGTTGGTATTCTGACCCATTTTAAATGCTAATAAAATTTTGTTATTGATGCCAAATGCAGATACTCTAAGAAATTTACTAAAATTCTATACTTCAAACGTGATCATGTTGTTTAGCGTAAAGTTATTTCAATGTTGGAAACTTTTTTAACCACTTTAGAACGGAATACAAGAGGAGATGGATGGATGTTTTATGTAAATTATTCGAAAAGAACTGATGGGCTGTTGAATTATTTAACAAAATTTAAAATTCTGAAATTACTTTACGAAAAAATTATAACTTTTTTATGCTGTAAACGATAATTACTCAGCAAAAATTGACATTGTTTATAAAATATTAAGCTTATTATATATTCTTGTTCCATTACTTTTTCATGTCTTATTTATATTTCCTTTGACTACTATAGTTTTTTAAAGCAATTTTCTTTTTTCTTATGCAAAAAATTGGAAATAATTTTGATGCTTTTTTGACAAAAAACTGTGAGCTATCGTCTTGTAACATTTTAATTTGATTTAAGACGAATACTTTTGCCAATCCTTAAAATCCCGTGAAAGGAGAAAATAAAAGATATTGGACATGAACTTTACTTTTATGGTATAACCGAAATGTTAAAAATTATTTAATATCCGTTGAAATTAAAGACAGAAAAGTTAAATCTATAAAAAATCATGAAAGTGGAAAATAATATTTTGTTAAAAGGCAAAACTATTTTACGAGTATGTTTCAATGTTGGGAATTATTACTAATTTAGAAAAAAGCATAAAAAATTTTATAAAAATTTGATAATATTTTCAACAAGACCCCAAGAAAAAAGTTTCTTTAGCATATCATATTTTAACAATAAGTCCTATGCTTTATCTAAATCAAAAACTGCGACTATTGCAAGAACTATTAATTCTTAGTCATCTAGAAGTAGTAGAAGGGATGTAATACTGTGGCTTTTATACCTCCGGTATTTTTGTCACCAATGTAATAACCGGAGGTTTTGTGTGACTTCTGAAAGATATAAAAACAAATATTTATAACAAGTCCTACTTTCTAGAAAAAAAAATTATATATATAGATATATATACGAGGGAGTACTTAATATGTTAATTATTTATTAATTAATTATTTTTGAATTTATCAGGTACATTAACAAAACTACTGCTTGTATAAAAACACATAATACTTATACGTAATGAGTTACCAGCGCGGGCTAAATGGTCCGCCACGTTATAATATACATATGTCCAACAGTTTGAAATATTTATAAATAATATATCTACGCCCATGGTTTTTTAATAACTCTAGTTATTTTTATTTTTATTTAAAAGCGTTTTTAAATCAATATAATACTAAATTGGATTGGTTTTTGTATTAATTTGGTCATATTTAATTGATTTGGGTGCTTTCACATTATTCCAATTCTTGTTTAAATTTCATTTGAGCTGTTTAAAAATGCTCAGAGACATGATATTATATTTTAATAGGTCTAGAGTAATTGCTTTATTACAACAGGGCTTTCGTCAAAGTGATATCGCGAATATTGTTGGTGTTACTCAGGGTGCTGTATCAAAAATTTAAAAAAAATTCCAAGACACAAATGATGTAAAGGATCGTCTCAGAAGTGGCAGAAGTCGATGTACAACAGCAGCACTAGACTGGTAGATAACATTGATAGCTGAAGAAATCGACAGGAATCTACAAGTAGCATATCCAGAGAAATTGCTAGACTTGAAGGACTGAATATCTCAAGGCAAACAATTACACGAAGATAAAATGCGGTAAATTTGTATCGCAGAACTCTACGTGTTCCCAAACTAACCTATCAACAATAAATTGTGAGGTTGCAATGGACTTAAGAAATATTATACCATGGTCCTAACTGGAATTACGTGATGTTCTCTGATGAATCAAGAATTGGCTTGGTTTATGATTCGTGAAGAACGCTAGTTTAGAGGGCCACAGAACGACAAGCCCGATTAGAAACAGCCCAACTACGTGTTTTATTGGAAGGTGGGAGTATTATGGTTTGGAGTGGTATTATGAGGGGTACATGGACGCCTCTCCTGGTTTTGGAGAGAAGAATCACTGGTGCTGTGTACATCGAGGAAGTTTTAAGTTGTGCGTCAATTCCGGGGGGCGGTAGGTGATGGATTTGTGTTTATGCATGACAATGCACCTCCACATCGAACAGCTGCAGTACAAAATTTTTTGGAAGAAGAAGGAATATCCACATTAAGGTGGCCATCAAATTCCCTGACATGAAAGTCATTGAACATGCCTGGGACCTTCTTAAAACAGGCATTAAGAAGCGAAACCCTCCCCAATTACTCTACGAGAACTGAAAGATGCTGCTCGTGAAGAATGGGAGAGAATTCCGCAAGCCCAGCTCGACCATTTAATCGATAGCATGCCACATCGCTTAAAGTCATGCACACAGGCCCATGGAGGAAATATTTATTATTAATTTTATTTAAAAATCTTTTTTTGCTTATTAATTTATTTAAAAAAAATTGTAATACCTTGTACATTTTTCACCTCAAAAGAATAAATAATTTTTTTTGTATGTTTATCTGACTTCGAGATTTATTTAGTGTTGGTTAGAGTTGTAGCAAAATGATGTTTACTTATATCAAAAAAATTATTTATAAAAATTAATAATAAGAAGAAATATTTCATTATTCCAATCTTTTAGACATATGTGTAGTTAAGCAATTAAATTATATTATTCAATCCTAAAGCTCATTTGGTCTCCTTATTTCAGTTTATGCGGAAATAGTCCAAGTCTAAGACTCTCCCATAAATTTCCCAATAGTATAAAACATGAAAATGTATTATATTATGCAATAACAATTAAATTTTATATGCAAGATGGCAATAAAAATTTAAGTAACCAAACTACAAAAATATATGTGCACTATGTTAGTATAGATTTTAAATGCTCACCAATTCGTTTATTGGGCTTGTAGCACTAGGGTTTTTATCTACACCAACACTACCCCTTATCGATAAACCTGACGATGCTAATTCTTGCGAAACGGCTGTCATTGAATTTAAAACGTATTTTTAAATAAGTAGTGGAAGTTCCATTCATCCGTTTAGTTGTTTATTGTTCTTAATAATCTTTATTATAAACATGATATACAGGGTGATTCCCCTAAATTTTTGAATTTGGTATCTATTACAGGAATACTATTTACATTCCTGTGACTGGCTATGATAATGCCGTAACTAAGTTAAGAAAACCAATTTAACCATAAACGAAAATGTTAAGAGCAGATTTTCGTTGGATAATTTTTCACAACTTTCGACGTGGGTTATATGAACAAAAATATATTGGCAAAGTTCTTCGTATTGCGATAAAGGCGCAAAAGTAGTTTATACATACAAAAAAAGTAGCTGGTGATAATGATGAATGTAAAGCTATTATACCTATTAAGAATATTGAAAAGCTATAAATCCCATTCATATAAAATTCAAATGATGGATAGATGTCAACGGAATACAATGTTCCACAAAAACATTTTTTTTTCTATTACACAACGATTACCTTTAGGTAAACTGCAAATTTCACATGCGGAGTACCCGTACGGGGCGTTTCTACGTGTTCTTCCAAACTTCGCGTATATTTGGTCTATTCAAAATTCGTAGTGTCAATGTAATTTATATTATTAACTAATAAAAATGTTTTTGTTAGTTTTGTTTCAACAGTTGTTAGATGTAGGTGTTTACTATTGAGAAGAAAAAATCAATGTTAGGTTCGTAATTAGAAGAAAAAATTATTTAAGATTGCTATCAGTATTAGATGTAGAGATGCGGTATCTATAAGAATTTCGTTCTGATGTTTCGAGAATTAATTTTTTTTTTGTTTTCGTGATAGTAAATTCATTTTTGTTCAAAACTATCTGCTTTTTTTCTGGGATGTTTACAACTACTGCAGACCAGTCATAGAAATCGCCATACACAGAACAGCCGCAAAAATTGATATTGGATACAAATTATAATTGGTGATTTTTTTAATCCAGCAATATCTTATATAATAATTAAAAACTACCTCAGTAAAAAACCAGATGATTTTATTTATAAATAACTCAGATATTAGCTAAGTTATAGTTACACAAAGAGTAAACATTTTGGAATTTTGGCGTGCTATGGTGATGGAAACAGAAATGTGAAGTATCGTCTCTGTCTGCAAAGAATGAAACTATTTGATTCATAAATAGCCGATATAGGGCGCACCTATAAAACAGCCGTAATATCTGATTTACGACAAGTTTTCCTAATGATGTAAACAATAAATGAATTAAAATTAAATTAAAATAAATTAAATAATAAAATTTTTGAATTTTTCTATATTTTCTTTTTTTTCAAGGAAAAAAAATTATTTTGTAAAATAGTTATAAATTCTAACTAAAGTTTTAACGAAATTTATTTCACTAACCCTTACTACGTGAAAGTCCATCTTATTAAGATCAGTAAACAACTAAAGCGTTAAATGAAACTTCCAGAATTTATTCACAAATACATTTTAAATTCAATGACAGCCGTCTCGCAAGAATTAGCATCGTCAAATTGACATATTGAAGTTAAATTTTGTTTTTTTGAAGCTAAATACCTGAAGTTGATTAGGTAGTATTAAGGCTAGACCAAGTATGGAAGTAATAAGACGCAATAATATTAAAGCCTAGATGTTATTAGCCCTAAGGAAATATCCTGGATGTATTTTCCTCTAAGATCAGTATAGAAAAACCAGAAAAAAACTATATTATGCTCATCTTTACAATAACTTAATATATTTATGATGCAATTACGTCTTATCTGTGTATGAAATGAAGACTCAATCAAAGTAAACAGTTTAAGATCTATTTGTTCATTAACCACTTTAAATTGTTGATCTACTAGATGTCTTTTTATTTCAAGTTCTTCAAGGAAATCTGAATTTTGTTTTTTATCACAAAAATGTAATATTTGAATGCCATTGGCGTGTATAAACTAAGTGAGTGTGGATGTTTAAGAAGGTGTTTTGCATAGTTTGACTTATCTGGTTGTTGTAATCTATATGCTCTTAAGTGTTCGTTAAATCTTATTTCAAAATTTCCTTGTGTTTGACCTACATATAGAGCATTAAATTTTAAACAATTAATTGTATAAACAACAAATTTTTTAATTTGGGTAATTTTGTTTTTACATGTTGCCGAAGATATTATTTTTGAAATTGTATAAGAAATATTTCTAAATAACACTTAAGAGCATATAGATTATAACAACCAGATAAGTCAAACTATTTAAAATACGTTCTTTAACATCCACACTCACTCTTACACACCAATGACATTTAAATATTACATATTACATAAAACACAGACTTTTGATTTCCATGAAGAACTTGAAATAAAAAGACATCTAGCAGATGAACAATTTAAAATAGTTCTCCACCATTAAACTGTTTACCATAATTGAGTTTTTATTTTATATATAGATAAGACGTAATCGTAACAGAAATATATTGAAAAGATCAGCATGATACAGTTTTTTTTTCAAAGGGCTAATACCATCTAGGCTTTTATATTTTTATATCTTATTACTTCCATACTTGGTCTAGCCTTAATACATCAGGTAGGTACCTAGCTACACACAAACAAAATGTATCTTCAATAACTTCAATCTGACGATGTTTACACTAGCGAAAGGGTTGTCATTGAATTTAAAACGTATTTTTGAATAAATAGTGAAAGTTTACAGTTCTTACAGTTTGCTGCAAGCTAATATAAGATACACCAACAGAGAAGCTACCTACCACCGACCTGATACATTAGAATCATGAACTTTTCTTGTCACAATTCTTCAAATGCTTTAGGTGGGAAAGTGGAAAGTAAAGCTCCTAACAAACCGATTGAATAATTAAGAGCTTTCTAAACTTTATTGTAGTTCTTTTTATAAGTAATTTTTAAATAGAATTTAATTGTGTGATAATAATCAACTCAAAACAGAATAATTTTCCTTGGGTATCTTTAAAATGTGTGTTTTAATAATTTAAATTAACTGGAGTGTAAATGAATTCTAACTATGTGACATTGAAATTTTTATTTTATTTTGAGGCAGCTTTATTCCGACCCCAATAAAAATTATTTGCTTACGGCTTAATTAGACCTTTTGCTGGCATTAATACCCCGGAGACTTTCTCACTGTTTAACATATTACACGTGAACTTTCAAAAATTGGAAAGTTAAATCCGATTATTAAACCCTTTCACTGAATACATAAATACCAAAGCTCACAGATTGTATGAATAATTTCGTTAGAGGATGTAGCTTCATTCATTATATAAAGGGGTTGGTATATAATATACAATATACCTTTAAAAGAGAGTATAGATTATTTATTCATTTAAAAAACCTTCTGTTCCAAATACTCTATAATTACTTATCAGTTATTTAGGCAATAATATTTAACAGCAAAATAAATTAAATTTATTTTGTCTGCTTACCCTTACTTAAAAATATGATTTATTTTTTCTTCTAGCCATAATAATTTTGTATCATTGCACAGGTATAATATTTTGAAGGAAAAATATATTCAGGATAATCTATAAAAGCTTTAATATTCTTAAATCATATTCCTGATCAAAGGAATATTTAAATATATAAATCCGGTGATGAGTTTTTACTTAAAACAATTGACATTGGCAAGTTAATTTTTTAGATAAAATGGTGAAAGAAATTAATAAACTTTTGTCAATTCTGTATTATAAATTAATATCAATAAAATGCCAAAAAACCGGTCGCAATCGCAAACCTTACTTCATCAAGACACGCTAAATAAAATAATATATGACATTTTTTAAAGAACTTCGAAAATGATTGCTTATGTTACATAATTTAATTCTTTGGTAGCAAACCATTCGTTATTTAATTTTCGAATATATCGATCCATTGGTTATAGCTTCGTTATTAATAATTTATAGAAAGTACGCTTTGTTATGATTTCAAATCACTTGTAACGTGACTCTGCAAGTTATAAAAATTGACAATATCAGACATTTTATTATAATCTGAGGCTTGCTAGTTTTGTTAAAGAGCTCTTTGTTCTAATGTAAGGACTTCCACATGTAAGGGTTAGCATATTAAATTTAATAATCATACTTGGTCTAGCCTTATAACTACCTAATAAACCTCAGGTACCTAGCTACAAACAAACAAAATGTAACTTCAATATGTCAATCTGACGATGCTAATTCTAGCGAAACGGCTGTCTTTGAGTTTAAAAAAGCAATTTTTAAATACATAGTGGAAGTTTTGTTAAAACGAAGAGTTTTTATTATTCTTAATAAGATGGACTTCCAAAAAGTAAGGGTTAGTACAATCAATTCATTTATTTAATGCTTATATTGAGAAACATTAATTTTGATAACAATTATTGGTACTTAAATTACTGATACTTATCTAAAAATTTAACTATTTTATAGATTTTTAATTCTTTTTAACTGCAAATATCTTTATTAGAAATACAGAAAGGGTTTTTTAGCGAAACAACAGGCCTAGAAAGAAGTTTTAACAAGCAAAGATATATATTCTTAGTTTTTCGAATCATACTAACGTGTTCCACCAAAAAGCATGCCCCTTTTTTGGGCTTTCGTTGAAAATATACAATTCCATAAATTTATAAGGAGATTTATGTTTCAAAATTTATCTTTCTTTTTGTTACAGATTCCGAATTTATTTATAAGGACGAACATGGAGGAGTCACACTTTTCGACGCAGATAACCTAACAGCGACTACCGTTATGACGAATATTACGTTTGTAAGTAAATTTTAACTCTTTTTCTATTTTTTAGAAACATATATCAAGGGGTTAGTTTATATTGAAGCATTGATATAGGGATATACGAGGGTTGCCGGAAAAGTTTCCGACCTAACAAAGATACTAGACATTTTTTCTTCAAATTAATTTTTATTTTTCTACATAGTCTCCTTGTAAGTCTATACACTTCTCCCAGCTAGATCTGGTAAGTAAGGAGGATGGTCAAGCAGCTCAAACCGTAATTCGTGGATTCATCGTTACCCAAGCTTGTACGGCCACGTTTAAATTCAGCAGCCCAAAATTCCATGGTGGTAAATGATGGTGCAGAGTCCCCGTACTCGTATTTGATTTGCGTAGGCGTATTGCCTTTCAAAAACAAATATTTAATGACAGCTCGATACTCGATTTTTCCATTTTCATAAAAACACTCGACTCATTCAAATGATTGTCAAACAACAACTGCGCGTTCAAAATGGCTGAAATTTTAGTGGGTACCTTTCAAAGCATGCGCAAACACATTCCCCAACTTTTGTTTACGAGTGCTGCCATCTTCATGTTGAGGTCGGAAACTTTTCAGACAACCCTCGTATGATAATTGTCGTTCAAACTGGTGTGACCTAATTTGTTAAGCGCCATTTCTCTGTTTGTTTCTGTAAAAAATTACAATAATTATAATCTGATACTGTATTATTTAATTTTGAATCATCTGCAAACATATTAGCTACTTTTTTGACATTATTAGTAGAAATTAAAAAAAAGGTCTATTTGTTCTTTTATAATTTTAGATTATGCGCAAATATTGGCTACTTATTAAACAATAATAATGAAAAAGTTTCTAAATTAGATCCTTGCGAAAACAAACTCATAAAAATATAAAAAATATAAGAGAAAACACTACATATTAGGAAAATTTTTAACCATTTTGTAAATAGAAATAAAGAGTTTTAATGAAAATGTTACTTAAAAATTTATCTCCACAGCATATTTTAAATATTAATTGCAAAGTTTGAAGCCTACTATTGAGTTAACTTCAAAATAATTTCAGAAGTTTCGTCTTTGAAGTTCAAAGATTCCGTTTACTTGATAAACTTTGATTTTAATTTTAAGTTTATATCTGCTGAATTCCTGATAATTTTGCTAAATAGTTTCTTAAATGTTAAATATTTGTATATAAATATTAAGTAAACTATAATGATAATTTAAATCTGATTTGAAACATTTGTATTTCTAACAATTTAACATTACTTTCAGAAGCTGTAACACCAGAATGGGTTAAGTTATCAGCTTCGAATTTTTACTGCGCAATATATGTGTGTCCTAGTTTCTGTTTACCATGTTGTCATTTTTAAATTCTGTCTACATTTTACATAAAAAATGAATTACAACATTTTTTTCTTTTTTTTTTAATTTCACGTTGTAATAACTTGGTCGTACATTTTTTTTTATAAAATTTTTGGAAGTTTACATTTGTGACGATTTTGAATCCACTGGTGTAGTCATATTTAAAAAAAAGCCTATTTTACTTTCATTTTTTTGAAAATAAAAATTAACATAGAGGTACTTAAAAATAGAAATTAAGCTTTGAAAATTGGTGCCAAAATACTGTTTTTGATACTGAATATAAAAAAATGAAATTAAATTCTGTTGTAAAATACGGATTTTACAGGTGTGCTTCCAAACAAAATGGGTAACACTGTATGTACTAGACACCATGAAACCATCTAGAATGTGTACCTTGTAGGAGTAAAAAGGAGATATAACATAGGTTCCAGATTGTTCCATATGCCCCTGTAACTATCATTAAAAAATTCATCTTGGAAGTGTTTTGAACAGTGAATTAAGTTTGGTTAGAAACATTTGAAATTTACTAACCCACAGGATCTGAGAAAAAACCAAAACAGTGATGAACTTTTAACAAAGATCCTAACATGTCAGTAGTTAACAGTGATTATAACCACAGTGATATTAAAACATCAAACTTTAAAAAATATTGAACTGTTTTATTCATTCAATCCTTAAACAAGTAAGCAGCGGAAATAAGGGTGACAACACGTCAATGTTTACTTGCGTGATATACGTTCTATGAGGGAGACTATTCGCCTTTTCGAAAGTCTAGACGCCCTCTGGAGGATAAATAATAAACCTTTTTTGTGAGTAATCGCAAATTATTTTTAATTTTATTTTGGATTGTTATGTGGAGGTTGATGTTTGATTCTTTTATTTGTATTTGTAAAATTACCACCAAACAATTAAAACACACAACTCAACCACGAAGTCCGACACCTCAAACAAAAAGATTACTCACAATCCTCCATATTTGTTTACGTTTCTTAGCGCCCTCAACGGTAGTCGAAATCGCGAATAGAAAACGGAAATAATAGTAAGAAGACTTTTTGCAGTTCACAAAGGTCAGATACTGGTATGAAATACTGAATATAAATTTTTAAATTTAATTTTTATTCAGATTGAGAAATTTAATTATAGATATACATTAATTTATTGGAATAAAAAATTTATTATTAAATAGGGAGTGATAATTGTAAATGAATGTCTGTCAAATAAATTTCTATTTAAAAAGGCGTTATTAAAATTATTAATTTAATTGATTAAAACAATAAAATGTATTCTCTTGAAAAAAATGAAATATGTATAACAAGTTTTTGATATATACATAATTTTTTTAGTTCACTTTGTTTTTAATTACCTATCTCATCAGAATTTACGAATAAGCTTTCTTGAGAATAGATTATATTTATTAACTATCTATCTACCTATCTATTTAGCCTTTTTTGGTCCATCTTTGGACATAGGCCTTCCCAAATATTTTTCATTCTTCTCTGGCTGTCCTACCTTCGTCCATCTAGATCCCACGTGCTTCTTGATGTCACCTTCCCATCTCATCTGGGCCTTCCTCTACTATATTCCCACGGTCTCCAATTTATAAGGATTTTGGTCCATCTGTCTTCTTTTTGTCTTATATTGTGTCCGGCAAATCTCCATTTCAATTTTGCCACTTCTTGTTTAACATCCCTTACTCTTATTTTCTCTGATTTCTTTTCCTTTTTTTATCCACTAGTCTTATGTGCAGCACCTGACTTTCCATTGATCTTTGTGTTTTTATGATTTTGTCCATGTTTGCTTTTGTAAATATCCATGTTTGGGAACCATAAGTGAGAAAAGGGAGTAGGTATGCATTGATTATATATCTTGGTCTTGTGGATATCTTTTGTTTTTAACGATATAGCTTTGGGAAATGCCGCCCATGCCAGTCTAACTCTTCTTTTGATCTCTGCTGTTTGGTTTTTCTTGCTGTTTTATAATTTGACCCAGATATATATATAATCGTGAATTTGTTTTATTTTGTCTTGTCCGATTCTCATATTGATGTTCTCATCTGTATTTGTCATATATATTAACTACCTAATTAAAATTTATTTCTTTAAATACTATTAAATCAAAAACATCAAAATTAATGATTAACTTTAAAATTAAGGATGTCAAATCAAAAATATACAGAAACTCCAAAATTCAGAATAACTTACATTACACATTTAAAAAATGTTATTTAATCATATATTTGTTTTTAATGTTCAAAACGTGTAAGAATGTTTTCATTATAAAATAAAACTCCAAACTTAATTTTGAAGTTTCTTGTACGGTGTCAGAAAATAATTCTTAGTTCTGTTAAACCTACTTAAAAGTGATTTATTGCAAGATGACTTTTAAGCAGACCTACAAACCACGGAACTATCTAAGACTTTCATCTACAAAGCCCCATTGGGAAATGACGAACTTTTGGTACATAAAGTTCCTTGCAATTTCAAAATAAGATGCTGAATAGCTAGTCTTCGTAAATAATTTTCCGAGAAACAAATTTCACAGGAAAAAGTTAAAACAAATGTGGTACACAGTAATGTGTCCTCTGATTTTTAATAAGATGAAATATAGTGTTGAGATGTAGAAAATATTTTACCAAACCGAGTCCCAAGTTGTTTAGTGAATAAATCCTAAAAAAATAAATAAAACTGAAATGATATTAATGTTTAATTAAAAATATAGTCAATGTCAACCTACAAATACGCTAAAAGTTTGGAAGGGCGGTACTAGTTAAGGATTTTTACATTATCGCCCATAATCCAATATTGCAATTATTATACAGGTAGGAATTTTATTTTATTACTAATAACTTTTGGATTAGCAGGTACCATTGTCTAAGCTATATATGGACTCTAGGATTGGTTCAAAATTGTTATTACAGAACTTCTCGGTCCTGTTCTTCTATCCTTAATTTGTATATTAGGGCTATATGTAAATATTTCAAGTTTAGTCAACTTGTATCTGTTATCGTTTGATCACATATTGCGAAATCATCTCATTTGTGATATAAAATGGATGTGAATTTCTTTAAAAGTTCGAAAGGCAAAGATATGCTTAGTTTTAACGGATATTTATACGTACAGGACAAAAGTTGTGATACCAAAATTTACTGGAAGTGTAAAAATTTTAAGAAGTTATCTTGTAAAGGTCGAGCAATTCAAAGACGACCAGATGAAGTGAAAGAAACGTGAACATAATCATGCTGGCCAAGCTGCCGTGATTGCTGCATACAGTAATATGAAGGAAACTGCAGTTAGAAGTCGAGATACACCTTACTACATTATTTCAAGTTCGTCCTGTCAACTACATTCTCCAGCAACCCTTCAATAGAAAGCATGAAAAGGACTATTTGAAACGTTAGATTAAAGAAGAATAACGAACCAACTCTTCCAAAGACGCGCGCCGAAATAAAATTTCCGGAGGAGTACCGAAAAACCAACAATGGAGAAGACTTCCTCTTATTTGACAGTGATATGATTGACTTGAGAATCTTAAGTATATTAAATACGGTCAAAAATTTGTTAAATGTTAATTCATTTATAAGCTCATTCATTATATTTTTTGAAACTATTTAAAAAATTATGTTTTAGTAGGAATATTTAAATTTAATTCTAACAAAATACTTTTAAACAAATTTATATTCTAACAAATTTCTTTTGGAACAAATTACATTCGAACAAATTTCCGTCGAATAAATTTCTTCGAAAAAATTTAGTTCGAAGAAATTTTCGGATATCAAAGGAGGAAATGAAAGGTGAAAGGAGTCTAAAGATGCGCTAAAAAGACCAATTAGAAGTAGCAGAGAATGGATGAATAGAAGTCGGTGAGGAATTAGTTCTTGATAGATAATGTTGAGAGGGGAAGGGGAATGAATGAAGATAAGTCAGGCAATGGAGATTATGGTTAGGAGAAGACAATGTTTCTGACTGGCAGAGTAAAAGGAGAGTGTGTGAGGACCGCCGCCTGCCTTGAAGTATGTTATGGTAGGGATTCCGAGAAGGGGACAACGGCGAATTTTGACGTGGTTTTGGTTGGTAGGCATCATCCTAGTGGTAATGAGTCCAACACTCTTCGGGTCTTGAGGAGGATCCGTTCGAAAACAATTTTTTCCATCAGTCCGAAAAAAAATGCAGTTGCCAAAAACTTTTTATATAACACTAATAGATGGATAGTATTTGCCAGACACATTTTTAAAAATTACAATTTTTATGTTCAAAACAAACTTGTAGACTGTAATATCGTCAGGAATGTTATTTCGTTTGATATTGAATCCGTTTCCAACAGCTACAACAACCTTTTTCTCCTGTCGAAAGTCTTTGGAGCAGCATTTTTCTTGATTAAAGTATATCTTTTGATATATTCGGTTATACGACATTTCAAATAATAAAATAAAATAAAATATTCTATGTTTTAAAAATATAACGAGATTATAAAAACTATTACATGTAACTCATTTAAAGAAAATTATAAATAAATTATACCAATAAAATATTCTAATGCATTATTTTGTAACATGTCTATTGCCCTGTATCTTTTTAGATTATCGTTGCCACAGTTTCGTCGCTCCTTTAGCTACATCCAGCACGAATTCTGTGAGACAATTAACAGCTCACGCTTATAAATTCCAACGCCTCCAGTAAATCATCCTTTTCCTGCTGATATTCTCAAGCTAGTCGCCTGACGCTTTCTCGCTATCGTCGGTTGTGTTGTGTGAAAAACGCAGCCGCCAAGGTATGCCGAGGTTCGCCAAGATACGCTAAGCATACCGCCAAGAATACTCTAAGACTGCTATAAAGCAGTCTGTAGATGTAAGAAGTACCTTAATCACTAAAAATACCGTCCAGGGGCCAGTAAACTTTAAAAAAATCAATACCGTCTAGAAATTAGCAAATGAAAGAAATACTGTTAATCCACCAAGCACCGCCCTAAAGCCCTAGGAACCCAAAAAACAACCCCAGGACCCCTGGAAATCTGACACCCCTAAGATAAGCACCTCTTGATCATAAGTTTAGGACTGATCCTTCTTTGACTTCCGTCTGGCAGATTAATTCAATAAACATTTTAATTTTTATCAGTTTTATTTTAAAAAACCCACTAGGCCCTAAGAGTTGTAAGGTATCTTGTGTTGGGTTTAATTGCTCATTTAGATAATTTAAACAATTACTGAATAATTTATATTTATTTTAAATTCCACAAGGTGTTTCTATCTTTTTCACCCTAGTTTCTTTTTTGATTTATATTTTTTTACTTTTGTCAGGCATAATCAGGCTGTAAAGATAGGATGTAATAGTTATTTCTTGGATTTTGTCATTGGAACATAATTTTCTTAAATTTATGAACCGACTGGCTTTACCATAGATTAAAATCTCTCCTTTTCTTTGGGAGCTGTTATGATTTAACTAGAATTACAATTTCTGGATTCACCTTTCAAGAATGATACAGTTTGCTACCATAGACATTATTATATGGTGGTACTATGAAATCGTTTCATTCTTTTTTGAACCATATTATTATGTTATAACCAAGGATACATTTTACTTTTGAGTTTAAAACCAACAATCAAGTTCGTTTCTTGGACAGTTTGATTTAATCGCATCGCTTAGAATTTGTTTACAGACAACCTACAACCTACCACAACAGATGGACTTATTGAGTATCATTTCTGATATTCAAATTTCCCTAAATTACCTTTTTTTCAATAGTTTTTTATTGTTGCTTCTCTTTTCCTTTGTCCAAGTTTGCTTTTGACAAAGAAATTAATAGCATCAAGCAATTGGCCATTAATAACAACATTAAATAACTCTGACATATCGAAAAAATATTTTTAAGGTCCAGTAATTGCCTTGGTTATATCTCCTATAAGTTGCAAAATATTTTTAGACAATTTGGTGTTGATGTTGATTTAAAAACTAAAAATTGACTTATAGTTCATTTCATAGAAAAACGAAGTTTGATAAAAAATGTTGGGGTCTTTTAATAATAAATAAATTTAATAAAAATGTAGCTAAAATAAACTGTAAGGAGTAAATAAAAGTCTCACTGGCAAATATTATTTTCTATGCACATACCCAACTATTCATTGACAAATAGACAGCAAGGAGTATACCAACGTAAACATATTGTCATCTCTATACGTCATAAAAAGGACATTATTAACTAGAGGGACTTAACTATGGAAATGACTACTACTTACGTAAAGTATACACTTTTTACTCTGATCTGTCTTTTATGTCGGAGTAAATAGTAAAAATACATAGTAATAAATAGCACTTTTTAATTAATCTGATATAAACTATAACCGGATGGCCTTTTCGTACGCACTATGAATGCTGATGCTATAACTACATTACGATAGATTCCGAAAAGGTATTACTTTTATCCAGAGGTTTAGAATATTAACTGCTGTTGGCATACGTTCAAGACAATTTAAAGCATTTGTGAACCAATTTATTTTAACTTTAAGGGGTATATGAATTCTGTGGAAGCGTGCAAATTACAACAATAGTACATTTTAGTAGAAAAAGCTTAACATTCCTAGGCGATCGTAAAAATTGGCAATACGGAGTCTGGGAATGTGGCTTTTCCTACGAGGTCTACATACTATTTTTCCGAAAATCGGGAATCATTAAAATTACGGTAAATTATTACTAATCATGTTAAAAATTTCAAATCAACATTATTATTTTTCCCTTAAATAAAAGAAGCCATGAAACATTGTTTCTTAACTACGGAAACGAAGTACATAATTTTAAATTGTTAAACTTGACGAGTGAAAAGTTTATTTGTGGCGTCTTTCCAAAGTGTTAATTTTTTAACAGAACTCACGAAGGCAGTGGATGCTGCATCATTGGAATTTTTACCGGTAAAATCTAGAAATAAGTATAACTATCCTTACAACCGCTTAATGGACTACCGTACGAATAAAAATGCAACTTCTTTCTCGGAAAATGTTCCAATGGCATACTTCTTAGAGCTTGGTTCCAAGATGAAATCTCCAACTTTATGGGCCAATTATTCAATGCTGAAGGCAACCCTTGCAATTAGACATCATGTGGATATATCTAAATATTCAAAACTTCGGGCATCCCTGAAACGGCAAGCACATGCCTATAAGCCAAAAAAATCCAAGATTTTAACTAAAGAAGAAATAAACAAGTTTATTCAGGAAGCTCCAGAATAGGAATATTTAATGATTAAGGTAACTTACAAAACTTCAAATTATATTTGGATTCTTTACATGCTTATTTATTGTTGTAGGTAGCTGTAATATTTGGAATTTCCGGAGCTGGTTAAAATGACTGTACAAGATATACAAGACCTACTATCTAAACCTTTAGTTACCATACCGGATTCAAAAACCAATACATCAAGATCATTTTTAGTAAACGAAATGTACTTAAATCTATACCGCAAGTATGTCTCTTTAAGACCAAGAGACATGAATACCACTCGGCTTTTTTTAAGCACCAAAATGAAAAAGGTTGTAGACAAGTAGTAGGAATTCACCAATTTAGAAACATGCCTAAAATAGTGGCCAGTTATTTGAATTTGCCAAACTCGAAAGAATACCGGCCACTGTTTTCGTCGGTCTTCTGCCACAATGCTTGTTGATTCTGGTGGAGATATTACTAGTTTAAAGAGAGTGGGTGAATGGAAATAAAGGATATATGGAAGGATATATAGAAGAGTCTCTTACTAATAAGGAAGAAGTGTCAAATAAAATTTTCACAGCAGAAAAAAAAACTAGAAAGTAAATCTAATATTTCTAATACTGCAGTAACGCCCAACATTAGTTATTGTCATACAAATAAAATTATTAGTTTGGAAAACATTTAACAAAATAATGCTATTAATTCCAAAGTTCTTCCAGTTTTCAATACTTGTACTAATTGTCAAATAACAGTAAATATAACAAATAATAAGTAATAATTTTAAAATATAATGTTAACCTTGTTTGTGCTAAAAGTTTTAAAAATAAAATTGTTTAGGAAAAAACCTGTTCGGATTTATGTTCTGTAAGTTTACTGTATGGAAATAACATTTCCTTACAGTACAGAAATGAATATTTCCTTACTGTTATTTTCGGTTGCCAGGCAACAATCAAGTTGGAGGAAATATTGACTTTTATTTCAAATTTGTTGTCAAAAATGTTATTATTTCGGAAAAATTTTTTTTTGCTATAACTTTACCAATTTTCAAAATATACATCAATACATCAATATACATATAATAAGGAAAAAAAATTTAAATGAACGTGCAGCAGCATTTTAAGAACTGTGTGTTTATTTTAAAACTAATTTTTAATTTTGTTTGTGCATTTTATAAAGAAAAGACCGTTCTATAATCTCCATTAAACAAGTTATATGTTTTTCTCAATAAATATTTTATTCGAATATTAATTACAAAAACAAAAAAAGATAAATGGGTTAATCTATGTTTCTATTGGGAATTGGTCAATTTTGTTTCATAGAAATCGAGGAGTAAATTTTCATCTGATTCATATGATTGGCAATATCCATAAAAATATCATAAGTGTTTTTGAACTTTGAAATAAATGAAATAAAATTTTCCATTAAAACCATGAAAATTTTGACCAATTTTACTCATTTTCTATAAAACTTTTGTATCAAGTCCCAGCAGTACCGGGAAGTTTGCTAAGAGCTTGATAAATAATAATGCTTTCAGTCCATAAATATATTTTTGCATTATGTTCTAATATTTTAAGCCATTGATCTACTTAACCGAGTAAAGGGTTAAATTCAAGAAATAAAGTTACAGATTCTATATTTCTATTAGATTCTTGGCTGAGTATATAATTAAAGGTACTCACCGGTGTTACTGGAGGTGTATAACTGCGTTTTTCATACTTTTTGTAATGTTTTTTATAATCCTTTTTGAATTGCTGATTTCTCTGTCATCAACATCCGATGTGCTAGAACTTGAAGACGAGATGTTACGTTTGGATTTGGGCATTTTAACAGAATAATTCAACCAACCGAAATAACACTTTGAGTACACAACCACTTCTAATGTAGTCTTGATATTTAATTAAATAATAAAACTAAAAGTATCACTATAAAAATGTATTTTTATTTCTGTTAAGGGCCCATTCACGTTGAGATCGGTATCGATACATGTTGCAAGTATCAGTATCTTGATACAAATCTCACAGTGTATTTGTCTGTCTCGGTATCGCGGTATCGGTATCAGATGGTATCGTCGGCTGTATCACTGTACTGAAACTCCGATACCGAACGCATGCAACTGATACTTGTTGCAACGTGTATGTTGACGCTACCAAAATGTAAAGACTATTGTTTCCAACATGGAAAATCGGGAGTTTTGAGAGGAATTTTTAAATTTGTACAAATTATATCCGTGCTTGTGGAATTCAATTCTTTGCCAATATTCTTTTTTTTTTCTTCTTTAAAACATCTGATAAAACAACTGCCACTGCTACAAGCGCAGGTATGGCAGGTGTGGCACCATTTTGTTAATGAACCAGTGACTGAACTGATGTTTCATGAGTTCATCTCAACGTGTAGGAGCAGTTGACACATGGATACAAATCTCAGATACATGTATCGCCACCTGTCGCGATACACGTATTGATACCGATCTCAACGTGAATGGAGCCCTTTAAACGAATATTCGACACCTATAGTATTCGAGAAAATGAATCATACTAAATAATTCCAGTTTACCAAGTTATGTTTTATCTTTAACAAAAACTAAGCAAGTTAATCATCCAGTGGGGCCCAACAATAAATATACTATCCGATTTCTTTTATACATTCCTAAATCTAATAAATGTTATTTATAATAATTTGACTGCATTATGAAGAAATTGTCAATTCTACCCGTTTTGTCTTTGCCAATAATAATTACTAATAAGGAACTTTACCTAATCTCTATCTTTATAATTAATATTATTAATCTATTCAATTTAATCTATTGATTGCCTAACTATGAATCTTACTTCTTTTATTTTATTTTAGGAGCTACTAAATACAGTGAAACGAAAAATTTTACCCAGGAATACTGGTTTATTTTATGCGAACTACATTAATTTAAAATACGAGTTTAATTTTTACTATGTTTATGGAATTGCCTGATTATCTTTATAAGCTCTATCTTATTAATTTTACCCAATCTATCTCAATATATAATCATTGTTGATTAATTGAAAATGTATTATCTTAGCAATTTTACAATTAAAATTTATATAAAACGTCCCCCAAATTATATTTTTATTAATTGTTACGTAATTGTTATCATATAGTGGATTGGTTGTACCAAGCTATATTATTGTTGGACACAGTATATTAAACAGACAATATTTGTATTTCAATAGTTCAATTATTAATATTTGTTTGTGGTTTATTAAATGATATAAATCCGTTTGTTCTGCTAATTAAATTAAATGGAAAATATTTAAATGTAAGCGATGTATGGTATTTTTATAAAAACGGGTATGACTAAACTCGTATCAATTCGATACCTACTAAATATATTATTTTTAAGCCGGCATTCTTCGATAAAATTGCGACGAGAGTTTAAGTAAAATATATAGTGGTTGTTGGGAAGTTGTAGCATTATTTCAACACCCTTGTAATATAATATTTTTATTTTATAAAAATATCTCTAGATTTTTCGATGTATATATTTATTGTTGTTGGCAGAGTAATTATTATACACAACGGCTTCAAGTTTTATTGTACCTGAGACAAAAGACAACATATTTGTAAAATATACTGTTTTAGTTTGTATTACAGAAAATATGGGATATTCATATATCAGATGATACAATCATTCAGCTTCATTTTTATTAGAAAGCGTAAACAATTTATTTGGCTTCATAAAGTATGACAGTTTATTGTGTTAAATGAAAATTAAATTCATTCAAACGTAGTAATGTGATCTGTGTAGATATATTTACAAGAAGTAGGAGTAATGTTAATATAAAGAAAGACTTAATTCTGCATTAACTTAAGATTCATCCTGATAATATAATTTATTAAAATATTTATTTAAAACAGCATTTTTGTTTGTTTTCAGACTATTAAAGCAAGATTTTTTTATGTTTCTAAAGAAACTGCTGCGTATAAAACCATTTCTTAGACCAAAACAAAGCATCCAGTTACCCATATCGAAACCTTCATTATTCCAAGGCATATAGTCATTTTGGTTCTGAAATTTTTCATAGTGCTTCTTAACTTTATTAATTTTTATTTCATCAGTAGTAAACATTTGATTTTTTCAATAATATCCGGTGACAACGTAAGCTGGACAACCAAATCAGAAATGTATAACCACTATTATATTCTGTTAATTTAAGAACGTAATTGACAATAATAAATACAATTGTTTTATTAAAAATAACTGCAAAAATTACTTGATATCTTCTAGTAAGGAGGGTATGCTGAGCATTGTCAAACATTGTAAAAAAATACCCATTTCATTTTTAGAACACCACTATAATAGGTCTAGTGGGCCAAGGCATCGGAGTATTTTACTTTTTTATTTACTTTTATCTCTAGCTTCATTTTACAGGTTTTCCACTGTTCTTAAATAAACCAGTTAGTTCTTTAGTTTTTCTTTCAACTATTTGTTGTTGCATCTTTATTCTTTCATTCTCCACCGCTAATCACACTCCATCCTATCTATCTTATCAATGTCGCCGAACCATCTTGCTCTACACAGATGATATTTTTGGTTAATTCTTTATTAAATATTTTTCATCTTATATTTTATTTCCTATTTTATGATTCAATCCTCTGTTGATCTAGTAAAGATTATCGAATTAAAAATTTTTATAGCATCTTTGTTCTGACTACTTTTACTAATTCTGCATTTTTTAATTATATTTTTTATTAAAAGGGGGCAACCTAATAAGCTTAATGTGCAGCATGATTTTCAGGATGCAATGCTTCATCACATCCTAGGTCCTTGCTAAACCATGATGCATTCCTACTGACCCCTGATTATTTTCACACTAAAAACTAAGGAATTTATATAGTGTGGCATCAAGTGCCGGGTTTCTATATCCTCACCACATTTCAGTGAACAGTAATAAAACCGATGCCTCTGTTTAATTCCCTTCTAATCAGTTCTAGAGCATCTGATGCTAATGTTGTGCAAGGCTTCCGTGTCACTCTCTTAGGTTAAATGTTTATCTTCTTCTCTTCCCAGCGCTTGCGGTGTTTTTTTCCCCCCACTAGTGAACATTTCTTCATATAAGGCAATGAGCCACCCCACCGAAGGACTTTCAGATCCTTTATTGGCTCACTTGTCCTCCCCTTAATTACCAGCAACCCCTCTGTGCCTTGGAACTCATAACAGTGTCACCCAGTTGCTTTTCACCAGATTTTTTAGATGTTGATGACCGTTCCATACAACCTTTGAGGTGAAGTTGTACCCTGCCATCGCCATCAATGCTGCATTGCTGTCTGAGTTTACATAGATACTTTGACCACGTAGGTATTTATCTACAAACACTTTCGTGCCAGAGCTTTAACTTCCACCTGAAAAACTGTGGCCCGCTTCTACCAGCTTTTGCTAAATTGCCCCAAATATTTCAGTCCCAATCCTCCTTGGCTTTTTTCTAAGTCAATGACTTTAACATAACCTTAAAAATATTATTTGATTCACCTTTTCAATTTTGTACTGACTTTTGTACTACTCTCCCATGAAATTCATTATCTAGTGTAATTTTATTTTTCATTTTATGGATTTTTGTAGGTTGCAACTCAATTAGGTTGTTATTCTTTTTATTTCATACAATTAAGCCATTTTAATGAATTTGCTAAAACTACTGAGCCTGTTTATAATCGATAAGTAAATACCATGTTTAGCCTTATACTTTGTTCATGTGACCTTTACTATAGTTGTTTTATAATTAAAATCTGATCTATTAAGATCTCCTTAGTATTCTTTTACATTCTTAGGTTTTTATTATTATTTGGATCTTATTGTTTAATTTTTTATTTTGAATAAATATTCAGTTAATAGATTTCTTTATTTTTGGCGCATACTGTTTAACATTTTTTATTTAACTTTAAAATCTTGTTCTCTACTTATCTCAGATGAAAGGTAGTTTTATGAGAAAATCTATTTCAGTAACATAGTTTGCTGTAATATTTTGGGTATAATCGGTTCAATAAACCCAGAGAAAATTGCTCCTCGATGACCTCTTGTAGTATAAAAATTAACTTTTCACGAAAACGTTTTTGAAGACTCCCCGGAGATTTTATACGGTTTTAGTGATAAAAATCCCCTAAAAATACTGGATAAAGCTGAAAAAACAAGAATTTGAGGAAGCTTAAAGGCAACTGATTTGCTAAAAGGTAAATCTAAAACATTTCTACATTGTTTTTATTGACAAATCTTTTTACTTGCTTTGCGGACAGACCTAACTTTTAAAATATCTTTTTCCAATTCCGGTCGCTTACTTTTTATGCGCTACTATTGATCTTAGGTCAAATTCTGGAAAATCTTGCTGCATATATTTTCTACAATCCTTTTATACCCACGTTTTGAGACACTTGTACGTCGAATTTGTGATAAACGATCCAACCTTGATATTTAAAAAAAGTTCATTCAAGTTAAATTTGTTTTCGTTGCTGGTTTATTTTAATACCTGAACTTTTTTTTCTATAAAGACTTTAAAAACTTTATTTCTTGACATGTTTTTTTCAAACTAAGTTCCGGGAGTAGATAATAAATCATATCTAGAAGTAAAATTTTGCAGATAGGATTGAACCGCTACCGAGAAGTGATTAATAAAATATGCTTAAAGTTTTATAGAACGCTTGCTAATGTTCACAGCTATAGGGTTTACAACTTAGAAACGTTAAAAAAGTGTTTTATTACGTTTTAAAAATTAGTTTAAATGATTTAATTTTAATAAAATTTGGTGAATTTATTTATTTTACAGAAATAAACCATTGATAAAATTTTTAGCCTTATCAGTTGAAGATTCCAGTTTTTATACTGCTTTTTTTTAAGTCCACTAACAATCCAAAAATGAATATTGTAGCCGTAGTAAAGATCCAAATTTTGCAGATTTTGCTTCTTGACGTTCTTTACGATTGGTTATGATGCTCCGATTTCGTCAACTTAGTAATTTTGATAGAGGTCGTATAGTGGGACTTTGGGAAGCTGCATTTTCTTTTCGGGATATTGCAGTTAGAGTGCAAAGAAGTATAGATACCGTGGTTAGGTGTTGTCAGGCATGGCTTCGAGAAGGGCCTACGCAAAGAGCAAGGTGCTCTGGACGCCCCCTTAGGGGACCGTTTCTCCACTACCAGGTTCATTGCAAATGAATAGTATGCAGAACACGGAAGACCCTCGGGAAGACCTATTGGCATGCGAAGTGTTTACCGACGAATAAGACGTTTTGTTCTGTTTTCATACCGACCACACTGGGTCCTCCCTTTAACTACAGAATACCGAAATAATCGCCTTGAGTGGTGCAGAGAACGGTCACTCTGGTATCAGGAATGGAACAGCGAGGGCTAGAAGACGACGTGGTGAAAGGAAAAATCCACGGTTTTTTGTTGAAAGGCATGTTCATCAAATTGTTGAAGTTATGATTTGGGTTGCTATAGCTTATGGTTCGAGACCACCTTTACTCTTCATCAGAGGTAACATGAATGCGCAGTGTTATATCCAAGAAGTTTTAGAACCCCATCTTTTACCCTATCTCGACACCCTGGCAAATCCAACTTTCCAGCAAGATAATGCCTGACCACATGTCGCAAGAGTCACAATAGACTTCTTTCAACATAATGATCTCACATTGTTATCTTGGTCATCAAGATCTCCCGACTTATCCCCAATTGAGCACGTGTGGGATATGATGAGTAGGAGATTGCTCAATTTGCAACGTCCTCCTCAAAATCTAGAAGAAGAAGAAGAACCACCTGTTGCCTGGATTGAGATACCACAGGAGGACATTGACCACCTGATCGGAAGCATGCCTAGGCGCGTTGGAGAATGCGTAACACATCGGGGTGCATCCACACATTAAAGGTAAAAGGGCTTTAAAGCAATGCAATCATTTTTAAATTTTTATCATTTACTTATTATGCTTCAGTAAGTACTTATACAAATCATTTAAACTGGGTGTTCGGATTTTTATGTCACTTAGTATAGTAATAAAAATTTGCTTCATTACCAAAAAAATATTAAACCTTCGGGGAAAGATGTTAAAGAAATTCAAGTTTCTTGAATCCTGCAAGAGGCCAGTCGATATCCTTTTCAGTGTGCTAATATTGTTTTTATTGAGGATTAATGTTTTTTAGTGAAGACTTTTTTTAAGGGCTCAAAAGAAACACAAAGTCCATCCCCCAAACTTTTTATTACTCAATGTTGCAACTAGTTTCAGCCTAGCATCAGACTGTCAAAATTACGATAAATAGAAAAGAGACTAAGAACAATAAATAACTGAACAGTTAAACTAAACTTCCACTATTTATTAGAAAAGCGACTATAAGAAAAAACATTACAAAGTAGAGTCAATTTAAATTACATCCCTTACAAATAGTTCTTTGGTCAACCACAATTAATTATACAACAACTAATAAGTGTAGACTAAACTTTATATAAGAGTTACAATCAAATGCCAAAAAAATAATCAAACTTTGAAGTAGCATTATGCAAATAATGAAATTGCAAAGATGATATTGTTACTAATACAGACAGAATAAGTCAAAGACAAGAAAATTTAAAAAAATGTAACTAAATGTAAAAACTATTAAACATAATAAAATGTAAACAAAATTTACGGTTATCTGTTTTGAGATAAAATTAAACACAACTACTAAAAATATTCAAAAAATAAGTGGAAGTAAATAAAATTAAATCATCTTAGCTTAGAAAAAGACCAGCATAGAAATAGTGGAAACTAAATAGAAGTTCGATGAAACTTTTTTATGGGACAAAAAGGGATGTAGAACAAAACATTCAAAATACGGAAGCAGAAAGGTGTGTTTGGGAATAAGTGTATCCTAAAAAAATCCTTGTAAGGAAAAGCAGTTATAAATTTAGCATAACCCAAAAAGGAAATAATCCTAATATGGAGGAGCATAGAATGAAAAAAGAAAGGAAATATACCTATTGTTAATCTATGAGCAACAAAAGGCATTAAATGTTGGAAAATGTGAAAGTTTGTCATTTCCAAGGTCCTCGTTTCATTAAGAGATACCAGGACAACATTTTAATTCTTCTTTATCTTTTGACATGTATTGTTTTTTCTTAAGGTTTTCTTTCAATTAATTATAGTTTTTGGTTCTATAGGACCGAAACCAGTTGCAATTTGGAATAATAACAGTATGTAGGAAAGACTTTGTGTTTCCTTTGAGGCGTCCAAGGGCTCTTCTTCCATAGTTGAATGACTACATTGTGAAAATACGTTTTTAGGATCAGTTGGGCTAGACTTTTAGGCACTTCACAGAATGGTGACGGAACAAAAATAGTGTCTTTCCTGTCAATTTTTCCGACTGCTCGTTTTCCTCTGACCCAGCGTTTTCTGCTACCTATCGTATAACTACTTATTACCCAGAGTATTCAGTAATATTTGAAAGGATATACCTCCGTACAAAAATTAATTCATTACTATTAAAATTAAAAATATTATTTTTTATAAGATTAATTTTAAAAAGTTAGATTAAAAAAGGAGTTTCATCACGTATTAATGTTTTTTAGAACTAAAAACTAGTACTACAAAAATAAAACTATGTTTTATTATTAGTTGCATTAGAATTTTAACACAATTCTCATAGTGCTTGTTGACTTTTATTTAATAAAATATTAAAATGCACCTTCCTGATTATCAGAGAAGGAATTTAAAACATGACGAAGTGGTTAGAGTTATTATATTACTCGAAGAAGGAGTTAGTCAACTTTACGTAGTAAATGTGTTCAATGTACAAGAATCGACGATTTCCAGAGTTGCTAGTAGATTTTGGAAAACAAGACTATACGACGGAAAACCAGAACAACGACGTCCAATGATAAAAAGCAGCAGACACACGATTTTTAAGATTAACCGCCCATAGAAATAGGCACTGTACAGCGCGAATGCTGCAGAGTGAATTTGCTGTTGCCCGCAACATTAGAATTTCTGTGCAAAGAGAGAAGAAGGATTTAGAGCTATGGTGCCCGACTTGTATACGCGTCTTACCAGAGAGCATCGTGTTGCACATCTACTGCTAGTCCTGCAACGTTTAGACACCTTTTAATGACGTTCCCTTGACGTATTCTCAGCGTAATTTAGGATTTTTTCTTCGCTGGTCTCGAAATTTTAATGTAAGCTGTACACCAAGCTGTTTCAAAAACATGCATCATTCCTAGTTGCAGTTTTGTGTATTGGTCTTATGTAATATATATTTGGACTATTTACTTCTAATGTATCAAGAAATGAGAGAAACAAAGCCAGAGTCCAGCAGCGGCTGTTCCTTGCTACCTCAGAGTAATAACTAAACATAGAGCAGGCATATTCCCTACTACTTGTCGTCGAGACAGATTTGTTTACCAGCAGAGCATTGCCAGACGTTGTGTTTTGTAAGTACAAAGTAGAAAACAAAAACGTAATTATATAATTTATAACAATTTTATTTTACTTTAAGAGTGGATTTTTATTTAGAAAAAATATTCTTTAATACATTTTAATATTCACTTCTTTACCTTTCTTTAAAACTGATAAAAAAGCTCTAGACCAATTGTATCAAATACCCACAACGAAAATTTGGCATCAGTGCCTTTGTTTGTAATTGTGTAGAGGTGATTAGCGCTTTGTTCGATTTTTCCTGAATTTTTGTGTATTCAAGTGAACTTTCTAAAGTGTTTTTATTTATTTTCAATATTGAACATGATGAAACCCCGAAAAGCGTGTATAATTTGTCGTACTTCGCAAAATGATAATCTAACCTATCACCGGTAAGTTATTCACTACATTGGCGTACAATTAGCAATTTCAATTAAAATTTATTACAATTAAGAAAATCAAATAAATAATGAAATGCATATATCCTTTTAGATTTCCTTCCGATAAATCCCATGCCATAAGTGTAGATATAAATTCCTTTCCAAAATATGCGTATTAAATTATTCAAGTAACATTTATATAGGTATTACGGTGAACTCTAACCAATTACACTCTACTGTACGGCTGTGTTTACCTACACCTCTAAAGTTTCCATCTCTCTCAATTATAGGTTCATTGCTATTGACTACAAACTGTATGTTATTGTGCTGTTGTGGCACCTCTATGTTTACTTATTACTCTGAGCTTGCTACGCTGTAATTAGTAGATAGCTGACTAACTTTCTGACTCATCATTAGACTATTCATCTTCTGGTCGTTCTTCTCTTACATCTGGTTTTCTTCGTATGCCATTTTGCTAAAAACATTATCCAAAAAATAACATCAGCTTGTGAAATACAATAAAAACTCGGTTATATATACCTTTAAGAGCCAATACGCCTGAAAGTGGCGCGAACTGATGACAAAATTGTTAAATGTGAAAACAAAATTACCAAAATTAAAAAAATCTTGTGTTTACAAAATTAATTGTCCAAAATGTAATGCAGTATAAATAGGTACAACACAAAGAAATTTTGAAGTAAGATTTAATGAACACTTAAGAGCATATAGATTACAACAACCAGATAAGTCGAACTATGCAAAACACCTACTGGAACATCCAAACTCACTTATACACACCAATGACATTCATATACTACACATTTGTGATAAAAAACAAAATTTAGATTTTCTAGAAGAACTTGAAATTAAAAGACATCTAGCAGATCAACAGTTTAAAGTAGTTAATGAACAAATAAATCTTGGAAGTTCTCCACTATTAAACTGTTTACTTTGATTAAGTCTTCATTTTATACATAGATAAGACATTATTGTAACATAAATATATTAAATTATTGTAAAGATCAGCATGATATAGTTTTTTCCTGGTTTTTCTATATCATTGCACAGTTATACTGATCTTAGAGGGAAATACATCCAGGATAATCCCTTAGGGCTAATAACATCTAGGCTTTAATATTGTTATGTCTTATTACTTCCTTACTTGGTCTAGCCTTAACTACTTATCAACATCAAGTACCTAGCTACAAACAAACAAAATGTAACTTCAATATGTCAATCTGACGATGCTAGTTATTAGCGAAACAGCTGTAATTGCATTTTAAAACGTATTTTTCGAATAAATAGTGGAAGTTTAGTTCAACCGTTCAGTTATTTATTGTTCTTAACAATATTGACGTTACTGTTTCTGTTCTATTTCAAATTTTAAGGGTTGTTAACGATGTTGATCATTCTACAAGTAGGAGACAAAAATGTTCCCGTCTGAACTAAAAAAATCCAAGTGTCCGATTGTTTTTTTATATTATTTACTAAAGGAAAGATTACCTAACGAAGTTTCCAAATTTTTAAAAAAATAATTAATGAAATTTTAACTAAAGCACATTTTTTTAAAGAACAAATTGTACAAAAAATATTTATACAATGGTATAAACTAATAATTATTGATTGTGATAATACTCGCCTCCTTTTTTCAACAACGCTTTCTTCAAGAAAGTTTATTAAAGTTTAATAAATAAATACACAAATTAAAAGTATCTACACCTAACTCAGGCACATCCGAAAACAAGAATAAAATATAAAAAACACAACAAATAATTCACTGGGAATATTTTACCTGAACGAACAAAATACAATAAAATAATAACGACCTCATGTGCATCAAAATTTTAACTCGAAGTGTTACAGAATCTATATGGATTCGCCGCTGAGGGCGCGTTTATCAGCCTTTTAAAATATTTTAAATATTTCAAATTTTAGGTACAATTTTTTCTAAAACTGAGTAAAATTTTAACTCCAAAATTTCAGTACTTATTGATAGTATCATGCCCCACAAGCTATGCATAGTTTTACATACAATTTTTTTAAATAAACCAAAATAAATGTTGTATTTCAAAGAAAAAAAAATTGATATAAAAAAATATGCATGGCCTCTGGCGTATGATGAACTATTCTCACTCCAAAAATTTGGTTTAAATTGAACAATGAACACCGACGAAAAATGTTCCTAAGTAAAAAATTTCAGGTTTTGTCAAGAAATCTGTATTAGTTCATATTTATATTTTTTTAAATTTGATTAGATTAATAACAAAGGAACCTTCAAAATGATGTCACAAAAACAGACCTAAAAGTTATTTTAAAAGTTATTACACTAAATCATTTTTTGGTGGACACACCGCGGTTATTGAGGTAAACAACCCCAACCTATTATCGAGAAGTCTTTTACTATGAATTGCAACTTACTACAGCTAAACAATTGACAATGGAATAATTTTGTGAGAATATGTATACTGTTAAGCTACTGAGCGCGAGAGGTCACCAGAATGTACAATTTTTAATTTAGGACTGTAAATTATGGTGTTGGGGTATCTCATACCCTACCACACCAACGAAGGATTAAAAACGACTTGTTATTTGGGGGAGGTTAAAAAATCATATGCACAACATGAGAGTAAAGTGCTTTTTCTTACCTGAAATGATTACTGTCCATTGCTATACTGCCTTTCTTCCTCGGGAAGAAAGAAACTTTCTCCAATTGAAATATAGTTGTGGGTCAACCGAAGTATCAAATTTTAATCCTTGTAGAACAATATACCTATTACTATTATACGATTTTTTTCGAAAAAGGAAAAAAAGGGAGAAAATACAATTTGTTATAAGTAAGAGCTTAAGTCATCCAGTCAATTCTGACGATTGACTAAACCGTTCAGCAAAATTAATCTCAAATATAGTTGAATAAAACAAGGATTACGTTCATATAAATGTTACAAAACTGCATATGGCGATCGAGATCGAAATTACCCATAAATTTGGGTTTTCAATGCAAATATATGAGTAATTTTACTTTCCTCGTAAATTAAAGTCTCGGTCAGTCTAAATTTCTTAAAAATTAATTAATAACTATAAAGTATCAACTTTTTTAAAAAGCCTTTTTTTGTATTAGATTATTAAAAAAATGTATGAATTGTTTGTTTTATTTTAATACTTCAATCCGAAATGTACTTGTATTTCTATTACCTACTGGTTTATATTTTGCTTAGACGACATAAAATATTTGCTGAATATCGGTGAGCTTCTACATCAGGACCAAATCATTGACTCAGGGTTAGCATATTTTTATTTTTAAATTTCCTTCTGATGTTTTCAAGCGTCGCTAAAAAACGTTCCACTTTATTGGTTAGCTACACTCAAACTTACGTCAAAGATCAAAAGCGTAAAATTTTTAACATAAAACTGTGCTATAAAGTTTACATCCTTTGAGTTACGTTTACTATGCATTGTATATAAAATTATTGTCCTTGTCATAAAATTTAATGGCACATAAATATCCTAGAATTTTCAATGCTGTTTTCATTTTAATTGGATGGACATGCAACAAAAGAATCAGTTCAATACAAAAATTAAAAAAATTACCTACACTCATCACAAAATATAATTTTAAAAAGTGACAAATTTAAATAAAATACCAATTTATTAAAATAATTAGCCTGTGATCATTTTTAATAAAAGGCCATAAATTTCAAATAAAAACCACATTTTTTATAAAAATAATTAAATAAAACAAAAATTAAATGGTAATAGATTTAATTTATTTCCTGTGCCCAGTACTTCAAGTTGATGGAGGATTTTGGAGGTGTGTTTTAAGTAAAAAAAATTACCAAGATCAAGCAGTTAAGTGGCGCCGTAAATTTAAGATGGACTCTTGGCAATTATAAATTGACAAACATACACTTTTGGAGTAGCAGTTGTAATAGTCTCAACTATTTTGAATAGAGAGTTTACAAAACAGATACATAAATAAAACATCTGAAGATTCTTCTAGATCTAGTTTCTGACCAGAGCCCTTATTTTCATCCAGTGGATATAATTACTCCCATAGGAAAGTCAGCCATCTTTCCATCGAAATTACGTTAACCCTATTTTCACTTATTTGAAAATTATTGTAGCTGTACTGACCAATCACTTTGTCTGTGATATAGTGCACAAAATACCACTCGTGATGGAATTTTTCTTATGTCTATCTTTTACTTATAAATTTAACTGAGTTGCTTAAAGAAAACAGCACTGATCTTACGAACTCGTGGTGTGTTCAAATAACTGTTTCGCTTAGAACTAAACCGATTTCAAGCCTAAGACACCTGGTGTTATCCTGATTATACAACTCATAACATATTAAATGCCTATTTTTATTGATGCTTAGCTATCGATAATCATTTGACTAATAAGTGATAATCACACGCGCTGTTATGATAACCATAGTTACGCGCCAAACAAAAAATTATTTTTCGCGAAAAAGTCAGAAAAAGTTACGAAATGTCGCGTTTTGGAACGTTTTCTTCGAAAAATATTGAAGAAGCAATTAAAAATAACAAACCCCTTAATTTCAATAATAAATAATTTATTGTTCAGTTCAGTAATATTTTATTTGTTGTATAATCTTACGAATACAACTCTTGAAATTGTGATTATCGAAATAATTTTAATAATCAAGCTTTGATAACATTTTGAGTATAAATACATGTGATTATCGATATTCACAATTTCACTTGTTATATTATATTATATGGAAATACGAGCTGCCTTTCAATTCTAATTGGTCTGTCAATTTGATATAACCAATTCCGACCGCGAAGCAAAGTTTGACGTCTATCAAAAAAATGATTGTAGCAGTATAAAATGATGGTAATAACAGAAGACTCTGGGACGTTTCAGAACGCCTACTACTGCTTTATTGATAACCAGCGCATAATTCATTTCAGTGTTTTGTAGAAAATCACTTACATCTTGTGGAAGGGAGATTCGTAAAAAAAATAATCGCATAGTCTAATCGTTCTTATGCCAGACAATGCTCCTGCACTTTGCCAAATTAACATTATATTAGAGGCGTTCGATTTTCTAATGGACTTTGAAGTTAAAAATGTGGGCGCCGTATTAAATGACAACAGTGGTTGAAATTGCAACCTGAAAACTGTATTGCCCGGTTTGCAAGTCGCCGTTGACTTCATCATCCGAAAATTCACTTTTATTGTTTCCTCTCCTAAGCTTATAATTAAATCTGAAACTCTATGTAACACTAAATTAATAATAAAAAATTAACAGCTTGATTAAAAATTTATTTTACCGCACTATTTAAAGATTTCGTTCAAGAACCGATACAACCTGAACAAAGTACTGCCGATGAATGAAATTTTTAGGATGATTACTGCAACTTATTTCAGACTCTAACTTGTATTCTGCGTAGTATCTATGCCTTTAAAATCCATTATCTCTACCATCAAGAAGTTAGTGTTCAAGTTCTAGTTCGGCCAACAGTTAGCCAACATAAGAGCTCCTAATATCACTTGAGACATCCTAATAAGACAAAAATAATAGATACTCAAATATTAAACGTATCCTTGAAATTTATATATTTTTTCTGATTTTTGCAGAGTAGTTGTTATGTTTAGATTTTTTTATATATAATCATTTATATACAAAAAATTCATCTGATTATAACAAAAACTTTATTTTTAATTCTCTTATGCCATACTTTTTGTGGTGAATATATTAAAAAAATAAACTATTTCAATATTTAAAATAACTCTGATAATAACCAGATTACGATAAAGGGATTTATTTTTTATTGTTCTTTACTTACCTAACTAACCTAACCTAACCTAACCCTAAGGCAATATAATAAAACTATATATTTTATTTTTTTACAGATTCAATATGGAGTGGTTGATTTCAAAATATCCAATGATCTTAAGTATATTCTACTTATCAGCGAAGTCAAAAAAATCTTCAAATATACTACTTTGGCCAAATATCATATCTACGAAATAGCAACAAGGTAAACAACTAAAATTATTCATTATTTTTCAAAAGTTCTATTGCGAAGGTTGTGTAGTAAATCTAATACAAAAAAAATATTAAAATAAGTAGGTACCTACACAATAAGGTATGTCATTAGTATCATAATGTAATTATTTTTTTTTATAAATTTGGTATATTAAAGTAGTTTTCTTTTTATCACATTTTCTTTTTGATTTTAATGTTGTACATTAAGGTTGTTTGAATAATTAGGTATTCGATGTTAAAATTATCCCATTGATATTTCTCCTAGCAATAGTAAGTAGTAATTTTTATTAACTACAGTAACATCAAGACTCAGTAAATATTAGGTATTGATTTCTTTGTGCAATAAATTTACTATTTACAGTTTATTATTTAGGAATTTTTCAACAGAAGCTACATAGAATGCAATAATTTTTTTTAATTTAGTTTTGAAGCCTTAATCCCCTTAGAATTTTTTTCAAGAAATAAATTAATTATATTTCTCAGAACTTCCCGGCGCAAATTCTAATTTTTTTGATTGCTTAGTAAAAGAAAGGTAAACATTTTTCATGTAATAATTAGCAACATTCTGAACGTTCAAATCAATTTTTCTCAATTTACACTCATCTTTAAAATGTAAACATTTCTAGAACTATAATTTAATCAGAAAAATTTTATGTCATTATAAAGAAAGACATAACATAATTTTGGATAAGCCGTAACGGTCATATACATTCATACAAGCGTTACTATTGAGTATAACATATTACAGGTTTGACAGAAATCGTTATAGTAATATTTTTTTGTATGTTATCTACCACGATACAACTAAGCACAAGGTGTGATATCTAGCGGTTCAAAATATAGATAAACATACACATAGATAGGCATAGGTATCTCACCTGTGGCTCCTCCCAAGGTGAATTAAATGATGGCTAACGCCACCTAGAGAGCCGGCACAGAAGCTCTAACATATTTGACCTGGTTGTTGTCTTCGGTAACAGCCGAAAAAGAAGATTCCTATAATCTTACAGTTTTTGCGGCACATTCAAAATTACTGCAATCTTACTTATATTGTAAAATGGTATTTATGGTCCATTTTTTGATACTTAATTTAAAGTAACTTTATAGTGCGTTTCAAGGTTGATATATAGAAATTTTATATTTATTTGCTTAGTTTATTATTTAAAACTTTTATTTGTTTGATATTCGACATTATTTATCAAAACAAAATTCAGATTATAGATATATAAAAATGTTTCACTTTCTTGTGGCTTGGGAAGCTAAATCACTGGAAAAATGTTTTGATTGATTTTCAATACCACTTCCGTATACAGCACCTCATTTTATCTAATTTATTTTATATTATTACATTTTTCACCAAAAAATAATAAAATTTTCTGTGCACAACATTAATCGCATAAAAAACACTCACAAGGTGACGTCAGTAAGACACGACCAAACATGGCAGATATCTTACCTTCTCTTCTTTGTATCATGATGCCTCCCATGATTGAGAGTGTTTATTAGACAATTCATAACCAGGTATTTTTATCGTTCAGGAATAGTTTAAATTATATTTAAAAAGTTATAGTTAAGACGTAATTAATTACGTTATTTATACTACAGAACGAGGTTCCGTTGTACTTTGCGGCCCACGGAACTTCATGTTAATTTTAAATTTGTTTAATAACTTACCTTAAATAAAGTAGATTATTACAAAAATTTCGTTGGATCATTAACAAATTACTACAAATTTAGTCCAAAATAGTATTGTTTCAATATTATTTAATTCTATTTTACAATAAATATTTTCACTATACTATAGAGGTTATTATCTTTAACTCATTGCAAGTCTGTTTCACTAAAAAATCGAAAGAAAATAGTAAAGTCTTGCCATTTTTCAGAAATATTCTTAAGCATAATTATTTTCAATTGACACTTTGAGGATATAAGTGCATACTATATCTGATAGCAATGTTTAGATGCTCTAGGAAGAGAAATTCATAAACTATTACAGTTCTGTTATCTGTTTATGGGTTAAGCGGCGTTGTCAATGGTGTTTATTTTATTTCAGTTACATTTAATTTGCATTGTGAATGGTTATCTACATTCATTTGTAATAATGAAAATTGAAATACCAAACATTTTTAGAATGTTTATCTCAGAATTGTTTTATATCTTAAATTAAACTTACTAATTTACGACAGTCTTTGTTTTATCACGAATTTTAGTTTAAATTGATATATCTTGATTTTAATACTAACAAACAATGCAATTCTCCCTTTATAAAAAGGTTTATTAATTTTAAATAAATGATATTTAAAATATAGAACTCATAAACTCATAGAGATCTCATCAAAGCTTTACAGTTCCTATTTTGCTGTTTCTTTGTAGAAAATCCTTTGAGTTTTGACTATTCACTTGTTTTCATTTTAACAATCATTACTTTTATTTATAATGAAATTAACAATAAACGACAAATTAAAAATATTATAGAGTTTGTCCACGGATGGGGTTGCCTATAGGAGAAAAATTTTTATTATTCATTTTACGACAAAAAGTCATTCTGGCTAAAAATTTCTGCTTCTTTTAAAAATGAAAATAACACTGAAAAATCTTAGATTGGATCTACAGGGTGTTGCCAAATTAAGAAAACATGAAAATACCTCAAGAGAGAAGTTATTTTTTATTTTACACAAAATTTATATAAAAGAAAATTGTTTATAATCTAAAATAAAGCCTGAATACAAATTTTCAAATTCAAATTCCAATTTTGTGTGTCCACGGATGGAGTTGACCAGAGGAGAAAATGATTATTAATTTTACGACCAAAATTAATTTTTTATGAAAAATTTTTATCGGGAAAATGAGATTCAGATACCAAACATTAGATAAGATGTATAGGGCGTTAGTAAATGAAGAAACAGAAAAAAATTAATTAATTTAAAAATTATAACCCATTTTTATCCCATTACGAGACTAGGCTTAAAATTTGTGTTTTGAAGAGTAGAATTTTTAATAATTTTTTTAAAAAATTTGAAGGATACAAACAATCTTAAAATTCTTTTAACATTGGAATAAAAAAAAAACAATCAAATTTATGATGAATAATTTTTTGCATAAATTTTTCAAAAGGTTCATCAAAAACATGAAATTTAAAGTCTCAAATCGGACAATTTTTCACCAAGTTATGGCTATTTAAAAAAAAAATTTCGAAAATTCATATCTCTCGATTGGCTGAATGAAAAAATTAATAGAAACGTTTTTCGAAGGGTACAAAAAGATGCCCAAATTTCAGCGAAATCGGAGCTGTAAATTCAATCGGTAGGATGAGCTGGCATGGAATGCCCCATATACAATTATATTATCGATTTGTTTTGAAAGGTTTATAAAGTTCCTCGATCATTAAATACCGTTAAGGTGCCAGGAATTTTTTAAATATTCAATAAATCATTCCTATTTTTCAAAACAATTCAATGACACGAACACAGAATTTCTTAATACGCAGGCTTCTGACAGTTTGAATAGTTTGAAAGTGACAAATGGCGAAAGCCGAACAAAGTTAAAGAGTTAGTAGTTGTAATTTAAAAACAAATTAAAATATTTTGACATTATGGAGAAAAATATTGTATACCCCCTTAATAAAAATACAAGATTTCTCTATTTTTCTCCATTCTATCCAAAGTGTGTACTAAGTACTACAGTCCCTTACATTTTGACATTCATTTAAATGGAAATCGAAAACTTCTTTAATTAATTTAAGTGATTAATTCAAATTAATACCTGTGTGGAACATACATAATACGTCTAAAAAAGCATGTTTTAAATGCCTACATTTTGATTCATATGATCAGGATAGTATAAATGTTGTGTAAAGTATTTTCAAGCTATCACGAGTTACCGAAATCCAAACTGCCAACATTGTTCATCTAATAAAAAAAATATTTACATTTCCATATTTGTAACTTAAAATTTGAATTTAACTATAAAGTTAACTGTTACTAACGTTTTGCAATTTGACGTTAATTGTCCCAAAGGATTAACAATTTGACCAGCTGTGATAATCTTTCAGATTAAGACGGCCATTATCTCCTACAGAACTTGACGAAACCGCGCCGTTCCTACAATACGCCACATGGTCACCAGATGGCGCAGCGATCGCCTTCATTTACAACAACGACATTTATTACAAACCCAAAGTAGAGAAAGATTTAATTTGTCGAATAACCTACACCGGTCAATCTGATGTCATTTTCAACGGTATACCCGATTGGATTTACGAAAATTACATTTTGAAGACCTCGCACGCTTTGTGGTTCTCTCCGGATAGCGTCTATTTACTTTATGTCACGTTCAACGACACTAACGTCGGAGAATACAAATATCCTTGGTATGATTCTCAGGAAAATCAGCAAACTTTGTATCCGAAGATTAAGTCTTTTAGGTATCCCAGGGTGAGTATTGTATACTACTAATTGGTTTTCGAGACCTTTTTAATCAGGCGGAAGCACCTACTTTGATTACAGTTATAATTAATTTCAAGAGATGTTGAATGATTATTAATCTTATGATGTAGAGTAATCCTTCTTTAAGGCTGTAACATTTTAGTTATTAATGAATATTGTGGTTTATAATAGAAAAATGAATGAAATTAAGCTTCAACTTGTAGTTACAAAAATCCCTTTAGTATTTGTTTAATCGTTATTGTTGATGAAAATTTTATAATACCTTTATAAATAAAATTTCTTTATCTATACTTCAATAGAGATGTTTTTAAGTAACGAATTGCTTGTCATCATGTTTTTTATTGAAATGTAATTCAATGTCTGGTGGGAATATAGTCAAGGAAGTGGATATTTCTTCTTTAGAAAACGGTCAAATCTGTTTTGGATTTCTTAAAAGAGATTCAAATTACAGAGTGTGCAAGTAGAAAAATATTTTAAATTATTTTCAAAAGTATTTCTTTTTTGTCATGCAAAGTGATATAAATAGTATTAGAAAGGAATTTTGCGTACATGAAACTACCAGGTAACAAATTATTTGATGAAAACTTCATTTACCCACACTTCTCTGTTGGAATTTGTCAGTTTGTTTTATTAAAACGCTTAACTAAGCAATTCTTCAGCTAGATATATTTATTATTATTAAAGTTTTATCGGCTAGTTTTGGAGGGCTAGACATTCGCAATGTTGGCTGATTCACTGTGGTCAAACCACAAAATTTAATGTTAATTTAGATTAAAAATACAACTAGTTTCATTTTAAGACAATCAGGCAAAAACCAAAAGATATAGGTTAGAATCATCAAGAAGTGTATACAAAAAATAATGATAAACCACAACGAAAGAAAAGGGAAAGTACTAGTTAATTAATCTAAAGCCGTGATAAATGACAACAAAGTTAACCTGTAGTGGCTACTAGAATACTCAAGGGTAGATAAAAATGAATAGGCTGAATTATCAGCTACTGTTGGTCCAGAACCGGCTAGGGTTGATGAATGCAACGGTATAACCAGAGATTGGATCAACAAAGAACACACATATTTTGTTTATAACATTTTTATGAATAAGTTGTATTTTTCTTGGTTATAAAAAACAAAGATACTTAAAAAATTTACTTTTTAATGAATGCCTGTTATCTTGAGAATTTTATATTTTTTTCCTCTTGGGAATTAACTATTCAAAAACATATATTGTGTTTACGTCAACCAAAAATAGCTTTCAAATAGCTTCAACAATCTTTCACAGCAACTTTATCACGATTAGATAAGTTCTGTAACTGTTTATCAAAAGTTAATGTTTCCAGTTTTTCAGAAAAATTTACGTTTGGCATTATTGCTTAATTAATATAAATATAAACAAAATAAAAATTACATATGTGCTTGTTTTTTCTTTTTCAGGTGGAAACCCCCAATCCGGAGGTTTCTGTTTGGATAGTAAACTTAACAACAGTAAAATATTTGTTTCCATTTGAGTTAAAACCGACCAATAGTGTAGAAAGTGACAGTTATGTTACGAGCGTCAGATTTCATGGAGAAAACAATGTGGGAATCGTATGGTTGAACCGATCACAAAACAAATATGTTATTGTTAGCTGTAGGTCACAGAATAATTACAACTGTTCTGATGTAAGTATTGTTAAATATAAACCCATTTACTTATATCTGGTATCTATAGCTAGTATTTCATCCTAGATATCTGTGTATTCTTTTAAAATACAAAATAAATTTTTCGTCTACCCTTAGTCAATTTAAAAAATTATGATTTCCCATACCACTGTACTAGGTGCGTTAAATGTGTCATTAGAATAACAAAAGTTAACTTTTTATCAAAATTATTTATTGAACCTACCTAAGTTTGAAAGCACATTAAGTCAAATTACAGGATAATAAAAAGGGAAATAGCGTATAATAGTTAGACAATGATCTAGTAGCGTTGAGTGAGAAATATAATAAAAGACGCAAAAATTATTTATAGATCCTTCAGATGAAAATCTGAATAATGTCCAAAGACCAAAACTAATAAAAACAGAAAAGTTAGGACACTGGAAAACTAATATTATTTGTTCGTTTATTTCTACCATGCTTTATTTAACCAAATTAATAGTTTTTACCCTTACTTCGTGGAAAATATTTTAATCAATAATGTGTTTTGTTTTTATTATTTAAATAACTTTGGAATTCTGGCATATATGCCAATAATTATACCTCAGGTATTTTCCATTTTGTGTAGTTTATCATGAAACTTATTTGAGATATAAAAGTTTAAACGCAAAGAAATATTAAGTTATTTAAAAAATAGAAAAAACTATTTTGAAAAATACTCATAGGGGTTTTCATCATAAAGTTAACTTTTTAAAAAATATAAGAAAAAAATATTATTTAAAAAAAATTGTTTATTAAATAAATGAATTAAAAAAAATTGTAATCCAAGAGAACAGAAAGATTCCCAAAAAAATGTTATCTCAATTTTATTATTTAGATGCAAAAATAAGATGTTATAATTAACAAACGCATTTTTAACACCAGATACTTTTTTTAAAAACGTTTTTTCACTAAAAAACAATTTCATTAACCAATAAATTACAAAAACCAATTTTGATTAGCTCATAAATAATGCATCCCTTTTTAACAATTTTTTAAACAATACTTTTAAAAAATAAATATTTGATGTAGCTTTTAACATTTAAAAATCGAGACATTCGAGATATCGAAAAAAAAATGTGTTAATAATTATTTTATTGATCTTAAATTTTGACGTTTGTTCAATTGCTAATAAAAAAATTAAAAAATGCAAATTTTTGAATTTCTCTAACTAGGATCTATTTGTTAGCCTATTTAAAATAATTTGATGTAAATGTAAATGTGAACCAGACTAATTTACTTTACTATTAATTTTCACACTTATACTATTACATACATTAAAAGTAAATAATTGTAAATTTGTTCTTTATAACAAACTTTTTAAAACGAAAGTTATATTTATTTTAATACAGTTTATATCCAATGATATAAGTTTATAAATATTGTATGTAGTTAACTAAAAAACCGCCTGAACCCGCTTTTAAAATAAATATTCGTCCGTAAACATGTAAACGAGGCGAAGGTACCAATTTTAATGAGCAGTATTGGGAAATACTCTGGATTCTCCATAAGGCACAAAATTTTATAATGCGTTGCGTCTCTTCTTATATTGATTACTCAACGCCATTAGTAAACTTTAATTCTCCACATTATTAGAAATAGTTGACCTATTAAGAATTAATATTTAAGTAGTAAACAAAATCCTATATAATAAGGGTGCAGTTAAATCGGTATCATTTTGGGAAATTTTTCTATTCATAGTTCTAGAGAAAAAATTAATGGTCTAAAACTTACGAAGATACTAAGATTTGTCAGAAATATTATTTTACACGATAGTAAAAGTGGTTTATTAAAAACTGGTTTAAAAAAAGAAAGTTGGATAAGATTGCCGAAGGATTTGGGCAAAGAATTTGTTGTCACAGGTGTCGTGGTTATATATTTAATGACAGGAAAGTAATGGACGGTGGTAGAGTTGACTGTGTTAAAGAAAAGAAAAATAGAAATTTTGTTTCCACAGAGGAGAATTGACTTGGATGAGAACGAATTATGCGAGCTTTTGGAAGATTTACGAAGAAAGGAATAAGGGGACAAGAAGAAAAGAGCGCTAGCGATAGATCAACCGGTTACCACCGGAAAGTGGGAAGTTACTCACCAAGGAGTACGTTTGCCTTGTAAGAGATGTTTTTTTGTACCTAGCAATGAGAAAATAAATTGCTCAATTGTGGAAAAGAAGCCAACCTATTGTTAATTTTGAAAAGAGCAAAGCCACGGGTTAAGGGGTGAAGTCTTACAGACCTCTGTGTTTAACAAAAATCAGAGTCAAATTGTAGGATTGTAAGATTTCTTTGAGTGGTAGTGAGGTTTCAGGAAGGGAAAGTAGCTCTTAATGACTATTAAAGATGGGTTGGGCGAATTGGATAAAAGAGGGAACAAAATATATCCGGTAACCTCATTGGACTTTAGAAATGAGTTTAATACCGCCCCGACAGGAGTGATTGTTGGTGAGCTAGCTGACAAGGGGCTTTCTAAATGTATAACTATGTTAATAGTGCTAGGGACTTTTTTAGAAAAGGTAAAGTAGTCCCAGGAAATGGTGGAGAGTATTGAGTGATGTAGCTGTGGTACCTAGGTCAATGCCTAATATAGAGGTACCAAATAGTAAAAATTTGAATTTATATTGTAATCCCTTTATACGGGGTACCGGTGTAGAAATTTATATGAATGTTTTAGTACAGAAAAGTGGAGAAAGGTATAGCAAAGGATGCTATTGGTGTCGAAGTAGCGGACAGTGTCAGGTGGGGTATTTTAGGAAATAGTGGAATACAGTTTACGGAAGATATTAAATGGAAAAAACTGGTAGAATTAAGTATTAAGCGAAGAAAGAAAGGGGATAGGAGGAATAGATAAGGTAGGTTGTAGACGTAGAAGGGTGGAAATCTTTGTTATCCAGATGTTATTAAAATATGGACATATACCCACATAAAAGGAAGGATGCAGGATGAGGCATGTATCAACTGTGGGAATTGGATGGGTTTTAGTAAGGTTGGCTCTTGCGTTGAGTAGTAATTGTGAGTAATAAAGAAGTGTATGAATCTCGTTATAGAGATTCCTACACTCCCATTGAAAGGTTGAGTACCTGGAGCAGATTTCCACCTGAAGAAAATTAAAGACTAGTGCACCGGAAGATCTAAGGGTGGGTTTCTTTACGCACATGTGTGTTTAATTTAAAATACAGAGAAATCGTCTCTTAAATTTTCCCGATCTTTTAATAGCTGTTACATGCTTCTTTTTTCGTTATATTATCTTTTCCCGTGGTTTTAAACTATGAAATGAGAAAGAGGAATGTATTTTTTCCAACTGCTAATCTTTTAAATTCATAATCATCAAACTTTCCTCTTTACAAAACTAAAACCACCACACTGGATATACAATACTATTTATTTTTAAAAATTAAATGTGTCAGACTGAAATGCGTAAGACAGACATCTTTAATTATGCATTAAAAAGTTTATATATCTTTAACTTTAAATATTGTTATAGTTCCACATTGAAAAAGAACATATTGGATGGACAGAACCTATTTTCCATCCAGTTTTTAATTTCAACGGTACCAAAGTTTTGGTTAGACTTCCAGTAAAAGATGGCGACAATGGTCACTTCATGCACGCTTGTGAAATATTCAACAACAAAGTTAGACCTCTGACACACGGAGCTTTTGAGATTACCAGAATATTGGCTTGGGACGAAAGCAACTCAAACATGTGAGTTACAACACATTACCCTACTTTCATATATCAATGTTTAATTCAACTTTGCTTTTTTCACAAGCTGATTGTATTTGTCGATTAAAATGAATATAATTTAACACTTAAATCTAATACGAAAATAGTTAATCAAACTGAAATGTTAAGAACGGTAAACCACTAAACGTTTGAACGAAACACTTTTTATTTGACAAATAGGTTTTTAAATTCAGTTACAGCTGTTTCACTAAAAACAAGCATCGTCAGATTGACAGTGAAGTTACGGTTTGTTTGTTTCTAGCTAGGTACCTACCTGATGTTAATTAGGTAGTGTTAAGTAAAAAAACATAACAAAATAAAGCCCTATACGATTATCTTGAATGTATGTCTCTCTAAGATTTAGAATGCAATGATTGAGAAAAATCAGGTTAAAACTATATCATGCTGATCTTCACAATAATTTAATATATTTTTGTTACAACTACGTCTTATCTGTGTATAAAATAAATACTCAATCTAAGTAAACATAGATAAGATAATATAACATAGATAATACTACCTAATCAACATCAAGTACCTAGCTACAAATAAAAAAATGTAACTTTAATAATATGTAAGCTTTTAGCAAAACAGCTACAATTGAATTTAAAACGATTAGTCAGATTCGTTGCCTGATCCGATAGGAATTGCAATGGGTTCGAACAGTTCTTTAATATTGATATCAACACTTCACAATTGTTCTTATTCCTTCTTCACGTGGTTTATGGCATTGGTCCAATTTTTTCCCTATTACGTGTCCAAAAGAATTTAGGTTGCTAACGTCATTCAATTTAAAAGTTGTAGGTATTGTTTCTTGCCACCTTTTTTACCCGTGCCTATATTAATTCTATAGGGTTTAATTGACTGATAATTTGGCAAACATAATACATTTATTCCTTTTTCCTTCGCCATTTCGTAAATTACATATCTTTTATATTGTAATTTGTGGCGCTTTGCAATTTGCAGTAATTCCGTTTTCAGTATGGTGTCGTCAAAGAAATATTCTTGCTCTGGAGCCACTCTTAAATATCTCCTTATTTCGATGACGGCGTTGGTAACTTTTTTAGTTTTGAATTATAACTGCCGTTATCTAGTATAACCAATGCACCACTTGCCAAAACGTCCAATAGCTGGGAAAAATAAGCTTCAAAAACATCAGAGGTCATTTCCTCGTGGTAATCTTTGGTTGACTTTGTTACAAAGTCTAATAACTCATTTTCTACAAACCCATGTTCACTGCCAATGTGTGCGATTATTAGTCTTTTCCTCGAGGACCATTTAATCCTGCTGAATATCCCTCCAAAAATGCCTGACGGAAATTTGGAATACTGGTGTCCATCCAACTTTTTAATACCTTTTTTATATTGTGCACTTATAAAAATCTTCATTATAAAACGCATTTGCGTATCGTAATGTAACTTTTACGCACGCAAATTTTTGTTTTAAATGGTTGGCGACATGAGTGAAGTATCTAAAGGCAAGACTATTGACAATGACATTTGTGGGTTAATAGCAATTTATTAATTTTATATTGTTCTTTAAAAAAGTATTTGTGAATATGAATATCATCTTTTACTTATATAATATATTATTATTGGCGTATTAGTGATCTAAAATTATTTTAAAACATTAACATTTCATAATTTAAATGTCAAAACTGTCAAATGTTATAAATTACACAGAAGCCCATATGAAATGCGTTGTTTAATATATTATTAAGTATAGTGTTTTCCAGCAAATATTTTCAAAAATTTCGTTTTTTATGCGACTCATACTTAAAATCAATTTCTTTTGGGAGTTTCCATAACGTATTTTGTCCAAATTTGTGAATCGTATCTACTTCTGCTATAACAGTCATTACTTTGTGCAAAGTCGGAATTTCTTTATTTAAGTACAAAGATATCTTTATTAAAGTTACCGACCATAATGGACTTTTTTCCTAGTGCATCATGAAAATTTAAAACGTTTAGAAAACGCACTTTGTATTAAATGAGCCACTTGAACTTGTTTACAATATTTACAATTTAATGACTTTGCTTAGCTGCCAACTCCAAACAAATAAACTATAATAAGATGGACTTTCACATAGTAAGGGTTAGTAGAATAAATTTCATAAACTGAAACGAATAGGTAATGAATTTATAAAAAATTTAAACGTAACATTTGATCATAGATACCTCATATTTTTAAATTTTATAAAAACGCGAATCTATTACAAAGTATTACAATGGTTTGTGACATAATTTTGTAAATAGATAATTACCACTGGTAACGTTTAAACAAAAAATGCGTTTTAAAATAGATAAAATCATCGTCCATAACAAATCACCTGTTATATAACAATTACGTAGCCAGTTATAGTATGTAGGGAAAGGGATCGATATTGTTCGATTCTATATAGGAGAAATTTGGTAAAATTTACCACAAAACTAAATAAAAATGATCAATGAATGCTCGGTTGATCAGGACAAAAAAATTTGTCTAACATAGTAGTGTGTTTAGCATAACTAAAAAGTTTATATCATACATATTATAAGGAAGAGGATATGTCTAAGTGTAACAGTGGTTGTTACATGGAAGAAAAAATTGGATTATGTGGAATTTAAAATATTAAACGCCGAGATTGAGAAAGAGGAGTATAAAACTCATCTTAAAATCTAAACATTCTGGTAACAAAAGGTGAAATAATGTGTACAGTACGTTGTCTGTTATGTTGGTAAATTTTTTCTCATATTTAATTTCTAAGATTTAAACTACTAAAAGTTTCCTACTTTAATAATAACCTGCACTAACAGGGCTCTGAAGTTAAAAAAAACTAATTTCAATTCCTACTGTTATATAAATATGTAGCTATATCAAGGCTGTTTTATCGGTGCACTATTTTAGCGTTTCCTTAATATCTCGACTATTTATGAATAAAATCATTTAATTTTTTGCAGAGACATTCAAAAGACAACTCCAAACAATCTGCAGGTTTTAGATTGGTTTCTATTTTTTTTCTAATTAAAAACTAATGTTTAATTTTGTTGATTTTCAAAAATCATAATTTGGAAACCTACAGATTTTTCTTTATTTTTTTTCCAGTTTTTATTATTTCGATATCGTTTAATGTTTTTAACACTTAAAAATTACAGCTAAACGAGTTTTCAGGAAATTATTACCAAAAATAAAAAAGTAACAGAAATGTCTGACTAAAACAAAAATTATAAATATATATAATGTAATGAATATTATGATTTGAGAGATTATTTATTGATTTATTTTTTTATAAACTTAATTGATTAATATATTTGGTATTATTTAAATGTTCTAATAGTAGCAACAAGATCTTTTTCTCAGGGGTGTTTGGTTACGCCAGTTTCCAGTTGGATTATTAGGTATGTGAATGAAAAATTTGATTCAATTATAATTATAAATTTATTACAAGAGTTAAATAAAAACAGTAATAATGAAACTAATTTAGAAAAATAAGAAAAAGAAAGGCCTTTTATTAACTATAAAAGAACTTACTTGATGTGAATTAAGTTAAATTAACCAATGTTGTTTATGTAATGGCAAGTAAGATTATCAAATACACTAATTATTAAATATCAAGTAAATTCCTTCGTTTTTAAATTATAAAATTCAATTAACTACTACAAAAAATTTTTAAAGTTTACAATTTTATCTGACCTTGATATAAAGTCCTGCTTCCTGATTGGTGGAAAAATCTGTAGTTGATCTATGAGAAACGGAGAAGTGATCGTGGAATTTCCGTCTTTGGTAAAATGTCGTGTTGTTAGACATTTGGATTCTCGTGTAATACTATTGTGTTTTGTTTGTTCCTCAAATTTGATACAGTTTAGTGTGGGTTACAGTTCCTTTAATTGTACTATTAATAGTAAGTACTCTTATATTCTTCTTTTTTTTTATCAATCGAAAATGTTTTAATTTCACCTTTTGATTAGTTTTTAATGTCACTTTTGGCACTTTGTTTTACTTTATAATTGTTTTACTTTGTATATTTAACGTCACTTTATTATAACTACTTTAAAAACTGTTTGTTCACTTTTTAACTGACTGTTCACACTCACTGATCTTCTCTGTTTGACTTCCAATAATAAACTACCCTTACGACCTCTGTTCAAGTCTTTCATAGGTTTCAAACTTTCTAGAAATTTCCTGAATTATCATTTGCTAAGAACACTATATGCCTCTCTTTCTTTTTTAAATATGACTAGACATTCTTACTTCGTCTATCATCGATCATTCCAGATTAAAAAATATAGTAAAATACATCTGTCTCCTTTTTACACATTATCTGTCTTTTTTTACACATTATATAATCAATGTTCCGAAATTTCTAGTAAGTTTTAAATAACATATTTATGTACTAGATAATATAATATTGATACATTACATAATAAAATAATTTCTAACTTAAAATTCTCTTACAAATACACAAAATATATAATAAAATAATACAATATAATAAAAATTATTTGATTTAGTTATATTAAACAACTTCTGTTGATATTATAATCATTCTACTATCGTCAAATATTTAAATATCACAATAAATATATATATACATAATAAGGTGTATAGCTCGACGAATCTGTTTTGAGTTTTTTTACTAGTTATTGTAAATTTAATCGATATAATATTAAGACCAAATATTTTTTTTATTAATATATTGTTTTTGGGGATTTTCCATATTGACTAAGGTAGAAGACTTTATTTAGACAACACTACTTTCAGAAACTTTAACAAACTCTGATACTTTAAATCGTAAGTTCGGATAATAATTATTTTTGCTCATATGACAGTGATGACCCTTATGGTTAATGTTATAATTTGGTTATCAATTTAAAATATATTGTATCTAAAAAAATACAGTACATTTAACTTGTATTCAATAAAAAATTCGTTAAATCTATAGTTTTTATTTTTTATATTTTGCAAGATTAAAAAATTAGCAACTAAAACTTTTCTCGAATTTTTTGGAAAACTAGTAATTGTTCTTGATTTTTTCTAATCAAATCTTGATTGAATTTTTTTTTGCTAGAATTAAAATATTATTTTTAGATAATTAGTTTTGAAATATTATTATTTAGAGCTGATGTAAATCAATCGCCGTCTCTATTATTCTAGGCTGATAAAAAATAAGAGTGAGTTTGCCAGCCTGTCTCCCGGTTATGATGAACTTCATCTCGCACGTCTTGTGCAACACGGAGTAGCCCCAAGTGTGTGTTATTGTATTGGTATAATGTCTAGCATTTACCAAAAACAATTTAGGCAGGTATCTAAGAAAAATAGAAATAGAAGAAGTGTTGTTTATTTATTTCTGTTTTTTACTCGTTTTAGAACTGGTGGTTTTTTAACTATTGTCTCTTTCTTAGTCTAACTTGTCACTTTTCCTGTCTCTAAATTCTAATTTTTATATTCATGAAACCTTCAGGATAAAATAATAAAATAGATGCGAAACGTCGACATGTTGTTTGTCACATCAACCCCACCATGTTCGCTAATATTTACTTCTTTGACAGCCAATAAGATTGTGGAACCAAAGTGTCAAACATTGATGGAATGTACAGTCATAAAGCAACCATTATCGTCACAATATTTTTTTTCCTAAAAAATAAATTATTTTTCTTAGATACCTACCTAAATTGTTTTTGGTAACTGCTAGACATTATACCAACACAATAACACACACTTGGGGCGACTCCGTGTTGCAAAAGACGTGCGAGATGAAGTTCAATCTCATTGAGCGTTGAAATAAGAGTGAATTATTTGGCGTTTAAATGTAGGTATTCGCACTAAGCCAGTATTACGTGCAGAGATATTTTATAGGATAGATGAGGGACCTCTCAACTTTGCTCGACGAAAAAGCGGTAGAACAGCCTTAACTTATTTGTTAAACACATATGAAATTATAGATTATTTAAATTAAAAATAATAATCTTTTGCTTGTTACAGCAAGAGTTTGATTTGGCATTTTTAAATTATTATCTATGATTAAGAATAATAAAAAACTCTTCGTTTTAACGTAACTTTCAAGTTTATTTGAAAAAATATGTTTTAAATCACAATGACGGCCGTTTCGCTAAGAAGCATCGTCATTATTGTGATTTAAAACATATTTTTTCAAATAAAGAGTTTTTTATTATTCTTAATAAGATGGACTTCCAAAAAGTAAGAGTTAGTACAATAAATTTAATTATCTATGATTACAAAACAAAACAAAAATGAATAAACCACCGGAAAAATGGTATAAATCAACGGAATGGTTCAATTTATTCAGTCATAATAAATGATCTCAATCTTAAGATATTTTCTAAAATGGTAAACGCTTCAGCAGCAGCTTTTAAGTTGATAAAACGTTTTTAAAAAGGAATGATGTCTATGTAGAGATTAAACAAAGTTAGGGATAAACTGGGTACATTCTATCTGACTCCTTAGTCTATGTCGACCTCTTTGTTTTTTTAAAGACTTGCGACCGTGCGATATGGTGTTATCAAGAGAACTTGGTCTGGTTTCAATCGAGTTGCACGCAAAATCTATTTATTTTCTGTTTTTTTGTTTATAATATATTTGACAGTACTTGTTTTTGACATAAGAAAATTAAAATGTCATTCATTATCAATTGCAATGTAAAATTGTACAATGTTGTATCTACACAATAAAAGGTGTTAAGCAAGACAAATTACTGGTTATCATTACTTATTAAGTTAAATAATAAACATAATTTGGTCCTTCGTGAGTCGGATTAACCAGTAAATCGTGAAGAATACAGTTATTTCCGATTAAAGTGCAACAATTTTACACCATTTGGCCCTGCCTGCAAAACACAGTCTGGTTAGGTGTTTGGACGATCTCTACTTCATTTACAATAGAAGCACAAAACCAGGAATATTACGCGGTAAAATCCGATAAGAAGTTGAGTATCCTTTTTTAATTCCAGGGTAAGATCTTTAATTGTTTACTGTTTTGATTTGTATCAGAGTGTATCAAGCTTGGGCAACATAGTAAGATCGCATTTGATTACGGTTTAAGTTCTATTAATAATACTTATATTACCACTTCTGTCAAGTCAAACATAATTTAAAGTACAAAATGTCTACCGAGGAACTAAAACGTAAAAGACGTGGGATAAAAAGCAAACTTACGATTTTTTCTAAATTCATTTCGCCGTTTTTAAATAAAGATGTTAGGGATATTACCGATATTGAGGCTATAAATATCAAAGAGAGATTAGAGAAATATCAAACACTTATTCATGAATTTGACGAGATTCAATTGCAAATTGAATATAATATTACTGGTGAGGATGTAGATGTAGAATTAGAAGTAGAATTTAATGAAAGATCACAGTTTGAAAGTACCTTTTATGATCAGTTGAGTTTGGTAAAGAATTTAATGTCACAGTTAACTGTAAATAATCATAGTTCATCTTCATCCAACCATAGTGGTCCTAGTCAACCTAGTGAACAAAAAAACTTGAATAACTTGGTAAAATTGCCTAAAATTTCTCTACCCACGTTTCGGGGTAAAAATTTAGAGTGGTTAGAATATCGTGACACGTACGAATCCTTGATTCATAGTAATGAAACTCTTAGTGAGATTCAAAAATTTCATTATTTACGCGCATCTTTGGAAGGCGCTCCTGCCGACATTCTCAAAACCATAGAGTTTAGTACTCAAAATTATTCCACTGCTTGGAAGTGCATTACTGAACGGTACGACTGTCCTCGATTGTTAATAGATTACCATGTCAAAGCATTATTTAATATCGAGCAGGTAAAAAGAGACAATTCGGTAGAACTTAGAGCTTTAAGTGATACACTGATGAAAAACTTAAGAGCTTTGAAACAGTTGGGACAGCCTACAGAAAATTGGGATGTATTAATAATTGCCTTAGCTTCAGAAAAAATGGACAAATCATCTAAATTTGAATGGGAAAAACTAAAAACAAGTAAAGGTATTGTTCCAACTTTTGAAGACTTTAAACTTTTTCTAAAATCGAGAGCAGAATTTCTAGAATCACTTGAGCATAATATTTCTCCAGACACTCGCTATACAGAGAAACCAATCGAAAAACGTAAGTCACACATAACTAAGGGTTTTTTGTCTACAGACAACATCGAAAAAAAAGGTTCTAATGCTCAGTCGTATTCCCCTGTTTGTCAGTTATGCAAGGGCTCACATTTTATTCAAAATTGCTTGGAGTTTTTGAGGTTATCTAGTGAGGAAAGGAGTAAGATGGTCATTTCTCTTAGAATGTGTTTAAATTGTTTGCGTTTTGGACACATATCCAAAAACTGTAGAAATTCTTTGTGTAGAAAGTGTCACAGAAAACATCACACCTTACTACATTCCGAAAGTAGCTCAGGCTTCAATCAAAATTACTCAAATTCAGAAAATATTACTCATGTCAATAATACAAATAATTATGTACAGTCAGACCCAGAAACTACAAATCAGAATCCTGGTACCAATGCTCTTTCGGCAAGTGGTTTAGTTGATGGTGTACTCTTGTCCACGGCTTTTATAGACATAGCAGACGCGAAAGGAAAATTGCATGCTATTAGAGCACAGCTTGACAGCGGTTCCCAGTCGAGTTTCATTTCAAAGGCATTATGTGAGAAGTTGGGTTTGAAAGTGGAGAAAACAAATATTTCGGTAAAAGGTCTTAATGGTACTCTATCTAGCATCGATTTCAAATGCAATGTTTCACTGCAGTCGCAATATTATAACTTTTCCGAAAATATTACTTGTTTTGTTTTGCCTTAAATTACGGAAAATATACCTAATATAAGCATTGACGTGAGTAAGTTGAATATTCCTAAAAATATTAAACTAGCCGATCCAACATTTTATATGCCTGGAAAGGTCGATATGCTGATAGGTGCAGACCTGTTTTGGCATTTATTGAGTAATGGTCAGCATATACTAGGTCACAACAAACCAATATTACCGAAAACTCGACTTGGATGGATCGTGTCCGGTCCTGTGGCCAAACTTCAAACTCCGTCTATTTCATGTAATTTTTCAAATCATTTTGAAACAAACATTCAAAATCAACTATCTCGGTTCTGGGAAATTGAGGAGTTACCTAAGGTAAAACCCCTGTCCCAGGAAGATTCTTTATGCGAAAAGAGTTTTGTGGAAAACTTTAAGCGATTACATAGTGGCCGTTTCGTAGTTTCCTTACCATTAAAGGATTCTGTTTCAAAACTTGGTGAGTCATACAGTCAAGCTAAAATTCGTTTTCTAAAACTAGAAAAGAATAAATTACAAAAGGATCCAGTTTTTAGGAAATTGTATTGTGACTTTATGGAAGAATATATTACAATGGGACATATGAAAAAAGTTACAGACAATGAACATGACAATAAAATTACATATTACAAGCCACATCACGGTGTCCTCAAGGAGGACAGTCTAACAACAAAATTACGCACTGTTTTCGATGCATCTGCACCTTCATCCTCTGGCTATTCTTTAAATAGTTTACAATCTATTGGCCCTACATTACAAGACTCTCTGTTTTCAATTCTAATACGATTTCGAAAGCATGGTATTGTGGTCTCTGCTGACATTGAAAAAATGTACCGAAACGTAAATATTTCTAACGAGTACTTGCCTCTGCAACGAATTCTGTGGAGATTTCATCCTAGCGATGCTCTTGAAACATATGAACTCCAAACGGTTACTTACGGTACTACTTCCGGGTCATTTTTAGCAATTCGTTGTCTCTACCAGCTTGCATTAGAAAATGAAAAGGTAGCCCCTGAGTTTTCAGAAATTATCAAGTCAGATTTTTATGTGGACGATATGCTTACTGGTTGTGAGTCAGTTGAAGAAGCGGGGCGCATATGCATTGGCGTATCCGACATATTACATCAGGGTTGCTTTAATCTTCGAAAATTTATGTCGAATAGTCCTGAAGTTTTGAAACAGATTCCCCATAGTGATGAAAATGCTAAAATAGTGAACCTAAGTGAAAATCAAAATGCTAAAACATTAGGCTTAATTTGGAATCCGTCCTTAGATAAGTTAATGTATAAAATTAGCAAACAACAAAATAGCGTGCCTGTAACGAAGCGAGAAATCTTATCACAAATTTCTCAAGTATTTGATCCGCTTGGACTCTTAAGTCCATGCATAATTGTTGGAAAAATTTTAATGCAAAAGTTATGGTTGGAGAGAATCTCTTGGGACGAGAGTGTTCCATTACATTTGCATACAACTTGGGCAATCTTCAGCAGAGAACTTCCTTTACTGAATAGTCTAGAAATTGATAGACATGTTATTTGTGACAATCCTCAATGGATAGAGCTGCATGGTTTCGCTGATTCCAGCGAGCGTGCTTATGGTGGATGTATTTATATCAGGTCAATCGATCAACATGGCAATGTAACCATAAAATTGCTTTGCGCTAAAACTAAAGTTGCTCCACTAAAAACAATAACCATGCCCAGATTAGAGCTTTGTGGTTGTTTAGTAGTTTCAAGATTGGCAGAGCAGGTGGTTAAATCATTTAAGTTATCATTTAACGCAAAGTTTTTGTGGTCAGATTCTACGGTAGTACTGGGATGGTTAAAGACAGAACCAAGTATGTTAAAAGCTTTCGTGAGCAGTCGCATTGCAGAAATACAAGATATTACTTCAGCCTATTCTTGGAACCATATTCCTGGCGACATTAATCCTGCAGATATTTTGACACGAGGGGTAAAACCAAGTGAAATCAAAATTCTAAGCTTATGGTGGTTCGGTCCAAAGTTTTTAATGCACGAAAAATCATCCTGGCCTTGCACTATTGTTAAATCAAACAATCTTCCAGATATGCGCAAATCTAATACTTTTTCTTTTCAACAAATAACTGAATGTACTTTCATAAATAAGTTCTCTTCATTACTTAAATTAAAAAGAGTGGTTGCTTAATTTTATCAAGTTAAATCAAGAATTTGTTATTAATAAAATGTCAAATGATGGTATTACTTGGAAATTTATTCCTCCATACTCACCACATTTTGGTGGACTGTGGGAGTCGGGTGTACGCTGTACCAAATATCACTTGAAACGGGTAATCGGGGAAACGTCTTTAACATTTGAAAGCTTGTATACACTTTTGGTGCAAATCGAGGCTGTGCTCAATTCAAGACCCCTCTCTCCCTTATCCTCTGAGCCCTATGACCTCTTACCTTTAACACCAGCTCACTTCTTAGTCGGCAAGCCGCTAACCTCAGTACCAGAACAAGACGTTAGTACAATTCCTGTAAATCGCCTCTCCGTATTTCAACATATACAGCAAATGAAGTTTCACTTCTGGAAGAGATGGAGCAAAGAGTTTGTTTCGGAACTTCAGAAGCGGGTAAAATGGAAAACTAACCAAAGTTCACTAAAAGAAAATACTCTGGTCCTTGTAAAAGAAGAAAACATGCCACCTGGTCGATGGAAACTTGGTAGAGTCCTAGAAATTCATCGTGGAAAGGATGATATACCGCGAGTGGCAACTATTAAGACTGATTCTGGGTTGATAAAACGCGGTTTTCAAAGCATTTGCCCATTACCTTTAGAATGAACAGTAAGCCTAGTTATTATGTGTTGTTTTAGGTTGAAGCCTAGTGGTTTCAAGTTGGGGGGTATGTTAACGGCTTAAAGACTTGCGACCGTGCGATATGGTGTTATCAAGAGAACTTGGTCTGGTTTTAATCGAGTTGCACGCGAAATCTATTTATTTTCTGTTTTTTTGTTTATAATATATTTGACAGTACTTGTTTTTGACATAAGAAAATTAAAATGTCATTCATTATCAATTGCAATGTAAAATTGTACAATGTTGTATCTACACAATAAAAGGTGTTAAGCAAGACAAATTACTGGTTATCATTACTTATTAAGTTAAATAATAAACATATTGATATAAATATATGAAAATTTATTAAAGAACTTAATACATATAAATTATCGATACAGCCCCTTCCAACTCTAAATCCAGACTGAGTTTCGGAAAACGTTGCTTTGGTACAATAAACGGAGAATCTTCCTGAGATATACTGGGTGGATATTTTCAGAAAACAGTTTAAAACTAAGCTCCTATAGTTATCATCAAAAGATTCTTTGAGGAGCATGGAAGAGAAGGATATTACACCGGCAAAGGTCTTAATTCTTATTTTAGTCTCTATTTTCCACACGGGGTACTAGAATTATCTTTAAAATAGCAAATAATAACAAACATTTTAATATAAAGAAGGATTTATCATTTCTCAAAATATTCGCATTAATGCTCAGTACACTTTTGCATTACTATTTTTATTGAAAGAGCTAATTATAAATTAACCATTTTTTACTTTACATTTTATTTACATAATATTAGTGCAATTAATTAAATTTTCTTTCAGATAGTTAATAGTCGTTATATGCTGGGCGTTTAAATAACAAATGTGATTATGCATGACACGGTTGAGTTACTTCTTTAACACAAAAGTGCAGAGTAAGTGTTTGTGAAGTTAAACTTTGCTTTTATAAATTAATTAAAATGCGAATGTTTAATATTTCATAAAACTTATAGTAAGTTCTTTTATTATTTATTTGAATTTTTAAAAGTTTGCCCGTATCCTGTTACTGGAAAAGTTGTTCTGACTTTTGTCGTCGACATGAGAACAAATACATCACAGCTTGTGAAATAATTTATCGTAACTATATACTTTCTTTGTTAAATATGTTGTGAACCGCTATTTTATTTTTAAGTAGACAACAATGCTGATGTTTCCGCATATTACAAATATAAGAGTTACAAGAAATCCTAATTCGTATATTTTTACTTCTATTTGTCCTGACAAATATCTAGAAAGTAATAACTGTGTTTTCAAAGTTTTGCGTTTTCCGCAAACATAATAGACTCAAAAAAAAAACAATAAAACTTTTATTCTGGAAATATAACCAACTCAATTTTGTTTGTTACACAAGCTTATTTGAAAAATCTCATTTAAGTAATACATTTGCAAACAAAACGCATAAAACCAAAATATAAAACGCGAACGAAGAATTTTATTAAAAATGTAGTGTCTCTTAAAAATAATAACACCAAAATATGTTTTGTGCATTATCTAAGAGGAAATCGTTAGTGAAAACTTTAAAGAAAATAATAAAATAAATAACTATGACTGGTTATATAAAAAGTATGTAGTTTAATTATTATTTGGTATTCGCTGTTTATTCCATTATCTGGGACAGAAAATATTATAAAGAATATAATATATTGAGATAATTTTTCCCAATACAAATTAATTTTTTGAATTTTAAATTTTTAAATTTTCTTCAATTAATAAGGGTTGGGTTTAAACAAAATTTACTATAATTTTTATATTGAAAATTGAGTAACAAACAAACTCTTACCTACCTAATTATTTCCTATCTATTTGTTTAACTAATTCCTACCCATTTGCTTATCTAATTCCTATCTAATCTTAACTCGTTTTCTACTTTCACTATTTTCAAACTCCTTCTATATGTTTCTTTCCTCTTCTGACTCTTTTTTTTACTTCCTGGTACTTTGATCTCCAACCTTCTACTCTTATAATACACCTTTTTTTATCTTCCTAGTCTTATATAAATTTGCTATTTAATTTTAATCTATTATTACTCTTTCCAAATCACCTTCTCCAATGTTCTAATCCACCAAATATTTTTCTCTTCTCTTCACTTTTATTTTGTCTATATAATTTGTATTTATTTATTTTATTGAATACGTATACTTTTCAGTTTATATTAATATTCAATCTCTTCCTAAATCTCAAACTATTATGTACAAAAAAAACTCTCCATAAACCAACAAACTGCTATAGCTATTCCATTTTAATTCTATTCTATAACTGCATACCTTTTTCTATTTATTATTATCACCTCTTCTATTCGACTTTTACTTCTTTATAAATTATACTTTTTCAACCTGTTTAACTTTTTTTAAAATTCATTTCATTCTTCTCGTGACTTTTTCAAAAAACTAACTATCAAACTTCTCTCCCCTGGCAGCGAAACTTCTTCATCACTACTCACTTGCACTTCATACTTTCTTACTAACATTTCTTATCTATACTTAACCTAATACAAGTTTTTTAATCTAAACTAATAAAATTTAACTTTGACATTTACTTCTATTTTGACATTTCTCCGAAAATAAAAAAATAAAATAATAAATTAAAATAAATTTTGAAATAACCCTTAAATATACCTTTTCAATATATTATATATATACACAGTGCGGAAATCACTTAGGTATATAACATTATAATGGGAATTTTTATGAACACTAATAAAATATTTTAATTTTTCAACGTGGTGCGTAAATTTTTTGGAAAAGTGTATTTTTAAAGAATCAAAAATAATAATACAACAAATCAATTAATTCAGTTAAAATATTAAAAAAAAATTTTTGCCCTCTTTTGGAAATCTACAGTAATTTCCAAAACAAATCTGACCGTTTTTTAAGACAAAATAACTGCTTCCTGAACTATTATATGCCACACAAGACATTGAATTAGGTAAAAGTATTATTTATTAACTTCTTAACTGACAAGACATTTTTACATATTTTATTTCCTGACTTTCTAGAATCTTTTTTTTTTAATAGTGATGTAATATTTTCTGACAAATAAATTTCGTTGACAATTCTTTCAAGTACACCAACTTCCGATACTGAATTTTTTAACGATTTTTGTAGCATATCTTTACCTGGTGTTATGTCTATATCGGATTCCCAACAAACATTTTTCAGTGAAAAGCACTGAATATGAACTACATAACAATGTCACTTCTCTAAGTAAGGCGGTTTGAGCACTTCTGTCGACTTTTGACAAATATTCAAGAACAAAATTCAATGCAAATTGGGCACCATCCTAAAACAATAATACTTACAAAATTATCCATTGTGTTCCTTTCCTATGTTTTTATTTAGATAGCTTGTAGAGAATCACCGGATTGAAATTTTGATGATGATTGGTTACGGAGATAATTGCAGGTCAAGTTGAAGTGGCAAACTTATTTAATCAGCGGTATCCTCAGTTGCCTAATATTTTACAAGGTACTGTGTCTAAAATTCATGCACAATTGAGAGAACTTGGATATGTCAAACCATTAAAGAGAAAACCGCACTTCGTTGTAGATGATGTGAAAGTGGATATGTTAAGTGTCGCGGAGAATCCAACGTCAAGTTTACGTCAAATTTCTCGTCAAAATAATGTGAGTCACACAACTATCCCAAGGTGTTTCCCTGAAGAAAAACTTCATCCATATAAATTGACTTTTGTGCAAGAACAAATATAAGACGATCCAAATCGTAGAATGGAGTTCTGCGAAATAATTATGAATAAATTGAACAGAAATGAAATAGCTGTTGGTACAATTTTTTTCCCGATGAATCAACATTCACATTGAACGAGGAAGTAAACAGACAAAACTGTAGATATTGGTCAGAGGAGAATCCTCATTGGATGAGTGAGACACAAACTCAGTATCCTCAAAAGTTGAACTATTTGGCAGGTATCATAGGTGATCATATTATTGGTCCTATTTTTGTGGATGGAAATTTGATAGGAGAAAAATATTTAAGCATGATTAGAGACGAAGTTGTTCCTGAGTTGGCCAACTTATATCCCTACGCAATAGATCTGAACCTACCGGATGAAAATATCTGGTTTCGGCAGGACGGAACAACACCCAATTATGAAATTTATTGTACTAACTCTTACATTTTGGAAATCCATCTTATTAAGAATAATAAAAAACTCTTCGTTTCAACGTAACTTCCAAGTTTATTTGAAAAATTTTAAATCACAATGACGGCCGTTTCGCTAAGAAGCATCGTCAGATTGACATTTAAGTTTAGTTTAGCGAAACGGCCGTCATTGTGATTTAAAATTTTTCAAATAAACTTGGAAGTTACGTTGAAACGAAGAGTTTTTTATTATTCTTAACCCAATTATGGTTTAATTGTAAGAAATTTTCATTAATAAACGGATTGAACAAAGAGGTACTACCGAGTGGCCAGCTAGATCGCCGGACCTTACGCCCTTGGATTTTTTTCTGTGGGGTTATCTCACGAACAAAGTATATCCAACACAGCCAAGTAGCATTGCTCACCTCAAAGAAAGAATAACTACAGAAATACGGGCTATTTCACCTCAAACTTTAAATAAAGTTCGGGTCAATTTTTTAGGAGACTGTGTTATTGTCAACAGCAAGGTGGAGAACATTTTGAGCATTTGTTTTAATGTAAAAAATCAATTACGGCAATTATTTTATATATTTACTATCTTGAACAAAATTATAAATAATTTCATTCTATACAATTCATAATAGACCCTACATGGTATAGTTCGTTGAGATCGTGTTGTTGAGCTTTTAAAATCATAAAAATATACAGGGTGTTTCATTAAAAATATAGAACATGGACGATGCCAAGCATGGCTTGTAACTAATCCCACAAATAATTTTATTCCATAAGTGTATATTATTATAGCAAATAATTTTCATATAATATCTATCTATATATAATATCTAATCTATTTTCATTAAAATGGATTTAAATAATTGTTTATAGTTTTTGAAACTAATTAAATGTTGCGTTAACATTAAAATATAAAAAACAACAATTTCTTTATCATTTGTATGAATCGTTGCAATAATTTGTAATATATGTATGGGAACTTGCAACCTCTTGATCTGTACAAGGTTTTAGAAATTCTATTTTCCATTAGTTTCCACAAGGCCGCAAGTACAAGTGACATGGAATAATTTACAAACGTGATTATAAAATAAGTATATTCCATTTCTAAAATAAATCAACCTTTTGCACATAAATAGAAATTAATTTGTTAATTCTACGAACGATGGAGTTTCGAAAATTTTGAATTAAAACAAGAATATAAGCCTAGATATATGATATAATATCCCTTCGAAGGCTAAAGTAAATATTATTTCAGTTCTCTCCTATGCCATTTATATAGATAGATAGGGAAGAAAGTGAAATTATTAAAATGTTTTAAAATTTTTTACTCGTTATTCCAGTTCTATTTTTAATTATGAAATTTAACTTGTTGTATTTAGAATAATAGTTATGCAAATGCAAAAACAAAAAATTGTATAAGCAGAGTAACTTTACAGCTTTCGAAATAAACCCGTAGTGAATTGTAGAGAATTGATTATTTTACTAATTCTTCAATTTTCCAATTCTATAAATATTAACAGAAATTTAAGCTCCATTTACCCTTGTTATTATCAATGAATTTTTATCAAAGAAAAGGTCCTAATGGTTCTAAATATTTTTTTTTTCATTTTTTGATTCTATTAACAGCTTCAATAAATTAGAAATATGTTGACTGGCACCTCCTGCATCGGTGCCCTCACGAAACGCATTGACCTTCGTATGAAAGCCATGATGGAAGGAGGAGGGGTGTGTAGGTCCTCTTTCTCGATTATTCGCACACCAAAGATGTCTTGTCTGAGTCGTGCGTAAACCTCACAGGTGCACAGGTATTGGTAAGAAGTTTTCTCCTCCTCACAGCTTGGAGAGTTTAAGTCTTCGACTACACACCTAAGAGGTGCAGTTGTCTTCTAAGTCCACAGTGGTCAGTAAGGACACCGACAAGCAGGCGCAACTGCGATCTGCGAATAACCACCTTGTCCTTGCTTTGTCAGCGTAGGCAATTATTTGTTTTACCTGCCTAAGGCCACTGCAGTTGGTTCTTTGTTTTTCTAATCCTCTCTTCGCCCATTTCTTGAGCGGACTCGAGCTTTATGCTCTTGGTTTATGCACTGGTTAGCCCTATTAATGGCTTGGGTCAGTAGCAAGATTTGTTCGCTCCCTGCCTGGCAAAACCAGCCCTGTAGAGGAACTTAAATCCTAAATCTGGGTACATTTATCTTCTCTCCCACCTCCTTAGTAGTAAAATCAAATCTCCACCAAAATTCTATCACACTTTCGTTCGTTCGTTCGCTCCTTGCCTGGCAAGCTCATCTGCCCGCTAATTTTACATACGTCTTGTCCTGAAGCCAGTCTGTCTAGGGTATTTGTGCATTCCTGGTTTAGTGTTGTACTAGTCTTGGAGCTACAAACCGCCTTTAGAGCGGCTATCTGAACAAATGCTGAAGGGGCTTACTTAGTTGTCCCGCTCTTCTATTAGTTCTGCTGCTTTGAGGATGGCAAATACTTCTGTATGGAAGGCTGTAGAATATTTATCAAAAGCATAGCTTTTCCGAACCCCAACGTCGTCTATTAGAACATGACTGACCTAAATTCTTCGTAATCAATACGAAGTCAATTTGAAAGGCATAAAAACTTCAATAAGATGCAGGCTGCATACATCAGGCTGACTAAAAGGAACCTTTCCATCAGTACCAGTACCAATTTTGGAGATTAATCTTATCGTCAAATTCACAGATTAAAGTAAAATTTTGTTTTTATAAGAAAACTATCTGATGTTGATTGAGTAGTGTTAAGACTAACGCAAGTATTGAAGTAGTAAGAGATAACATGATTAAAATATATATATTATTAGCGTTAAAGGATTTTCCTGGTTATATTTCCCATTAAGACCAGTATCGTGCTGATCATTGCAATAACTGAGGCCGAGTGTCACCAAACGATGACTCATCTCGGATCAATTAAGTTCTACTTAATAGTTAAGCCGACTTAACAGTATTTCCCGTTTCACCATGTATCAACCCATCCGAGTTGATCGCGATTTATTAAATAACGATTAGGTCAACAAATCAATTTGACAACGTTGTAGAAGGCACAAAAATTCGATTGTTCTGTGAAGATGTATTGTTGTTCTGTGTCAATCATTTAGTTGAAAATAAAAGACAGATAATAAATCAATGATTTCAAAAAATTAATGTTTTAAAGTAAGTACATATTAACTGGTGCATTTGTGAAACAGAATCATTCCTTAAAAAATATATGAGTCATTCAATGAACTAGTAGTCAACGGTAATGCCTAAACCATCAATTATAATTATCAAAATGAAAATGAAAAGTTATACAGTATAGACATACTTTGCAAATTCTATATACCTAGTCTTTAATATATTCCAGTATTTGAAGTTGAAATCTTATATAATTGAATAATAAAATTTTTATTATTCAATTTTTGAAAATAATATCTTTCTTGAATCGTGTTTAATTAACAATATATCAAAAATTAAAAAATATGTATTCCTTATCTATTCCTGGAAATTTTCTTTCGGGCACGAATATTTTGCAAAATAACCCGAGTCGCGAAGCGGTCGAGGGATAATTTTCTTAATCTATTCGTGCCCGAAAAGAAAATTTCCGGAAATAATTTAAGCTCTTGTGATATTATAAATGAAAATTTAATTTAGTTTTTCACCACAAATGTGTAGTATTTCTATTTCTTTGTTTATCAATAAGTTATTGTATTTAAATAGGTGTCTTGCTGTTGCAATGAATGGGCTTAAGAGCATATATAGATTTTCAATTAAAATATGGCAGACTGTATTTCCGATAGTTGTATGTATGTATGTATGTATGTATGTATGAATTAGGGGTGATAAGTACACTGCGACCTATAGGATCTATTCTGTACCCCCTTACTTGCCAAGTTCTGATGTTTTCTCAGATTTATAGCAGCTCTTCAAGTCCTTTTTTCCTGAGGAAGTTTAGGACATCGTCAGGTAGATTCCCCTCTTCTATTTCATGTGCTCCTAGGTATCTTGCCCTAGAATTCCGCAAGGCAGGGCATTCTGAGAATATGTGTATTGAGGTTTCATCCTCCTCCTCACAGAATCTGCACATTGCTTAAAATTCGGAGCCTTTTTTTACTGAGGTTGAGGCAGCTAAGAGATCTCTTCTGGTCATAGTTCCCCAGTAGTATCTTAGATTGCCTCAGTCCTTCCAGCTGGTTCCAGTACTTGGATTTTTCTTTCTCCATTTCTTCCCTTAGTTTTCCTAAGATTACTCTACTGCTGATCCCACAGGATGGTTCTGGTCCCAAGTGTGGGGTTTCAGCTCCTTTTTTTGCCAGCTTGTCTGCTGTTTCGTTCCCCTCTATTCCTATGTGTCCTGGGACCCATAGGAGGGTGACAGTGTTCTTCTGGCCTAGTTCATTTAGTTTGCCTAGGCATTCCCAAACCATCTTCGAACTGATTATATTTGAGCTCAGCGCTTTGATGGCTGCTTGACTATCCGACATGATCACAATCTCTTGTCTGCGGTAGTTTCTTCCAATATTGAGTTCCACACGGACTTCTGTCTGAAAGATGCTCAGGTATGTGCCCAAGCTTTCTGAGTATTTGGCTCTCGGCTCAAAAACTCCTATCCCAGTTCCCTCGTCTAGCTTGGAACCGTCCATATACCACTTTATGGTATTCTGATTTAAATTCTGTATGGTGTCTTCATCCCATTCAGATTTTTATTACTCAACCTTGTGATGAATTTTCTCGGAAAGTTGAATTTCTTTGGCATATCATCTTGCGGCATTTCCCAAGTTTGATCAAAATGAAGTAATCGAGGTTTTTCCCTGATAATTCCTTCTTTGATCATTCTATATATCGTTTTCTTCCTTACACTTTTTAACAGAATGTGCAGTGGGGTCAAGTTTAAAATCACCTCCATTGCAGCAGTGGGGCAAGTTCCCATTGCTCCAGTGATACATAAACAGGCTAGTCTCTGAATCTTCGAGAGATTTTTCCTCGTCGTACTCAGATTAGCCCTTGCTCCCCAAGCCACTGCCCCATATGTGATTATTGGTCTCACTATTGCTGTGTCCATCCATTGCAGAATACGTGGGTTGCATCCCCAGTTCTTTCCGGCAATATTCCTGCACACCATGAGGGCCTTGGTTGCTTTGTGCATTACTTCGTCTTCGTGTTTATTCCAGAGTAACCTGCTATCTAGGATTAGCCCTAGATATTTGACCTCTGTTTTCCACTCGACGATGTTCTTCCCTATTCTTATGATTTTTAGATTGGGTTTCTTTTTCCTTGTAAAGGCTACTAATGTGGTCACATAAGCGGGGATGCAACTACCCCCTGTGGACAGCCTCTGGTCACATTAATGAAGATAGTGTCTTGTCCTGCCTCCATTTCTGCGATTCTTGTAGATAGCAGTTGCGAAATCCAGATGGAAATCGTTCTATCTACTCCTTTCTCAATCAGTGCTCTTTTGACTGCCTCATATGGCGTATTGTCAAAGGCCCCTTCTATGTCTAGAAAGGCACATACCACAGTCTCTTTTTTATTCAGAGCGTCTTGGATTTCGTCAGTCAATTGTATTAAAGCGGTTTCCGTGGACTTTCCCGCTTGGTACGCATGTTGACGAGGGTGCAATGGCACCTGTTCCAAGATTTCTGTTCTAATGTAGTTGTCTACAGCTTTTTCCATCGTTTTGAGAACAAACGATGTGAGGCTGATTGGTCTAAGGGATTTGGGGTGCGTAGTGTCCCGTTTCCCTGCTTTTAGGATTAAGGTGATTTTGGCCCTTCTCCACGCTTCTGGTATGTATCCCAGTTCAAGGCTGCTCCGACTATTTCGGATCAAGTGTGGAATTGTTGCCTCTTGGCCCTGTTGAAGTGGGACAGGAAATATTCCATCCGTTTCAGGGGTTTTGAACGGCTGGAACGTGTTCATAGCCCATCTCAGCCGTTCCTCACTTTCCGATAGTTAGATAATGTATTACTTATTGGTATTTACATTCTATCTGCTTAGTTTTGTGAGGATACTGATTAAAAGGAGGTATACATTTTTAACATTTAATTCTGAGCATTCTCTGTACTGATTTTTCCAAAGCTTGGCTAGAATTGCCTTACATTATCTGGATTTCATTTTCAAGTTTGTAATAATAAGTAACCCAAGGTTTTCTACGTATATTTTACATCTTGTTCTAAGCTCCTTTTCAGTCTCCTATTGAACTTGATATTATTATTTTTGACAGCTTGCCTTCTGACATCCTCTGAACATGTCCCAAGTCTCTCAAACGTTTTTTTCACCCCTAGTATTCCCCACATAATAACTCTTCCCAATTTTATGTTTCCTTTTTATTTATTTATATGTCTTTTTCATTTTTTCTTCAAATATATTTTTTAAACCTTTTGACATTGCAAGCTGGAATAATTTCAAAGTGTACTTGTTTATTTTTCATTTGCAACTACTTAAGTTATTTTGAAAATACTTTTATGCTTTGTAGTTGTTGATTTTTTATGCAAAAGTTTGAATTGAATGAATAATATTCAATGATTTCAAAACAGACCAAAAACCAATTTCTAAAATATTGTATTATAGCCAAGAATAGAATTTTTATTCCAAATTTTTTTCTATGTCTTCTTAACAGCCAAAACATTTTTTGCAAAAAATATAGTTGAGGTGACAACTAAGGACTTCCTTAAAATCAAAATAAAACTATTAAAATAGTAAAATTGTGAACTACACCTGTTCGAAGGCAAAATGTAACATAAGTAGCTACAATTTAACTTGTTATTAGAATATTTTTAGTTTATAAGTGTCTTTTTTTCGGAATATTATCTCGCTCAATTAGACAATCTGTATAAAAACATGTTTCTAAATTGAATAGAAAAATATACGATTGATTTTCAATTGTACCTACAATGTTACTGAACTGTAACAAAAGTGCACATACTTGCTAGTGAAAGTTCTGATTTACTAAACTTGTCCGTTTTTACGATCCAGTAATAATCTTTAATCGCCTTTTATATGGCGAAAAAGGAAATAACATAAACATTAGGAGAATGTTTTGAATAATATAACTTAACTATACTTAAAACAATAATAATTTTGTTTACGATAAATTGATTAATAATCAGTAATTTACCGTAAAATTGTTCGAACGAACCCACAATAACTCTAGTTTTCCCGTTTAAAATATTGAAAAATAGAAACTTGAGACTACAATCAGCTTTATGAACAATATTAGTAGGTAATGCGAGGTTTAAATCTCAACGCGCTGTCAATAACACGGGTTTACAAAAAGATTACTGTTCTTTGTTTTTTGGTTTATTTTATCATGTTGATGTTTAACCTTAATACCTTTTTCGTAAATATATTTTACTTCCCTTGGAATTGTAGTCATAAAACCATTTTTCATGTTTTAGAAGTTTCAATAATTGCATATTAAAATAAAGCCCAGATTTCATCAATCAACATTTAAATTCGGTATCTACGTGCATTATTGATAGAGGAAAAGCCCACGACGGCTAGACCTTCGTTATTTTGTAAAAGCTGACAATGTTTCTGTGCATGTCCTCCATACAGGTAAGAACGACCAGCGACTATTGAGCGTGGGTTGTTCTTACTTTTGTTTTATTGAGGGGCAAGCACAGATTAAGGGGTCTGCAATTTACCCAAAATAGTACACAATATACATTACTCTAGGGTGTCAATTATTACGTTATTTTCTACCCCCCCTTTTCGGGTAGCTATAAGGGATTCAGGAGCCTTTGTAGGTGCCATCGTTCTTTATTTTTATTTATAGTCTTCTTTTTTATTTTTTAAATTGTTAATGTATTGGCGTGTAGCTCTCCATTTGTCCACTTATTCTATTATTTTATTTAAAAAATGCGATAAAAAATAACGCAAAACTTTCCATCAGTCAGAAGATTGCCAACCCATTATAAAAAATGTCCAAATTGTGTTTGTATTTGCGTGGTGGATTGGATTGTTATTTGTTTGAAGCTTTTGTTTAGTTGCATTGTTTTGGTGTTTATAATATTGGTTTGATTAATAATGACTATAATACATATTATGTAATACAATGGAAAAAATATCTTTTTTCTTTAAACGTCAAATAATGATGACATTACTTATCCAACTTGATCCTGTCAAAGTTTGATGTCTCTGCCGGCAGCAGTTTTTTTCCCATTTCCTTACAGCGGAGGGAAAAATGTTGTCATGGCAACAATATAAAACATATCACAAAGCAACAACATAAATGTTCCCGACTCTTGATACGCAATGGTAATTGTTGATTATACTGATGGTCCAGCACAACTTTCAGCAATCATTCCCGATGTTGGCGAATCATGAGGGTTTAAAATGTTTTAAACATTATCGTTCTTATTTCTTATTGAATCCTCTATATATCCTTCGGCAACCGTGCTTGATTTCCAGCCCCCTTGACGTTTGAGGCATTCTAGATTTCCGCCTCCATCAATTAAAAGTGTTGCTGAAGTTCGTCGTAAACAGTGACCCGTGTATGCGCTTTTATCGTTTAAATTTAAATAACTAGCTACTTTTTGGGCTACTGCACTGATCGAATATATTCCCATGACGCTTCGGTAACACTTTCCAATTTGGTACTTTATAAAAAATCGGTTTTCTGTGAAATTTTCAGGCCGCAGTGATGTGTGATTTTTATATCGTTTAATATAGTTTTGACCAATTATCGTAAAAAATATAATTTGTCGTGTTTTACTGTCTGGGATTTTGATAATTATTACATTTTCTTTATCCTCAATGTTCACAGTCTCCATTTTTACCAATTCGTCGCATCGATAGGCGCCGGTAACCCCAATTAATAAAACAATCTGAAATATTTTTATAATTTAGTAGAGTATACTACATGCTTTGTAATATATTTTTTTACCTTTAATCCTAAATACAACTTATCTGGCGCTTCAAACAAAAATTTATCAAACTCGTCTTTAGTGAAAACTTTAGACTTCTTTGCTTGTCATTTTCATAAAGGCACGTAACTTTAAAAATTTGCTTATATCCACATTTTTTCTAATAACTATCTTGGATTTTATTATAGAGTATCGTGACCACATTCCATTTATTTTCATTTTCCATTATATTAAAATATGCCAGTAAAACGTCTTCGATAACTTGCCGTACTCCTCTTGTATCGCACCACTCTTGGAAGTGCTTGTACACTAACCGATACTTTATTCCGGACTTGGAGGGCCCCAAACGTGCTACTGCATCATTAGCCGCGGACTCAATTTCGTTTAGGTTTTCCATTTTCGCACTAAATTTGCGCTTGCGGTTGCAACAACAATAAGGGGTCTTTAATAACATAAAATAACTGTCAAACAACTGTAACCAGGGAGACGCAAATCCCACCGACGACTTAATTATTTTAATTTCTAGCATCTAGACGACTTTGACAGTTGTCACAGTTAATTTCGAGTAAAAATAGCGTATGAATTGTACTCTTTATGGTTAAAAATTGCTACGTTTGAAGAAAAAAAAAATTACACTTTATTCGGCAAAGAAGCATGACTTTTTTTGACTTGCCCTCTATTACGCGCCTCACTTCGTTCGGCGCGTCAAGAAAAGTCATGCTTATCCGCCTCATAAAGTAATATACTATTCTTCAAAGGATAATGCACTTGCACGATTACCTTTTTCTATTAAGAGTTCTGGAATAATGATTATATTTCTAGATAATTATTTAGTTAATGTGAACTTGTTAATAAACTTTCTATCAGATAAAAATATGGCACCGTTATCGCTCTCTCGAGGCCGGTGATACATTTCTTGAATTTCTAAATTTTCAATAGCAATTAATAACACTGTCATTTTCTCTCTCCAAAAATGTCTAAAAAAGTATTATTCTTTGAGTGTTTTGATGTAACATGTATAATTATAACCTATAAATTTCCCAGGTAATGAAATTCTCGTATTCCACATAAATTCTCGACTGTTTTTAAACATTCTACAATTTGTCTATCAAAAATTCGCTAAGGCGACAGAATAAGGATATCCAGATTTTCTTCGACAAAGAGGATTTCTCTCATGTGACAAAATATGTCACAGTTTGAGAATAGGGTCCCTGATCTACCTATTAATATTTCCACATGCCTCAATTCAATACTTCTTTGCAATGTATTAAAGAAAGGATTTTTTGTCGAATAAGTTTTGGGGTATGTAAGTCCGACTTGACGGGACGAAAAGACGTGCACATCAGCCACAACCCTTATTTGAGTATTTTCAGCTATCAATAATTTAACGCTAATATGGATTTTATTCTACTTAATTTTGTTAATAACGATAGCTAGTATTTTTTAATGAATAGTTTTAATAGTATATCTTTATTTTAATAAATTGTTTTAATTTCAGATACGCTCTAGGAACTCAAGAAAATGCTCCGGGTGTTCGTCATTTGATCCGTATAACGGATCAAAGTTCTCCTCAATGGTTCTGTTTAACTTGTAGTCCAGAAGTTGATTTAAATTGTACATTCTCCGAATCGCAGAACGAAACAACTATAAACAACAGTTTGTGGCTGGACTATCCCTGCGAATATAACAATGTGATATTTAGTAAAAATTACAAACACTACATTCAAGAATGCTTGGGACCGGAAATTCCTATCGTACTTTTAGTTAAAACTTCCACAAATTCGAGAAGAGTTATTCTCGACACTAGTTTCAAACTTAGGAAAAAAGTTCGAAAGTTATCTCCGCCTCAAATAAAAACTTTCTCTGTTGAAATTGAATATGGGTTTAAGGCTCAAGTTAGATTACATCTTCCCGGCATACTGAGGGAATATGAAGATATTACTTTTCCAATTGTTCTGCTAGTGTAAGTTTCTTTGTTTTATAAATTAATGTCTAATAATAACATTATAGATTAAAAACGCAGAATGGTTGATTAACTTTTGTACTATATACTTTCAAACTAATTTTTATTTAAATTGCAATTAAAAAAACCATCTATAAATCTCTATTTAAATATACTTTTTTTACGCCCATGTCTGTAAAAGTCAAAAATCGCACTGTCAACATTGCTTGTAAGTGACATTTAACAATAACATGCACGTAATAAGATCTCATAACATACAGGTGCGTTTAGATAAGAAAACTTAAATATCCTTGTTTAATCTACAAAAATAAAGAAATTTTGTTAAAAATAACACATAGCTACAATACAAGAAGTAAGAATGAAGGAAAGGTCTCTACTTACCTTGTTAACAAAACAATAGCGCAACTATTTTTCATTTATTTAAGTCCAAAAATAAAACTATATTATTATATATATATAAAAACAATTAATTCTATAACTTTATTTAAATCTATTATAAAAAAATTTATTATAAACTCTGATAGAAACACCCAAAGAGATCTAATTGATTAAAGTTTAAAAAGAAATCTTAATTTACGTAAATTAGTTCCAAGCCGCGTGATGAAAATGCTTTCAAAACTCAAAAGTCCTCAAAAATAAAAAAATCTTAAATAAAAATGAGATTTAAATATAAAAAAGTATAAAAAAAATATGAAATACCACAAAAAAAAAAGAATATTATTATTGTATATTATGTCTAGGTAAATTTTTATTTTAAGATGTATCTCTTATTAGTTATAGTAATTCGGCAGCCCATGTGCAACCATATGGTCATAAATGGGCACTATATTGCTACACTATAAGACATTCATGTGATATTTTTCTGATTGTATTATTTGTCGAAATAAAGATTATTATTAATCAAATTGCAATAAAATTTTTATATGCGTAATACTTTATTTGGTCGATTTACATACTTTTAGTAAATAGAAAAACGTTAAAAAACTATTATTATTAGAGACATTCCATTTAAATTAAAAGAGTATTGCCCCTAAATGTCGCAACACAATGTACAATTTCTCAAAAATAAGTCTCATTTTCTCATAGTATGTTATGGAAATAAAAGTCATGACATTTACACTGTCAAGTTTTATATGCGAAACATTTTCTCAACTTCACCTTCAAAAATGTCTGGTAGTGAAAATGATGACATTATGAGCACTCCGCCGGAGATATAAGAAAAAGCTCAAGCTGCCACACAAAATTTGTTACCGCGAAAATCCAAAGAAAGATACGAAATTACCTATCAAAAACTTATGGATTGGCGATACAAGCACAACGTAAAATCATTTTCGGAGAATGTTTTCCTTACGGACTTTGAAGAATTATCAAAAACTATGAAACCATCTTCACTATGGGCAATTTATTAGATGCTGAGGACTACACTAAAAATTAATAACATATCAAATTATCCAAAATTAATCACCCTACTGAAACGGAGATCGATTGGGTTTAAAAGTAAAAAATCGAAAATCCTGTCTACAGAACAAATTGATACGTATCTGAAAAATGCTCCAGACGATAAGCATTTGTCGTCCAAGGTAAAAAATTAAAATATTTTGTAATTAACATCACATGATAATGGGTTTTTAGGCAAGCGGTGCTTGCCGTAAACAAGAACTTAGAAATATAAAAATGGAAAACAATAAGAATACAGGAAATTATTTTGTAATTAATATTCTATATTCTAAATCTAAAACAAGACTTTTATTTGTAGTACCAGATATGTTTTATATCATATGTCAAAAGTATATGAGTGCGTCCTCCTAGAGTGGAACTTCCTTTATTTGTTAATTAAATGGAAAATGTACAAAACCGATTGTGGGGATAAACACAATCGGTAGTACACCACGTAAAATTGCTGAATACCTTCAGCTGCCAGAACCAAAGCAATATACTGGCCACTGTTTTAGGAGATCGGCAGCCACTATATTAGTTGATGCTATTATTAAAGGGGCTAGGTGGCTAGCAATCTTCTACAGTGGTGGAGGCTATGTCAATCAGTTACATAAAAATTTAAAAGACAACGCTTCAAGGAACCAACAACTTACAATAATTGTTCTATTGTTATTATTTATTATTATTATAAAAAAGTTTAAATAATTGCGATATCCTTTATTTTATAGAAGAAAATAGATGGGCGTAGAAAAAGTATAGTACGTTATACGAGTTGTAATCCCATTACGCACTCGTAAAATTTACTTCGTAAACTTTTTACTTCGAGCGTAATGGGTTACTTACAACTCTACTATTACAACTACTATTATTTTAAAGTTCTAACAAATTGTTTTAAATTCTGGTGGTTGTAACAACACATTTCCTTTATATTTAATATTCATTTATATTTTTAGTGATGCTGCGCCTTCTTCTCAAACAGTTTCCAGCAAATGGGATATATCGTGGTCTTGGTTCTTATCGAGCACCAGAAATTATATAGTAGCTCAAATAGATGCTAGAGGATCCGGTTACCAAGGAATTAAAATGAGGAGAGAAATTCAACGAAGGATAGGTCTTATAGAAGTTCAAGATCAATTGGCCGTATTAACCTATCTACGAGATACTTTTAAGTTTATAGATCGAGGTAAGATATGCATTATTGGTAAAGGATATGGTGGTTATACAGCGGCTATGATGCTATTGCAAGATTTTCATCAGGTTATCAATTGTTCTGTCAGCATAGCGCCTATTACCAATTGGAGATATTTTAGTAAGTACTTAATTTTCAATATTTGCCAATAATAAATACTCTGTTGTCCAAAAGTTTGGAATATTTAGAATTATTATATCTATGCCTATGGTTTTTAAAAATCTCGTGTTGATATTTATTTTAAAGCGTTTTTAAATCAAAATATTACTAAATTTGATTCGTTTTTGTATTAATTTGGTCATATTGAATTAATTTGGGTGCTTTCACATTATTTCAATTCTTTTTTAAATTTCATTTGAGCTGTTTAAAAATGCCCAGAGACATAATATCATATTTTAATAGGTGTAGAGTAATTGCTTTGTTACAATAGGGAGTGATATCGCGAATATTGTTGGTGTTACTCAGGGTGCTGTATCAAAAATTAAAAAAAAATTCCAAGACACAAATGATGTGAAGGATCGTCCCAGAAGTGGCAGAAGTCGATGTACAACAGCAGCATAAGACCGGCAGATAACATTGATAGCTCAAAGAAATCGACAGGAATCTACAAGTGGCATATCCAGAGAAATTGCTAAACTTGAAGGACTGAATATCTCAAGGCAAACAATTACACGAAGATTAAATTCGGTAAATTTGTATCGCAGAAGACCTCTACGTGTTCCCAAACTAACCTATCAGCAAAGAATTGTAAGGTTGCAATGGGCTCAAGAAATGTTACACCATGGTCTTAACTGGAATTACGTGATGTTCTCTGATGAATCAAGAATTGGCTTGCTTTCTGATTCGCGAAGAACGCTAGTTTGGAGGGCCCCAGGACGACAAGCCCGATTAGAAACAGCCCAACCACGTGTTCCATTTGAAGGTGGGAGTATTATGGTTTGGAGTGGTATTATGAGGGGTGATGCCTCTCCTGGTTTTGGAGAGAAGAATCACTGGTGTTGTGTACATCGGGGAAGTTTTAAATCTTGTTGGATTTGTGTTTATGCATGACAATGCACCTCCACATCGAACAGCTGCAGTACAAAATTTTTTGGAAAAAGAAGGAATATCCACATTAAGATGGCCATCAAATTCCCCTGACATGAACGTCATTGAACATTCCTTGTCGTGAAGAATGAGGGAGAATTCCGCAAGCCCAGCTCGAGCATTTAATCGATAGCATGCTACATCGTCTACAGTCATGCATACAGACCCATGAACGAAATAATGATTGTTAATTTAATATAAAAACCTTTTTTTGCTTATTAATTTATTTTAAACAATTCGTAATACATTGTACATTTTTCACCTCAAAAGTATACATTTTTTTTGTATGTTTATCTGACTTCAAGATTTATTTAGTATTGGTTAGAGTTGTAGCAAAATGATGTTTACTTATATCAAAAAAATTATTTATAAAAATTAATAAAAAGATGAAATATTCCAGTATTCCAAACTTTTGGACATATGTATATTTATTACATGCAGATAAAAATATATGCACATAATTATATACTTTTTTAACTGTTTTCCAGATTCTTATTATGCTGAAAAATATTTGGGCTTCCCTTCTCGTCATTTGCAAGAATACGACAATGCGGACTTAACATTGAAAGCGGCTAATTTAAATTCTCGTCGATTTTTATTAATTCATGGTACAGCCGATACAGAAATAACTTTGCAGCATTCTTTGATGCTGGCTAAAGCTTTGATCGAACAAAATATACTCTTCCAACAACTGGTAAGTTAAATTTTATTCGATTTTAAACATAATTTGGTCTCTGAATTTTAATGTCTTGTATAGGTAGGTATCGATTTAATGTTCGCAGCATTTTTGTGTCGTTTTCAATTTATTTAGGTAGGTACTTTTGCTGAACAGCAAAGTTACTAAATAGAAATTGTTCACTTTTTATTTTATTTTAATTTAACTAAATATTAATAGTGTTTAAATTTGCTTTAGGAATATCCAGATGAAGGCCACAATTTCAATAACAAGGCTTTGCTTCACATGTACAAAGAAATAGATTCATTTTTTAACGATTCTTTCGGACCTGTATATGAAGAGTGGAACGACGAAACTTCCTTTTTCATCTAATTTTGTATTAGTAAAAATGCCATTTTGATGTCCAACGACTACGAAACAAGGTGGTGAAGAGGATCTTTTATACTTTTTTTGCAAAATATACGGTTAAGTCCAAATTTTGGAAAACTTTGGACCACGAATAATATCACTATATAATTTATACTAATATTAATCAGACACTCCTCTAGAAGTTTTCAGAGTTTTGATATTTCTAGTAAAATTTTCGATAAAATTATTCTTTTTAATTAATCTAAATGTAACAAACTGACTTATACAAAAAAAGATTAGTTGTACAATAATAGCATTATTATTATTGAACAAATAATAAAATCATAAAATATTTCACTATTTTGACAATATAATATTTTATAGTTGGTTTTCTTTTCCTGTTTCAACGGTTTATATCCTTACTACAAAGAGTCATGGAATAATTACCAAATCATAAATATATCGATATTAGTTATTGTTAAATCTTGTATCCTAGTTATTTTAAATTATACAGAAAAACATTTTCTCTAAGGTATTTTTATCATATAACAAACTAAAGTTTAATAATTTGTACAAATGGGTATACAAAAGTACACTTGATTGATCTTTATGTTTCCAATTAAATAAAAAATATAAAAAAAACTTCTGTCAAAAGTTAAAATACGCAAAAATGTTTACACAATATTTGTACTGTAGTATATTGTACTGTATTATATTCAATCAATTTCAATTTCTAACCCATCTAAACCTACTTCATCAAAAGCCTAAATAATACAATCTTATCTTTCTTTTCCGTTCTCTTTTAAATAGGTTTCAGGCTTTAAATATTTTACTGTTAATTCGTTAGTGAGATTCCTAACTACAGTCTCCAAGGCAATCGACCACCGATGCTGAAGAGTTTAGAAGAGTTTTGACAGATTTGCCTGATAAGAAAGTATATATATTGTGGCCCCAACTTATCTATACCTTCCAAAGCCCTAAAAGGTTCAAACTAATATTCAGCTGCAAGCTCCTATTCAATTTACATTAATAACAAGACCTTGGAGATTGGTACAAACGGTACAATTAAACTACACCAAAATCCAAGCCACTTTTGTCACCTCTAATTGCTGCCTGGCAACTTGCCTAATTTTTTTCGAGGCAACGGCTTCTTAAAATCCACAAAAAAATTGTCCATTTTGAGAGTAAAATACATTCTCGGTGGACGGAGGACGTAATATCCACTGTGCATTGAGGAAAATATACAATTTTCTTACGCGAGGGATGAAAAATTTAACCGCAATCACCTCTCCAGTCGAAAACAGAAAACCTACATTCGTTCAATCCTAGAATACACAGCCACTTTGTCCCTTCATCTCTTCGAGACTACTGAATCTTCTGAAATCGTTTTTCTTCTTTTCTGTAAACATCAACCCAAATACACTCCTAGCCGTAAAAAACACCAATATTCTACTTATCCCCGAACGTCCAATTCAGACTTCTCTTGCAAAAACTCAGCTATAGACATTCTTGTAGAAGACCAATTTGCTATAACAATTTAAACTTTCCACCGTCAGAAAAAGCAAAGCCAACCCTCTTAGAGCAACTTTAATTAATGACGATGATGAAGATGATAACAAATAAAAAATAATAATAAATTAAAGGAAATTATGATCTACAATTTCAGATTTTTTATGAATTTATTATTTCCTTATAACAATTTCCTTTCTTCTTAATTATTTTTAAAACAAATACCCATTTAATATTAAGAACACTAAATAAATACCTTTGTTGCAAAACTTCCAATACTTTATAAGAAAAATTAACTTTTTCCTTAATGATAGATTAATTAAATTTAATTTTTTCGTCAAATTTTAGTTACATTTTTGTCAATCTAACCATGAATAATTAAATAAAGTTTTTGAATAAAAGAGAGTTTGATTGCAAAGTTATTTGTTTGGTAGGTAATTATGATGAACTTCCACAAAGTAAGGGTTAATACAATGAATTTCATTGACATATTTTTAAACAACTAATTACCAACGTTTTATTGGATTAATATTCTACTTGCTTCCAATACTTTATAAGAAAAATTAACTTTTTCCTTAATGATAGATTAATTAAATTTAATTTTTTCGTCAAATTTTAGTTACATTTTTGTCAATCTAACCATGAATAATTAAATAAAGTTTTTGAATAAAAGAGAGTTTGATTGCAAAGTTATTTGTTTGGTAGGTAATTATGATGAACTTCCACAAAGTAAGGTTAATACAATGAATTTCATTGACATATTTTTAAACAACTAATTACCAACGTTTTATTGGATTAATATTCTATTTGCTTTATGTGTGTAACTCAACACACATTGTTAGTTTGGAAAACGTTTAAGAACATAGGTTGGGATTACTTGACCTTATCCAGGGCGTGGCAAAGGAGGTACTGGCCAGTATTAAAGTATGTTTTATTGACTTTAAATAGGGGGCGCTGTTTAGTATATTGCCACATGCGCAATAGTTCCTAGAACCGGCTCTTCTGGATCCACTCCAAATAATTCCAATAAATTTTGTAAACACAATCAAAAGTCAAACAAAAATACGATTTTATGTTACTGTCTATTTGTTAGAATTTTTGCAATGTTTTTAAAATATTTCCAATTGGGCTTAAAACATGCGCTTTGATAACATAAATAAATTATTATAGTTTTTTAAGTACAGAATAGTTTCCTTACTTTTTTCGAAAATTTTACATTGTTGGGTGTTCAATAATAATTCTAAATATCTGTCATAGCTTACAGGGATTCTGATAGGTGCCTAGAAAGTAGTGCTAGTATATTTACTAGGTGCAAAGTTTGTTAACAGAATACCTAACCTATATATTCAGCTATATATCAGAATCCCTGATAGAAGACATTTTTTTTTAATAACAAGGTAAATCAAACTATGTAAAAATATATGTAAAAACATACGTGGTGTTTTATATTGTGATAATATTAAATTAATGGAGCTTAGATACCTGTGTAGATTGTGATATAATATAAGTATTCTATTTTAATATTTCGTTCAGACAGAAAAAAAAACAATGTATAAAGCTGACAAGGAAAACTGTAAAATAAATTTAAACACCACGTAGGTAATTATTCTATTTTGTTGACTATGAGAAAATTTTATTTTATGTTTTATAACATTATTATTAAAGTAGGTATCCACTACAATTTTAAAAAGTAACAAAAGTTTTCTGTCTATTATCTTAAATTTATTAAAAACTAAAGTTTTTTAAGCTAAAACAAGATTTACAGGACTTTTATTAGTAGGTACAATGGTCCAAAATCTCATTACCTCACTATACATTTAGTAGGTTTAAATCTATGAATAAATAAACCTATAAATGGAAAGTATAAGAAACTTAAGCATCTATTTTATATTCTGGATTTTTTTGTTATAGGTATCATGCAAATATTATTGTACTAGTATGTTTTTTATCATTAATAAAAATATAAACAGAATTTAAGAAACTTTTAAATCAACTTCACTGTATTAAAGTAAATTTAAGTGATATTGATATTGTTTAACCTATTTATATCGGAAACTTTGTTAGTTGTACCTAAATTTATCATTTGCATAAAGTAAATTTTCCTCTGGTCATACTTCATATAGGTATGATGTAAAATGTATATATGTGCCTAACCTTAGCTTTACAATTAAAAAAATAAAACGGTTATAAATTTTAAATTTTTTGTTGCATAATGTACCTACCTACCTAAAATATTTACTGTACCTAAATAATTGTTATAATAATGTTATATTTGTATTGTATTATAAAAATGTACTGAATTAAATGTGACACCAAGCCAAATAAATGTTAATACATTTAATTAAACATTGCGTTTCCATGCCAATCCGATTTCCATTAGTTTGAAATGAATAAAACCATCACCTGCATCAGAATGGATAGTAGAAATAAATATCAAAGAACGAATATGTATTAGGTACATTTAAACAAGAGCAGAAAAGGATTTCTGTCTAAAATTACTTTAATACTTGGTTAAGTCTACCCAATATAAAAACAAAATGTAACTTTTATCTGACGATTAATTTCAAAACAGCTTTTTGATTGTTTTTAATGATGGATGGGTTAGTTCAATAAACTATGTTAATTTTACAAAAATAAATTTAATTTAGTATAAAAATTTGATAGTTTTAAAGTTTTAAAAAATAGCAATTTTATAGATATATTTATAACAACTTAATATTTAATTGATTACACCCTTGATTGGATATAGTTACCGCAATTAAGATTGCTGTAATGGTGCTCCAGTTACTATACTTGTATAAAAACTTTGTGTTAAATGCATTAGATATGCTTATAGTTTTTATTGTACATGATTTTTAAACGACTCTGTTACACAATTTTCACGGAGATTTATTTCATTTCTTTATTTATTTTCATTTATGTAATCAGGAACTATTATTATTGGAGAAGTTTCATGTACCTTCACCCTTAGAAATTAAAAGGTCTTTTGCTATGAATAACAAAATTTTCTTGGCTCGTTTATAATCTAATTAAATAATAGTAATTAGTTTCGGGTGGATTATTATTTCAGCGGTGTATTTTTTGAAAAAGAAATATTGTTAAAATAATTTTTACTAAAGGAACATATCAAAGAAAATCACATGTGGTGATATAAAATAATATTCCCGTTTATTAATAAATCAAGTGATTCAGGGATAGTGAACAGTATACATTGTTTCATCCAAGGTCTTATGTATTTTTTTTATACGTTAAAGATTTTATTTAGTGAACTAGTCCATAAATTTTTCTCCATAAATTTTACCCAAATTTGGAGTGGTTCTAAGTTAGAGCATATCCCATATACGCTTAATAGGATTAAGGTCGAAGCTTGTGCCAGCCATAAACTTCAATTCCCTCGCTTTCCAACCAGTTGGTCAAGTGCAGTATGAGGACGGGCAGTTTTCACCAACTGCAACTACAAATGGGTCCACAATAGGACGAAAAATGATATCTAAATAAAATTGACCTCTAAAAAACGAATCAGGAAAAACAAGATCGATCTGCCTCCCATAATTATTCGACCTCATACCATGATTGTGCCACCCCTGTGTTTACTCACTGAAGATGTCTTAGACGTTCCACATTTCTAGATCATTGCCACACTCTTGTTCGACGAGAGTCCGGGTATAATCCAAACCTAGATTCTTGAGTAGCCCAGGTCTGAAATTATTGATACCATCCCGGTCTTGAAGCGTGATTACCTCTAGACAGAGTTTGACATATCAGGGGCCGTATTCTGAACAAATTAGCTTCATGAAAAATATTTTACACTGTATCTCGACTAATAGATTAGTTATGCGCTCCTTGTCGTAATTAACTCAGGAGCAGTAGTTATTGTTTGTTACCTCCTAGCAAATAAATTATAAGCAAATTAAAATATGGTTTAAAAAATATAGTTCCGAATAAAAATAAAGCAAAACCCGAAACTGTAATTGTATGATTGTATTGTGTTCACTGCTGTTCCTCGTGCTGCTGACGATCCCAACTATTCATTAGTTAGGGATGTTGTAGGATTATTCTTGATATTGGACTTACTGTCCTTTATTACAGTATCCGCCAAAATAAACAGTAGCAAAAATAAAAATTAATTTTTAATTTCTGTAATGTAAGTGTTCAAAATTTTCACCACTTCGACGCAAACAAGCTTCATATCGATTTTGTAAGTCAATAAACATATTTAAAAAAGGTGGTTGATAGAACTGCCGAAAAATATTTTGTATTATTTCCCGTAGTTCGGCAATATTCGCCGGAGGATTTTCCGAATGAAATATTTTTTACTTCATTATGCCCCATATTCGAAGTCTGTTCCCCGAGAAATTATTCTATTATCGAAATGCTGACGGAGTAAGTCTAAGCTGTATGGCTCGTTGCACCATCTTGTTGGAAGCATTGTGTGCGAAACTGTAGATTTCGCGCACGGCAAAAGTTATTTAGATCTCTCAGAAAAGGTATAATAATTTTCTCTCTATAACGTTCTTGGTTGACAGTAAGTAGATTCTGATTATCATCTTCAACGAAATAATGACCAATCATTCCATTACCAGATACCGCGCACCAAACGGTAACTCGAAGACTGTGGAGTGGTTTCTCTACAATGACATCAGGTCGTTCAAATCCAAGGAATCTGGTTGTTTGTCGATTAATATAGCCGCTAAGATGAACGTGACTCTCGTCTGAAAACCATATGTTTTTCAAAAATTCGGGATCTTCGTAAATTAAACTCAACATGCGACCATAGTAAATTTCTCTTGCACGTTTGTCCGCAGCATTTAGTCGTTGTCCAACTTGAATACGGTATCGATAACCACCAATTGATTTGAACATGCGACGTAAAGACGTTTCACTTATGTTAAGTTTACATGCAGTTCTTACAAGACTTCTTTGAGGTGATTGCACAACTTGGTTAAAAACACGTCCTTCATTTTCGTTAGTACATACTGTTTTTCGACGACCTGAAGAATCTTTACGTTGACACAATACACTACCACTGCGACAAAATTGTTCAACAACAGCTAACATCACACTTTTACTAGGAGCTGCTTTATCAATTTTTTATTGACACCTGTTCTAAGCTTGGACGATCATTACGACCTTTTCCTTATGTCAACTAATGACAATTAAGTCAAATATGACAAATCTATATTACATAAACAACTCCATAGCACTCTCTGTTTCGGTACTGTTGACTTTGGGCGGATACCGTATAAAGGTATTTATTCGTAGCACTTTATTTACTTAACACTGATTCAGCAATAGAATTTAGACTGTTACCAAACTTTTAACAAAAATTCAAATATTGACTCTATCAAGAGATGTACAAGGGTCGATGAGAGAGCTTATCAAATTTTTGCTGCTTTATATAGTCTTTCCTTGGTTACCTGTATCTTTTAATTTGATGGTTTTAAATAATTTGTCCCCCTGTATATAAAAATGGATCTCTTAACTATGTTCTAAAACCCTTTTTAATACCATAAAACTTTTCTTAATACTTGAAAAAGCTGAGGGAATAAACACGTCTTTTTGCATTTTGGCATTTTTCTACAAAATTGAAAGTATTAATTATGAGTAAATTCTCTTAAAATCTCTTTAACTTACCAACCTTACTTCTTTTTATAACGTTTACACCCTATTTGATTATAATTATAGTTTTAGTTTCCGTTCTAAAAATGTGGAACCGAGTTTAGCATTCCATTCGAAAAAAATTAAGTAATTTGCCTAGTTTACTAATGGACCAAATATAGTTATACATAAATATAATTTTAAATAGTTTGATTTTAATTACCCTTGACATATACACCTTTTGAATAAATCTGTAAATTATACACAATAAGAGTTATAGAATGACGACAGAGGTTTGCCCGACCCTGTATACATACATACAATGACTAAATATCAAATTAGGAATATGCCTTCTAGAAAGCTGCTCAACTTCGCTAGAAGTATTGGCGTTCTTGGTTTTTTTAGATTATGGCACCTATAACAAAAGATCTTCTTAGGTCGAAGTGCAGAAACGTCTTGCTGGCTTATACGACCTAAAACAATCTATTTTTTTGTTCATTTCAAAATATAATTAAATGTAATGAAAATGTTAGAAAGTTCTCTTAAATCATTTATTTAATTCTTTTTTTGTGTTTGCGCAAATTGTAAGTCCATTTAACCTTGCATAAATTAATTTTTATTAAATAAGTATTGTATATTTTTTGTTGTAATAAATTGCAACAATTACTTAACAGCTTTAATATTTTTATTGCGGATAAAATTATGATATTACATATATTTTTTATATATCTTAGATTCAAGTTGAGAGACAGCAACAAAATAAACAATGTAGTTGCAAAAATAAATCTGGTTTATGTGGCGAAAAACTTTTGTAACCGATAATATACAATGAATTTATAGTGTTGGAAATTCATCGGTATTTCTTCTTTTTTTTATAATAACATTATATCAATATGAAATTAAAATGTTCAAAATGATGCAATCAAAAACAGTATGAACCATTCGAATAATAGAAACAAAAAAAGAAGAATTCCTCATGGTTAATTCATTTATACTGTCGAATATTTAATTTATTTAATCCTAAAACTTATTTATTTAGACTTATACTGATTTATATAACACTGAGAATTTATCTGTACAACGCTGAATTAAAACTTTTAACTCTTTCTCCGTACCACAGTATAGATAGGGACACCACGGGTTCTTGAAAATACGGCAAAAGTCGAATATATTTTGCCGTTTCATCCTCAGCCTGACAGAAACTGCAGTCCGCACTCTCTGCAAGTCCAATTGTTTTCATATGCCTATTAAGACGACTGTGTCCAGTCAGTAGTCCTATTATTATTCGTAAGTCCTGTCTGCTTATACTCAGCAGTTCTTGAGACCTTTTTTTAGAGAGATCTACAAATGCCTTTGAGTGCCTTAAACCCTCTAGCTCGAACCAGTAAGAACATCTCCTCCGATCTACCCAGTTCGATATTGTTCTCTGGCTACGCTATTCGCTATGCCTAGGAATGGCTCCGGGCCTATAAATATTCCTTCAGCACCTTTCCTGGCTAGAAGGTCCCCTTTTTCGTTACTTTCAATGCCGGTATGCTCAGGTGCCCAAAGTAAGGTTACTTTGTTATTTTCCCCTAGACGTATTAGATCCTGAAGGCACTTCTAAACTAACTTGGTAATGTATGGGTGTTTCGATAGGGATCTTTACAGAGAGATTTGGAGTCTAGCTGCTTGTGACAATTATTCAATTTTCGCACAGTAGATTTTCCAAGCTTTTTTTATTTTTTTTACTCTTTACTTTTTTCTATTCTTTATGTTGGAACTTGTATGTGTCCCAGTCTTTTTTGAGTTTAGTGTTTTTTGCCTTATTCAAAGATGTTCTCGCCATTGCCCTGAGCCGATTCAACCAACGGCACCACCACGAATTATTTGGACTGCTAAGTTCAACCTTTCTGAGGGGGTAGGACTTTTTATAGGCATTTTATGGTATTTTGGAAAGTTACAGAGTATCTTTACAGTCCTCCATTGTTGTTTGCAGTTATATATTTTGTGTCTCTAAGGGACCCAACAAAAGGTGAACTTATTTTGTCCTGTAAATTTTTCAGGGCTCCAAATTAGTTCAGGTACATATTGTAAATGGTATCACGAATAGAGCTTGTTTTTAAATTTGTATTTGTTACTCATGTATGAGCGCAGCGCCTTTTCTTTGGTGACTTGAACTGTTCGCATTTTTTCTGCATTTGACATATGCTGCTTACTATTCTTAGAAGGATTTTTAATGCAGCTGCGTCACGCTAAAATAATATAATTTTTAGTAAAGTAATATTTTATTCGTATATTACCTCTTGCACAGAGTTTAAGGGTAACAAAGGTGCATTATTCTTCCTTTCTTCTTCAAAATAGTTAACTAATAAAGCCACAAGTTCTTTGCATCGACTATTTAGTTGTTTGGGCATTTTAACAATCAAAAAATAAATTGCTTTGTTGTTTTGAAAAAAACAGTTTGTATTATAAATGTTTTTCACAAGATAACCTCAAAAATCGTTGACACTACGAATTTAAATTTACAGAATACTGATTGAAAACTCAACAAACAACGCGGCAACATGACAATATTTCTGGCAGTGACTAATATTCTTCATTAATTGGTGGTCTCTTCATGAATATTTTAACACAAAATTTTACAATGAGGGACGTCTATGCAGTCTATAAATAAAGAATATTTGGATTTTTGTTTATTTTATCAATTACAGTAAATATAATTCTATAAATAAGCGGAAAACTACTAAAACTACTTTAATATATGTATTACATAATACAAAATATAAAACTACATACATAAAATACCAGGAAAAAAAACAGATGTTAAGCTTTTTTAAAGTAGGTGTCAATTTTTGTTTGTTTTATATTTTTTAGCTTTGATTTAAAAACCTCAGCTTCACATTTAAGTAAAATTCGAGAAACATCCATAAATATTTCTCCATTATTTTTGCAAAATAAATAATTTTCTACAACTCTCAATTTTTCACACACTTCGCTCATATTAGATAAAGTTGATTTTGTACTTTTACATTCGTCCACATCACTATTGTCAAAATCGTCGTAATACTGAAGTTAGGGCTCTCTGTAGGTATATCATAGTCAAAGGAAGCAAGTTCATCCAAATCTAAAATTTCGTTACAGACTGTAGGGAAAAGATGGGTAAGGAGTATATTATCCTCATCATCAACATGTGGATCTTCTTGGATAATATTGGAGAAGCCGGCTTTAGAAAAACATTTTTTAACTGTAGCAGGAAACACTTTTTTCCAAGCAGCTGTAATCCAGATAAGTGCATTGAATAAATTTATGTTTTTTTCGCAATTGTCGAAATCACATCCACTGTCTAAGGACTGGCAATGTGATGTGGTGTTGGGTGGCAGGAACATTATTTTAACTTTTTCTAATGGAACTTTAGGATGTGACGTCGCATTATCCAGGAAAAGCAGCACTTTTCCATTCTGTTTTTTCATTCTATTGTCAAATTTATGCAACCATCTTGTCATAATTTCTGTTGTCATCCAAGCCTCTTTGTTATAAACCCATTCTAAGGGTAATTTATCAACATGACTACCCTTGAAACAGCGGAGATTTTTACTTTTTCCAAATACTAACGGATCTTCTTTCTCACCTTCCATATTTGCACATAGCAATATAGTCAAATGTTGTTTTGCTGCCTTCTTCCCTGCACATTTTTCATTTTTTTAATGCAAATGTCTTGTTAAGCATGGCTCGGTAATATAGTCCTATTTCGTCTGCATTGTATACATTTCGTGGAGAATAATTCCTTAATATCAATGGTAACTTGATTTTCCAATCCTCTAGATCGTCCAAATTAACCTCTGCAGACTCAGCTCAAATTGATTTAAACGTTATATTATGAACCTTGCAGAAACTTTCCAACCATCCATTTGATGCTGCAAAATTTTCCATCTTCAAACTGCTTGCTGCCTCGAGTGCTTTTTCTTTAAGTAGTGGCCCAGATATTGGAATTGCTTTATTTCTGGCTTTGCAAAACCAATTGTAGACGACTTGATCAACTGCCTATCCTTCGGATTTCGGAAACTTTCGTTTTTGATCCAAGTTAACACCTTCCTCAACATTCTTTTTTAACTAACTTTTATTTTTTATAATATCGTTAATTTGAGTTTTTCCAACCCCATATTTTTCGGCCCACTTTCGCCAACATAAACCATACTGTTCACTTTCGGCGATTATATTTATTTTGTCTTCTAGCGACAAACGTTTCCTCTTTCGCGACATATATTTTTATAGCAACTTAAGAATCTTTCGAACACGAAGAACTAACGAAATCTGTATGTAACAGAAAGACCGAGCTACTAATAATGCAGATAATTTCATACCTTTTTAGGTAGGTAGATACCTATTTAAATGTCTGATAATATTCGGTGTTTCCATCAACAAATAGACTAAAATATTTTGGCCGATATTAACAAGTAAATTTCTATGAAATGGGTTTTAAAAATTTGAGATTATTTGGCCGCGGCCGCATTATAAAGGTGTCCGTAAATACCATGAAAGTTTCAATATAATCGATTTGGGGAATTTTGAAACTGACCGTTAGCACAGGTGGCCGTTGACACAGGTTTCGCTGTACATTATTTTGTTACAAAAGATTATTTTTAGAAGTGATTGTTTAGCAAAATTAGGTAACATACACTTTTCTATGGAAATGTAGCCACACATACAACAGAATTATGATCCTGGTGATGTGCACACAACTTTATTCGGCTTTTACTATAGTGCATTTTATATTGTAATTTCTATCTTTATTATTATAACCCGTTTAGTACGTTGTTATTTTTCAAAAGGTACTATGTACACCTTTGTTACTCAATAAAAAATAGGACCATACATTTTTACTACATTCTCTACATTACAGTGACTCTTTCACTCCTATTTTATGCAGTAAATTTAACATATTCTCACAGAAGTACTTTTGTTAACCGCTTTTGCCCAAATTTAAATTTACCCTGAAATAAAATAAATAATAAAATAATATATATTAATTTTAAAACAATACCTGTACTTTCGACCGAAATATTTCTTAATCGTTTAAAACTTAAAAATAATTCTTCAATAATTTTATTGAAAAAATTAGTTATGCGTTATAATCAAAACTTTTTTGTAATCACTTATGTGAGATTTTTGTATTGAGTAAACTGAGAAGTAAGGTACCATGAAAATTGAGGTTGCAGAACTTAAATTTGGGTGTGTAATTTTTTTTGTACTCACAATCTCCTTGACATTTTGCAGGAGGAAATACAATATTAGTACAGTTCATCGATTTAGAATTAACCTAATAAGTCAGTTGTAGCAGTTTTACAAATTGTAGAGTTATATTAGACTGCATTGAACTTCTAGTACTTACGGCAACACAAATATAATAAAGAGAAAGGAGCCTTTCTAGTACTCTAAAATAATTATATTTATATTGTTATTTCAAGAAATTATGAAAAAACCATTCTTTAAACACACACTAAATAAAATAAGGACATTTGAAATTTTTAGATATATTAAATACTTAAATACTTTTAGTAATAGTATATTAAACAACGCATTTCATATGGAATTCTGTTATGACACGAGTTCAGAAATAAGTTGTTTATAATATTTTTTATATTTTGCCCTTTTTACCATTTTTTAAATTAATTTTTTATTTTTATTTAATTACGAAAATTTTTATTTTAAAAAGTATGTCGGCAGCACTGTGTAATTTATAAAATTTGACAGTTGTGACATTTAGATTATCAAATGTTAATGTTTTAAAATATTTTAAAATGAATAATATATCAATAATAATATATTATATAAGTAAAATATTATAGTCATATTTACAGATATTTTCTTAAAGAACAATATAAAATTAATAAATTGCTATTAGCCACAAATGTCATTGTCAATAGTCTTGCCTTTAGAAACTTCACTCATGTCGCCAACCATTTAAAACAAAAATTTGCGTGCGTAAAAGTTACATTACGATACGCAAATACGTTTTATAATGAAGATTTTTATAAGTGCAAAATATAAAAAAACTTTTTTACAACACCTAAAATAATCACAAAATAACGGCTAACAAGCTCAACTGATGCAAGCTAAATGCATAGATGACATTTAAACCTTTAATGACAATACATTTGTTTTAATCTTAGGACAAAAAGAAACAGGAAGGAGTCTGTCATATATTAACTTTAAAAAATTTGCGACGGAAGTCGGCCATCTTGAAGCTCCTTGTATGACGAATTTTTTATGTTTACAGTATACTGTCAAAGCAATTTTTGCATATAAATGTCAAAAATGATCGCACGTCAATGGAACTGAAAATTAAAATTGACAATTGCCCGCCATAGGCAAGCTCCTTTCTGGACTCAAGGTCATTTTGCATATACTCCTTCCTGTTTCTTTTTGTTCTAAGGTTTTGATAGAGTAACTGTCAAGTGACGCCACACTAATGGAGCGTATTGGATTAGAGCAATCATACAAGTGTGCATACTGCTTATGTCGAAAAACTGTCCAGCGGTAAGTAGCAAATAGTAGATGGCGCAAGTAAAGTGAGCTGGGTTGAAACATCATATTTTTCGTGACTTTGTGCAGTTAAAAATTATGCAGTATTTAAAATATCAACTATTTACGCGGTCAAATTAATTTAACTTTGTTTCTTACTCTAACTCTTCATTTTGACATAGCCGATCATAGAACAAATTCTTCTTTTCTACTATTTGTCCTGTGACACCACCAATTTATTCTTACTTTTGAATACATTCAGTTGGTTCTTCTTTCTTCTACTCTCCATAATACTGCTATGAGAGCTGTTCGGTATACGCTGAAACTAAGCAGTAAAACTCACTGTAGGGAATTCTTTAAAAAACATAAAATATTAACACTTCCATCCCTATTTATCTTTGAATCCATTTCCTTAATTCGGAAACATTTATCTGAAGTCTCAGACAGACCATCTCATAACTACCCTCTTAGAAGTGCAGAGTATGACCTTTATTTACCAAAACCTCGCACGGAACTAATCAAAAGCTCTATTTTTTATAACGCTAAGAAAATGCACAACAATCTACCCTTGGAAATAAAGTCCATTTCATCAATAACCGCATTTCGTATCGCTTTAAAATCATACTTGGTGGAGAGAGCTTTGTATGCAGTTGACGACTTTTTTACATAAATTATTTGGGACCATTTCACGCACTGGAAAGTTAATTTGTGATATTTATCTATTTTGTTGTTTGTTGTTGTTTTTTTTTTGTTGTTACTCTGACTAAATTAAAATTTTAAATTTTAATTTTTTTATATTACTTATTATTTATCATTCTCATTGTATAATGTATACATAAAGTATACATTTATTTTATTTTATTTTTTATTATTTTTTTTAACTGACCTTTTCGCAATGTTTTAGATTGTGTAGTTTTATATGTTTGTATGTTTTATGTTTTATTTACTTGTGGATACTCTTGTATTACTGTTTTAATATGTTTTGTTCTATGTGATTTGCTTTTTTTTAAACAGCTTTGTCCACAAATTTAAAAAAATTTTCGACAATAAAGCTTATTATTATTATTATATTATTATGGGGATTGCTGAAAGAAAGCAGTAGTTCTGTGGTCACTACTGGTTGACTTGCTAATCTCGAAACATATTAAGCAATTGTAAAGCAGTACGTGATCTAGTGATAGGAAACATTGAGACAATGCTTCAATATTAATAGAAATAATTTTCGGGAAATCTTAATATAATAACAGTAATTAGTTTCAAAAAAGGCGAAACCTGGATGCGCCTTATTTGAAGAAAGTATCAAGAAAGGAAAAAAGTGCAAAGAAATTTACCTCTTTTAACAAAATTTCCACTCGATCTGTAGACAATTATACATAGGTTTATAGATAGTACTGGCCTATTTTATTAAACTTGGTTACCAAAGCTCCAAAAATTACAGTAGTTACGCCTATTAAAGTAAATGCTTTAATTTAACATTAAATTGTCAGCGTGTGTTTCGCTCTAAGTACCCCCATTCACTTTTAATTGTACAATACTAGGTAAGAGATAAGTTTCGATCAAAGCAAGCCGTTCACTTCTGTTTAAATCTAGTCAACGTTAGCGTATTTACTCCTAGTTTTGAAAAAATGGTTCAGCAATGGATGCCACCCGATCTACATCAACCGTGTTCGGTACATACCAATTTAACCACCTGCCAACCGTCGACTTTTTTATTCTTACAGTTGGTAGCGAGTTTGTTTGGAAATTCGCCGGATGAAAAAAATACGTTCGGGTTCGAGGACTTTTCGTTTTCGGAATTTTATAATCCATTCGAAAGTGCAAAGAGTAATGTAGAGGAATATGATTTTATTGTTGTTGGTGCTGGTAGTGCAGGATGTGTTGTTGCTAATAGATTAAGCGAAATAGAAAAGTGGAGAGTAAGTACATCATTTTTTGTTTAGTACGAAGCAAGAGTAATAAAATTAATACATAACAAAATATTGAAGATAAAATTTGTTGTAAGCATATCTGGAAGACTATGAATGAATGGTGTGTGAATGAATAGTGTGCATAAAAATTGGGTAGACGGAGTATCTTTAAATATTTAGTATTATTTGTTCAAATAGCAACATGTCCAGGTTTTTAAACTTATACCTTTTACTGTTTCGGAATTAGCAAGAATTTTAAAATGTTTTCCAAAGAGTAACAATTACATAACCTAACATAAAAGTTATTTTCCATTTTACTTTTCTTTAATTACAAAAAAATATATAAAAAAAATATTGCTGCTGCCTATTTACTGACTATTTCACTAGACTATTTTTAACTGACAAATCTGCATAGTAACGGAACGTTTCATATTGATTATTTTTTTCACCTGTCAAAATATCACAGTTTTGTGATTTGAAAACGCTTAATCTTCAATGTTCTGTGCTAAATGCTAGCCAATCATTCCGTTTTTTACTGATAAAACCACTAGTCGTTTTACCAGTATTGATAAAATCATGTAACTGTCAAAAATACAATAACAATATTAAACAATTAAACAGCGAAAATAGCAAAAGGAAAAATAGTGAAAAGATAACGATAAATTATTAAATAAAGTGGTTTTTGTACAGAATGGTTCAAAAAATAATCTTCTCAAATACCATTTGTCCTGTAATATTTTACTAGATAAATTTTTATTTTCTAGACTCAAACTTTTTTATTTTAGGCAAAACACAGATCCGTTACTAAGGTGTCTGGTATTTCTATAGTTGTCAGTTTCACACACGTTATTAAAGCGTCTTCATAATTTTTGAAATGAAATAATGTTTCGTTGATATTGTCTTGTTTTTCTCGTGAAACAGTCTTATCGAATACCATTCGAGAGAAAATTTTTCTGGTTTTATTAAAGTTTGTTGCTTTTTGGCAATTTTTGCTAATGAAATTTTGACAAAATCACGAGACGTCAGTCTCAGGATAGTACCTATCCGGTAAAGAATTGGTTAATGCCACCAATAAGAAGAAATTCCTATAATCCTAAGGATTCAGCCTAAAAAGGCTGCAAGGATTGTCTTGGCATGTTGCATCCCACACAATGTGGCAAGAAAAATAGAACGAAAAGAGTTTAAATTTAACCACGACGATGACTTATTGGATAATGATGACAATAAATTGTACCGAGACAGAATCAATTTCTAAATTTCCTTAATTAGGAATAATGTAAATAGTAATTAGCTTAAGTAGTTCAATGTAAGGACTGTTTGCATAGTATGTGTTTTCAAAAGATTTCAAAATAAATGTAATTATACTACTTATAATTTAATATTTGCAATTTTTAAATTTAGATTCATTTACTTGGCATGCCTATGTTATTTTTTTACTATTAAAGGTCCCGAATAATAGGCCCTTTTTTCCTTTAATTTTCCTAATTATTGTCAATTTCTTTTTCCGATTTTCACCTCTTTTATTCATAGTATATAATTTGTTTTCTTATTTGAATAAACGACCAAAGCTGAAATGCCACTGTCACCTTGAAAATATCAGACTTTGCAAATCGCAAAGTGAAAAGTGTAAACCGCAAAGTTAAATTTAATTGCATGTGCAACATGTTTACTTATGACTTTCGCAATCTGAAAAGTGCAATGTGAAAAGTTGCAAAGTAGTTTGGTACAATAGGCCCCAGCTCAAGAACTTTTGAAAGACGATTTTGAAAGGAGAACGTATTTTTCTAATGAAATTAAAAAATAAAGATAACAACGTTGGGCAATTTGTCTTGTTTTCTGATGAATGCACCTTTAACTTTATTGGGCTAGGGAAAATCCACACTAGATGAGGGAAGAACATATACTATATCCTGAAAAGGTTATTGTTTTTGCGGTAATAGTTAGAGATTGTATCATAGGTCAATCTACTCATAATCTACTAAGCACTTTGAATAGCGAGAACTATTTAGCACTCATCTAAAATGAAGTTATCCCAGCTTTAACAGACATATTCTGATGCTCCAGACCCACAAATCCCAGCAAATATGATATGGTTTCAGCAAGATGGAGCCCCACCCCCTTATCAAATTAATTTTCGGCAGTATCTCATTCATTTATTTCCAAATCGATGGATAAGAAGGCGAGGATGTATGGAATGTCCAGTACGATCTCCTGATCTTACCCCACTAGACTTTTTTATACGGATATGTCAAAAATATTGGTTATAAAACTTGGCCCGTCAACTTAAATGACCTAAAAGACGAATAGGCAATGCTTGCGACTAGATCAGTCACGCTTGATATGTTAAATAAGGTGAGAAGTAATTATTAAATTGAGATATTGCCAAGAGGTTTGCGGTGAATATTTTGAGCATTTACTACAAACATTAACGTTTTTTATGTTTAAGACCAAATTTTTAAAATAAAAAAGGTTTCTTAACTAATTATTACTTTTTACTTTACACTTGAAATTCTTATTATTTTCGAAACAGAAAAAGTTGGATAGGACATTGTATATGAAATATGTCTAGAATGTTCTGAATAATTAAAAAATTAAATAATATACAGGAAAAAAAGAGGGTTTTTTCGAATTTATTCCATTTGGCTTTTCCACAGTGTATATAAAAATGTATATTTTAAGTTTATTTAATATTTATTTAATACTCAAAATATAAAGCTAATGGTTTTTTTAAGATTCCAAACAATTTTTTTTTTTAATTTTTTATCAGAGCATAATCTACTAATCCTATTTTATACCTGAAAAACTTCTAAGGTACTATTTGGTATGATACTAGTTGCTCAATTTATCCTGTACGTTGAGCATGTCTGCCTTTCTTTATTTAAATAACTGTAGCTTTCCAGAAGTCACTACAATCACTAATAAATTGTTTATACAAAAAAAAATTTCCACCTAATATCTCTCTGACATTAAAAAATGTCAGCACTTTTTAGAGCGCGTCGAGGCAACATTTAAAAACAAAAGCTAATTTATTTAGATTTACTTTTATGCAGATATTTTTGCAAGGAGTATCACAAAATAATTATCATTGTTGGTCTTTTAAACCAACAAATTTTAGGTATTTGGTTTTAATTAACAATTTGAATTATTTCTTCTACCTTTTTATATGGTATTCATTTAAAGCTGAAATTAAAATAAACCATGAAAATTTGAAAAAATTGTGGTTAATAATTGTATCAAAAATCAATTTACTGCTTAATCATTCCAGCCTAGTACATACATTTGCATTATATAACAAATAAAAAATTTTACGGACCATTAACATCTCCAAATAAATTCTAAATAGTTACAAACTAGTCATTCAAGCATTTCTACAATAAAAGCTGTTTCGTATTTACATTTCATGAAAGTTTGTAACTACTTATTAATAAAAACAACTGTTTATCTTGAATATTTCCATTCGTTTTTCTTTGTTTTTTTTTGTTGCTGACTGAACATTTTATGTATTACACTTCATTACAATTAAAGAATATAGCATAATATATTTAATAATTCTACATGATCAGTTTCTTTCTATAAGTGGAAGGTGTTCCGATATGGTGAAACATAACTATTACTCTCTTGCAGGTAGCCTTCAGTCTGTTCGCGAATATTTTGTGTGTATGTATCGAAACACAGAAATATTTAATTGGTTAAATGTGTTTTTAAGATTTCTCAAGCATGTGCAGTATGCATAAAACCTACCAACGCGAGAAAGAAAGAAATATTGTCGACACTGTAGTGTAGTGATGTTCTTTTACGTATCAACAAACCATATAGGAGTATAAAATAAATGGAATATAGCTGATGGTTCTTGGGGTATATTGGCTGAAGCTCAGCTTCACACAAACATCTATCGACTGTATTTCTGCCTGAAAGATAGTTGGTAAATTACTACAAATGAGTCCTAACGCAGTCAGGATACTTTCCACTACTATCTTTTTATCTAATAAATAAGGGAACAATAAACCGAGGTAACAAGAGAAAATGGGATATTTGGAGATTTCCAGTAACTGCTAAAACCATTTATTTATTATAAGTTATTACTAACTGTATTATGTATTATGAAATAAAAATTACTTATAACCTCTATTAAATGATCTAGCAGCAGCAAAAGATTGAGTAATATCTTCTGAAAGAATAATAAATTAATTTCCTGCCAATACTTAAAATAAAAATATTCTGCTTAATTAGTATCTATGGGTATTCTGATAGGATTAAGGAGCCGTTGAACAAAGACTTTAATAATTGAATAATGCTAAATCTAAACTAATGAACAGTATGCCCCCATACTATATATGCTATAATTATAATTTAAAACTAAATAAATTCAAATAAAATTCCGTTAGTTTCTGGCCGATTTTCGTAGCGAATCCTTAATCGTACCCCAAATGTAGAGAGCAGGTGATGTTGTTGAGGTGAATATGACTTTCGTCAGAAAAAGTTTCTTAAAAAATCGTTATCTTTATACTCTATCCTCAGTAGGCGTCCACAGTAAATTTCTCTTTAACGTTTATCTGTAATATAGGCGTTGTCCTATATGAAATTGGGATGGAAAAAATAGATTTGAAGACGTGTAGATGTGTAGATGTTTCACTTATATTCAGTTTAGTCTTATAAGACTTCTTTGCAGATGAATATGCACCCTTCATTAGCATTGGTAGAACCTGTTTTAGACGAGCTTAATACCTGTAGAGCCTTTACGTTGACAAAATACATTACAAGTGCGAAGACATTTCTCAATAACCGCTAGCTTTACTGGGGACTCTTTGTTAAAATATTGTTCAGATTTTATTTAAATTGGTTATGTTAAAAATTAGGATTTAAACGAGCTTATATATTGCTTGGAAATTTAATTCAATAAATTCAAATAACCACCTTTCTCAAGAATTATTAACATTAAAATTCTTTATTGGCTAAATTCATTTTTTTCTTGTAATCCATAAAAATTAAAATTCAAATGGTTATTGGAACAGTTTGTGAAATTAATTTGTATGTTAGTAATGCGTTTTGAATATTTTAATTTACGTTTAATTCCTGTAATTCTCCATTTTTAGTTGTTTCTGTTATATCCAAATTCCACTTATTGAAATTTTAAGGCAATTTTTATGAAAATAGTAAGATATTTATAACATACCCAAAAACACACGTTTAAACACGTTTAGTAAAAAAATCAATATGACTTTTACCTTGAAACTTCCATAGATAATAATGCAACTCTAACAATTTAACAATTTATAAAAGTATTTATTTTACCAAAAGATAATATTTTTTGTTTAAATTAACATAACCAAAGTGATTTATTCAGATAAATTAATAGTTTTTAATTCATAAATTTTGCTTAAATTATTAAGTTCTATGCAGTTTTAAAGAATATCACTTATCTTTTTTTATTTTTCCGCCGCGTATGATATTACTAATTTTTGAAGTGTCAATACTGTGTGTAGGTGTCGTTTTCATAGGGGGTCGTAGGAAAACGATAAATGCTCTTTTAATTTTGGTAATGTTTATTTTGGCGTATATATATGGTTTAAATAAACTGGTAATTTTATTATAATTTTGGGTGGTGGAAGAAAATTAAAAGCGAATTATTCAATGCCTCTTACAACAACATTTCTGATATTAAAGCAGAATTTTATTCAGTGTTTAATTAAACTACAGTACTAAAAAGTTTTTTATAACTATTCTATTTAATTTCATGTAAATTTAAACTCTCATTGAAATATACATTAAACACGCTGATATTAAAAATATGCTTTAATGTTGGTACTAAAATTTATTTCACATGTCTAACATAAATTTCCATTCGAAACCACAAACTAACTTTTACATGAAATTTTACTTTAGGCAACTTAAATTTAATGGTTGATTGTGTCTGTTTTTAAGTGGACATGCTCCAACAAACTTTGTTCTACTTCAATAAAATGTTTAATTTGCTATTTACACCTTTTTTATAATAAAAATAATAATACTTAAAAAAAACGTAAATTTATACATCTTCAATAGAAATAGTCCGGTTGCCAGGTATAGTACTGTATAAATCTAGTAATAAATGTAAAAAATAATAAATATTTTGAGCAGTTTTTCTTATGGATTTTTTTTCTATTTATTTTCTAGATATTGTTAACGTTATTACTAAATTTTTTTTTCTTAAAATAGGTCCCAAAGTACTGATGAGATTTAAGCAAAATATTCTGATATTTTAAAATATATTTAACAAAAAATATTGGATTAATTACCAGTAATAAATATACAGTATGATGCATATGTATGAAATAAATTCATTATTTCAGAAACAGCCGACTTTAAAAAAAAATCTTAAAACACGTCAATTTAAATTTTTGAATGGCCATCAACTGCTATAGATGTGTTGGACATTACGTCATTAGTGATGGCGTAATGACGTCATCGACGATTTTTTTAAATACAAACCGAGGTCACGTGACAGCTCATTTGAAAGGTCTCCTTATAATATTAACTAATAACGTTTTCCCAGGAAGGTGGATAGGTAGAAGTGGGCCTAACGAATGGCCACCAAGGTCGCCAGATTTGACTCCGTTAGAATTTTTTGGGGGGATATTTAAAGAGCAGAGTATATCAAAATCGACCGAATAATGTAAAAGAGTTCAAGGAGCGAATCCGAACGAAAATTGCACAAATAACACCTCAAGTCCTCGAACATTTGTTGTAATTTAATTGTATTTAAGTAAACATTTATTCTAAGGTAATTGTATTAATAATAATAAACAGTTTTGGTTAACCCTGTAGAAATAAATATTATAAAGCTTTCTGTTATTAAACAATTTTTAAATAATTTATCTAGGTTTTACTACTAATTATTTCTATAAATTATGCTATTAAATAAATCCAAAATTCAAAGCTATATATTTACTGTCAAATACAACTGTCAACAATCAAATCCTCCGCAACCTTGGATAAATAAACTAAAAATATATAAATGTTTTAATCGGTTTCTTGCATTTCTTCGCCCTGCCCTCTCTTTATTGCTCTTACGTCGACCACAAATTATATTTTCTGGATATATGTCGACTACTTTCCCAAGTGGCCAATTATTTCTAGGCATCTGCATTTTCCATTACTACTACAAAATCTTTCTCTTGAAGGTTTCTCCCTTTTTGATGACAAATAATAATCATTTGCCAGAATCTTCAAGATTTTCACAACTAAATAAGCTGATAAAAACTATTATTTGTATTTGTAAACAACTAAACCGTTTAGTTGTTTACTGTTCTCAGTAAGATGGACTTCCACAAAGTAAAGGTTATTACAATCAATTACATTATCAATCAATCAATTACATATTTTCAAACGGCTTATGTTTAACACCAAGCAAAATACAAAAGTTATTTTCATATAAATATAGGGATATTATAAAACAACAGTAGACACTACAAGCTTTTCCCATGTTTACATATTTTAATATGTATTAAAAGCAGACTAACAAATTGTTCAGAAATGGAAATTCCTAAAAGACCTATTATTTCAACTGGTGAAAATAATTTTACAAAATTATTAAGAGAAATATTCAAGCAGGGCAAAGCAATAACATCAGCTATACCGAAATGTGTGATTTGTAACATAACAAAGCTAAGCCGATTATCAGCAAAATGGTATAATTGCAAAAGGACAGATTAGAAAGATCACAAAACTTGAAAAACACCACCCGAAAAATTATTTGTATCAGAGACTCAGACAGTGATAAAACCCATTCTTCAAACAGAACAAACTCACAAAAGGTTGAAGAATGGTTAGAAGAAAAAGTCATGGACCGGATGAACCTGTGCCGCTACATGAGTAGCCCATAAATATGCATATTTTTTATTGAGACAATCGATCTTAAAAGATCTACATATTTTCGCTCGAGACGCGTTGGACTGGCCCCATTTAATTTAATAATTTAATTTAATAAAACAAGCAAAAACCGATTTCTATAAAAATAAAATAAATAACTTAAGCAACGACTCCAAATCTCTGTGGCAAGTAGTAAATGAGATATTTCCCAACAAAAAAGAAACAACTATCAAACAAATTAATGATAAGAACGGACAACCAATTAAGGATAATAAAGAAATGGCAAATTATTTTAATCATCACTACGCTTCTGTAGGTAAAAACATGGCACGTACTATTCCAGAATCAATAAATTTCCATCTGCGTAGAGAACCATTTCACTCGTCACTTTTTCTGGCACCCACAACAGAAGATGAAGTAATACAAACCATAGATTCATTAAAACCCCACAAAGCACCGGGTATTGATGAAATTAGGGCTGAAACATTAAAAGAAATAAAAAATGAAATAGCTCTACCACTAACTCATTTAATAAATAAAATAATTGAGTCTGGACTTTGTCCCACTCATTTCAAAATAGGTTTAATAAAACCGTTATTTAAAACGGGATCTAAATCTGAAGTAATTAATTACCGACCCATATCTCTGATATCGAACTTGGCAAAAATTTTTGAAAAAATCATGAAAAAACGAATTATTTCATTTTTAAATAAAAATAAGCTTATATCATGCAATCAATATGGCTTTCGAGAAAACACCTCCACACAGGATGCCATTCGTGCTTTAACCTCTCAGTTGTATAAATGTATAGATCAAACTAAACCGGCATTATGTGTGTTTCTTTATCTAGCTAAGGCTTTTGATACTGTGGATCACAACCTTCTGTTGGAGGCTTTGGAGGATCTGGGATTTCGAGGGAAAACTTACACCCTACTAAAAAGTTATTTAACTGAGCGTTATCAGTGCGTGAAAATAAATGATTCGTTGAGTGACAGGAAATTGGTCGAATACGGAGTTCCTCAGGGGACGGTATTAGGACCGGTTTTATTTGTTATATTTTTGAATAATTTATTGCGGTTTCAATCAAGTGGCGATGTAATTTCTTATGCGGATGATACTGCAATAGTATACAGTGCAGACACTTGGTTGCAATTGAAAGAAAAAGCAGAATGTGATTTTAAACAAAAAAAGTTATCTATTAATTACAATAAAACTTGTTACTTGCCCTTCACATGTATATCCTCGTATTTGCCTCTTTATAACTCTCTAGATGTGCATAGTCAAACTGAAAATATTACACTTCAGTCGTCCAACAATGTTAAATATTTGGGAGTGATCATTGACAGCCATTTACGATGGAATTTTCATTGCAATCAGGTTCAAAAAACTCTTCGCAGTATGCTGTTTAAATTTAAGAACTTATCAAACATTTTGGACACTCATCAGCTGCGAAAATTATACTTTGCTCTTATAGAATCCCGTTTGAGATATGGAGTTTTGGTCTGGGGAAGTATTGCAACAACGTACCTTAATAAATTAGAGACATTACAAAAAAAATTTTTAAAAATTGTTTTTAAGAAACCAAGATTATTTTCTTCAGATTTACTATATAAAGAAAATAAAATAATGGATATGCGTCAACTTTACTTTTTTAATATTGTGGTGCAGCAGTTTAAAATAAGGAGATTTCTAGTTTGTGTCTATAATATGTATAATACAAGATACAAAAAAGATGAACCTCTTAAAACAATCTTTACCTCTAAAACCTCTGTAATTCGGTCTTATGAATACTTAGCCAATAGCATATACAACTATCTCCCAAAAGAAATTAAAGATATAAAAAGTATTTTTTTATTTAAAAAAAAGACTAAGAATTTCATTTGGTCTCAGGATAGGGTTGCAATTAGAAATCTAATTGAGCCAAACACTTTTAATTAAAAAATCTGTTCTTTTCATCATTTAAAGATGTCTTGTTTGTTTGATTTTGATCGGTGTTTTGTTGTATTAATTTAAATTTAAATATGTACTAATTATAAATAGGTTTTTGGTAGTTTTGTAAGCATCCAGCCATACATCGGTTTCCCCACGCTCAGGCAATAGCCTTAGTGGGTACATCGGTTTATTTGTTGAATGATTGCTTTTCTATTGTATTTAATTATGCAAATAAACATATTATTATTATTATTTCATAAGTCAATTCAATTAATCGACTGAATTATGTAAATATTTAAATCGTGAGCATATGTGCCGACTACAAAGATGTTTACGTGGAAAGGCCAGATACACTGTAGAATATCTTTTGCAATTTCCGAAACAACTGGATAAATTAACCGTTCTAGAGAGACGATTCGCCAAAACGGAATACATCGTGGAAGAAATCGTCAGGAATATCAATCAGATGCCTTTTATAAAACAATATAAATTTGGAGCTCTTATTAACTTCATTAATAAAATTTTGGATTTGGTTGCTACAGTTCAAAGTTTAGGCCATCACGGACCATTTTATAATACGCAGGTATTGAATGAAATGATCAAGAAAGTTGCACCAATTCTCAAATTAAAATGAGGTGCTTATTTGAACAGTGGAGAAACGGCAAACCTAATGACATTTTCTAGATGGATTGAAATGGATTGAATTACCTTAAAGATGACTTGAAGCCTATATTTTACAGTTCAGTGGACTATTTTAGTCTACTAGACGTTACAGTAGGGAGAAGAGGAGAGAATAGATATGGAGTCATCTTCTCTTTGACAGTACAAGCTGTACTTGCTGGTTTACTAGACACCATGATAATGGAACCAATCTCAGAGGGAAAGGTAATTAAAACGAGTCATTGAAAAGATGAATCAACAAAAGATGTCGCAAGAATTCTCAAACAGAAACATAAATTGATAACTGCTCCTGACATGGGAGAGGTTTGTTCAATCATTAGAAATAACATTATAATATATGTTATCCTCAACGAGAGAGCACCAAAAGAAATAAAGAAATTTAGGGTACTTAGAAGCAAAGAACATAGTCAATGGAAGTCCACTGACCCATATTTTTATCGATCCAAAAGATATGGAAAGCTTGACACCTAATCATTTTCTCTAACAGGGAAGAATACAGAGGCACTAGGAAACTTTTCAAAAAGTGACGTGCTCGAAAATACAATGGAAAATTTATGGCTATTAGGAATGATAACGATTGTTTTTCGTGGGAAAGAAGGTCAAGTAAGAGCAGTTGTGGAAATACAGAGGAATATATTACAGAAAGCCTACCACAAAAATTTATAAACTCAATGTAAAATATACAGAAAATTCAAAGGCAGATCCAGGAGATTAAAACTACAAAGCAATATAAATTAAGTAAAATGAATTTAATCATTATACGGGGGCAGAAATGTTACAATTTTCTACATCATTTATATATGTTTTTACATCAATGTTGTTGTTAGTTACATTGAATGTCAATTATGACAATAAATATAAAGTTGTCAATTAATATAGGCTTGTTTGCTTTCCAAGAAGGCAAATAGCCAACAATTATTTGCCAATCCAACCAAATCATTGAGCACTAGGCTAGGAAAGCAGTAGCATAAACTACAGAATTAACAAAGATAAGCCGATTAACAATTATTGCCGATTATTACCAAAGGAGAGATTGGAAAGACCACCAAGAGCTTTATTTATGTTGGAATGGACTATTTTAGACCGTTTAAAGTTTTGGTTGGTCGGAGACACGGGAAAACATATGGGTTACAGCGATGAAGAATGTATTCTTACAGGAATACTTTTTGGAAATATTGGTGAGTCTGGAAACTTGAAGAGATGTTTTCGACTTATCGCACCAAAATCTTGCTTCGCTCGGAAAGGATTGGGATCTTTTGTTAAAGAAGTAATTTAAGGTGATATTGACAGTGATTCTGAAACCACAAGTTTGCTCAGGAAAAACGAATCTCCAAATTTTCTGAAGCTATCTCAAGGTAATGATTGTTTATCACTAGTCGACTTTGACAACCTTAGTACTGCAAAATCAACTTCAGCTGAAAATTTCTTTATAAATGAAGAAGCTGAAGAACTTCCTAATTCTCATGTAATGCTGATAATGAGAGAGTACAAAAATATGATAAACTTCTCCCATACCGACAAATAAAGAACTTAAAGAACAAGAGGTACATCAACAACAACGGGATTCTGAGGGATTACTGATACAAAATGCTGGTACACCTAGAGAAAAACAACCTTAAATTGATCCTGGTCGTTAGTCAACATGGTTTTCTGAATTAGCACCATCCGCTGGAAATTTCAAACCAACTGAAACAGAACCAAATGCCGACTAATATCACCTGCATCATAATAAAGAAATAATTAAAGATGATATTGACAGTGACTCTGAAACCACAAATTTGTTCTGGAAAAGCGAATCTTCCGATTTTATGAAGTTAGTGATTGTTTACCACTTGTCGACATTGAAGACTGATGCAAAATCACCTTCAACTGAAAATGTCTTTATAAATGAACAAGCTTAAGAAGAACTTCCTAATTCTCATATAATGCTGATGATGAGAGAGTACAAAATTATGTAAAACTTATGCCTCCTCCTCCCATACCGACAAATAAAGAACTTAAAGAACAAGAGATACATCTACAACAGGATACTGACGAATTACTAATACAAAATACTGGTACACCTAGAGAAGAACAACCTTAAATTGATCCTGGTTACAATGGTTTTCTAAGTTAGCATCATCAACTGGAAATTCCAAACCAATTGAAACAGAACTAAATGCCGACTCAATATCACCATCATCATCTGATTTGCGACGCACCTATTGTTTTAGTCGACGTCTAGAGATATTGTATTTGTTATAACCCCCAGATCAGTCAATGTTAGAGCATACTTGGCGAAGTTAGTAAAACAATATTATGTTTGTGTTTAAGTGACACCACTTGTCTGTCAAGAGCTATATTAATAAAATAGGTACTACTTATTATATTTATAACAATCAATTAATAATTTGGTTAATACACCAGTAAATACACCGGTAAATTCATCAGTAAAAATAATAGGTCTTTTAGATATTTCCATTTCTGAATAATTAGCCATTTAATTTAATACATATTAAACCATTATATAAGCATATGGAAAGCTTGAGTCAACTATTTTTACTTACTTATTTAGAAGAAAATGAACTCTTTTGGTACTTGTAAACACATAAGCCATTTAAAAATGGTTCATTTTTCAGTATTATTTTGATAAACCTTAAAACAAAAAGTCTTGAAGAATTTGGAAAATTATTATTGGTCACCAGTCGTTGAATTTATTGCTCCAAAATTTTCCATATTATTTTCTTTGTGAATTTGTATTTCAAAAGTTTCTTCGGGCCACAAGGAAAGTGACAAATACAAAAACTCTGGACCATTAAAAGATTTACTTTCCAAATGTGTCAGTAGAATCTCTTGTTGCTTAATATGCAATATTTGAATTTGAAAGAACTATCTTCACTTCGAAATCTTTGTATCTTTTAAATCTCACTCTTTCTACTACTCACAAAATTTGAAATTTGTTCGTATCCAAGAATGAACAGTATTTGAGTTAGACCATAACACAGTTTTATTAATTTTGCAAGTATGTTTTCTTTATTATTTCTTAGCTAAACGACTTGCCATAACTGCTGCTTGGAGATCAAGTTTTGGTATTGTCAAAGCTTTCAGTAGACATACTTGGTTTCGAAACAGTTAAACAACCGCTGCAAATGCTTGTTTACTTGCATGTAACTGTACATTTTGAATTTTCGGATAATCTATTATAGCATTTTGAAATTATGTAAGACTCGATCTTATCTAAATAATTGATTCAACGTAAATTGTAGGAAAACCTAGGACATCTTTTACAGTATTCCACCGTTAACCCAGTATTCTAAAGAAGGTCTTTCCATTTTTAAAAACATTTTCAGTTATGCATAGCATAGTTACACCTAACTTCTAAGTCGAATTAGCCCTTTTAGTAAATAGCTTGGTTGGAACAAACCTAATAATAAATATAATGCGCGAAGGTAGAAAAGTGGGTTATTATTGTCCAGATTCATTAAATACCGAGAAGCGAACCTTCGAGGTCTTTAATGGATCCGAGACAATGATACACTTTTCTTCCGTGGCTCATATAGCATTTTTTTCACTACTACTGGCGTTTTAAAACTAATAAATGACAGGTCACCAGTCACTTCCGTTTCAAATGATATGACAATGATAGGGCACCAATAAAATGTGCAATAATTTTAGTTTTTATTATTGCAGTTTGTTGTAAAAATCGCTTTAAAAAAGCATGGATAAATCATTTGATGTTTGAATAGGAATGTGGATATGACTATTAAATAATTAAGGAAAAATATTTTTATATTAGAGAGTTTGCGGTAAGGTGTTTTACGTTATAAAAATTTCCGTTATAATGTATAAGGTAAAAATGTAGTTATACCGTATAAACCTTATTTATACGCTATTTTTGAAAATAACGTTAACCAATCAGATTTTAATGGATATAATTTACTTTCATAGTACAACAAATATACATTGTAAATTGTTGTATCATGACTTTTAATCATTAGTTTTAATCCTGTTAGGTATTTGCAAAAATTGATAGTTCAATAATGTCTTGTTGTTCGTAACCAAACAAGAAGCTATAATTATTGCTGTGCACTGATTATAAATTAAACTTAATTTGTAGAATCAAGTATTTTCTTTCTTTGACTGCTTTTTGTTAAGCAGTAAATAGAAGGAAAGGAAATCTTCAATAACCAGTGTTACTAGGTATATACAATCAGGTTTACCAATTTTTTTTTTATTATTAGCGACGGCGAGAGAAACATTACAATAATTTGTAAAACTTAAATTTTGTTATACATGTTAATGTCTTTAAGGTAACCACACAAGTTTTTGATGTTACATTGTTCTCCTAATATGGACTTTAGGTTAGTATCAATAGACCACTTTGTTCTTGATGACTGATATACTGGGCGCTCGATTAGAAAATGTTTAACCGATAAACTGGTTTGACACTGTTCACATACTGGTGGATTCGTTCTGGATAGTATATGTGAGTGGGTAATAAATGTATGCCCAATTCTTAATCTACTTAAAATTACTTGTTGACGGCGATTAGTTGGAACATTCTTCCAGCTCTTTACTGATCTTTTTACCTCGTAGAGTTTTGACGTGGAACTATTCCAATTTAGTTGCCAATTGGATATACCTAACAGACTGTTTGTAAAGTTGTTTAAGATCTGCAAATGGTGCTCTATTTTCCATCTCAGTAGTTTGTGTAGTAGCAAGTTTAGCAAGTTCGTCTGCTTTTTCATTTAGCGTGATACCTACATGGGACGGAATCCACATAAATTTTATTATTATATTGGCGTTTTTAGCTAAGTGAAGTTCATGTCTAATATATGTTACGATGGAGTTACAGTGCTTGCCATGTAGAATAGATTCAATGGAACTCATAGGATCTGTAAGTATTAATGTCTTGTTTATTTTTCTTTATTGACATATTCTAGTGCTTTCCAGATAGCATATAGTTCCGCCGAAAATACGGAATTTATTGGTGTTAGTGTAAAATACCGCTGTACATTTTCCAGCACCATTGAAACACCAAAACCTTGTTCCCTTTTGGACCCATCAGTATATATATGAGTGTAGTTCTTGTATACACATATTTTGCTATGGAAGATTTTTCTAATTGTTGAAGGGTTCAATGTAGTTTTGTCGAATTCTAACATTGTTGTATCATACATCGGGGTAATAAAATTCCAACCTAACCTAATCTAACCTAACCAATGCTTTGTTCATGATTCTTATGGTTATTATTTTTAATAAAAAATCGATCTTTTTTAAACTTGCACTAGTAACATATCATATGTCATCTGTAACCTTGATTTTTAAGGTACGATAACCGCAAGCTATGTTTACAAATTTAACGATACACTACAGTATAACGTAAAATAGAGTCTAACGTAACGTAAAACGACTGACCGCAAACTCTCTATTTTTGCATCCGTTAACCTTACATTGTAATGATTTTAAGCTTGACAAATTGTACAAAAGCTGCATTTTTTGAAAATAGGAATAGATATGAATAAGCTACACAAATTGTTTGCTTTTCCCAACTGAATGCATTTCTTGTTTTAAAGTTTTAAGAAAACTGTTTAACGATATCTATAAGTACTTTATTAATACATCTTGACATGTGTATAATTGCAAATTTTTTATTTACAGTATATCTAATAAAATTACAATGTGCGTTTCTTAAGTAAACATTTCCGCTAAAAATGTGTAAGTTAAATTTGAAGGACTTTTGCGAAATTTTTAAACCTCGAATACCATTCTAATTTATTTGGTGTTTTAGAATATAGGTCGTGTTAGAGACCTTAATTCGTTTGACTAAAGTATATTAAATCATTCATTCTGCTATACGGTTAATTCAAATAAAACCAGGTAATAAATCCACAATGAACTTTTCCATAAGCGTACTAGCTAAAAATACTGCTACATTTAGTTTATACAGTGCGGAGCTGCCAAATGGATTAAATTCGAAAATGTATAAAGTTGGTCGATATTTTTAATTACTCTATTTTTTAATAAAGATATGTTGAACGAGGTGTGTCATGAACAATGTACAATTAACCTGTTTCATGCAAATACTTGAAAAGTAGTATGTTGAGTTTAAGTATACAGTGTGAAAAAGTCAAATGGAATAAATTCATTATTATTCAACCCCCCTTTGAGTGACAGTTACAACCCACAATTTTTTAAATCGAAACTATGGGCTTGTGAGATATCGTTTGAAAAATCTCTTCATTCTCTATCCATAAATGTTATTGTTTTTAAATTAATTGTGTAGATTGACATAAAAAATAACTATGTAATATTTAATTGTTCATCATGTAAAAAGTAATATAAAGGTCGATGAAGTAAATGTTCAAAATGCTCTCTGCGAAGTATTGGCCATATCGCAATCTTAAATAAAAATGTCTTCTTACGTTATTTAATATATCAGGTGTGACCGATCTACTCGCAATCGCTTTTCATTTTCTTAAGTCATCTTAATCATGTGGTTTAGTTTTGGAAACAATATTTTTGACATTGTCCCATAAAAGGTCCAATGGGGTAAGTTCAGGCGATTTTGCTGGCCATTCTATTGATCCTCACCTCTCTATCCAGCGATTTGGAATTGTTAAGTAAATATACTGGCAGACATTAGGTTGGTAATGTCGAGGTACTCCATCTTGCTGGAACCATATGGTATTTGCTGGAATCTGAGGGTTTCCTGGATCAGGAAATAAATTTGTAAAACTTAGCACCACATCATTTAATAGTAGAGCTTAATAAGTATCGCCATTCAAATTCCCTTCCAAGAAAAAGGGACCAATAATATGGGTTTCAGAAATCCCTGCCCAAACATTAACCTTTTTAGGGTATTGTGTATGGTCCTTTCTCATCTAGTGAGTTTTCCGCTGACCAGTGAGGGCAATTTTGATGATTAGCATGACCGTTAACGGAAAAAGTGCACTTATCACAAAACATAACGTTTTCTATTTGGATGGTATGCATTGGAAGGTGTTTGTTCGATTTGCTTTGCATGTCCAAATTCGCGAAATTGCTTCCCAACTTTACTAATTGTACCTTGTAATATAGGCGGCAAATTCGTAAAATTTTCATGAAATAGGCGAGCAACTTCAATTTGTGTACGGGTGTTACCTCCTTAACCAATCATCTGTAAAACTGTTATTTTATGCATTTCTGTTAATCTAACCATTTTTGATGAATTGCAGTCAACGAAATTCAAACAATTATAATATTAAAAAACTGAAAAAGTAGAAAATTGTTTGCACCTGCACTCAAGGTAAATAAACAAGGTAAAGAAACAATTTCTATACCAAGCTTGACCGTTTTCTATGAAAAAACAACTACTTCCTGGGCTATATGCTCCAACGGACATTAAATTACATTCCAATAGAAAACGTGATGGCGACCGACTTCGTCGTTACTTAAAACCATCTCTATCGATTTGCAAATCAACGGGAAGAACACTACTCGTAGACCGGTTTCGACATTATTGTGTCTCATCAATACGGGGTAAGTAACTACACCTTATTGAAATTATTTCATGTATTGTTTATCTTTCGTACTGATGAGACACAATAACGTCGAAACCGGTCTACGAGTAGTGTTCTTCCCGTTGATTTGCAAATCGATAGAGATGGTTTAAAGTATCGACGAAGTCGGTCGCCATCACCTTTTCTATTAGAATGTAATTCAATGTCCATTGGGACATACAGCCCAGGAAGTAGTTGTTTTTTCATAGAAAACGGTCCAGCTTGATATAGAGACTGTTAAGTTTCTTTATGTTGGGTGCAGGTGGAAACAATTTTCTACTTTTTCAGTTTTTCTATTGACTGCACCTTATTAAAATTATTTCATGTATTGTTTATCTTTCTATTATAATATTGACAATATACTGCAGTTATAATTATCGCAAACCAATTTGCTGAGGCGTTTTAAACAAACTAACATTGCTATGTTTTTTAAGATTTTTTTTAAATAAACAAGGTAAAGAAACAATTTCTATACCAAGCTTGACCGTTTTCTATGAAAAAACAACTACTTCCTGGGCTATATGCTCCAACGGACATTAAATTACATTCCAATAGAAAACGTGATGGCGACCGACTTCGTCGTTACTTAAAACCATCTCTATCGATTTGCAAATCAACGGGAAGAACACTACTCGTAGACCGGTTTCGACATTATTGTGTCTCATCAATACGGAGTAAGTAACTACACCTTATTGAAATTATTTCATGTATTGTTTATCTTTCGTACTGATGAGACACAATAACGTCGAAACCGGTCTACGAGTAGTGTTCTTCCCGTTGATTTGCAAATCGATAGAGATGGTTTAAAGTATCGACGAAGTCGGTCGCCATCACCTTTTCTATTAGAATGTAATTCAATGTCCATTGGGACATACAGCCCAGGAAGTAGTTGTTTTTTCATAGAAAACGGTCCAGCTTGATATAGAGACTGTTAAGTTTCTTTATGTTGGGTGCAGGTGGAAACAATTTTCCACTTTTTCAGTTTTTCTATTGACTGCACCTTATTAAAATTATTTCATGTATTGTTTATCTTTCTATTATAATATTGACAATGTCCTGCAGTTATGATTATTGCAAACCAATTTGCAGAGGCGTTTTAAACAAACTAACATTGCTATGGATTTTTTTTTTAATTGGTATTGAAAAGATCACTGATATGGTTTTTGCTTAGGTACTGCCTTATTATAAAGACTGAAATGTGAAATAAATTAGTAGTGTAAGGTATGTACTCTAGCGAATTTCAGTAATAAGATGAAATTTTTTTTTGTGTTAATTTTTGCAATAAATTTAAAAACACTAACATTTTTGGATAGAGAATAAAGAGACCATTCAAACGATATATTACAAGCTTTTGCTTCCCATTTTAAAGTGGCACTCAAAAGGGGTTAAAGAAAGGAATTACATTTTCACTTTCAAGAATGTCAATTTATAATTTACGTGTTTCGGGATTTTCTATATATATAATGTAAATAATAATAATACATAATAAATAAAAATAAATAATATAACCGAAATAATGAATTTATTCCATTTGGGTTTTCCACACTGTATGTACATAATACAATTTGAATGATCCTATTTTTTGTAGAAATGAAACTGAAATTAAAAATGAAAGATTATCTTGTCTGGGATTTATAGCAATGTCTTGCACGTAGTAGTTTTTCCTGATTCAAATGATAAAATTATACTTTTAGAACGGTTATTTAACAGTTCATTTTATTGGCAGATAGGGATATAAACATTTCATGCATAAACACATATATCTTTGATAATGTTGTTTTTTAATAGTTTTTGATTTTTATGGATAACAGACTTTAACAAGCTTGAAAAAGCTTTTTATCAAGGAGATATATTTTAATATATAAATTGTATTTTTAGGTAAACTAAAAGCCAATAAAAACTAATAATTTATAAAAAATTACTATTGTAATTACTATTGTATTATTATTGGAAAAGTAGTACTTAGACGGACTCTACTTCCTTTGACAAGGTGCCGTTAGCCCACTCCGCACGCAAAGTAAATTTTCCTTTTTCACAACTTCGCTTTCATGGGCAATTGACAACTTTGTACTCTAGGGTTGCACAATATACTAAAAAATTACTATTTATAGTTAAAGATAGGAAAGTAGCAAATTTTATACATATGCTCAAAACTTATAATTAAATATTTTAACAATAACGCAGCAAAATTGTATTTCTGTATTAACAACGTAGTGCGTGACATAAAAACCCGAACACCCCGTAAAAATGATTTAATTTAATGGTACTTTACAAAAACATCTGGAGGAAAGTGGTAAGCAAACGGTGAAAATATGAATCCAATTTATTTATTATAAACCATTTTTTTTAAATTATTCTCAATAATGAGTCGATGCGCCATGGTTTCCTACACGGTCCGAAGACCAAGGTGGCAATGAAATCAAAAAATAGTCAAAGTTTCCCTTATGACATAAAGACGAGCATTATCCTGTTGAAAATGAGGTTTTGGAGTTCTAAGGTATGTGAGAAAATGTGTTTCCAATATTTCTTTATGCTGCCTCTAATGAACACTGACCTAGAACCAGAAACAATGGCACCCCATATCAATATCCCAACAGTACGATGCACATGTCTTTCAACAAAATATTATGGATCACGGCATTCTCCGCGTCGTCTTCTTACATGTGCCCGACCGTCATGCATTGCTAAACAGACTCAGGATTCATCGCTAAAGACTATTGTGTTCCATTCCTGATCCCACGCTAGTCTTTCTTTATTCCACTCAAATCGTTTTTGCATCGCTTCGCCTCTATCACTAACTTATTTTCTTACTTACTTATTAACTTACTTACTTTTGGTAACTTTTCTTAGTAAAACTATATCTTGATAAAATTTAGTTAGATTCAATTATTGTAAAATAATTTAAAATTTGGGAACTGCGTAATATATCTTTCTCTTTTAAATGGTCCGAATCTAATTTTTTTACCATGTTATACCCACAAGTAATGGCTGTCCTATATATTTATTTGTTTACTTAAATTATTGGAGATTTCTTCTTTATTTAATAAGCCCTTTTTTATTACTAATTGACCACACAAATATATTGCGAATACCTCTGCTAACGGATGATGGTACAATTCCTGAGATTTTTTTACCTGTGAATTCTCAGTTTTCGATTGCTCCAGATCCCACACATTTGATACTTTTGAGTTGTCAGTTCATAAAATATTATTATATGTAGCATTTACTAAATCTTTTAAAACTTAACCAAAAATACTATCTAACCATATATTGTTGCAGGTTCTGTTACTAGAAGCCGGAGGAGAAGAACCCCTTGCCGCAGATGTTCCAGCGTTCGCCCCAATGTTACAAGGTTCAAGTATAGACTGGGGGTACGAAACTCAACCATCTCCAAAAAGTTGTCTAGCTAGAGATAAAGGAAGGTGCACTTGGGCTAGAGGAAAAGTCATGGGAGGATCTTCAACCATCAACTACATGATATACATTCGAGGACATCCAGAGGATTATAACGAATGGGAGCATATGGGTAACTATGGCTGGTCGTATGATCACGTCTTACCGTACTTTATAAAATCGGAAAACAACAAAAACCACGATAGTGAAAAGATCGATCCACATTATCACGGAGTGGGAGGTTATCAAACAGTCGAATTTTTCCCTTACCAAGATGAAAATACGTTAGGACTAATTCACTCATACATGGAGTTAGGTTTACCGAAACTAGATCAAAATACTGAGCATTTGTTAGGTACTATGTTGTTACAGCATACTGCGAAACATGGTGAACGCCAGAGCACCAACGCTGCTTTCATTAGACCAATTCGTCAAAAGAGAAAAAATTTAGAGGTGCAGTCCAACGCCCACGTAACAAGAGTCCTTATAGATCCAAAAACTAAAACCGCCTATGGTGTAGAGTATTACAGGAAAGGAAAGGTAGTACAAGCTTTAGCCAAGAAAGAAGTTATCCTTTCGGCCGGTTCCATTAATTCACCAATAATATTAATGTTAAGTGGTGTAGGACCTGCTGATCATTTACAGGCTCACGGAATTCATGTTATTAAGGACTCTGCTGTAGGGTTTAATCTACAAGATCACACAACCATAGATGGAGTGGTATTCGGATTAACTAACCACACATCTACCTTGGCAGATGAAGAACAAATGGAAAAAGATACGTATTTTTGGAAGGAAACTAGAAAAGGACCTTTATCATCAACTGGGCCCTTACAAGCCAATGCCTTTATACAAACTAAATATGAATATAGTGCTCACAGACCTGATATTCAAATTTCTATGGATTCAGTGAACACTGATAACTTTTTTACTGATCCTATACTTAGTTACAATACCGCAGTATTACCTTTGTCTTATTACAGTGGAATGATGGCGAGACCTATTTTATTGAATCCAAAATCTAGAGGCAGAATATTGTTGAATGATACAGATCCTGTCTATGGCACTCCACTGATTTTCGCTAATACTTTCTTTGAAAAAATTGACCTACTTAGGATAGTGGAGGGTGTGAAACAAAGTTTAAATTTGGAACATACCAGCTTTTTTAAACATGTTGGAATACAATTGATCAGAACGCCCTTGCCTGCTTGTAAACATTTCCATTTCGGAACCGATGAATATTGGACATGTGTGGCTATATCCTACACTAATACTATTTACCATCCAGTAGGTACCTGCAAAATGGGGCCTCATACAGATGAAAGCGCCGTAGTGGATCCTGAGTTGAGGGTACATGGCATCAAATCGTTACGAGTTATAGACGCTTCCATTATGCCTAAAATTGTTAGAGGGAATACCAACGCTCCAACGATTATGATTGGAGAAAAAGGAAGCGATTTAATTAAGTCAACTTGGTTAAAACATCATCATCACGAAGACGAGCCTCAAAAGTTTATAAACAATGGTTTTAGCTTTTTAGACTTTTCTAATTTTTACAAAAACTTTTTTAAGTGAAATGAAATAATACTCTAGGATTTTTTTATCAAAGTTTTTATGAATTATGTAATTGTGAATTTTTAGGTTAAATTATTGTAACAAGAAGCTGATTTTACTAATATACTGTATCGAGTAAGTAATTAAGAAATTAAAAATAAAATGGAAAACATTTTTAAAATAATAAAAATTCAGAATACATACGATGTTCCAACAAAAACTTGAAAAACAAGGCTTAAAGATTTTAAAAACACATTAAATATAATTTAGATAGGGACACGAATTTTGAGGCTCTGTCTCTACCCCCATTTTTTTAGCAAACTAAAGTGTCATGTCATTTAAAAGATAATTCATTTATTTACACTATACTTTTTATATTTGTCTAATTAGTTTCACTAATAATTTCCAAATGCCCGCCCTCTATGGAACGGCGGGGATACTTAATCATAACGGGATCTATGTCTACCACTCCAACCTTTGACATCGAGGTTTTAATTGATAAGAACAATTAATAACTGCACAGTTAAACTAAACTTCCACTATTTATAAATAGTGGAAGTTTAGTTTAACTGTGCAGTTATTAATTGTTCTTAGTAAGATGAACTTCCAAAAAGTAGAGGTTAACACAATCAAGTTTTAATTGATCTTCCTTCACTTCATATTAGTTGGAAAAGGAGGCTATAACGGATACATGCAGAAGGTTAGTGAAAAGCAGGACAGTGTGGTGCCAGAACCAAGGCCGGAGAGATAATAAAAAATCATCTAGTAATGAAGCTGGTACCAGATGTAGTGCAGCCTTAATACAACTACCAAAAACCATTTAGCATCCCATTCTCAGGAAGAAGCGACTGGGAGACGAATAAATCAAATTTCATTATGGCTGACCAGTGTTGGTAAAAGGCTGGCTCTAAACCCATAGCGACTTTTGAGCTGGGGATTCCAGAATCCAGAACTTGGGTAACATATTCACAATTCTCCAATCAGAGGTTTTTTCAATGTCTGTAGCATCTGCTTAAGAAGGATCTAATATGGCAAGAGTAAAATATCTTACTTGGGCACCTGGACCAGGACATATTGGCATTGAAGGTAACGGAAAAAAGGTCCTTCTGGCCAGGTAAAGTGCTGAAGAAGTATTTTTAGGATCGGGCCCATTTTTAGGGTAGCCTAGAGGACCGAAATCGAACTGAATATTAATTTAACACCGGATCTAGTCGTAACACTAGTCAATCAATGTCACTCAGCTATCTTATAAAGCAAAATATTACTTGAGTATGTCAATCTGATGATGATAATATATCAAAATACCTGCCACTGGGTTAAAAAGTTATTTTTTTAATCACATATTTTCTAAGAAATTGTTTGTTTAATGTTCTTAATATTATTAACAGATCCACGGAGTAAGCGTACAATAAATTTTATTAAAATTTAATCTATTTTATTAAATTTTAAATAAATTATTGGTTTCTGTTTTTCTAGTGTAGTCAAGTTTTGTTTGGAACATCGTGTAGAATAGGCAAACGTTCAAATTCTTCCACTACTTTTACTAAAAAAAAAACTTTGTCCTACAAGTTAATACTTTAAGCAAACTAGTGAAAGATATTAATTAAAATGTCTAGTAGATATTATAAATATTTGGTACTTCCTTGAAGAAAGGACCGGGTGTCAAGTAAGAGTGGTTTTTACAGAAGTGAAATACCTGGAAATTAATTTCAAATTAGGTCTCTATATATAGATGGTAATCGATATTTTAAATACGATGTCCACATCCTAAATAGTATAAATTAAACAACGCATTTCGTATGGCTTTCTGTATGACACGAGTTTAAGTTGTAAAAACGAATTTCGAAGCGATGAGTTTATTAAAGAACAACTGTCACAACAGCCATATGAAATAAGTTGTTTATAATATTTTTTATATTTTTCCATTTTATAATTTTTTATATTAATTTATTATTTTTATATAAATTACAGAAAATTTTATTTCAAACAGTATGTTGGTAGCACTGTGTAATTTATAACATTTGACAGTTTTGAAATTTAAATTATTAAATGTTAATGTTTTAAAATATTTTAAAATGAATAGTACCGCAATAATAATATATTATATATAAGTAAAAGATGATATTCATATTCACAAATACTTTTTAAAGAGCAATATAAAATTAATAAATTGCTAATAGCCATTGTCAATAGTCTTATCATTAAATATTTCACTCATGTTGTCAACTATTTAAAACAAAAATTTGTGTATTTCGTAACGTATTGCATACAAGATTTTTTCTAATTTTGAAGAAAGTAATAAAAAAATAAAATTTAATATAATTGATAATAATTTGAAAAACATAAATTTAATTGGTTGCTGTCACTTCATGTTAGTTGTCAGTTTGACATTTTGTCTAGACGGAAGGTTTTTAGCGAGATTAATATGTTTTTAGTTTTATTTTTAAAAAATGAGTGATTCAAGTTCCGAAGAGCTACCAAGCGATATTAAAGAGGCACCAGGTAATGCTCTATTATCAGTAATTCCCAAAAAGTCAAAGGCAGTTTATGATTTGGCATACAAAAAATTTGTTACGTGGTATGATGAGAAGAAATTTAAACATGTTAATGAGAAAGTTGTACTTGCATATTTTGAGGTTAAGAAAAATCTAAAAGTTTCCACATTATGGACATTTTACTCAATGTTAAGGTCTGAGCTAAATCTGAAAAGGAATATTGATATTAAAAAATATACAAATGTGGTAGCATATATTCAAAGGCAAGTGGACGGGTACAGGGCTAAAAAGTCAAAAGTTTTTGTTAAAGAAGATTTTGCCAAATTTTTAGTGAAAGCTGATGACAAAGAATACTTAATGGCTAAGGTTGCAATGATAATTAAAATGACAGGAGCATGCAGAAAAGCAGAATTAACATTTCTTCTAGTTGAAAAAGTTATAGACGAAGGAAGCCATTTTCGTGTTGATATCCCACCTTCAAAAACAAAAGTTATACGGTAGTTTGCAATTACCATTGGAGACATTGAAAATACGAATCTTGTTAAAATATTAAGAAAATATATTAAGTTGCGTCCCCAGGTTCTTAAACATAATAGATTTTTTGTAAAATATGCGAATGGAAAATGTACCAGAAACCCTGTGGCAATTGCAGTCTGCCAAAAGTTATTGCATCTTTCAAATCCTGTTCTACATACTAACCACTGCTTCAGAAGAAGCTCTGCCACTTTCTTAGCACCTGGAGGTTGGAAATCTACCTCTGTTGCGGTGGGACATAATGAAAATTCCATGAATAATAAAAAACTTATAGGGCAAGTAATATTTGGTGAAAAATCTAATGCAATGTGCGCTGCTTCCCAAATAACAGGTTCGAGCAATGAAAAAAATATGTCGTCGGGAATTAATTTGAAAAATTGATTAATTTGAATAACTGCAATAATTTTGTCATCAATATTTATAATATTTAATTAATTTATAATTTATAATCTTATTTATAATCTTATGCAACTAGTTAGAAAAAGTAAGACATTTCATAATGTCAATCACTTTTCAAAAGTGTCACTTTATAATATGTCAAAATTAGAAAAAGTTACATTACGATACGCAAATGCGTTTTATAATGAAGATTTTTTTAAGTGTAAAATATAAAAAATGTTTTTTAACATTACCACACTTTTGGTTCTTTAAAGTTAGCAATGGTTTATACTACTTTATTATGGTGTTATTCATTTTCTTTTAGAATTCTATAGTATACTTAAGCATGTAGTTCTAGCAATAGGATAAAAGTAGTTCAAATTAGCAACAAAATTATTTAAAGATGCCTTGAAAAACCTGTAAAATATGAATATTAGATTAATTTGATTCCAATTTTATTGATAATTTTGTATTCCGTACCCTCTAATAGAAGAAAGATGCATGTTACAAGGACCCTGAAGACAATGAAAAATGTTCTGAAAAGGGGTACCACTAACTTTTTTAAAGAGTAATTTTAAAAATATTTTGAATTAAATGTACTCATAGAAGCAATGAAAAATAATGAAGTGGTTAGTTTTACAGAAAATAGAAAAAAGGATACTGAACTAATGAAGGGAAGTAATAAAATCAAAATTTGATGAATGAAAAATAAGAAAACACTATTAAAAATAAAAATACAAATAAATAGGCCACAAATTACGAAAACCTCTAATAAATTACCAGAGAAGCTTTGTATTATGACTCCGTACAAAAGAAGACATGGAAAACCATTATTCATATGGAGAAAGAAGAACACTAAAAAATATACTTAAGCATACTAAACTAATTTAAAACGAGACAAAAATATTGCAAGAACAGAGTATACTCTGTGGAATAAAGATGGACGGGACTTTACTAATGATGCGTGAGACCAGCAATCTCACCAGCAGTCTTCTTTTCTATTGAAATACTGATGTGAATTTTGCTTCTTTAAGGCGCTATTGGTACTATATGTATAAATGTCCCAAAATGAAGATTTACATAAAACTTTTTTGTTCTTGTTAAACGCTGTATGTGTCACCAAAATCAAATAGAGATATTGTATTGCAAAAATTCTAGCCGTAAAAGTTACATTACTAATGCATGTCAAAAGTTTCTTGGGTTGAGAGAATCATCTTAGATTTAACTCTTAACATTTATCTATGTCGAAATAATTAGGAGCAAATCACAATGAAATCAAAAATGCACAAATTACTCTGTTTAATATGGTAACACATTTTGATTTTGCATGAATCTCTACTTTATATTGTATATTTTCACTTCAATTAGTAAGATTTAAATTTAGCGCCAAGTGTGTTTAATAGTCAACGTTGCCAGATTTTAGAAGTGTCAGTTACAGATCGATAGGTTTATCTTCTTTTAATGGCAACAAATAAGAGAAAGAGAAAGTTTGTCAGTTAATTTTAAAGGGCAGATATCGAAAACATCGTAAATTTTCTACAAATGTTATTGGAAGACGTCACTTACTACGAATGACGTGGGTAAACATTAAATTTAAATTTCAAATGCCTATTGTATCCAAAGGATCTATTTTATAAACCATTTTTTTTCTACAGTTGAACTCCTACAGACCTATTTTATAAAAACCCTAAACTAGTCCATTTTACTTTAAGATTTCCAAAAGGGTTCAATACGGAACTGTAAAATCAGAATAGTAATCTAATATTCAAAGTAAAATACTAATCTTAACCATTTTTGAACATCTCGGAATAGAAGAAATATAAAAACATTGTTTTGCTACTTTTTTTAGCAATTTGATCTACCCTTTTAATCCATTATTAGAACTGAATTTAATATTTCTCAAATAAAAATAAATCTATTAAAGAAAATATGCAGCGACTTCTATAGTTTATGTTGTATTTTAATTAACTTTTCAATTGTGTTATTAACAGAATAAGTTTCTAACGAGGAATTTATAAATAAGTCTGTAAAAAAGGTCCATGTTTTTCTACAGAAAGATTTTGTTAAATTTACTTTTTCTTATATTTATATTTTCCAGAAACCGTAGGTACTATAAAAGGTTAGTCAGACACCCGGTACTAGACATTTCAGAATAAATATTGACTCGATATAGTGTGACTGATACATTGCCTGTTACCTACCTACTCTTTTGTATCGTATTGTTCTGGTTAATGTAATTGTCTTACTGAATGTCTCAGATCATTGTTTCTGTTTCACAATTTTTTACATTTCTTAATAGTTTTTTTATGTAGTTAGCTAACTTTTAGTAATATTTATACCAGTAGCTGTCCGTTATTTAAAATTAAAACCCGACAAGTGAAATAAACATAGATATAGTTGTTTTTAAATTCCATTTATGTACATTCATACACATTGCTTGAGTAGCCTTCAAGAACAAATTTATTTGTATTACCTAGAACGACTTCAGCCTTTCCATTCAATGGAAATGTTAACTCATGTTTTAAATAATAAATAAATAGTTTTATTCATTCCTACCTATACCAGGTGTAACTGAGTTTTGTACTTTCCTAAATCACAACTAATTTATAAAAAAATTAGAATTTTTAAGGTATCTGAAACCTTGCACTTGGTTTTTTATAAAGAATCATATTGGATTCTTAGAGCGACTTTACACTTCTCTATTTATATTGCACGCAATTTATTGCAGCAATTTAAGATTAAAACAAAACTAATATATCATAAGCAACAATAGGTAAATGAATAAAAAATAAATATACAACAAAAATTTACTAAACAAATTTAAATAACATTACTATAAGTATGTACAAAAAGTATGAGGAGTAATAAACCCTAATTAAGTATGCAAAACCTTTACAGGGAGCACCATGAAATTTTTGATAAATCTCTTACTTTAAATTACATTTCTTCCGTAAATCTAAAAACCAGGTAGATCGACCCCATATTTGTTTCAGCTGTAGCAAAGTTTAGGGTTTCTTCATTGTTAAAGGATTAGCAGATAAGCAATAACGCAATGCATTGGTGTGTATTTTGGGAAAAAAATACGTTTTAAATTATAATATAATAAAAAATGAAAAGAAATAATTATTGGAATACATTTATTACTTACATTTTATTCTATATCCGATTTGGATATACTCCACATATTTGCCTCTACTTTGATAACATGCTCGATACAGTTTGTCCAATTTTACTTACTAACATGACTTACAGCACTCTCAAACAATTTCACAACATCGTTTATTTTAAAAGTAGTATTTTTTTTCCAACTTCCCCCTTTACCTGAGCCCATATTAATTCTATGGGATTGAGTTCACAATGATAAGGGGGAAGTCGAAGAACTGATATACCACGAGAAGAAGCCATTTCTTCTACAATGTAGGTTTTGTATTTATTCTTGTTCATTTTTGCAATTCTGTAAAGTTCTTTTCTTAGTGGATCTTTTGAAAACTTAATTTTTTCGAAATAAGCCACTCCAAAAGCTCTGCTTTACGCCAACGACTTGTGGGCAATACTTCTCGTAACCGTGAATGGTAACTTGCGTTGTCCATAACAATAACAGCCCCTTTTGGAATCAGATCCAACATTTGAACAGACCATTCCTCGAAGACAACCCCATTCATATCTTCGTGATAGTCCCCCGTGCGTTTTGAAATAAAAGTTAATAATCCACCATCAACAAAACCTTCAGAACTTCCAACATGGACAATGATAAGTCTTTTTCCTTTTCCAGATGGTGGCTGCAAACCTAACGACAAACCTTCCACGAATGCTTGCCTTCCGCTTTTAATGTTTTCATCTTGCCAAGATTTGGAAACTGTATATCCAGCATTTATCCATGTTTCGTCTAAGTAGAAGATTTTCAAATTTTTTTCTCTGGCATGTCGAATGCTTCTTAAATAGTCTCTTCTCCAAAAAACTATTTCCGGTTTATCTATCAAGAGAGATTTTCTATTATGTATTGTATATCTGAAACCCTCATCTTTCAACAGTTTGCATAATGTCATTCTGGAGAATTTTGTATAGTCCGTATCTTCTTGCACTGATGTCATAATTTTGGCAAATGTTGGAATTTCCTTTCGTAAGTAAAATCCATGGACTTTACGCCTTAGTCTTTGTTTTAATGACTCATCGATCTAAATTGGTTTTCGGCCTGAAGAAGTTTTAGGGGGTTGAAGAGTTCCATTCTTGCTTTCTTTTAGTAATCTATAAATTGTTGATTTAGCAACACACAACATAGCAGCCGTTAATTCCACAATATCATCAACACTTGCACTTGGATCCTTGTTTTTCAATGATATATAACAATTCAATATCAGAGTTTTTTCATTTAAAGATAATGGAGCTGTTGTTGGTCGTTTAGATGGTCCTTGGCTTATCGACATTGTTTGGTACTTGCACAATTAACATTCAACAAATGTTTTAAATATATTCCAACTGTTTACAATATTATGAAAACCATACAACTTTACTCAAAGAACTAATACTAAGTACTGATTTAATGTACCTACTTTCTTTTAAAATAATATTCCCGATAATGTTTCTAAGAAAAGAACAAAAAAGGAAAACAACAAAAATATATAAAATAATTATTGCTACAAATTGGTTTGTTTTCTATTATGAATAAACTGTGTTGCCTTTTTTTATCAAACTTACTAAAATTTATGTACCTCTATCACTTTTTTTTATTAAAATTAGTACATCCCGTTACCTCTGACCTAAATCGTATATTCTTTAGCATAGCTGCAACTCATTCGTTCAATACAAAATGGACCTTACGGTATACCCTCTTAAAATATATTTTGGTACGTCTATAAAATCTACTTAAATGAATGATTTAATACTCCTTGTCCTTTCTATATAGACTATACCTACTATTTAGATAAACCGATATCATGTTACTATTGTCAACACTTACAGGTTACTGATGAATATGTAAATATGATCAAAAAAATGCAGTAGCGGTTAACACAACAAATTTGATGTTGTAACTAATGCAAATCAATTTCGTTCAAGAAATTGACAAAGGACTAGCATCTAGTAACCACCAGAAATATCCATATTTATAAGTAGAATTGCACATGCAATAGAAATTGCTGCAATAAAAATTGCTGCAATAAAAATAGCTCCTAGCCTAAGCTAGAGCGCAGGCGTGCAATGAAAATTGCTGCAATTTTTCTGGAATTGCAAAGTGCAAAGTCGCTCTTAGAGCTGAGTAAGTCATTGTGTAAATACTAATCGCTACCAATATATCATATTGGTATATTATTGTAATAATGCTCACATTGTTGTCAATTTATTGTTTCTTTATTATGAATAAAATCATTTTCGTAAATAACTGTGTTTTAGTTTATTTAAATAATGTAATAGCCTGCGAAAAAGTGTTAAAATAAATTAAAAATATGGGGTTTGGTTTATCGGATTCAGACTTAAATCCTGAGAATAACAAAAATCGAATAGACAAAAGATGGTATTCGTTTTTTGGCAATAACTTTGAAGATATTAATTTTAAAAAATATCCTACTGGAGGAGAAAATTTCACAAAAAGTCTTGATCACAGGAGTTTTTTTCCTCTGGTAGCCTATTCATATTTACATAGTTAACAAGATTTCGCAGTAAAAATTTTCGAAAAGTTTCTGATTTGTTTATAATTATTTTTCTAAATTAACAAAAAATGAAAAAACCGGAATTTTTGTTATTTTATTAATTTTATTGAATAACTAAAATCAACTAAAAATCAACTTAATATTTTGTTTACATTTGCTGTCGGTAATTCACAAAAAACTTACTGTGAGGTACGTTTTTGGAGCTCGAGGCAATATACTATCTCACAGTTTCCAAGAAACTCACTCCACTTTTCTTGTCAGTAATACCAAACAACCTATCCTTCTTGGTTTTAGTATCAGATAATGAAACGATTATCACCGATTTTCTGCCATCCACATTAAACACTTCTAATTTGTAAAATTCATCGGACCTAGTCGCTCCATGCACACCAAAAATAGCAATAACCTTCATCAACAAATAGACGTCATCAGGAGCTTCTGTCAGAAATTTAATTATGTCATCTGAATCCAGGATTTTGGACTTTTTAGCTTTGTATCCTCCACTCAAGTTTTTTAGTAAGGTGGTTAACTTGCTGAATTTAGAAATATCACAGTTTTTATTCACCAAGAACGTACGCTTCAGCTTTGAATAATACGACCATAATGACGATGGCATCGCTTTCTTCGACTTTTCAGAAAAATACGCCAGAAGTATTTTTTCACTCATGCCATTGATATTCTTAATGTTTTTCCACTTTTTAAAAGACGTTTTCTTTCTCGTACATCATCGTAGATTTTTGAGGCAACAATAAACTTTCTGGCTTCCAACGCTGCATATTCTACATCTGATGGCAGGTTTTTCTTTTCTTGTGTCATTTCTTTTCCGTCTATTTCGTATTTATTCATTTTGTACACAAAACGCAACAACATTCTCCTCAAAAACCAAAACGTAACATTTGGTTGACATTTGTTGACAGAGTACTTAATTCATATCCCTAGCAAATGAGCAATACAAGTATAATTGAGGGGCCTAGAAGTAAAAGGGTTTAAGTGCTATTTTAGCAGTTGTGAGATAAATGGCAGTAAAATGTATTACTGAATATTTTGATAAGTTCTACAACACTAGCAGAGATGGCAGCATAGACTGTAAATGAAGTTAAATCATTTTACCACCAAGTAAAAGTATCCTTAAGGTATCATTTTCTGCATTTAAATCATATTTTTATTTAAAAAAAAAACTGCACTTCAACCCTTTTATTTCTAGACCCCTCAATTGCGATTTTTGTGTCCAAAATTACAATTTTCTTTGAAATTCTATTTTTCACCTGATCTTGAAGTCGTGCTATAAAAAAAATGTTGTATTGCACCCGATGATAAAATCTCATTATCTTTATCGTCTTGTACAATAAATACCTATTTATATCGGGGTTATATTCCTTCAAGTGACTAGATAAGACTATAATTGTTTCAGGTATAATACATAAATGATCATTAAATGGTTTAAGTTATAGTCGAGGTAATTAACTCTCACTAAGTACCTAGGTACTAATGCATTTTTGGCTGCGGCAATGCAACTTTCGGTATATAATGGGTAGAAATCAGGTAGGAATGATTTAAACCATTTTTTAAAACGAATGCAAAGATTTTTTTGTAAAATGCTTTATTGCCTGTACTATTATAGACCCAAATCAAATTTGTATGGCTTGCAACATGCTGATATTAGAGTCACTGCCATATTACGTTTGGGTGTCTCAATTAGTGCAGTGCAAATTTTGAAAACTTTGTATTTGCTGAAGCGAATATCTACCATTTTCCAATATTTTCCAATATTTCGGTAGCTGGAACGCTACTGAACCGTTGAAAGAAACAATAACATAAAAAAGTAGGTATTGGGATTTAATTTCCCAAACAAATTACTAAAATTAAAAAGTTAAATTACATGTATATAATTAGAGATAATATAAATTTACAATATTCTAGATTTAAATTTTAAGAGCAGATTACACTTGATTTAAACTGGACAAAAAATGGCGTTATATACATGGTATAGCACCATCTTTGCGATAAATACCAAACTATTGAATTATATTTCGTATAAGTTTAAGTAATGACAAAAAGATGGCAGTAGTGGATAGTAAATTGAGATTTAAATTGAATATCCTTTCTGGTTTATAGTGTCTTTTAAAATACCGTTGGAAGAAGTTAATGTAGTTATTTAATTAATTTAAATTAATTAATGTAGTATTTTTAAAAATTACCTGTAATAATATATTATTCAAGGCGCAAGTTATGAGAATGATTTTTTTGCTAAAAGGGCGTAGCTAGTAGCCATTATTCGCTAAAATTATGATACCATACTTAATATACGTAGGAGTATTATTAGTACTAGCAGTACTAGTCTGGGTAAGTTGTGGTATTAATTTTGTAAGGGAAATAAAAACAAAAAAAAGAAATTGACAAAATGCCTCGCACCACCACTTGCATCAAAATAATGCATAAAGTTTTAATTTTGACATGACGATTTTATAAAATATTCCATCGAATTATCAATATTAATAAAAAAAAGATTAATAACTTTCTTTTGGGAATTTTCAATTTTTGTTTTAATTTTCCTTAAAACCAAACAAAAAATCTATTAAAATAGTCCATTACAACTGCACGGATTTTTCTGTTTTTATAAATAAATCAGAACACTGTAGACTTTGTACACCCTTAGATAGATAGATAGATGTTTAAGAGGTGGCCAGAAGCCTATTCCACTGCGACCTTTTCAGATCTATTGTGGTCCTCGAAAAACTAGATTACATCTTCCAGTCCGACTCTCTTAACGAAGTCTATAAGCTTTGAGACTGTAACCTTCATGTAGTCCCTTGCCAATGGATATTCTTCTCCTAAAGTCAGGAACCGCATATTTACCAGTCCGTCGCACTGACATAAGATGTGCTCTGGTGTTTCCTCTTCTAGGTGACAGAATCTGCACAGATCCGTCTCTGTCAACCCCATCAGCTTAAGATGCCTGTTTAGCTTACAGTGCCCCGTCAATAGACTTACTACAGTTTTGACCGTTTTCCTGTCTTTACTCAATAAGTCTGACGTAAACTTTTGCGAATGTTCCATTATGAACTGTTTCGCTTGCCTTTGTCCTGGTGAATTCCACCACCATTCCCGTGATTTTTGTGCCACCCATGTTTTCATGGCCGTCTTTATTATATTTTTTGTAATGCCGCAGAAGGGTTCCGGTCCAATAAAAGGCATTGATGAGCCTAGTTTAGCCATTTCATCTGCCTTTTCATTGCCTTTTAGACCCCTATGCCCTGGTACCCAAGCTACCGTAACCTTGCTACGATCCCCAGAGTATTCAGAGCATGCACACAGTCCCATACTAGCCTAGAATTGACCTCTACAGAATCTAGTGCCCTTAGCACCGCCTGACTGTCTGTGAAGATGGCTATTGAACGGTACGTCCTATCCAGCCTTTTAATTTCTTCTACACAGTAGTGAATTGCCGTGATTTCTGCTTGAAAAATCGTGGCATTTTGGGATAGACTTACTGGAAATGTTATCCCTTGTTTCCTTCCGACTACGCCGGCTCCCACGCCATACGGCGTCTTTGAGCCGTCCGTGTACCAGGTTGACTCCGCCTCTACGGGTACACCTTTTTCCCAGTCTTCCCTACCTGGTATAACTATTTTAAATTTATTGGTAAAGCTATATCTCGTGACTGTTGCGTCAATGGGTTGCCCCAAAATGTTATCCGCTTTTAGTTCCTTGATTAGCTTACCATTATCAGCCCCATGCGATTGGCTTATGTGCTGCTGATTATGTATTAATCTGTGCATGGCTGCTCTCGCTTCGCCCTGTATATATGTGTAGTGGTGGAATGTTTAACAAGACTTCCAGTGCAGCTAAAGGAGTAGTTTTTATGGCCCCCGTAACGCACAGGCAAGCTAACCTTTGTATGTTACTTAATAGCCTTACTGCTCCTGTTTGCTGTGTCTTTGTCCACCATACCACTGACCCGTAGGTTATTATGGGTCTAATAACCCTTGTATATAACCATATGGTCATTTTGGGGTTAATCCACCAATTTTTTCCACACATTCGTCTACATCTGCCCAATGACAATATAGCTTTCTGCGTGGTTTTTGTATGTGTGTGTTCCATGAGAGTCTTTGATCCAGGAATACTCCTAGGTATTTTATTTCTTTGACTACTGGAATCACTGTTCCCCCCAATGTTAGTGGTTTTAGACCGGCCAATGTTGTCTTTTTTGTGAAGTTGATAATTTGTGTTTTTTGAGCATTGACTGTTAGTCTCTCTTGCTTACACCAATTTTCAACCGTGTTTAGGGCTATCTGCATTCTGTCAGATAATACCCCGGCAAATTTGCCTCTGATGACAATCGCTATGTCATCTGCATATCCTAGACACTGAAAGTCTTTTTTGGATAATTCGTTGAGGAGATCGTCTACTAGGGTTGCCCAAAGTAGTGGTGACAGAACTCCTCCTTGTGGACAACCTCCACCTGCTTTCGCTTTGATGGTAGCTTGCCCTAGTGATGATATTACAATCCTATTCTCTAGAGCTGCCTTTATCCATCTGCATATCACTTGAGGTGTGCCCCGTCTACTCATTGCATCTATCAATGAGTTCGTTGTAACATTGTTAAACGCTCCTTCGATGTCCAGAAAGGCAGCCATTGCAATCTCTTTGTCCTCTATAGACTTAGAGACCAACCTATTTAGGTCATCTAATGCCGTTTCCGTTGATTTACCTGGTTGGTATGCATATTGACGATTGCTTAGAGGGTGCTCTTTTAGCACTTCGTCTCTTATGTACCTGTCCAAAAGCCTCTCTAAAGTCTTTAGTAGAAAGGATGACAGGCTTATTGGTCTGTATGATTTTGGTGTTAGGTCCGATACTTTACCAACCTTTGGTAAGTAGATGACTTTAACCTTTGCCATACTTCTGGTAAGATACCCCATGCCAAACAAGCTTTTAGTATCCTACTTAAATGTGGTAGCAACTCCTCCACCCCCATCTGTAATAGAATGGGGTGTATACCATCCATCCCTGGGGACTTAAATGGTTTAAATTTTTTGATTGCCCATCTGATTCTGTTAGGTCTTGTGACTTCTGTAGCTATTTTCCAATCTGTCGAACTTGGCCTGGTCAGCTTTTGTTCCAGATTGGTTAGCCTTATTGAGTCATCCAGAATTGTTGCGGCAGGAAAGTGTGTATATACCAGTTCTTTAAGACTTTCCTCTTTGGTTTCTGTGTAAGTGCCATTAGCTTTCTTTAAGAAACCCACCTCTTTACTGGTTGTTCCATCTTTAGCCAGGACTTTGTGGATTCTGGAACATGCCGGAGTGTCTGAAATCTCCTCGCAGAACTTCCTCCACGTTTCCCTTTTGGCATTACGTATTTCTTTATTGTATTGCGTGAGCTTATACCTATAGGCATCCCAGTCCTGGCTGCTTTTGGCTTTATTAAAGAGGCTTCGGACCTCCGCCCTAAGCTTCCTTAAGCCGTTGTTCCACCAGACTGTATTAGTGCCTTTGTTTTTCCTTGTTTTTTCAGGGCAATTTTCATGGTATGCCGCCAATATAGCTTCACTTACCATTTTTGCCGCCGCGTTTATAGTTTTGGTACTATTAAGTGGTTCAATACCTTCCTTGAGATTATTACTGAGGGCTTCTTTATAACCCGTCCAGTTCGTATCTCTTGGGTTACGGTATTTTGTTTCCGACGGAAAAATGTTTAGATCAAATCTTATGTGTCTGTGGTCTGAACTTGAAGGTTCTTCAGACACATGCCAGTTTATGATGTTATCACCAATTTTATTCGTGCAGAGTGTTAGATCTAAAACTTCTTTGCGCGTTTTGGTGACAAATGTAGGTTTATTTCCTATATTGGAGATAATTAAACCATCGGATAAGATAAAGTTCAAAATAGACTCACCTCTTTTATTGATGTCCGTGCTGCCCCATATTGTATGGTGTGCGTTCGCATCACATCCTATTATTAACTGCAATCCTTTTCCCACACAGTATGCAACAATGTCGCTTATTATGTGTGGTGGACTTTCAGTCTCATCTCCAGGGAAATAGGCGGAGCATACTACCAAGCTTCTTTCCCCCTCGTCCGTGGATACTGTTAGAATACCTGTAACAACATCACCTGTGCTGAGCACTGATATTAAAGTACATTGTATTCTATTACTGTAAATTATACAAGCCCTTGGCCTTACGGCCTTAGGGGTTTGTAATATCTTACCTGATTTGGTGGATAGGCCGGCTACCTTATCGCCTATCCTCCAGGGTTCTTGCAAGAGGGCCACATCGATGCCTTCTTGCTCCACTCTTCTACACACTGTTGCCGATGCAGCTTTAGCGTGTTGAAGATTGGCTTGCAAGAACCTTACTTCTCTTCTTGCGAAGAGCTCTCCATTTCTTCCTCAGGAGGTCTTCCTTGAGCGGAGTCTTCCTTCTCGTGGACTGACGTCCTTTTGAGCGGGCTGACTCCACTCTCGGGAGCTTCCTCCTCCTGAGCCTCCATGGGTGTTTCCCTTGTCTCCGTGGTGGACGTTGCTGTTAGCTTCTCCTTTTTGGCTCTGAAGGTTACCCTTCCTAAGCCAAAGTACGGGGTCATTTTGAGCCTCTGGATCTCCTCCTTGGATTCCTGATCCATCGAGAATGTCCAGAGTACTCCTTTTTCTATAGGCTTGCTGCCCCAGACCGTCCATAGGTCCGTTCTGAGTCCATGGTTACTAATCCTTAACCTATTAAGGACCCTTTTGGACTCTAGCCTTTCGCCGTCTTCGTCTGGTATAAATACCACACTTGCAAAGGGTTTGGGCATGTCCTTTCCCTCCAGTGCCATCAGGGATGCGCCATCCCACGGCTTTAGAGTTGGGGAGACCTCCTTAACCCAGTTTGCCGTTGTGTCGTCCACACAAGTGAGTTCCAGATATCCCGGTCTAAAAGTGCTCTTCAGGAAGCGGACCTGCGGTCCTCCCTCCGGAATCGACTTCATAGGCGGCCATGACGGATTTTTGGACTGCCTTCAGCTTATCCTGATCCATCTTGGCCTCTGGGAAACCTGTACTTACCAGAGCTACTTTTATAGAAGCTGCGGCTTCACTAAAGGTTAGACCTTCAGTCTTTGGTTTCTTCCCTTTGCGCTGGCTTTCGGGTGGTGTATTACCGTGTGACCTTGGCCTTTTGAGCCTGTGGCTGGTACGGTTTTTTGCTTAGGGTTCACTGCCTTTGCCTTTGTCGGCTTTGGCTGTTCCTCCTTTGCTTTCTCCAAGGATTTGGTAAAATTGGCTTTAATTACGGCCCTTTTGGCTTGGATGTAATTTTGGCCTTGTTTTACCAATTTCTCTATCTTGGCTTTGGAGATGCCAGATAGTCTTGCAAATTTAATTTCTTCGTCTGTCATAAGATCAACCTCCTCCAAGGTATTGACCCTGACAGCCTTTGAAATTTTTGCCTTTCGGCTTTTGGAAGATCCGGGCCTTTCAGCCTGAGGATTTTTCGAGGAGGTACTTGGCTCTGCAGCTTTAGTATCTTAGTTTTTGATTGCCCCGGCTTCTTAGCCTTGGGCTCTCGTTTTGGTTTTTTTTGAGAATCCATAAGAGTCCCACGAGTAGCTAGGGAAAGGTGGTCCACTCCTGCAGAGCCCCGCATGCAGGAGTAAGGTCTGCCTACGATGGGGTGCGACCCTGTGCCCCAAAGGAACCGTTTGCGACACTATCACCCCAGTGCCATTCAGTCATCGTCACGGTATCTAACAACTTGGACTTGGGGAATGTTTTTCGACCTTCCGGTCTAGATCCGCTGGATTCAGTTTCAACAGGGTCACCACGAGTAGGTTGCAATCAGAGATCACAAACTCCCAATCTAGTTGAGAGTACCCAGCGGTCTTGGAATGGTTTAATACCATGTACACCCTTAATAAAATAATGAAATAAAATAAAAAGGAGGAAAGTTTGCATATAGGTTAATTGTATAATTTTTAATAAAAAAATATATAAAACAATAAAAACACATTTAGAACGATTTGAAAGTATTGTTTTTAAGATTTTCTAAATCTAAAAAGTCTTTTATTTTACACATAAAAGGTTTTTATCAATTTGACAAGGTTACTCTGATGATGACCTTGCGTAAGCTCAGTTACTGATTTTTATAAAGAATTTACGTACTTAGGGGAAAGGTGGGTAATGGTGCACGGCGGTTAACTCACAATCGAAATACCTGCCGCCCTCTTTTAAGTCATTACTGTACCTCCTTGTTCTGCATTTGCAATTTCTAATGAAAATTGCAACACCTTCAACGTCTTGTATTATGTATATGCTGGATGTAACATTTTTCTGTGCAAATAAGCTGTAAATATTGTAATTATGTATATTTAATCGATTTCCTGCATTCATTTATTGCTTACATTACCGACTAACATTTTCCTCAATAGCCATTCGTTTTCTAATTTTTTTATATCTTAAAAATTTGTCTGTAACGGTTGAGTCGACTTTACGCAGTGCGCACCATTAGCCGAAGTAATAATTTTAAAGTGCGCAATGATGAACTAAATGACATTGAGTCTGGGAAGTCGGAGGACCTTTGCCATTTGAGGCACATAGAATAACAGTGGTCCAACTCCATTTTTTTAAAATATCTGTTCTTTATTGTAAATACTTTATCTAATTTGTATCTTTCAGTATAAAGGTGGGCTATCTCCATATTTTGACTTTCTGCAAAAAGATGATGTGGAGATAGCCCACCTTTATACTGAAAGATACACATTAGATAAAGTATTTACAATAAAGAACAGATATTTTAAAAATGGAGTTGGACCACTGTTATTCTATGTGCCTCATTTATACCAGCAAGAACGACGAATATTGGTACCATTGTGTTGAAGGGGAAATGTTTCAGGTAAGCAAATAAGAAAACTCGTGTTTCTATTCCAGAATTTCTTGCCCCAACCTAGGGTTTTTAACAAATTATTCGTTTTTCTAAATGAGACACCCTGTATATTATTGAATTTTTGAAAAGGTGTTTTTCTTCTGATTTTAAAAATATACCATATCATACCCCTGTCCTTCCTACGCACCGTTCTTAAGATATTAAAGGATAAATCTAGTGAATTGGACTAGTTAATATAAATATTGAAAAGTCAATATTATCAAAGAAAGCTATGAAAATCAGAACTATCATGTTTATTAAATGTCATATCTTAATTGAAACATTTAAAATGGTTTACAGTGTAGAAGAAAAAATTCAAATATTTAATTGTTATATAGAAAATAACTAAAATAAACGTGCAGCGCAAAGAGCACACAGGAAAATAATACCGGTAGTTTCTGGTTCATGCAAACAACCAAGATCAATTATATAATAAATATATCTAATTGATCTTGGTTGTTTGAATGAGCCAGAAAGATATTCTTGAAAAGTATTTTGAAACACTGTTATTTTTTAGAAAATTCTGAGTTATGTAGTATAAATAATGCAGCAGCTCATTTGAATATGAGTTACTCTAAAATACAGCGTACGTTAATAACTAACAACTACAAACCATATAAAATTTTACCCTTACAAGTTTTGATAGAGGCTCATAAAAGGAAAAGGTTTGATTTTGCCGTCAAATGCCCAAAAGTTAGATGACGATCCTGATTATTTGACTAAAATATTATGGACCGATGAATCATCCTTTTCCACGGCTTGGAGTTTTTAATAGGAAAAATCGTAGGTCATGGGAAAACAAGGAGAATAGAAAAATATTGATAAAACCAATAAAAAATCAGGAAAAAAACTCTTAGTGTATTGCAAGGAATTTTCAGAAACAAAATTGTTGGACCCATGTTTTATAATTTTAATTTAACTGGAGTTACCTAGCTGGGAAAAATTCTTCCTGAAGTTAAAAGTATTCTTGTAGATAATTTTTTGGACGTTCAACTTCAGGATATGATTTGGATGCAGGATGGGGCAGCTCCGCATAATGTGCTACCTGTTAGAGATCATTTAAACAATGAATTTCAAGTGTGGATAGGGAATAATGGAACCGTATTATGGCCTCCTAACAGTCCGGACCTATCCCCTATGGATTCATTTTTTTGGAGGGTTTTAAAAGATATAATAAATAATAATAATGACTCTATCCAAGTCATTAAAAACCGAAGTTAATTAGAATTAAATAATCTTAATGTAAACAATTAAGTCATTTGTGCAAATTCGAATTTTTTTAACTGTACTGGAAGTATAAGCCGAAGTTCAGAATTGTTCGCAACCATGTTTGAAATAAGTAATAGACAACCTATTATTGTGATAGAGTACTATACAATTAAAACGACCTTACATGTATGGCCTTTTCAAAATAAATTGTCACATTTTTTGATCTTTACACTTTTTACTTAAATGATGAAAAAGTATTACATATATGTATATTTGCTCGGAAGTAAGCAAAATATACATATAAGGTATATAATGACCATTTTGAAACCCATGTATAATAAATATTTGAAGAAAAACTTTATTGCATTGGTTGAATGTTCCTTTCATATGGATAGAATCACATTCACATAAATGTTCGTATTCGTCCAAAAAACTACAATATTCGATTGATCATCATTAATAAATTTTCATTGTCATCAGTCATCAAACTGTTTGGTTGCAGAGCCAGATGAGCTTGTTCCGAGAGAAAAGGATTATCTGGCATCAAGCAAAATTTAAGCGTGGTGGCTCTTTTCCGTTGTCATTAAATTAGACAATATTAAATAAAATAATTATCACGATAAACGTGGCTTTTTGGAATGTCCCTATTTTGACAGTGCTGGTGAAGTTTTAATCCCAGATTTAATAAAAAATTAAGAAAGGTTCGTATTAACACTAAGCAACAGAACTACACTTTAAACTTTAACATTTTTATTTAAAAAAATTAGCTTTTTTAGTTAAATGACAGGTGGTAGGATAAACTATTACCGTCTGATTGACATGTTGAAGTTAAATTTTGTTTTATTGAGTAATGCTGAGATTAGACCAAGCATTAAAATAATGACACATAACAATATTAGAGCCTAGATAGTTTATCGAAAGAGCTGTCATTGAATTAAAGATAATTTTTTAATTAAACGTTGAAGTTATGTTCAAATGGTTCGTTGTTTAATGTTTATTATGTTGTCTTTAGTATAATCCTGTCTTGGATCTGATGTCCTTTTTTTCTTTCCTGTAATGCTTAAACGCTGTACTACACCTTTCGCCTTTTCGTGCTGTGATTTTTGCTACTGTGGCAAAATATTATCCTCATCCATAATAATTTAAAATATTTATCACTTAACAACTGATTAAAAATGATAATTACAGGATAATAATAAATAATAAATAATAATAAATGTAAATAAATGTAATAAATGATAAGAAGGTAGAATATGGAAAAAAACGCAAAATTGTAAATTATTTTTTTTTATTATTTTTTTATCCTATAAATAATTTAAAATTTATTTTTCTGCAATATGTTTATTGACAAAATGAAATTCGGTAGTACTCGATTAATCGTTATACTTGATGTAGTTAAAAAAATCTCTAACTTATAGTCTAACTTTTCAAATAAATGCCGTATACAGTCGGTATTTATAATACACAAAAAATCACTTTTTTTCTGTGCCAAAGATGATACCAAACAATTAACCATCAAACATGAAAGAACAAAATTTTTATACAAAACTGTCTAGAACCAATGTTTAACCATTCCAATAAGAAATATCATCACAATACTTTTTGTCGATTAGTTTTGATATATCCGTTTACTTATATAGTTTTTACATCGAAAAATGTCTTAAACTATCAGATAATTTTATTATTTTCGTAATACCATGGCACAGATCACCTTTGTTACTACCTCTAAGATATTCCAAGAAAATGTTCAAGTACATCACACATATTAATTTTAATATACTAAACAGATTTAATCTAGTAATAATGATAAATTTGTACAGTTAATATTTTACATCGTATACACAAAGATGTCACAAGTCACAAGAAATAAATACATTCTGAGTATTTAATTAATAAATAAATATCCAACAAGTAGTAAAATATTATGATTTCTGATTTGGTTTCATTGTACCACTCTAACTAACAAAAAAATTCAATTTTTTAATGTGAAAATTTGAGTATTATTTTAAACATTGCCTACTAAACATTAAAAGTGATTATCTTCAGTAATGACAGCAATTCTGTGTATGTTTTATTGATCGTCTACTACTTTCTTATATGTTTATTTCAACTTTATAGATTGTCTGGTCTACGCCTAAATAAAGTGTAAAGAAGAAGCCGCGTCAAGGACGTAAAAATAAAAATATACGTCTTAAAGATCAAATAAAATGTAATTTTCATCATTTAAAGATATAATTTTAAATAAATCACAAGCCAGATACAATTAACAATTAATTTACTCAATAGTACTTCAAATCTGCTTCACTTCCGTACATTAGACTAAAGGCGGATTTAGCGGATGTATAAGCATAACATTTTCATGAATTCATAATCATAACTATAACAACTTCTCTAACGCATAGTGCTTAACAGATGGGTCATTTATCCGTTCCTCAATGCATAAGCATAATCATAAGTGTTAGTGACAAGTGACAGTTGTATCTATCACGGAACATATAAAATTAGTGTGTTCTGTAACCTTTGTCATTCAACAACAATAATAAATTGTCAAATTTATAACCTCATTTGCTCATTCATTGATATTTATTTCTGTATTTTCATCAAAATAGAATATTGATCATGAAGACCAAGAAGCTCCTTGTATTCTTCCTAAGTATGACAGCTCCATGAAATCCGCGCAGGCGCACTTTTTATTTCGACACATCATTATCCGTAAAAGTTAAAAGTTGGGAACTTCAAGGTTATGCGTTATGAATTGTGCACTATGACTTATGCTTATGAGTTGGATAAATCAGTCCATTTGCAACTACATAGTTTAACTTTTATGAATTGTACATTAAAGTTATGTTTATGAATATAATTATGCTTATGCATCCGCTAAATCCGCCTTAATACTTTTAAAACCAAATCAAAAATTTAACTTTGACATTATATTGGTCAGTCAGAAAGTCACCTAAAAATCAATGACTTCAATATACAATCACTATCTTTTAAAAACAGGATTTAATTTAGTAAAGTAAATAGTTACGTATTTGATTGTAATTATGTTGACATAACATGTCTCTAGTCATGTCAAACGTGAATATAGAGAGAGGTTTAGATAATTATTGCATACAGATATTGTTAATATCCCTGCTATAGAGCAGGAATAACTTGATAAGTGAGGTAAATATCCTTGAACAAAGTATATTCATTATCTTTAGGGGTAAAAATCGGAACCTTGTAGTAAATTATTTAAACCCTTTTTTAATTTTTGGAATTAGTAATTCTTTGGACCATTTCCTTAATTCTTCAGCAATTCTGTTTACTCTCTGCTTGGTAGTTTTAGAAAGAAGGTCACTACTTAATACATTACTATTACATACTATACCCTAAAAGGTACCTTTACCGGATAGTAGCACTTAATATATTTCATAATATGCTACTGTAATGAATTCTGACAGGCTTCTACATATCAAAAACTAATAAAAACTCAGGTCTAAAACGAATATGCATTTAAAGAAATGCAACATAAACAGATTATCAACGGTTTTATTTTCTATTCCAGGATTGAATTGATCTTGAAACATTTCGTGAAAATCGGATAATGACAATCCCTGAAAGTATTATATGTATTTAAATACAATAATATTATGTTTCTATGGTTACCTACACGCCATCTATCTTGACATCAAATGCAAATCTGTGTCGAATTCTGTAACCGTCTCACTCGTAATGTAAAAGTTTAGTTAGATACAGTTAAAAAGGTAGTCAATTGAGTCAAGGAGCAATTAAACAAGTTAATTATTAACTATGACACCGTTAGAAAAAGTAATTTACTTATCCCGATTTTTGATAGCATTGCATGCTCCCCTGTTTCAACTTTAGCCTATATTCGTATTACCAGCCCATCCGTTTCCACCAGCTCTTGAGCATTTCTCGAAAATCTAGGAGCTTTTAGCTAGTTTATGTATCACTACAAATAGTATTATTGATTTGTTTATTTAATATTCCACGAAATGGTTCTATCTCTATAACTCTTTCTTTGATACCAATAGGTAAAGACTTTCAAAGTAAGCTTACCTTTTTTTAAGACATATTACCTATTTGAGGCAATAGGTACCACACTAATTGGGACACAGAACAACCCACCAAAAACCACACAAGAAAAATGGCCCTGGGGAGAGCCGTTCTTGTTTCTGTTTGTATGAATGTATTGTTTAAACCACCCTGCGATATACCGATCCCACACCTTCACACGTCTACCAGAAATCACACACAACCAATTTATGTCACCTTCAAAACTCCAGAAAATACTACAAACCAACTCTGCAGAGGATCCCTTCCTAAATCAGGGCTACAACCAAAAAAACCACATTTCTTTTAGGAGCAAAATCAAAACTATACACTAATAAGTTAACACAATAATTGAGAGATAGAATTCTATTGATTTGGTGGTTTGAATATAAGCTGATTATAAGATATTATCTGTACAGTGATTACTCAGGTGCTCTTGTTTTCAGATATTAATTTTGCTTCTTTTGAATCGATACTGCATTATAACCTGGAAGCTGCAGAAAACCAACAATGATATTATCTTTTTATTTAATTCCATTTTTTATTTTATCGAATGTATATTTTTTGATACCTACAATTTGTACTTTTATTGATTTTTGTTTTATTGATTAGTTTTGTCAGCGGAACACAGGTCCCGTGAATTGCTTATATGTAATGCTTATTTCCTCAGCAGATCACACGGCTATCGTCACAAGAGGCATTTAACCAGGAATGGTAACGTCTAGGCCATGGACCAAATAGACGAATGGTATTCAACATGGAAAATCCACAGAAAGACAGACAAAACACAAGAAGTCTACATCAAGAAAAGAAGAAAGAGGCCAGAAGAAAACATTAAAATAGGAGGAGAAGAGTTTCAATAGACAAGCAAAGCCACATACTTAGGAGTGATACTAGACCAAGGAATGACTTTCAAAGAACATGTCGATCATATCACAAAAAAGGCAGAACAAGTAAAAGGAAGACTAGCCGAACTCAGAAGGACAATTCAAACCAGCGTTGAAGACAAAGCTTCGTCTTATTAAAGCAATCATACTACCGATCATGTTGTACACCTTCGTAGCCTGGGGACACACAGCCAAAACACATAGAAGAGCATACAAGCATAACAGAACATCAGCCTTAAACACACAGCAGAAGCCTCGTGGTATACTCGTATAAGATACCAACAACTATACATAGAACTAACCCAAGAGAAGATAGAAGAAATCATAAAGGCTATAGTCAGAGGAACTCAGGACACACCCGAATGCAGCATTCAAGGAAACTGATGACAAATTACACACAAGACGACTGTAGGAGATATCAAAACCAAGAAAACAGCAGTAGAACTAAAAAGAAAATAAAACTTGTCATCTTGTGTCCATCCCTACGGAGATGTGCAGGTTCCTGAGTAGGGACAGCTATAATAAGTGGATCCACTCTCTAAGGTTGCCTTTAGTCACAGTTCTTCGACGAAGGGTTAACTTTCTAAAGGCAGCGAACAAAGACACACGCGAGCGGAAACAAAATGAATATAAAAAAGGAGAAAAGTTCACAGCACTACCCTGAATAAAAGAATATAGCCAGACACTATCTTTGAACCCCGATAATGGAAAATAAAGGAACGTTGTTGTTATGAATACTTAATATCAATGTCTGTATTTTTTTGTCAGTCTGAAATATATAATTATTCTAAATAGCTTTTAACAAATTCTATCAGGTTATAGACCCAGGCATTGATTCATATCAACAATAAGGGCATTTCAAATGAAAGTAGCTATGGCTGACGATGATGTTAAATATAAGGTTTGTTCGATGGAACTAATTATAGCAACTAGAAGTTTGATTACAATGAGACGTATTCGCCAGTAGCTCGATTAACCACCATCAGAATATTATTATTAATAGTAAACAAAGAAAGACTGATTGCTCACCAGATGTATGTTAAAAATGCCTTCCTTCACGGTTATCTGAGTGAAGAAATCTATATGATCCAACCAAAGGGCTTTGTCACAGACGATAGGCTGTTTTGTAAGTTGAATAAATCGTTGTATGGTTTAAAACAGGCTCCTCGTGCCTGGAATGCCAGATTTCATGACTATACAAAAATTGGGATTCATAAGATCAAATCATGATAAATGTTTGTGTTCCTTGATTAACCAAGAATACAAAATCTTTTTACTTTTGTACGTAGATGACATGATTCTGGCAGGTAATAGGAGGGAAAAAAATAGAAGAAATCAAGTTCAAATTGAAGAATGAGTTCTGCATGAAAGATATGCCAGAACTCAAATATTTCCTTGGTGTTAAAATTGATCGTTCTGAAGATGGAATATTTCTGAGTCAACCTCTTTACATACGAAATTTACTAAAGAAATTCAATATGGAAGAATGTAAGCCTACAAAAAGGCCTGTAGTACCAAGTGTATTGGAAGAAATCAAGAAACCGATAGCTTCACAAGCTTGCGTGATAGGGGAAAAACCATACCGGGAGTTAATAGGTTGCCTGATGTTCCTTATATTGAATACTAGGCCAGACCTTAGTTTTGGAGTTAATTTCTTTAGCCGATTTCAAAGTAATGCGAAAGAAATTCAATGGTCAGGACTGAAAAGAATGTTGAGATAACTACAGGGAACAACAATAACCAACCCTTAATCGGTTATGCAGACTTAGACTGGGCTGGAAGCGAAGATAGGAAGTGAACTTCAAGATTCCTATTCCAATTAAATGGGCCTACAGTATGTTGGTCAAAGAAAAAGCAAAATACTGTGGAATTGTCTTCCACTGAGGCCCAATACGTCGCAATAGCCAACGCAGCAGCTGAACTTCTATGGCTGAAGAATTTATTGGTTGATTTGAAAGTGGTTTTAAAAGATCCAATTACCATATTCGAAGATAGCCAATCCTGTATACATATTTTGCAGAAAGTTGATCATCATCGTCTCAAGCACATATATGTTAAATTTAACTTCAGGAAAATGGTGTGATTAATGTAATATATCTTGATAGCAAGAATCAGAGATCCGATATTTTAAAAAAACCTTTATCGATGGAACATTTCCAAATGAATTCTTCTAGTTTAGGTGTGATTTCACTACAAAGATGTTATCACCACCTATATATGTATAAAAAAAGGAACATTGTTGTTATGTATAGTAATGTCAATGTCTGTATTTTTTGTCAGTCTGAAATATATATTTGTTCTGAATAGCTTTTCACATCCTTTATCAACAAATTCTTTCAAGATTTCGTCAAGAAGAACAAATATATTATTATTATTATAAAATGAGATAATAACTCCAAGTTATAACAAATATTTTTTTTTAATGAATATCATCATTTTTCTTTAAGTTAAATTTCTTAAAAGTTGATAATAGTTTTTAACTTGGATTTTTTTATACACATTATGCATGTCAGCAAATTACCCTGTAAGAATTATTTTACATATTTAGAAACATTCGAATACTTCGTTTGTTTAAAAAAGTGCTTAGCAAAGTAATGTCGAATGAATTAATATATTGTTTAACATCATAAATGACTAACCAATATAACATCCTGATATATTGCACAATCAACCTACTTTCTTCTGAAAAAAAAGTAAACTGTCCGTATAGACCAGCATTTTCCTTCATGGAAGTAAAGAAGTCACTACCAAAAATAAATCATAAAAAACACTAGTATACAGATGCGTTGTTATGCGCGTCATAGTTGATTTGTAGGTAAGACGGAATGGTGGCATTAAGTTCGGACGCTCGACGCCTGAGCGCCGCGATGCTGTGACCACGCCAGACATCGTCCTCTTCTCCACCTCCACCCCCTCCGTTGGGGGAGGCGCCTGCTGTCACAGGCGGAGTGGCAGCATTTGAACACGGAATCTGAGGGGTCGGAGAACCACCCGTTCCGCCGCTGCCACTGCCACCACCACCGCTATTGCAGTACGTCATCATACTGTCACCTGAAACAAAACATTCTCGTCAATACAGAATTATTTTTATCTATAACTAATAATTATACAGGATGATTCACTAAAATGTATCCATGTAGTAAGTGCGGAAAACTTGGCACAAAAAAGTATTTAACTAAAAACATTTTAGAAAAATTTGCCACAGAGTATTATTTTACTGTTTTAACAACTAACACATATTTTTCCTTGTTTAAACAAAAAGTGTTCTATAATGATAGATTTTTTTCCGCTACTATTGTAATAATTAGTACAATATAATTTTTTTCGTCGGTACTTTTAAGTGGGTACAGGGTTATTCATTATAAATGTCCCAGCCCTTACCGTAGTTATTATTGCATAAACAAAAACAATTTTAACATAAAAGTTGTGTGGTTATAATAGTATATTATTTAGCGAGCGGTAATGTAGGTCATAACTCACGCAGATGAAGTTTGCAGCACGACCCGCAGCCTTAGTTTCGATAAATTAAATGAGCCCTATAACTTGTCATTGCAATGTTAGAAGAAGTATTTCATAATTGCAGTACTTTTAAACAATTAAAAATTATATTCTATTTATTATATGGATCCCTACAGCACCCATCTAGTAACAGTGGAAAGTATCTTTATTCACTATTTGTTAAAATAAAATATTTGTTTTCTCTTAAATCTTGGCAATAATTTGTGCTAAAATTTCTCTAGTTACTCACTCTATTTATCTATCTATCTTTATAAAACAACCTGTATTATAAGAATATCTGATTATTGTAACAAGGAAAGGAATCTCATATATTTAGAAATTCTTCTAGTACTTTGTTTCACTATCCAAAAGAGATTTTCGGATTATAATTGCACGGAATTTAAACGTCACCTGTTATTTAGTCTGTTGGATATATCAAATAAATAATGTTTTTTTATTTATTTACTTTACGTTGAAAAACTAAACATTAAAAAACAATTCAAGATAAACAATAGACAAATAAATAAATTTATATTCAAATAAAAAACAAACAATTAAATAAAAAGTGGTCAAAAACTTAAAAACGTAAACAACAAAGTAAAAAATAGTTTTAGATTTCAAGGCATTAATTTTTGTTGATAAATGTTGGTAAATATTTTTTTTATTTATTTTTTACTGTTAAAAGGTAATAATTATTGAAGTAAATATCTAAGTAAGCATTTAAAATATATTAATAAGCTCTATTTATCTTTTAAATTTATTCGTTTACCACTTTATCATCTAAGCTGTAAAAACCTAAGGATTTACAGTCATGCAATAAAATCAATTAGCAAATAATTACTACACGTAATAAGATCTATCATTAGAATTATGATTCAGTTAATGTCTACAATTTAATTTTTACTACGATCTTCTTAGGGTACATTGATTATTCAATTAGATCATTCTAAGAATAGTATTGTATATTAATGTGTACATACACATTCTGAAGCAGGTAGCAAAAAATCACAGATTTCTTTATAACCCATCAAATGAATTAAAAATTAATTTTTAATAGGTTTGTAATGAAGGCAAGGGGGTAAATGCATTTTACTTTTATTATTTCTTGACAAGGTTAATCATATCCAACATCAAAATCTACAATTAATTTTCAATATAAACTGTAAACAAAATAGCTATAAGTACTCAAAAATTAGCGGTTCGTAACCCACCACACCCACCAAATGTTTAACCACGCTTATCTTCTTACACGCTTCTTATCGCTTTGGGGTTGGACGTTGGACTATAGTCGTTCACCATGCACCGGTAACTCCAATATAAACATTAGGTCTGAAGGATATTTTAACGCTAGTGTCGATAGATTTTATTTTTTTATAAAATTAAACAATTAACATTATTAGAAATATCTATTTTTGAAGCATCACAACTTGTACTCTTTTGCTTAAACACTTTATTCGAGGTCAATCTGACGATGATAGTTATAGCCAAACCGCTGTAATTGAATTTTAAAGCGAATTTTTCGAATAAATAGTGGAAGTTTAGTTTAACCGTTCAGTTATTTATTGTTCTTAGTAAGATGAACTTCCACAAAGTAAAGGTTAACACAATCAATTTCAATAATACAATGATTCAATAAAATTCAACGTCAGAATTACTGCATTATTGGTACATTTTAAGTGGTAATCATATTTCTGAGAAAGTCAAAAACAATTTAAAATTAAATCTTTCGCTTGATTCGTTTGAAGAATTCTCACATAATTTCTCTGATGGCAGAACTACGACTTGCAAGGTATACAAGAGATATTTGAGATTGGGGTAGAGGCAAATTATTTCCTATCAAACTTTTTTTTTAGAAACTCAGTTGCATTCCGATTAATTTTAGATAGATAGATATTTTATTGTATTTGAAGAATTTACAATTCTTATTACAAGAGGTTCAGAGTACAAATAATCAAAAATATAACATATAAGTACATTACAATGCAATTATTATTAGTTTATATTTATACTCACAAGAACAGTATACTTATTAAACATAAAGAAAAAAAAATGGAAACAAGTGACAGAAAAGAAAAAAAAATGTTTACTCTTCTAAAGCAAAAGCTCTCAGCTTTAAAATACTGAGAAAATAATTTACAACCTTGGTCAGCTTGCTGAAATCATTTGTGCTCAGAAGATCTGCCAACTCAATTATTGACTTAGGAATTATGAGCATACAGTTTTTTCTTAGTCCATTATATATTGGACATTCCGACCACAAATGAATTAAAGTTTCGCTTTCCTGAAGGTTACACAAACTACAGGTGGCATTCATGTCAATGGTATATTTTATATTTTGGTAAATGATCTTAAAAGTATTTAAGTTGCTCATCCTAATTTGGGATATCACTCTAGTTATATATATCGGACAATAAGAAGTATTCTCAGACAAATGCAGATGTTTGTATAACAAAGGATATGAAGAATTAACTACTCTGCTTATCTTCAGCAATTAATTTGTTTTTGTAACATTCTAAAATTTTATTTATAAGGCATTTAGAGTGGCTGTGTAAGAATTCTAACCCCAGATGGTTACAATTAGCATAGTCAAAAAACTGTTTTAGTTGAATCAGGAAATTATATTTTGCTTGTTGACAGTTAAGAGCCTTTATACTTAGAAAACATTGCTTAGTTAGTGAATGATCATCCATAGCCTTTACTTTATTTAGCCACAGCAACGCCGATTTAAATATAAGGTAACTTAATTTTATGGTGTTCGTTTCTACTCTTACGATATAGTTAGGAGTGCAAAAAGGCAAACATAGTAACCTTTTGAAAAAGTTTACCTGTACTTGTTCAAGTAGATCAGCATACCGTAATCCCCAGATTCCAATGCTATATGTTAGAGAGGACAATACTATAGAATTATATAGTTCCAATCGAGCGTTCCAAGAATGTAATTTAGAACGACACATTATATTCATTACAGCACCTGTACTTTGAAGAGTCCTAGATACTGCTCTCTTTGCCATATTCAAAAACAAGGATGACGATGAAAATGTGACACCTAAATATGCATTCCGATTAATTTTATATGAGGACATCCAATGGTTAACTTCTATCACTGCCACTGTCACAGAGCTTCATTTTATGCAGGTAACTTTTTGTAGTAGCATGTCCAGACATACATTTAACGAACATTGTGTTAATGTTTCCAATGACTCCTTTCAGCCATATGGGATGAAGGAAGACCGGTACATATTTTGCAATATTGATTCCTGCTTTCATTACAAAATTTAGATCATTCATCGTTCCAATTTTTCATAAGAGATTTCTTCATTTCCACAACAACGTCATTTTTGGGAAGTTCAAATAGAACTAGGCCGGAAGTGATTGCATCTTTTGCTAGGGAATCAGCCTTCTCGCTACCTTCTATTTGGGAATGCGCTTTGACCCAAATAAATATCAGGGATTTCTTGAGTGAAGCCAGTTTTGTAATTTTTCCAATATTTTGACAATTAGGTCATTGGAGTAAATGTGCCGACGATGGTTTTGTATTGCCAATAAAGCGGATCGGGAGTCAGAAAAAATAGAAAATTTTTGATGATATAGGTTATTTATTGTCTATTCCACTGCTTTATCTATTGCAATTAGTTCGGCGGTAAATATTGAGCAGTAGGAATTTAATTTGCATTTATTTAATTCATTGGTATTTTGGACAAAAAAGGCACATCCAACCCCGTCAGTATATATTTCACAGATGCTATTGCTGGCACCTAAATAATGTTAAAGTATTGTAGAGTAATAATTGGAAGAGGTTTCAAATAAAGGAATGCAAACCGATGGATTAAGTAGGAAGATATTGTTTTCTGAATTAAAGAATGGTAATCCGTTGGTACTTACGGGGTAATGGGTAGTGTTAGTGAAGGCCATAGCTAGTATGGGATAATTTTTGTTTTGCCACCATTTATGGCATAAGTTGGCAACAGTTAAATTACCTATTTTCTGTAACAGCTCTTGTCTATTTTGCACGACACTTAATTATACATTTTTCTGCTAGGAAAACACGTCTTAAGTGAAGAGGGGGTTCCTTGCTTTTAGCCAAGAGAACCGGAGTTAAAAGTTGTGAATAATAGATTTTTATTAAATTTTGAATAATTTAAAAAAAATGTGTCTAACGCTCTAATTAATGATTCAAGTTTTTTTCAATTATCTTAGACACATTATAAACAAATCGTGCAGATTTCACATGCACATGTAAAAATGTAACATTACCTCACAATAACATTGAGCATACTAATGGGAGCATTCATGAATATTATTCCAACATTCATTTTAAGTAAATATTAAGTAAACTATATGCAGTCATGAAAGAACATCCCAAACAAGTTAACGTTAGAAAATGTGTATTCAAGTAATTATAATAATTGACGGGTATTTCGGTAGTTGGCAACTAGAATGCTTCTAATCACTGCTAATTGTATGTTTTGAGGTATACCCCTCTCTACGCCGCAGTCCCCTTACTCGACGACCAACCCAACATGTTGGCTGTGGACGTGGAAAACAACACCGACGTGTTATTTTCGAATAAAGGTGTCAAAAGTAAATGTTGTGGGTTTTTGTTTAAGTTTGGTAAATATGAATAGATTAATGCATGCTGCGATGAGTACCGCTGATGTGCTTCTTTCGATTTAAAAACCGTTATTGAAATTTCAAATTCAGATTAACCTACCAGTTACTAATTACTGATTTGCTAAGTAGAGTTTATTTTAATCACTTTAGAGTGTACGTAGTACTCGTTTATGACAGTGCAAGTATCTCATTATAAGGAGGGGTCTAAATTATGAAATACATTTATTTTTCAGGAATAGGCAACTTAAAAAACAAATTCTTAAAGATTAAATTTTTTGAATTATTGGGCATTTTTGACAGTTTGCTATTTTAGTTTTAATGTACTAATGTTAAAATTACTGACCGTTCAGTTTAGTTTTAAATTTTTTACAAATAAATAATAAAACTAATAAGAGGGTTTTAAATATTAAAAGATAAAGTGAGGTATGTTAAATTATATTCTGTTAAAAAAATGTAAAACAAATTGTGGAGATTATGGAGTAATGGAATATATAATACTTCTTTCATTTTTCCATATTTGATCTTTCTTTCAAAGATTTTTGTTCTGTTGGGATTGTTTTACTTTCACATATGAAAGTTTCTTATTAGGTCTCCTTAGAGTAGGGTTGCCATACGTCTCTGTACACCGGGACATGTCCCCAGTTTAGAATGCAAAGTCCCGGTGTCCCGATTAAACACAAAAATGTCCCGGTTACTACTGTTGCAAACATAATGCGACGGGTCGCAATTTCAAAATTGACATATAAATATTTTTCAATATGTACAGTTTGGAATGAGCCACATCACTCTGTGATGACGCCGAAGTTACTTACAACAGTACAATCTCATTTAAGAAGTAGATGACTGTCTTTACTTTTAGCACAAAATTTTTAAAATTATGGTAATTTCTGAGCCAATTTTTCCTTACTGAAAAAAAAAACCACCTTAGGTGTTGGCTGATTCACCCATTATCCGAATTGTATTTCTTATTCCTACACAACAATTACAGAAGGGAAAAGGCTCATTAAGGATCTTCAACAGATTCTATCACAGCGAAGCCAATCAAAACTTTTAGGCCTTCAAACCAATAAAGAATATTATGATAAATTAAAAAAGGAAAAAGAAAACTTTGACATGATAAAAGTATTTAACAGCAGTGAGCATCTGAAGAAGTTTGACATATTTTCTTGGATGAATGATATACCGTAATGGGAAATCGTTTAGAAAACAATAAGCGATTTCGTCCCGCTTTGGTTGGTAGGGACTTTGGGTAACTAATTTGTAGGTCGTACGTCACCAATTACAGCAAAGACAATATACTAAATTACAGGCGAGATTGTTTGGTTCTCAGTTGGTACAGCTAATTGATGAAATTGAGAAGAAACACTTTAGACGTTTGCAAGCAACCGTTTGAGCCGATTTCCAATGTAAAAATAACGACAATAAGATCACAATTCCTTTCACGAACAAGGCATTTAAAAATTGATAGTTTTTGTGAAAACTGGATTGGGAAATACCTCGAAGAAGATTTTTTTGACCAATTCAGAATGACCTTCAAAACATTACTGTGTTTATTTACAGATAAAAACGAGGATAGAAAGCTACCAATTTCAGTATCTGTCCAGTTTATTTTTATTTTGAAAATTTTTTAAATTACATATTTTATAATGATGTTTTTTAATAAATAAATTTTTGTTTCCATAAGGATTTCATTTTTGTTGTGAAAGTGTAATGATAGGTCAATGTTAAAAGTTAATTATTTTCCTCAAAGAATAGTTTTAAAAATGTCCCGGTCTGCATCCCTACCTTAGAGGCTAATTTCCTTCTTGGGATACGTATCACTCAAATTCTCGTTCCCCCAAACATATTTTCGTCTTTGGATGTTTTATATTACATCCCTTCTTGTTTCAGTTTGAAGAAAATCATCATTGGACTTTAATTTCTATGTTCACTATTTCCATATCGGATTTTTCTCTGATGAGATCTAATTTTACATACCCCACGCTTCCTTGATAAATTGAAGAATTGTTTTTCATTTTATCTCACTACGGTTTTTACTGTCTTTTCTTTCTTTTGTAATATGCTAATAATGTTCTATTCTTGATCTTTTACAATAGTTTACTGAGTTTTTTAAAAACTTTTTCTTGACTTTAAATTATCTTTTCAGTTAGATAACAATAGATGCATTAATATTTTATAATTTTGAACTTTGTTTCACTTTTTAATAATGTTATATTTTATTGTGTTCAATATACTACTTAATTATTTGCACACTTCACTTTCATATTTAATTATGTAGATATAAATTGATATTCACCAAAATTTTTTGACATTTGTTTGTAACTCTTGTTTAGTGTTTTGTGTCTTTGATTGTGGCTGATTTAGAAATTTGTAAGGAATCTGTACGGAATCTGATTGAGAAATTTTGCCACAGATTCTGAAATAGCTTTGAGAACAAATAATTTTATTTACGAAAAAATGCAAATAAAATCATATTAGAGATATAAAACCAAACAAATTTTAAAGTCAAAGTCAATTTATTAGAAATGAAATTTTAGCTTTAAAATCAATTAAAAATAAAGTTTATCAATACAACCTAATTATTACAAAATCAGATAAGAGTAACTCAACAGTAATTTTAAAAAAAGAAGATTATAAATCTAAAGAAATAATTTTATTAACTAGTTTACACAAAAAATACTTTAATAATATATTAAACAACACATTTCACATAGCTTTCTGTTACGACACGAGTTCAAGTTTAAAAACGAAACGCGAAGTGATGAGTTTTTTAAAGAACGTGTCACAACAGCCATATGAAATAAGCTGTTTATAATATTTTTTAAATTTTGCCATTTTATCATTTTTTAAATTAATTTATTTTTTGTATGTAAATTACGAAAATTTTGATTTTAAGGATGTTGATAACACTGTGTAATTTATAACATTTGACAGTTTTGAAATTTAAATTATGAAATGTTAATGTTTTAAAATATATTAATATTTAATAATATACCAATAATAATATATTATATAAGTAAAAGATGATATTCATATTCACAAGTATTTCTTAAAGTACATTATAAAATTAATAAATTGCTATTAGCCTCAAATGTCATTGTCAATAGTCTTGTCATAAGATACCATTTAAAAGAAAAATTTGCGTGCGTAAATGTTACACTACGATACGCAAATGCGTTTTATAATGGAGATTTTTATAAGTGCAAAAAATAAAAAAATATTTGCACAACTCTGGGTAGCAATAATATTGGCCATGCCTGAAGCAAACAAATTTAAAAGTCAAAGTAAAATTATTAAAAATGACATTTTAGTTTTAAAATCAATCAAAAATAAAGTGCTGCCCATAGCCAACATTTTTGTTTTCAAGATAAGGGATAACAGTCAAAAACTTGCAATATCAACACCATCATTTAGAAAATTGATGGATTTAATCAATGAATATTCTAATAAACTACTAGGGTCTTGCAATTATTTAAATTTCTTTAAATGAAATATGTAAATATTCTTAAATATTTACATTCTGTACTCCACTTTTTAAAAAGTTAATAGGTTAATAGTTTCAAACCGTGCTTCTTTCCAAGTCCGTTCTATTTCACAGTCACTTTTATCGCTTATTTCTATATTTACAATAATGAATATGTAACACTTTAATAACCAAATGTGACAGCTTAAAAAAACCATATTTATTATACGTCCTAGTAACACCTTAATGCATTGAAATGGTGAATACTATGAAAACATAATTTATTTAATAGTATTGATCAAAATACGCGGTAATAACGACCTGTTATTACAATATTTCAACAGTAAAGCTACGTGGTCGTGAAGAAAACTTTGGAAACAGAGAAAAACCTTCTCAAATTTAAATTGACTTTTAATTATATATTTTATCAGTCAATCTGACATTACTTCAAAAAGTACACTAAGTAAACATACTAAAACTATAGGTAACTAAGTAATTTCTACCAAGTATTATATTGTTTAATCATACTCTCAAACAAAAATTGGAGTCGTCACACCGCTCCTCTAAACAATTATGTCTACGATCGTTAAAAAAAGCGCTTACTTTGAGCAGAAGGACTTTCTGCTATAGTATACTTCTATCAGAGACATTTCTTGGCAAGGCGAATAGCGCAGCTGGGTATATCAAATGAGAAATTTTTACTGGTATAAACTAGAGGGTTTAACACTCAAAGGAATTTGTAAAAGATCCGAAGAACTACTGAATATGAAAGGACAGGACCTACGAATTTTGATAAGAATACTGATTGGACACAGTCGCCTTAAAGGACATATGAAAACAATTAGACTAACAGAATGTGTGGACTGCAAATCCTGTCAGGCTAAGGATGAAACGGCTGATCATATTTTAAGGAATTGTAGATGGCTTTATAAAATCGTCACACAGAGGCATGGAGCTGATAGAACGACTATAACCTAGGGGTGAGCCAGAATACATCTTTCAGTGGAAAGGACATTGATCGACCATTTACATAGAACCTAACCTAATCTATCAAACTAACTGAATATTTTATTTTCGTGATTAATTTATTAATTTACAGGGAATTCTTATTTATTTATTTGTTAGCGAGTTTCGTTTTTATTTGTTTATAAGAGAATCATTTATTAGCAAAACTATATTACCCACTTCGTCGACCCAGATAACCTCTTCTGGTCTGAACATTTTCAACAAAACCTTTATAAATTAATGGACTGTTACTGCCATTGATTTCAAATTAATAAAAAATATAAACTACAAAAATAAATACATAATATATTAAAAACAGTATTAAAAATAGAAATTATAGAGGTTTTTTCCGTCGTTCAAATATATTTTGCAAATATTTTTTCATCTCTCGTCGACTAATCGAATTATTCTTAAAAATTCAAATAGGCGCATGGGCCTCAGGGCGGCGTGACCTAAAATACAACTTAACCAATTTAACATAGATTTAACGCATTGTTAAGTAACAGAGGTTTGACAAGCGTTTATGCAACCGGCCATTAGAGTAAAAACTGGATTTGAACAAAATTGATAAATTGACAGAGAAGAACTTTTGTGTTTTCTATTGTTTTACTTATGGATTGTGATATGGTAAACATTAACAAAATATAATTTGTTTAGATAATATTTATTGTAATCCCATAAAAAGTTTCCTTTTATTACATACAAAAACGTTTTTTTTTTGTAAACAAATCTGCAGTAAATGAATAAGTTAAATTTGTTGGCTGTAGTGTTTATTTGTATTTTATGAGAAAGTACCTAAGTTACTTATGTTTTTATTAATTAAATAGAAAATTTAAGATTTACAAAGAGTGTATGTCACGTACCTTAATGTTTTTAAATTACTGTAGCCTTAGGTAAATTCAATATTAAGTGTTGTGGTTCAATAAACCTTCCTTAAAACTCCATCAGCAGTGCATTAGACGAGACTTTGACAAGCCTGAACAAACCTCATAAAATTGTGTAAATAGTCGATGGTATATCAAATGTATGCGATGCTCTCTACATTAACAATTCATTCAGGTACATTTGAATGTAACGCCAATTCGAAAATTGTTGGACACTTTTTTAAAATGCCCTGAATATTTTATTACACGTAACTGGAATTGAAAACTAAAATAATAAACCAATTTTATTTATACACAAACATGACTATATAAACAGAGTAATTTTTAGAATATTTTTGTATTTATTTCATTGTTTTCTGTTTAATTTTTAAAATTTAGTTTACTCTTCACTTTTGGACTTAATGAAAAATAAAATCCCCATATAATTTAGAAATGTTTTATAATTTCCAAAATAAAAACTTACTACTTTATAAATACTACATACCACGCAAGACAGTGAATTAGAGTTAAAAGACTCCGAACACCTACATTTTTCTTTAAGAGCGTGTAATAATGGATAAAAGTGGCTCCAAAATATTGAAAAATGTAGACATTTTATCTGGACATAATAAAATATTAACCTAAGTATACGAGTACTACAGTTAGGTACGTAATATAATTATCAGATTTACAAAAAGATTTCAGCGGTCCACAAGAAAACGTAACTCTCCTTTACAAAAAATTAGTGCAGTAGGTATAAATTTTTTCCTTACACGGGATGTAATCATACATACCAAAATATTTAATGGATTTAGTTAAACTTTTCACACATTTTTGTTGCATTTTCTTATAAATATTTTGTTTCCACTTTTCTCTTTGAAATACTGTGAGTTTTTGAAGAACTTTTCTATTAGATATTGGGCCGGTTGCATAAACGCTTGTAAAGCCTCTGTTACTTAACAACTTGTTGACCCTATGTTAAATTGGTAAAATTGTATTTTAGGTCACACCACCCAGAATAATTTGATTAGTAGAAGTAAGAGATTTGAAAATTGTTTGTTAGGCTACGTTGTCATATTTCATAGAGTGAATAAGTGGTCTACACTTTTGATAGACCAAAATTGTACGTTTTGAAATTTAACCGTACTTCATTACTTATGTTTTATTACTAAATTAACTGGATCCTTGACATAATGCTATTAAAAGAGATATTTTTAATTATTTTTAATGCCAATTGGTTGTGATTTTATAAGTAAATGACCGTTAGTTCTTAAAAATTACAGAGTACTATAAAAACAAAAAATTTTAATATTTAATAAATATATAATTTGAATAGCCAAAAAAAAATCTCTTTAATTTCTATTTTCAATGTTGTTTTTTATTTACCTGATAGTTAAGCTTTTTTTTAATTACTTGTTTGTTGTACCTCAGTAATTCTACTTAGCTATCCAACTTTATATTTAGTGTTACATCTCTTGTCTTTATGATATTTTTATTTTTATTCCGATGATGGTCTAAGCCCGAAAATAGTAGCGCTTTTTATAAGTTTTTACATTAAATTATTGTGGTTTAAATTGTGTTTTAGATATTTGATATTAACCACATTTGAGTTATGGATAATTCCTTCGATTAAGGTTAGTTTTTTTTTATAATCAAATTAAATAAACTAAAATAAAAAATTATTTAAGATGCCACACCGTACCGCGCATGCGCTATCGTTGCACATACACTTGTCAAAAGTTAACAGAATGTTAGGTAACATAGGATTAAGAAGCATTTATGCAACCGGCTTATAGTAATAAAAATCAATAAAAACTTACCCAGCGAATTGAGACCATAATGTGCTTGATACACCGTACTTGAACTACTAATTGGTAAAGCCGGACTAAGACCGGAACTTTGGTTTAATTGGCCTAATGATTGACCAAATCCACTCATGGAACTTTGACTTAATTGCCCCAACCCTGGAAAATAAACCGAAAACCTATATAATCTTAATATAATTTCAACTTTTGAATAAATAAAATCTTTTTAAATTTCAATTAAAAGTAAATCCGCCAAAACAAATTTTACCGCAATTAAGAGGGCTGTGAAATTCCGCACGCAAGTTACACTTGCATTGTTTGGTATACTTATCAATATCAACTTGACATAACATATATATATATATATATATATATATTTCCATTTTTTGCAATCTTCCCAGTCTCTGTCATCCAACCCCTTCTTTGTCGTGGCTTCGTTTTTCCAATATTTTCTTGGTCTTCTTCTTTTTTCTCTTGGGCTCCATTCTGCAACTTTATTTATCCAAGTATCGTTGGCTTTACGTACGTGGCCGTAACCCATATTAATCTCCTTTCGTCTATGTATTGCAGCGCGTTATTTTCCACTTTTATTCTTCTACTTATTTCTTCGTAGGTTATCATGCCTCTTCTGGTGAGCACACAGTATATTCGCCAGTATTCCATTTCGGTGGCTAGAATGCTCCTTTGTTTTTTTTTATTTATTATGGTTGTTTGGTATATCATTTTGTTTTATTTTTCTTTGACGCATTTATTCCAGATTATGTTAGGGAGTTATCGTATGCAAGATCTTCTTGGACCAATCCACTTGTTATTTCTTTCTCTGTAGTTGCGTTTCTTAAAAGTCTGAAGCCCAAATATTTAAATTTTTTCACCCCCTTTATTTTAACATATTCCACTTTTTCTCAATTTTTAAAGCCTTCTTACGATTTTCCTAAGTATTTCGTTTTTTTTTCATATATACAGGGTGTCCCATAACTAATGGACAATATAAGAACTGTAGAAAGGGGTGATAAAAATAAGTCGTTTGATACAAACATGCACTAGTAAAATGTTAATAGTAAGCGAGATATGGGGCGTTAAAGTTGACATAATATTTTTGAAAATTCGTAATATTTAGAAAACAACTGAATGTATTGGTCTCAAAATTGGTACACTATGGTTTTTAATGGTAATAAGCATGATATTGCCTTAATTTTTAATAATACTTCTAGATGGCGCTGGTTACACAGTTAACATTTTATAGATCAGCGGTATTTTTTTTACCCCCTGTATAATGTGCATTTTATTACAAAATAATAAAAACTGCATCATTTTGAAACAAAAAAGGTATACTTGTTCAATTCCCATATTTTAAGTCGTTTTCAAGATATTGCTATTTTAATATTGCAGTGCATATCATTACACTGCAACTTAATTACTAGAATATTTTAAAGAGGGCTGTGACTATTAAAAAAACTGTCATTAATTTACTAGTTAAAAGCGAAAAGTTGTCATTACTGTGTTTTTAATTTCTGAACTAACAATACGGCTTTCGTTAAAAATGCCTAGAGGCAATGAATTTACAAATAATGAACTAAGGGATATGATTTGTGTTTATGCACAAGTAAATTATAATGCATGTGCTGCAGTTAGACGATATGTGCAGTTATATCCAAACCGAATTGTACCCAGTCGTAAAAAATTTCAAAGATTGTACTCCAATTTAGGTGAAAGCGGCTCTTTTCGTAAGAAAAATTCTGGTGGTCGACCTAAAATAATTACAGCTGATATGGAAGATGAAATTTTAACAAGAATTATAGAAAATGCTGAATTGAGTACTCGGCGCTTGCAGGCAGCTGGTGTAAGTAAATCAAGTGTGTCAAGAATTTTACATACATAAAAATTGTACCCATATCGTTTCACGCCTGTACAAAATTTATTACCCAATGACTTACCAAGGAGACTACAATTTTGTCAATCAATGCTCGGTAAGATCAATCAAGATCCAATATTTTTAAAAAAGGTACTGTTTACCGACGAGGCTACATTCACACGCAGAGGAGTATTTAATTGGAGAAAAAACCACTATTACGATTTTGCTAATCCTCATCAATACAAAGAAACTCATTTTCAGCATGAGTTTTCAATCAACATCTGGTGTGGAATCATTGGCGATAATTTCATTGGTCCATTTTAACTCCCTAACAGATTAAATGCGGTAAATTATTTAGAATTTTTGCAAAATTATTTAGGCATTTTACTTGATAAAGTTCCTTTAATTGTAAGGCAGGATATGTGGTTTATGCAGGACGGTGCTCCCCCACATTACCCACTTATAGTCCGGGAGCATTTAAATAACAATTTTCCGCATTGTCAGTCTACAATAGTGAAATTCATAACCAAAACAAACTATTAGCAAATATTCATAAAATGGCAACGCGATGTTTTTTAAAGTAAGCAAAAGTTTACGAAAATGTATTGAAGTAAACGGTGGTCACTTTCAAGATTTAAAGAAATAAATGCATTTATTGTTTTTCCAATTAAATTGTATTCTTTGAACAACCAATGTTTTATTTAGGTAATAATTTTTAAATGCCGGCGTGGCAAGCAGTATTAAAATAGCAATATCTTGAAAACGACTTAAAATATGGGAATTGAACAAGTATACCTTTTTTGTTTCAAAATGATGCAGTTTTTATTATTTTGTAATAAAATGCACATTATACAGGGGGTAAAAAAAATACCGCTGATCTATCAAATTTTAACTGTGTAACCAGCGCCATCTAGAAGTATTATTAAAAATTAAGGCAATATCATGCTTATTACCATTAAAAACCGTAGTGTACCAATTTTGAGACCAATACATTCAGTTGTTTACTAAATATTACGAATTTTCAAAAATATTATGTCAACTTTAACGCCCCATATCTCGCTTACTATTAACATTTTACCAGGGCATGTTTGTATCAAACGACTTATTTTTATCACCCCTTTCTACAGTTCTTATATTGTCCATTCGTTATGGGACACCCTGTATATATATCCAGACCAACTTTTCCGCATTCTTCTCTTAGCTTTCTTACAATAAAACTGACATCCTCCTCATCTGGCGCCAGCACTAATTGGTCGTCTGCAAAGCATAACGTGTAGAGAAAGACGTCCCTTATAGGTATTTCCATAGCCCTACAATTTGTCTTCCAGGCTGATAGAGCGTGCGTTCAAGAAATATTTTAAAGAGAGTTGGTGACGTTGAACATCCCTGCAATAGTCCTTTTGTTGTTTTGTATGAACAGCACGAAAACTGAATATAAGCGAAACGTATGTACGTCGAATGTTCAAATCGATTGGCGGCTTTCCATACCGAATTGGACAACGGCTGAATGTTGCGGATAAACTTGAACCTGAAATTTATTGTGGACGCGTGCTGAGCTTAATGTATAAAAATACCGATTTTTTATAAAACGTATGGTTTACTGACATAAGTCAAATTCACCTTAACGGTTTTCTGGTCTGGGATAATTGGTACAGACTTAATATTGTGATACCTTTTGTCGGAGATTTTAAGACCATTTGACGTGCGCGTAATTTAAAAATCCGTAAGCAATGGTTTCAAAAGGATGGCGCAACAAGCCATAAAGCCGAACGCTCCATAAGTTTGCTTTGTGTCTATCACCACGCTACCTTATTTTAGATTACAGTCACTACGAAACTTAAAATCAACCCTGACTCACCGTATACCAGATATTCCCTTCCCACCGCTAACGAACATACCACTTACAATTGAACGCACCTGAAACAAAACCCTTAATAGAACGCAACTCAACCTGAAATCATCGTCAACCCTCATCTATAAATTACAATACTCCCAATAAACTGCCCTTTTTCTTTCTGATAACTCGACGAAGACAGTCGCCACTGCACTGCTATCTATTGTATCTCTTAGGCTATACACAAAATAAAGCCATAAGAACACAACAACCCAGTACCAGAATATCGATTAACATTCAACAGCCATAAGAACACAACAAACCAAACGAGGCCCTTTGGAAACCTGATGTGCCCAAGCTAAGTTCCTTCTAATGTTCATTTCCTCTGACAGAAAAATAGAATAAATAAATCTTTTAATTTTTACACCCGTTTTATTTACAAAACCCCCTGGCTATAAGAGCTAAAGCGTGTATCGTGTTCGGTTTAACTACTCATTTAGATAACTTTAGTATTTACAGGCAATGTTAATAAACTTATTTTTCAATGGAAAAAGGTTAGTCTCATAAGGAAGCGGTTTTTCCAATAAATTTTTAGTTTTTCTTATATATTTTGGCCTCTTTACCACCCATGTTGTACCCGAAAAGTATGGAAGTATTTTAAGATATTTTTAATTTTGAGTATTTTACATCTTAGTTGACGAAAAACTAAATGTCAGCTGTCAACACATAAATGTATCGTTAAAGCCTGTTTGTAATTATCAATGATTTATTACAAGTTTTAGTAAATTTTTTAGGATCCTAAATAATTGATAAATACATACACATTTTGTGTCAATTTTTTTGTCAATTTTCAAATCATCGAAACTTGTCCTATTTCTCTTCAATTTTAATTGACGTGATATATTTATAGAACCGGTCCTATTTTCTATCAATTAATTGACAGATTAGAGCAAAAATATAGGGTAATTTATACTTCAATGTTGTTTATTTTTGCAGAAATTTGTATAACTGATTCTGTTACATAACATAACCTCTACTTTAGTTATTTTTATTTGAATAGAATAGAAAGTTATTTCGTTATTTGTTACTTGTGTGTACTAAGCTAAGAATCGTTAAGTACTTTGTAACCTGCAAAAATAAATACATGAATAGTAAAGTATGTACATTTAAAACGACTTCTATGTACCAACCTGCTGATTGCAGAGATAGTTTTTTGCATCAGAGATTCCTCTTTTTCTATATCACTTTTAACCAAGCAAAGTAAAAAATTAAATTGTTCCTCTGTAAAAATTTTTTATAAGAATCTGGATCTTGTACTGCCAGTCCTTAATTGAGCATTTTAAGGGAACCCAAGCCTTTTTCACTCCTTCTTTTTAACCAAGGCTTTCGTATTACTCTGCTCTTGTTTATAGCTTTTCTTTTTCTGACAATATTGATTATCACTATATTTATAACAGCTGCTTCTGTTATTAATAAAAATTCAGCATCGATGTTTATAGTTCACCGTAAAGTTAGAAATAATAGCATTAACAATAGCACAGTACACATAAAGTAACTTAGCTAAACACCATTTAAAAGTTAAGTACACTGCCGCCTACTGCAGTCCGCATGATCACATCCTAAATAAATTATTAAAACTTTGAACATTGCATACATTTGATTTTATTGTTTCAATGTTTATGGTCCTGAATTTAGGATCCTAAAAAATTGACTAAAACTTGTAATGAATCATTGATAATTACAAACGGGCTTAAGGCATTAAGGTAGTATTATTCATTATACACCATCGATGGTTTGGCTTTGTTGTTGTTTCTAAGTTACTGATTTTTATTATTCTACTTTTATCGATTTGTGTTTCTGCTTTTCTATTGCAAATATCACCGAGAAGAGTTATTCTACCCTGTATTTATATCTTCGTTGTGATTATACAATAAAAATTGCGATGAAGCATTTTGCATACCAAAATTGTAAAAATAATACAAGAACTTTATTTAATGGACAAAGACGGAATACTATTAAGTTTATTCCGTTTTCCAAACCCAGACGATGTCCTAGCAGATGCCTCAAATGGATTGTGGCAACCAAAATCTGAATTTTGCCACAACCTACAAAACCACTTATATTTGTAGTGACCATTTTGTTCATCATTGTGTAGATCCAAAACCCTATTGTAATAGTGAATCTACTGAAGCTGAGGTAAATGTAGAAATGGGAAGTTAGTTTAAGGGACCAGCACTCCAACCATCGTTTTTACTCATTGACAGGATGGTTCTCTAATCGTAAATTTTCTTATAACATTGCCCCAGGTACATCTGTCGGTAAAAGCACTATAGAATCCATGTCCAACTGAAATCTAATACTAGACTAGATAGGCTGTAAAATGTCTAACTCTTCTCGAGGATATTTGCAATAATAAAAGCAGATCAGAGTAACACAAATCACTAACAGATTAAAATAATAATAATAATAATCAGTAACTCAGAAACCCAAACAAGGCCAAACAAACGAAGCTGTATAATTAATAATACCACCCCAATACCTTAACGATACGTTTATGTGTTGACAGCTGACATTTAATTTTTCGTCAACTGTAAGATGTATGTTATATACTAGCCGTTACCGTATTTTAGTTTTTATGTCAATTTGACAGATATATTAAAATTGTGATTGATTGTCAATATATTAGAAATATATATGTGTTACAATTAATGTATATATAACAAATTGGCGACGAGGATGTCTACAATAGATATTAAAAAACTAAAGAAAACCCGCGCCTCACTACGAGGTTTAATTACAAAACTAGAAAACTACGTGAATTCACAAGATATTATTCCCCAGGAGGAAATAGAAACAAGACTTCAATCTCTTAAAAAAACTTTAGGGAAACTTCAAAATTTGCAAGAAAGCATAGAATTAGACACTCCAGATGACGAACTCGAACAGGAGATAGATATTAGATATGAGTTTGAAGAAAAATGCACAGTTCTTAAAACGAAACTTATGATGCTACAAAATACTATCAACCGCGCTTTTATATCGCCTGCTTCGTCAACACAACAATCAGATGTACGCAATCAGCAAACCCGTATGCCAAATATGAATTTTCAACCATTTCAAGAAAATGAAAGTTTTAGGAATTTTATAAAAAGACTTTCAGTGTTTTTCCTGCTTAATAATATTGAAGACGCTGATACGAAAGTATATATACTTCTTTCTTCATTGTCACCGACACTACACGAAAGGCTTTATGATTTATGCTCCCCGGATGATCCTCTTGCTAAAAAATTCGAAGAACTTGCACAATTATTAGACGACTATATAGATCCAAAACCAAGTATTTGGGCATTGCAGCACAGATTTATTACCCGTTTACAATTGGAACATGAAACTGTGGCTACATATGCTTCCGAGTTAAAGAAACTATCTATAAATTGTGAATTTAAGTGTCAAAATTGCTTTAAACCCACATCAGAAAGTTTTCTATCTCTTCAATTTATTCGAGGGTTAAAGGACAGTGAAATAAGAACAAAAATTATTCAAGAAAGGGATACTACTAATTTTTCGAAAATGGTAAACATGGCTACATCTATAGAAATGGGCAAAGCTGAAAACTCGAGAATTTCTGATGACATACATAAGCCTGCCGACACGATGAATAAAATAACAAACACCAAAAAGAAAAGCATCACATCTCCTCGTTCTTTTTATTCTCGTTCGGGTCCAATTACTGTAAAAGATTTAAAAGGAAGGTGTTTCCGCTGTGGCGATCACAGATCAGGTGAATGTGGAGCTATTAAATCTACTTGTATGAAATGTAAGAAAATTGGTCACCTAGCACGAGTATGCCTACAGAAAATTACAAATTCCAACCAAGTAGATGACGACAGTGACACAAGCAATGGAAGTATAGAGACATTAATCTTATTAAGAGCGAGATTTCAGATAAATATATAATCACTATAAAAATAGAGAACAAACCTGTGAGTATGGAATTTGATACTGGCGCAACATTATCTTCGATGTCTTACAAACAGTTTAAAAATATGAATTTAGGAAAGAAGGTATTTAAAACAGACATTAAACTAAAAACATACACTGGCGAAATAATCAAACCTGCAGGAGTGGTATTTGTTCAATGCCGCTATAAAAATCAAATATTCAGTGGAAAATTGTACTTGATAACACAAAACGTAGACCCAATATTCGGAAGGAGTTGGATGAAAGAAGTAAATGTTCAATTAGTAGATATGAAAATAATACAATATTCAGAGCCAGCTAAAAAACTTGAAACACTTTTAGAAGAATATGCAACCACTGTATTTCGATCGGATCTAGGAAAAATACCCAATTACGAAGCGCATCTTAACTTAATAGAAAATTCTCAACCTATTTTTGTTAAAGCTAGACGCATACCTTATGCACTAAAAGAAAAAGTAGACAAGGAAATAGAGAGACTATGTTCAGAAGGAGTCATAACTAAGATAGATCACTCGGATTGGGGTACTCCAATAGTACCTATTGTGAAACCCAACGGTAGCATTAGACTATGTGCAGACTACAAAGTAACCCTTAACAAGGTTATTAAAGAAGATAACTATCCAATACCCATAATCGAAGACATATTTGCTGAAATGAATGGAGGCAAGTATTTTTGCACTTTAGATATTTGTCAAGCATACATAAACATGGTGATGGACGAGGAAAGTGCCCTCCTACAAACCTTGAGCACGCATAAGGGCACATATAAGGTCAATCGATTAATGTTTGGGGTGAAAGTAGCCCCAAGTCTTTGGCAAAAATTTATGGACCAACTACTTCAGGGACTGGATGACATAATTATTCAAGGAGCAACTGAAGATCAGCTTTTAACTCGATTAGAAATAGTACTGCAAAAACTGAAGGAAAATAATTTACGTTTGAATAGAGAAAAATGCCATTTTTTTAAACGAAGCATTAATTATCTGGGATATACAATAGATCAAGATGGATTACACAAAAATAAAGACAAAATCAAAGCCATACTGAATGCTGAACGACCTACTAACATAAACGAACTTAGAACTTTCCTTGGGATGGTAAATTATTATAATAAATTCATTCCAAACCTGGCGTCCATCACACATCCCTTAAACAAACTTTTAAAGAAAAACAAAAACTTCATCTGGTCATCGGAATGCGAAAACAGTTTTAAAAAATTAAAGAAGGAAATATTGAGCGAAAGAGTTTTGATCCATTTTGATCCAAATAAACCATTAATTCTTGCGACTGACGCATCGCCAACAGGTTTGGGAGTCGTATTATCACATAAATTAGATGATGGATCAGAAAGACCAATAGCATTTGCATCCAGAACACTGTCATCGAGCGAAAAGAAATACATCCAAATCGACAAAGAAGCTACAGCTAAATTTTGGGGCATAAAAAATTTTTTCCATTACTGCTATGGTCGAAAATTTACTTTAATAACAGACCACAAACCACTCACGTCAATATTTTATCCTCATAAAACATTACCTGCCCTCAGTACAATGAGGCTGTTCCATTACGCTCATTTTCTGTCCGGATTCGACTACAACGTGGAATACAGAAGCTCAATCAAAAACGCTAATGCTGATTACCTATCAAGATTCCCAGTAGAAAAAGTAAAAAACACTTTTATAGACCAACATTCTTTATTTCAAATCCAGCAAATAAACGCGCTTGAAGTTCGACCACAAATTATAGCCAAGGAGACTAAAAATGACAATGAATTTAAAGCAATATGGGAAGCATTAAAAACTGGTCGATCTTTGCGAAATTATGGCTATAATGATAATGAAATAACAATTCAGGATAACTGTTTATTGAAGGGAACGCGAGTAATGATACCACCCAGTTTACGCAAGATTGTTCTCGATAAACTTCACTCTGGACATATAGGAATAATAAAAATTAAAATGCTTACACGCAGTTACGTGTACTGGAAAAACATTGATAAAGATATTGATAGTAAGGTAAGGTCTTGCAGAGCATGCAGATTGGAACAAAAAGAACCATCTAAAGTACCAATTCATCATTGGGAACAACCCATAGAACCATGGCAAAGGATACATGTGGATTTGGATGGACCGGTACAGGGATACCGACTCCTCATAATTGTGAACGCTTACTCAAAATGGGTAGAAGTGTTTCCCACCAAAATTACAACAAGTTCGTGGTGTATTCTCAAACTTAAAGAACTATTTAGCACATTCGGGTTTCCTCACATACTAGTCTCAGACAATGGACGACAATTTGTGTCCAAAGAATTCAAAAGTTATCTCTCTAGTTGCGATATAACACATTTAACGTCTGCCCCTTATCATCCAGCCATGAACGGTCAAGCCGAACCTTACGTGCAAACAATTAAGAAAGCATTACGCTCGATGGAGGGGGAGGGGAATAACCTAACATTAACCGACAAACTTCTTATCATTAAGGATCAATCCGGCGTACCCCAACACAGAACAGACAAACACCCTACCAACTTATGTTTGGTCGAAACATCAGGACTAAGATGGAGGTGATGTTCAGGGGATTGAACATTCCGTCAACGACCCATCCTGATGATGTAGCATTAACGACCAGATCATTTGAGACAGGAGACCGCGTCCAAGCCAGAGCTTATTCCGATCCGAAAATTAAATGGGAGTTCGGGGTGATCACACGGCGGCTGGGCGAACTGCACTACGAGCTACGGACCGATGGTGACCTTCTTTGGCGTAGACACATCGAGCAGCTGCTGCCGGCGCCCAAGGTGCCACAGGAAGGTGTCCAGAAATAACGGCGGAGGACTGTTATATACTAGCCGTTACCGTATTTTAGTTTTTATGTCAATTTGACAGATATATTAAAATTGTGATGGATTGTCAATATATTAGAAATATATATGTGTTACAATTAATGTATATATAACAATGTAAAATACTCCAAATTAAAACTATTCTATACTTATCGGGTACAACATGGGTGGTATAGGGGTCCAAAATATATAAGAAAAACCAAAAATGTATTGGAAAAAACGCTTCCTTATAGGACGAACCTTTTTCAGTATTTTTTTGTTCGTTTTGTTGTCAGCATTTCCCTTGTATAGAACTCATCTATTACCCAAGATACAAAAACTGTTGGAGACCTACGGTAATCTTGAATGATACTTAGAAAGGTTATGAAGCTTGTTGGCAACGCCACATTTTGAACATATGTATGTATTACAAAAATTTATTCATAAATATATTTCTTTATATTTGGTATTGTTTATTTTAGCGAATACTGTATAAAAATAAAGATAATTTACCTGTTGCCATGCCAGCAACACCCCATCTTGACTCTGACGTACTAAACATACTTGAGCCACACAAACCGTCACCCATAGCACCAAAAGGAGGAAGTCCATGAGAAGGTAAGAGGGCACCTGGAGTTCGAAAAACATTGGTTGTCTTCTTCCTTTTCTTCCATTTGGCACGTCGGTTTTGAAACCAAACCTGAAATTTAAAAACAAAACAAAAATAGAGAAAAAAGTACTTTTTTATATTTTGCACTTATAAAAATCTTCATTATAAAACGCATTTGCGTATCGTAATGTAACTTTTACGCACGCAAATTTTTGTTTTAAATGGTTGGCATTGACATGAGTGAAGTATCTAAAGGCAAGACTATTGACATTGACATTTGTGGCTAATAGCAATTTATTAATTTTATATTGTTCTTTAAGAAAGTATCTGTAAATATGAATATAATATTTTACTTGTATAATATATTATTATTGGCATATTATTCTTTTTAAAATATTTTAAAATATTAACATTTGATAATTTAAATGTCACAACTGTCAAATTTTATAAATTACACAGTGCTGCCGACATACTTTTTAAAATAAAAATTTTCGTAATTACATAAAAATAAAAAATTGATTTAAAAAATGGTAAAAAGGGCAAAATATAAAAAATATTATAAACAACTTATTTCATATGGCTGTTGTGACACTCGTTCTTTAAAAAACTCATCGCTTCGCGATTCGTTTTTTAAACTTGAACTCGTGTCATAACAGAATTCCATATGAAATGCGTTGTTTAATATACTAATATACCTCTCTGTATAAATAATTGGAGATACCATTTTTTTTTTAAATATAGCATATCTTTAATGCTTTTAAGTTATAAATTCTTTTCTTTATTATATTTTAGATGTCAGGGATCTCTTTTGTGCTTTTATTTAAGATTAAAAGAGTTTAAAAGGTATAAAATGAAAAATATTTGTTATTCAATTTAGTTTTCATAAAATGGATCGAGTCAGCTGACAAAGAACGCGTCACCACGACTATTGGTCGTTAGGGGAGAAAGGGGAAAGGATGAATCCTGGGAGACAGCCGGAAAGTGGTATGACGGCGGGAGTGTTGCCAGGACGAACCCAACGTGAAGGAGTAAAAATGGAAACGGGCGAGGCCGTTCAATAATGCTACTTTTAGCTCTGTATATACAATATAGCGCTTTTATTTGCTTCGACTTCCATTAAATACAAAATCAGGTATATTAATGTTATCTCTTGTCTACAGTATCAAAAGAATTTAAACATAATAAAAAATAAATGAATCTTTACAAGTTATAAATTATTTATAATAATGCTAATTTAAATGCTCATTTGCTCCAAAAAACTTTTCTCTTCAATAAGTCTAATATTTCAAATTCTAAACTACTTTGCACAGCCAAATAAATTAAAAACTTTATTTAATTTAACAGATGTTTAAACTTTATTTAGAGAATTTATTGAAAATTTTAAATTATTCGCACCCAACATTAATTAACTAAGAAAATATTTAGTTTGATTATTTTTTTAAGCAAAATCGGTCGATATTGTTTGTACAATTGAAGAAAGTTTTAAAAACATTTATTAAACATAAAGTGGTAATTGAGAAACACGAACTTATCGATTCAATAAGTTGAATTTCTATTCTACGTATTATTTTCTAATTTGCTTTAGAAAATAACTAAATGTTAACTAAAATATCGGCCATTTTGGAGTTTGATCATAAGTGTAAGTGTTTTCGTAAAAATATATTTTAATGTTATCCTCTAAGATAGATCATTCCTTTACTCTTCTGTTAGTGTTCTTTTCGAATGGGAAAAATACCAAATGCACCGTTTCCCATATACCTATACACCTTATTACAAATATAACCCACAGGCAGTGCCCAAGAATGCAGACTCTGCTACGATAGGTCCATTATCACCGATAGACAGGTGATGAATAATCGACCTGACATGGTAATGGTGGAAAAAAATCAGTGCTTTTAGTCGATGTTGCTGTTTCAAACAATAACAATAGTTTGGAAAAATATACAGATAGCAAAGTACACCGATCTTTCTATCGAAGTAGGACAGATATGTGGCATGTAGAAAAAGTGGTGGTGTTACCGATCATCGTATCATCAACTCGGAAGTCTACAAGATCACTTTTATTTTATTGACTTGAAAAAAGCAGCAATTCTAAATATCGTACATGTCACACTTTTCTTAAATTTGCAAATAAGTAATTTTTACCAGCAATTGCTTAGTAAGGGAAAAAGTCTTTTGATAATAATAATTATCTCTGGAAGGTGATCTATAGTAAGCTAATATCACAATTTTATCCTTAGCAACTTTTATAGTTATTTTCTATTATAATCAAATACATCTTGAGAGTTCTCCACTATTAAACTGTGTGTTTTTGTCGTCTCCATTTTCTATATAGGTTATTTTTTCACCTGTCGCACTAGCAAATTCTTCCTGTTAATACTAATAAAACGAATAGTCTTGATAAATTCATAGAACTGTCAAAAATCCATTAAAAATTTTAAACAATAAATTACTTTGTTTATAGGTAACTATGTTGTTAATATTATCACAATCCAAATTATCTAAACTACAGTGAAAAATCAAATAGGTAGGTACTTTAAAACCAACCTGCTTCCTGGTTTTGTATGCCCTTTAAAACTTTTTTATACCTACTGGAAAATATGTTCTTGTAGATAAACATAAATTAGATATAGTGAAACTCATACGGGTATTCAGTAATAATTTTAGGTCACTAATTGTGGTACAATTGTAAGGTTGTAGATCATACGTTTACCTTTTCAACTATCAAAAAATTTCCACTTAGATATCGTAGCGCCACGAAAAAATTTCGGGAAATTTTTTAGTTGCCAGAGTAACTAGACAAAATTAAGGAATTTTAATGATTAAAAACTAAAGTTGTGACTTGTCCTGGATGTATTTCCCTCTAAGATCAGTATAACTGTGCAGTGATATAGAAAACCCAGGAAAAAACTATAGGTATCATGCTGATCTTTACAATAACTTAATATATTTCTGTTACAATCTTATATACGTATAAAATAAAGACTTAATCAAAGTAAACAGTTTAAATAGTGGAGCACTTCCAAGATTTATTTGTTCATTCACTACTTTAAATTGTTGATCTGCTAGATGTCTTTTTATTTCAAGTAAATTTAAATTTTGTTTTTTATTACAAATATGTAGTATTTGAATGTACAAATATGTAGTATTTCAATGTCATTGGTGTGCATGAGTGAGTGTGGATGTTCAAGAACGTGTTTTGCATAGTTTAATTTATCTGGTTGTTGTAATCTATATGCTCGAATATTTTTTCAACATTTCTTTGAGATTGACCTCCATATACAGCATTACATTTTGGACAATTAATTTTATAAACACCAGATTTTTTAATTTAGGTAATTTTGTTTTTACATTTAACAATTTTGTAACAACATTATTGTGTGATTTAAATGAAATTAATGCAGATGTTGCTGAAGATATTATTTTTAAAATTGTATTAGAAATATTTCCACAATATGTTATACTTTTATAACTTTTAATTTCTTTAGTTTGTTGACGGAATATTAGTTGTACTGACATTTTCAGTTCTTTCTTATGTGGATAGCCATTACATTTAGCTATTTGTTTTATAATCTCAATTTCTTTATTAAAGTAATTTTTGTTCATTGGAATTGAAAATGCTCTATGTATCATAGAATTATAAGCTGATCTTAGAGGGAAATACATCCAGAATAATCCCTTAGGGCTAATAACATCGAGGCTTTAATATTGTTATGTTTTATTACTTACATACTGAGTCTAGCCTTAATTACTTTATCAATATCAGGTACCTAGCTACAAACAAACAAAATATTACTTTAATATGTCAATCTGACGATGCTAGTTTTTAGCGAAACAGCTGTAATTGAATTTAACGTATTTTACGAATAATAAGTGTTTCATTCAACCGTTTAGTTGTTTACTGTTCTTAATAAGATGGACTTTTACACATTAAGGGTTAGTACAATAAATTTTGTTTATTTGTGTGCTCACGAGGATTAATATATTTAATTTCATGATTGAAAAATCTGATAAAATTAGCATTTCTAAATATTCTTACTTTTTCTTGTATTATCTTGTGAACACTATATGTATGCAATTATAATAATATACGGACAAATTTTAAGCTCGTTTTACCGTACAGGGAAATACGATAAACCCGATCGCATTAACTGCTCTGCAGATCATTCTGGAATGTTTTACCATAAAAAAGAAATAAAACTACATTTTATGTAAGTCTAAGTCGCCGTCACTGTACAATCATAATATTTTACGATCTAATAGGCTAATCGAGCTCAAAAGGTGCCGTAAAGGTAATCGAAAGCCGTAAACTCCAAATCCTCTATCGAAATTCATAGCGCAGTCTTATTTTTGCACCCTACATGCCGCCCGGTGGTTTGAAATTCCGTCCAAAATGGAAAAAAAGAATAAGAGAATTTGTGTACCTAAGTAACAGCTTTGAGGATAGAATACGTGTCATCAGTTTAATATTCATTTTACTTTGTTTTTACAAACAAAAATATAGTAAGTTTATTATAATTTTCAGTAACTTTTACTAGGCCTATAAGATCTTCCGTCAAAAAAACTGCACAGTTGGGGAAATCTTGCAATGTTTTAAAATCAGCAAGACAGCAAAAATATAATAATGAAAATTCTATAATAATGGCAACTCTAATTTTTTATAAAAATCAAATTATGCATAAACATCCTTAATCGACATATGAAGTACAGAATTAGATTATATGAAGAAGAGATTTCGAAATAAGTATTTAAGTCAGTTCTTGATTCGACCAAAGAAATTCAATTCACTAGAATAAAGAACATCATCTCTTTATTCTAGTTTATACTAGTTTGCAATGACTGCGAAATACTTTAGATAATATAGCTGAAGAACATTTTTCTAGAAAATATGGCAAAAACTTCAAGTTGTTCGACTAAAAACCCAATGAGGCCTATTCAAAATTTGTTTCCGTTGAAAGTGAACTCTACTGAATCAAAAGAGCTACAGCAGAAAGTATAGCAGAATGTCATTTGTTATCAACTTAAAAACACAAATGCCGACGTTAAGGACGGGGTATCGCTGTACATCAGAATGGCACCTACAGACCAAAAGTTTATTCTAACTTTCTCCGTTATTACAACTCAAATCGTTTTATTTTTTTCACTAAATTGCATATAAAGGTCTAACTTAGGTAAGGATTGCATTTATTTTTTGTTAATTAATTGTTTAATATTGAAAAAGAGCTGTTGAATGCGAACTATTTTAGACCTTTACATTTGTATAAATAAACAACAATCTAAATAAATTTTCTTAAAATGAAACTAAACCTTTCCTAAGTTGAACATTTTTCTATCAAATAGCCCAATCAGAATTTTCTAAAGAGATCAGACCTAAGAAATAGTTAGAAACTAAAATCATGCTGCATTTTATTTTTATTTTTTCACTTTGGATCAAAAATGGACGTAGTTAATGACGAAATAATTGTACTTTAGTTTATAACTTTTATCATAGATGGAACTAGGCACTATATATTTTTTTCTTTTTTTTATTAACGAAGTCAAAACAAATTTTTGTATTATAAATTAATGTAACGTTTTTTAAATATTTTGCGATATTTACAAAACAATTATTCCATAAAACAAATTAGTAAAATGAAAAAAAGAATACTGATTTGCGGATATTGATTTTCAGTAGACCAGTTATATCATTGTTATATCTTGAAGAAATTTTAATTATAATATGCCCAGCGTACGGCTGGCCATCTATAGTTATATATGAGGGTAAATAAAATTATTGTTAGTGCCGAGCGATCGCTTACAGAATAAGTGTTTATTATTCCATTTTCCCAGCACAATTAGAAAAACATTAGACACAGAATAAACATCGTTGTAAATGAATATAAAAACTATAAAATTGTTAATAACAAAAAACTGTAAATTTAAAATTCTTGAAAAAAATACCAATTATTGGTGGCCATATAGACACTTCTTGGTCAAATTTTGGAAGAAATCTGGCCACAGGTTTCTGAGAGAAAAAAATGTTAGCGTAAATTTTGTATACGTGGTATTCTGAATTAAGTAAAAAGAAAAACTGGCATCAAAATATTTTATTTAAAAATATACTTTTATTATTTTTACATTTAAATATTTTCTGGTGGATCTTCACATTTTAATCTTTTGCCTCTCCTGTTTAAAATAACTTCCGGCCAAACGCAAATCTCATAGAATCGTCTCAAATTTTCTACCATATTGTTAAAAAAAGTTTCGTTGAAATTTATGTTTTCGGTAAAAAGTGGATTATCATCTCCTGTATAAATAATAAAATGGCATGTTTTTCTTCTTGTGATGACGAGTTGTCCTTGTATCTAAAAACAATAATTTGTAATATTCTAAAAAAATTAGAAAAATGAAAAGCCAGTAACAAATCTTACCTGATAATAATAATTGTGATTTTCCTTCAAGTGAATTTCACTATTTAAATTTTTAAGCAAGGAACCATACGCTTTTCTACGGCCTCTCTCAATGACATTTTTGATGTGGCTACTTTTAAAAACCATTTTACTTCAACAAGTTCATCTGAATCAATTAAACCTAAAACATAATAAGTTATTAAACTCTGATATGTATATAATAGTTACAATAATTCGTTTACCATCAGGCGATGCACCTAATAAACCGTATTTCAAGTCAACAAATAATCCTGAAGGGTTAACATTCGGGTAGTAATAGTGGGTAGTTTACAGCACTTCATCAAATTTTAAAACATTAGTTTAAATCCAGCAACGTTCTAGAAAACATCATTATTCTTCATAAGTATCTAGTCTCCGAATTTTCGACGCAAGTAAATAGGTATTACAAAATTAAAATATGTTGACCACTTTAATGTGTCATTTGTAAATGCATCGCCTCTAAGTTAATAATATTTTAATAATTTTTTGACACTTACCTAGAGCTGATCTAAAAAGAATCACACATTAGGTATATATAGAATTAAAAATACAAATAAAAAATGGTAAATGGTAAAAAATAAAGATAAAAGTAATAATTACTAGAGCACCTATTTATATTACTAAATGTTGATCTACCCTCGTTCTTTCCCGAGATAAAATACAAAATATATTTTGTTGGCTGGCAAGGTCTAGAAATGAGAATTATATAAATGTTTTTTAGCCCTAAAACTTGTGTTTTTAGCAGGTAAAATTTTTTCCGATGAATAGAGCAATTTAGTGAAAGGATTCTATTATTATTTCTGTTAGTTTATCCTATTACTAAGAGATGTCTGCACTTCATGGCTAAAAAAATCATTGACACATTTTCGTTTCAGATTGCATGGGATACGGGCTCCTTAAGACTACCGAAACTAATACATCAGAAGCAAAGTCAGAAAAAGAGAATTATGCTGCGAGAAATGGTAGGAAAATTCAGCCTCCCAAGAGATTTTAGAATTATGAGAAATTTTTGATTTGTTTCTCAAAAGATAGAAGAAGAATGTTAAAAATGAAGGTATTTTAATATTGTGTCACTGTTTGTTTACTATTTGGAAAGTGTACTACAGGCTTAGAGCATCTCGAAGACCATAAATGTTGTCGATTTTTATAAAAAAATAAAGTCGTGTTGTTAATTTTAAAATAGTAAACCCACTGCGATACAATATATCAATAAAATTTATTGTACTAACCCTTACTGTGTGAAAGTCCATCTATTAAGAACAATAAACAACTAAACGGTTGAATGAAACTTCCACTATTTATTCTTAAAATACGTTTTAAATTCAATTAAGTTGTTTCGCTAAAAACTAGCATCGTCAGATTGACATATTGAAGTTTGTTTGTAGCTAGGTACCTGATGTTGATTAGGTATTCATAAGGCTAGACCAAGTATGGAAGTAATAAGACATAACAATATTAAAGCCTAGAAGTTATTAGTCCTAAGGGATTATCCTGGATGTATTTCCCTCTAAGATCAGTATAACTGTGCAATGATATAGAAAAACCAGGAAAAAACTATATCATGTTGATCTTTACAATAACTTAATATATTTATGTTACAATTACTTCTTATCTATGTATAAAATGAAGACTCAATCAAAGTAAACAGTTTAATAGTGGAGAACTTCCAAGATTTATTTGTTCAGGTAAATTATTTATATACGCAGTAAATAGTAAGTATTTAGTATTTTCCGTATTTAGTGCCAGCTTATTTATTTGGAACCATTTTTTAGCCAATTTAAAATCTTATTTAATCACTGTTTTTAACATATTCCAGTTTTCTGATGTATACGTTATTAACGTATCATTGGCGAAACTAATATTATTTTCCCTTGACTTTAATTTCATTAAGCTATTTATATACTGAGTGAATAGAAGAGCTTCAAGTACTGTTCCTTGCGGAACCCCATAAGTATTTTTTTTGAACCACTACGTACTTCATTTATTTCCATGTATTGTTTTCTGTTACCAAGGTTACTTTCTATTATCTTATATATTTTCCCGCTCATACCATAGCATTTTATTTTCTTAAGTAGTCGCTTATGACGCACTGCATCGAAGGCTTTAGAGAGATCGACAAAGATGCTTATACGAGGGTTGTCTGAAAAATTTCCGACCTCAACATGAAGATGGCAGCACTCGTAAACAAAAGTTGGGTAATGTGTTTGCGCATGCTTTGAAAGGTACCCACTAAAATTTCAGCCATTTTGGACGCGCAGTTGTTGTTTGACAAATATTTGAGTGATTTGATGTGTGTTTTTATGAAAATGGAAAAAATCGAGTATCGAACTGTCATTAAATATTTGTTTTTAAAAGGCAATACGCCTACGCAAATCAAAGACGAGTTGGACGCTGTATACGGGGATTCTTCACCATCATTTACCACTGTGAAATTTTGGGCTGCTGAATTTAAACGTTCAGGAAGTGCAAAAACTGCAACCACTGACGATAATATCGCTCAAGTTCACCAAATGGTGCTAGACAACTGTCGAATTAAAATTAGAGAGATAGCAGAGGCTATAAACATGTCCAAAGAACGTGTTTGTCACATATTGAATCAAGATTTAGGCATTAGAAAGCTGTCCGCGCGTTGGGTGCCGCGTTTGCTCACTTTGGACCAAAAACGTGTTCTAATGAACATTTCCAACACTCTGTTGGCGGAGTTTAGGCGCAATAAATCAGAGTTTTGGCGCCGATTAATTACTCTAGATGAAACTAGAATACACCATTATACTCCAGAAACCAAAACACAGTCAAAACAATGGACTGTGAAGCGGCAATCGGCTCCAAAAAAAGCAAAGGTTGTTCCTTCGGCTGGGAAAGTGATGGCAACTGTTTTCTGGGATAGTCATGGAGTTATCTTAATCGATTATCTTCAAAAAGGAAAAACATTACAGGAGCATACTACGCCATATTTGCAGAAAAAAAGAATTTTTTTTCACCAAAACAATGCGCCGTCTCACACCTCAGCGGTTGCCATGGCGAAAATCCACGAATTACGGTTTGAACTTCTTGAGCACCCTCCTTACTCACCACATCTAGCCCCAAGCGACTTTTTTTTGTTACCTCGGAGGACAGAGTTGCGCTCGGAGGACAGAGATTTTCGTCGAATGAGGCCATCACCTTCGTAAACAACTATTTTGCAGAGAAAGACGCCGAGTACTATTTGGATGTGTTGAAGAGATGGGAGCAGCGCTGGGAGAAGTGTATAGACTTACAAGGAGACTATGTAGAAAAATAAAAATTAATTTGAAGAAAAAATGCTCAGTATCTTTGTTAGGTCGGAAACTTTTCAGACAACCCTCGTAGTAGGTGTTTTTGAATCTAAAGCATCGTATAATTTTGAAGTTATTGCGTGTATTGCATGTGTCGACCGTTTTTCTCTTAAAAACAGTTGTTTTTTCATAAATTTTTGAAAATACAGAAAGTAAAGATATAGGACGATAATTCTGAGCTCAAGTTTTGTCGCCGCTTTTGTATAGAGGTTTGATTATGCCAATTTTTAAACATTCGTCATTGAAACTTTTGTTTCAAGGTGAATAAGGGGTTGAATAATTTCGGTTTTTATTTTCTTTACAGTGTCCCCTCTTATGTTGTCCCACCCTGTCTACGTCGTAGAACACCCTGTATAAATAATAAAGGCATTAATTTAGACGATTAAACATATTTGTGATTGGAAAATGTCGACAAAAACCCGAGATTGCAAAGCGAACTACTTTTTAATAGTTACGAAAAGTTTAATCACCATTTTACGAGAAAAATTATTTAAAGATAGGTTCGTTTTTACATTATTCAACAACGCTTTAAAAAAAAACATGTATCCACCGCACAAACTCAGCCACTAGCTATATGAGCACTTCGAGACTCTCCCACTTTCCGGGGAAGGCACGAAATTCCCCAGAGCCGCATGACAGCGGTTTTCCATTGCGGGGAGATGTATGGACGTTAATAATCCAACACCATTAACGCTCTTTGGTTTGGGATGCTCATCTGGCAACTAGGTTGTATCCAGTGTCCGCAGAGATTTAACGCCCTAGTTGCCAAAACTGACACTGTATCATTCAAGAATTACACTCAAAAAATTTGTAATGCAATAAGATATATTCTATTTATTTAAACTCTAAACACAATTAAACATTTACTGTTTATTGTTTAGTTATAGAAAGAAAGAATGTGAACTAAAAATGACCCTGTTAAACCAAAACTGGCTTAAACAATTACAATAAAAAATACAATAAAACAATGTGATTTCAATAAAATAAATTCATGCATGATTATCATGCAATTCAATAATTTATTGTAGTTATTTCCTTACGTCATGCGTCAGTGCCAAAACGATACATATCAATTTTTTTATATTTAATTAAAAGTATCAAATACATTTATACAAATTTGCAGCTCACTTTTGATATTTTCTCAAACTCGGTAATAAGTAGGGTATCCGCCAAAATAAACAGTACCGAAACAGAGAGTGCTGTGGAGTTGTTTATGTAATATATGGATTTTGTCATATTTGACTTAATTGTCATTAGTTGATATATTAATAGTACGCTGCATTGATGGTCCAAGCTTAGAACAGGTGTGAATAAAATATCAACAAAATTTAATAAAGCAGCTCCTAGTAAAAGTGTGATGTTAGCTTTTGTTGAAAAATTTCGTCGCACTGGTAGTGTATTGTGTCAAAGTAAAGGTTCTTCAGGTCGTCGAAAAACAGTATGCATTAACGAAAATGAAAGACGTGTTTTTAACCAAGTTGTGCAATCACCTCAAAGAAGTCTTGTAAGAACTGCATGTAAACTCAACATTAGTCGCATGTTCAAATCAATTGGTGATTATCCATACCGTATTCAAGTTGGACAACGACTAAATGCTGCGGACAAACGTGCAAGAGAAATTTACTGTGGTCGCATATTGCGTTTAATTTACGAAGATCCCAAATTTTTGAAAAACATATGGTTTTCAGACGAGAGTCACGATCATCTTAGCGGCTATATTAATCGACAAACAACCAGATTCCTTGGATATGAACGTCCTGATGTCATTGTAGAGAAATTTCTCCACAGTCTTCGAGTTACCGTTTGGTGCGCGATATCTGGTAATGGAATGATTGGTCCTTATTTCGTTGAAGATGATAATCAGAATCCACTTACTGTCAACCAAGAACGTTATAGAGAGAAAATTATTATACCTTTTGTGAAAGATCTAAATAACTTTTGCCGTGCACGAAATCCACAGTTTCGCACACAATGGTTCCAGCAAGATGGTGCAACGAGCCATACAGCTGTGCGCACCTTAGACTTACTCCGTCAGCATTTCGATAATACAATAATTTCTCGTGGAACAAACTTCGAATATCGTTCTCATTCACCTGATCTGACGCCACCTGCCGCATACATTTGGGGCATAATGAAGGAAAAAATATTTCATTCGGAAAATTCGCCGGCGAATATTGCCGAACTATTTTATTGAGTTACAAATTAGATATGAAGCTTGTTTGCGTCGAAATGGTGAACATTTTGAACACTTCCATTACAGAACTTAAAAATTTATATTTTTATTTTCGGTACTGTTTACTTTAGCGGATACTGTATTTTTAAGTACAGGTCTCTGATAATTAATGATGAATTCTAATTTTTACGGTTTTACTTTGCTATCATCCTTCGCGTAGATTTATTTATATGTCTACTTCTTTATATTTTTGTTTCTATATATTTAATAATTGATTGTATTTAACTGTATTATACATATACAACTAAAATAGGTTTGCTGCTTTTTCTGTGTACCTTTAACGTATTGATATAATCGCTTGGATTTCGCCTTTAGCTTTTATCTAAGAAGGTCCATATAATCGTAAATTTTCTTTTTACCTATCTTGGATGTCCTGTGTTGGTTATGCCTTACCATAGTAGATAAGGGTGCAGATCTCTTCCAAAGTTCGGCAGTCTTTGGCATGAACCTTTAAAAGTAAACTCAAACATGTAAGAATTCTATTATTGGTGTTCTTATTTGGTTCTGGTTTGGACAGTATTCGTCGCTGAATTGGATTGGTTCCATTAAATTCTTCTATTAATTTAAAGAGTTCGCAATAGCATTTTCGTATTCGTTAATTTGTGTTATTGCCTGTGTTTGGATTTTAGTTTAGATCCATGTTTGATCTGTCATCGCTAGTGTGGTCATCAAGTCTTACTTATCCAGATTATTATTTGTATACTGGATTATATTCGGAACTTCTTCTACTTGGAGCTCAAGAAGTACTTCATTTCGTATTGGTTGCATTATCGGACCAGGTAGTAAATTATTTTTAATAACTGTTGTTCAACGCTGGTTAGCAATACGTTGCTTGGTAACATGTTAATCCGGATATTTTTTTAATAATATTCGATGAAGGGAGAACCTATATGTTTAATTAATGAATTCATCCCAGTAGTGTACCGTTCTGCGATATTTCAGAGCAGATTCGATTATATTTTCCTCTTGTGTTGTCGCAGTAGCCATACTCGACAGAGAGGAAGAAGATGCATCATTTTTCGAACAAGCCCTTCTGTCATGAACTTAAACGCGACAAGAGTTGTAGGTGTTGCAATATCGATTCACCTGAGTGACAAATCGGTAAAAATCGAATTATTGCTCCCCACAAAATCCGTGGAGCAGAGAGTTAACATACTAGGTACACCGGTCGTGTGGAATTGTAAGCGTAGTACTCTACCCACCTGGGGTAATATAGTTTTAAAATTCGAAATCGTGGTTCTTGCATTTTATACCTACTGCCATGTACTACCATTTCTCCTTAGTAGCCCAGATAACTCGGAACCGTAAAGGCGCAATGCCCAGGTAGAAAAATTAACCCGTGCTGGTGTATTATTATTAATATTCGGTACTACTTGAAGTACGAGAAAGCAGAAAGTTGTTACGTAAGCAGAAAACATTAAAAAAATCTTCAAACTTTTAGCTTCCCCTCCTTAAACTACGGTTAAATATAAAATTAAAAAAATTATCTTAACATTACCTTTGCTATTATCTTGTAAAGTTAAAACTTACAAAAAATATTTTTATGTAAAATGTTACCACTACTAGACCATACGTCTTGCGCCGTCAAACAGTAATCAGATCTAATGTAAAGTCCAGTTTCTAACCCTGCATGCCCAGCATAAAATCTATAAGCTCTAATTTTACACTTAGGTAACCACTATTAGTAGTTCAAGACCAAATTTAGAATAAAGTTGATGGTGTTAACCTTTACTTTTTAGAAGTTCATCTTACTAAGAACAATAAATTACTGAACAGTTAAACTAAACTTCCACTATTTATTCGAAAAATTCGCTTTAAAATTCAATTAAAATTCAATTACAGCTGTTTCGCTATAACTAGCATCGTCAGAATAAATAGTGGAAGTTTAGTTTAACTGTTCAGTAATTTATTGTTCTTAGTAAATTTAGAATAATTTACTTAACAAATTCAAGACAATCAAAATATGTAAAAGAATATTGTAAATAAAATCTAATATATTTGTTGGATTATTTCTTGTCTCAGACGAGAAAATTATGCTGCAAATAAAAAGTATCTAATTTTTCATTGAATTTTGAATGTTAAAAAATGTTTAGTCAAATCATTATCAGCCCTTTTTTCTTAAATCTATCCTACAACTTTTAGTTTCTTTTAAACACCAATTTTGTGAATTTGCTTACTAAATTCTTAAAAAACTTTTCTCGGTGCAGATCCTAAACATTTTCAATGTTAACAACTCAATGTTTATAAAATTTTTAATATTAGCAAATATTTGAAATTCCCAGCATTCTTCAAGCGGTAGTTCAACGGTTACAGAAACAAGATTTCGACATTGAGCATCACAACCGAGTAAAGCTTCTAATCCAAATCAATTGTTTTGATTGTCACTACTTTATAAATAGACAAAACATTTATTGGGAGATTTTTAATTATTTAAATTAAGATATTGAATGAATAACATATTTAATAACAAAAACTCCATGTTTATTATTTATTGTAATTGGCATTTTATTGACATTAGTTTAAACAAATTAAAAACGGCACTATTTTAATTGCAATTGTTCTGATATCTGTTTAATTACTTTATATCCTTTTATTGTAAGCTGCGATTATTACCTTTAAAGTATCATTATTATTACATACATAGTGGCAATAAATCTCGAAGTCAAACCACAATATATAATTTAATGGTAAATTTTACATCAGTGACATGTTTCTTTCAACAGATCATCATCAGGTCCTGAGTGTCAATGTGAAGTAATTACACGAAACACGTTATATAAGATAAAAAACATTCAATAGAATATGAAAAATACAATTCATAACAAATACAATTTAACAATGATACCTATCTACTTTTTATTATATACGTTTGATACACAGGATATAAAATATATGCCTACTAAGTATTTTACAGCTACAGAAATGAAAAAAAGTATTTTTTTCAGTGTACATCTTATTGTCCGCAGAGATTTAACGTCCCAGTTGCCGAAACTGATGGACCTCCTGTTTCATTAAATAACTTATTGATAATGATTGATCGCTATGAAAAAGCCTTAAGAAAATTTTACCTGAATTTCGATACTTTATTGATATACTTTCGTTCTAATGCTAAGGTGTGATTATTTTGGTCTTATGGATGGTTTCTAGTCTAGCGTCTTGAATCTTTCTAAAAAGTTTTTTGTTAAAAACTTTGTCATTAATATTTTAGATCCTTACTCAATAAGAATAATAAAAAACTCTTCGATTGAACGAAGTTTATTCGAAAAAATTGTTTTAAATTACAATAAATTGTATTTTTAATAACACTCAGTTATTTTGTATTTTTTGCAGAAAAATAGACAGTATTAAGTATGATATTCTAAAGCAATTTACAAATTTACATAAGAATGTAATTTTATTATTAAAAAAAACAAATGTTTTTTTATTCTATAAATACCTTATGGTAAATGGTAACAATGCGGTATATATATTGCTATGATTTAAAATGAGATTTTATAATTAATTAATTTTTTATCCTCGGCTAGCTCAAACAATCTTTATAAACTTTGACTTTTTATGTCCACATTTAATAAAAAAAATTATTTATTATTACTAGGTTAGGTTAGGTCTTTCTTTGATTGTTGATATGATTGTTTTTATAGCTGATACACAAACAATCACTACATTATTCTTCTTCTTTTATATTGGCAGTTTTTGGTTAGTGATTATTGCTCGGTATTGTAAGTATTGTTCCATTTAATTTTATTATAATTATAATTAACGACTGTTCATCTTGAATTAGAATGCTTGACTTTTCATTTGATTTATTATTTTTGTTTCTGGATGATTACAGTATTAATGTTGATTAGTATTAATTTCGTTCACTAATATTTAATTTTTACTTTATTCGACCATTGATATCAATTTTTTTGTTTCGTGATCTATGGTTTTTGACACCTTGCCTTAATGTTCTATGTTTCTAGTTTCTATCATCCTATCGCCATTACCGCGAGTTGTCTCACGTGTAATTACTACAATATCGCAGAGTGTTAGTGAGAGTTCTTACAGTTAAATCTTTTCTTTTTCGACCATGGAAAATGTATCACAACTTAATTTTATTAATTCTTCCCTTTTCGACCATACTCCCAGGGGTTACCAATTTTAACCCTCATTTCTACCTTTATGAAACATTGCCTGCAGAGAAACTAGGAAGATTTCTACAGGTTTTATCCGAGTTACCATTAAGTTTGTTTAATTTTTTGTCACTTTAAATTTTATAACTCCAGTTCTGCATTCGTTTTGAAATTTATTATACCTTTTTTCTCCTATGTTAATTTTTAATGGTAAGGATATTTGTAATTTGTTACCTTGTAACGGTTCTTTGAAATGTGTTCATTTCTTTTATAGCCTGATGCTGGTCCCCTACAGTCCGAAACTACTAGCTTGTTACTAACGTCTGTTATAATAAAGATTTTGTGACATTGACATTGGTCTTGCCCTTTCTTCAAAAAATGAATTTATTCCCTGGACTGCATTGTATTATTTGAATTAGTTCAATAATCTTTTATTATCTAATGCAAGTGTCAAATTAATTTGTGTTTCTGACCAATATTACTGTAGATGAAGAAGAGTGTCAAAATAAAAGAATTAAGGAATTTATCTTCAAATTAACAGACATTTAAGCCTTTTTCTTATAAAATTAAGTCAGAAATTCAGAAAGTTAAAAATATCTAAGCTGTTTCATTCTGAAATAACGAAGTTAACATTCATCCTCGATATTATGGGGTCATACAAATTTTCAAGCCATACGTCTTGTATGTCATCGAAAAAATCACCCTGTTAAATATTCCACACATATCTCGCCCACTGTATTGTCTCTAATGAGCTAAATGCTCTAAATTAAATAATAAAATATTAATAAAAGTAAAATAGAATATTTTTTAATATAAATCCATTTTTATCAGGTGATCTATTATTGAAGCATATGAATGTGGTAAAAGTCTTCTAGCTGTGATAGTATTTGCAATTACGAATAATAGAAGCCATTTTTCTGTTAGCTTATCAAATTAACGCATACTTAAAACATATATTCTCGATTTGATAAAAAAATTATGTTAAATTAACATATCCTAATTTAAATTTGGTGATAATTAGCAAGCTAAAGACTGAAGATGAGTAGGTACTTATTCGCGGCTGTGTAGAATAGTGAAGTAAATAATTAATTCATTATACATGTAATTAGGAAGGAAAAAACACTACAGGTTTTTTTAAAGTTGTTAGTTTTTGAAAATCCTTTTTGTATTTTTAGAATAGAGTAAATATGGCTACTTTTAAATGCGTAAATATTTAAAAAAATATAGTTTTACAATAGGTTCAATAATTCTTGGCGTTAAAATGTGTAAATTAATCCATAAAGTAATAATAAGCAGAATTCTCAAATAACGACCTGCAAGCAAAAAATACTTATCTTCCACGTTAAATAAAAAAATTAGCTTTTAAATTACCATGACAGCTGTTTCGCTACAAAGTTACATTTATTTTAAGGTAACTACCTACCTGATGTTGATTAAGTAGTGTTAAGACTAGACCAAGCATGGAAGTAATAAGACATAACAATTTACAATAAAAACTTTTGAGAGACTATGTGAAAGGTACATAAGAGATTTATTGATCACGCATAATCTACTACATCCAAATCAACATGCATACACCCTAGGGAAATCTACAGATTCTGCCCTCGTCCTTGTGACCGGCCGCATCGAAAGATCGCTGGACAAAAAAGAGCCCACCTTGGGTGTATTTATAAATATCGAAGGTGCGTTTGACAAAACCACCTTACCAAAAATAACCAATGCTATTACTGAAAGGGGCATTGCCCAAACAGTAAATGGATGGATATAAAACATGATCTCCCAGAGAGCAATAAAAATCAGTGTGGAAGATGTTACTATAAGAGGCCTGGTTGTCAAAGGATGTCCACAGGAAGGGATGCTCTCACCTCTATTGTGGAACTTGGTCTTAGACTCCTTACTCAACCACCTAAGCAGTGAGAACTTCTACATTATAGCTTATGCAGATGACCTAGTGATTCTGCAAACAGGAAGGTTTGAGGAAACACTCTGTGCTAGAATGCAAGAGACCCTCAATATCATAGAACGTTGGTGCAAGGATCAATCACTATCACTAGACCGAAATAAGACGGAGAAGGTCCTTTTCACAAGAAAAATGAGGCCTGTGAACCTTTGGACTCCAAAACTCCTAAAAACTGGCGCGATTGCGTGGGGAGTCAAAACAAACCAGCTGACAGTCGTCCGCATGTCTCCGTAACAGGAGGCATGAGAACTACACCCACTAGAGCTATGGAGGTGATCTCGGTCTCACCCCACTTGATATATAGATCAAGGAGGTGGTTTTGATGACCATGCTACGGCTCCGCTCTACCGGTACACAACTTGAAGTAGAATCTGGTAAGTCGAGGTGTGGTTTGTGGCGTGAAGCTATAAACCAGCTTCCAATGCTACAAGCAAATACAGAATCGATTTTACGCCTTTCACAGGCCCTACAAGATAATCATTAATAACAACGCTCAAAATGCATAGGCGACAAGTAGGCACTATCTGTATCTTCTCCGATGAATCGGAAAGACAAAAGAGATGGTTCAGGATGTGGAATTTACTCCAGATCCCTAAACCTAAATATAAAATGGGCAATGGGTTGTTATGCCAGTATAGCTCAGACCAGGAAAAAACTATATTATGCTGATCTCTACAATTTGTGTTGCCATTACGTCTTATCTATGTATAAAATGAAGACTCAATCAAAGTAAACAGTTTAATAGTCGAGAACTTTCAAGATTTATTTGTTCATTAACAACTTTTAACTGCTGATTTGCTAGATATCTTATTTCAAGTTCTTCAAAGAAATCTAAATTTTGCTTTTTATTACAAGTGTGTAGTATTTGGATGTCACTGGTGTGTAAGAGTCAGGTTGGATGTTCAAGTAGGTATTATGCATAATTTGATTTATCTGGTTGTTTTAATATATATGCTCTTAAGTGTTCATCGAATTTTGCTTCAAAATTTCTTTATGTTTGACCTATATAGCATTACATTTTGGACAATTAATTTTGTAAACACCAGATTTTTTTAATTTGGGTAATTTTGTTTATACATTTAACAATTTCATATCAACATTATTTTCTGTTTCAAATGATATTAATGCTGATGTTACCGAAGATATTATTTTTGAAATTGTATTGGTATTAGAAGCTACCTTAAAAAATATATGTCAATCTGACGATGTTCGTTGTAGCGAAACAGCTGTCTGTAATTTAAAAGCGGGTTTTTTAATTAAGTTAAATTCAAATAAATAATTATTTATTATTCTTAGTATAATGGACTTCCACAGAGTAAGGGTTAGTACAATAAATTTGATGATAGTGATGTTAATTTATAAATAAGTTAAGTCGGGAAATATGTAAATACTTAATTTTTAAATACTGTTTTAGTTTTTTGGTTAATTAATGGTAGAGGAACAGCACTGCAACGTTTGTATTATAATCTGTTTATTTTATTTAAACATATTATTTTTAACTGCGTCTTTTGAAGCGACATAGACTGATATCCTGTGAAAATCAAAAAGGATAAGAAGTTTTAATTTCCAATAGTCCAAAAAAATATAAAACAACTGCAGATCATTAGTTTCCATTAAAATTTCTATATTCTTTTTTTAGTTTTGTTTGGATACAGTTGAAAAACACAACACCAGTTGAGTAATTGCAGCTCATTTCGAAGTTATGACCTTTGATTTTCCTGCGGTTGAATCCCGAGGCCAATAAAGTTCGCCCGAATGAGGGGCACAAGGGGAAAGAGAAACACACAGCGTGGTGCAAGAGCAGGGCCCAACTCCGATCATACATCAACCGCGCCCCATTAGGGATTAATGATGCCAACACGGCCGAAATTAACTTCCTGCTGGCTTACCACTGCAATAACGTTAACATATTAACCATTTGTTAGAATAGCAATATCGCCATGGGCTTATCCTTCCCATCTTTGTTATAAAAACGTCGGAGATTTTAATGAAAATATGAAACGGCCAAGAGTGTTTGGCTTTCGAATGGGAGTTTTTTTTTTCATATAACGATTTTTCCTTTTGAGCGTCATTAAAGTAAGTATTTGTTATCACTACTCTATATTAAAAGTGTTAAATATTTAATCAAATGTAATTTTAACGCCTAATAAAAATTAGATTCCCCAAGTTTTTTTATGAACAGTAAAAAACTAGGACCTGATATCAAAGTTTAAGCCTTAAAAATAATTTTTAAATAATCCAGTAAGTGCATAGAGGATTCCAGTTTCCAAATGTCCCTCGCATAGATATTGTAGTAGTCCTCGGGTCAGAAAAATCAGATACGAAGTTTGTTAAAATTAAAATTTATCCTCGTTGATTTACTATAATTCAATCTTATATTATAAAAAAATAACAGTTATTCAACTGAAAATATTTTTTTTGTTAATTATCTGCAATCAAATGTATTGTATTAACCTTTACATTGTGGAAGTACATCTTACAACATTAAAAATAAAATAAAAAATATTCTTCCATGAATATATTTGAATAAACAGTCCGGAAAGCTGAACATAAAATATTTTTTTGATATAAAAATGTAGTTAGCAATTATTAATTAATTTGTTTTCGGGAAATAAAATGATTGATACCGCGTTCTAAAATTAAATATTCTAATTCTTTAATCCAAAAAAAATGATATCGGATTACTTTCAGGTACGAACCCTCACATACCACACAGAAAAGGTAAATTTTAAATAAAAGGATTACTTTAGGGCTCAGTGGATAACATTTATTTCTCATCAACATCATGTATGACTTAGTGATCATGCTACAGATTTTGTTAACCTCTGAGACTATTGACATCATTATCATCAACCAGTCTCTCTGCGTCTACTGTTGAACACAAGTATCCCCTTCTTCCGCCTACCGTTCTCTGTCTTGCTCAAGGTCTACACTCCAGCAGTTTCTTTGTCCACCTTTCTTTCGTCATTCCCCAGCATTGATCTTTCCATTGTGCTCTATGCTGTTCTAATTCTGTTGGAACATGCAATGGTCAAGGTAAGCGTCTAGGACCCGTTTGTCATGACCGGCAATATGCATAGGTGGAAGAATTTTCTTTTCAGACACATTGGTAGTTCATTTTTAAATTCCTACATCTTGGAGTTTTTCCAAAAGCTACCCATTCCAAGTATCACCCTTTTTTTTAGTTCGCTCGTTTAGTTATCTCTGGACATTCGGACTTCGTGGCCAAGGTATTTGAATTTCAACCATTTTTACGCAAAATAATTTTACTTAAGAAAATGGCAGAGCAAATACCTTTGAATTTTATGTCTTCGAATTTTAGTCAAAAACTTAAATATGTTATTTTTGATAAAAATAGTGTAAAACCGCTAAATAGACCACGTATAATACGAAAATGCCGACTAAATTTTAAAATTCCCAACAATTTCCAATAAAATTGACTACTTTTGAGTGTTGCTGTACTACTTCACTTCCGATATTTTTCCACCTAGATCTAACAGTGTTTTACACATCTTATCAAACAACTGGTTATACCAGTCGATTTAGCGTCTTGAAAAACCCTATTTTCCATATTTTCAAGCATTTTCAGGCAAAAAAATGTTTAATCTCAGAGCAAAAACTTTCAATTTGATGTCTTCTAATTTTAATCAAAAACTTAGATTTGTTATTTTTGATCAAAATACTGTAAGAATACGAAAATGGCGTCAAAATTTCAAAATTTTTAATAATTCCCAACAAAATTGACTACTTTTGAGTTTTGCTGTAGTACTTCACCCTAGTACTAGTAAAATTGCAACAAATATGAGGATATCAGAACCCAATAGCAAATTAAAGGTAAAAAAAATAACATACATGATTATGGAAAGAAATATGAAAGGATATGGAAAGGAATTATAAACCAAGCCAAGAGACCGATATTTATTTGGTATTTAGCTTAAGGTTGTGTGCAATATAATTCCTAAAAATTAATTTAAATTGATATTGAAAGTGTGCAAATGTTTGATAAATAGTTCAGTTATATGTTAATAATAAAAATAAATACGCGGACAAAAATGTCCAACGAAAACCCCTGTAGATCGTATAAATGTGTGGAACTGTTGCTTTTCGCCTCTAACTAAAGCAGCCACGTACAATTATTACAAAACAATTCTACCTGTCTTGAGAACGGTTTTTAAAGCTTTTTTGTAGTTTTCACATGTTACTGAGGAATATAACAGCTTTTTGTCTACATCCGTCTCTGCATGCAAGAAATAGTTTGAAATTTACTTAGGAAGGCCGTTTTATGATGGGCAAACAATAAACGCTCGTCGCCACTACTGAGATCAACACGAAATGTTTTATTGTGTTTTTTTTACTAGCAAAGCCTATCAAAGTAACGAAATAACATAAATTAAAAACAAATAGGACTTTTTAACGGCTGGATATGATGATAAATCGAAAGACACAACCGAACATTCCGCAACGTTCAAGTCTTGGACACGTTTTATGTTTGGCAATTTTATAATATTAGAAGAAACTAAAAGGCTATTTTAAATTTAAATTGCTATTAAACTATACACAAAATTAAAATTAATTTTTTAAATCTGTACATTTATGCCGATAAAAATAATTTTTATCCCTTCTATTGCTATTATATCGCCATATTACCTTTTTGGGGAGATAAATCTGTCAAGTGTATAAGCTTTTTAATTTTCCATCTATTGTCAAAACTAATGGATGCCTTTTGAGCCCAAAAAATTTAGGCAAAAAATGCAGCCTATATTTTTAATTTTTTCAACAAAAATTTTATATTCATTGATCATAAAATTTTGTACTTTCTATGAAATTTTTAATTATTTGGACGGACACAAACCTGCCAGGTAACCCACTACAAAAAAGGTTTTGACCAGATTGTTAATTCTATTGAAAGGACACAGATAAAAATGTGGTATGCACTGTGGTACAAACAAACAACAAAAACTTTTTTTACCAGATTCTGTTAATACATAAATGATCGGTTCGAGTATCAAATGAGTTAACCAAAGCCTAAGAATCGTTCGTACATTTGAGATAAGCCGAATCATTTTGAAGAAACAGACAAAAGAAACACTTTTTGACCAAATTGTATTAGACGATGGTAATACCTAACCTAACCATTAAACAATTTTTAATTAATTACTAGAAATGACGAAAAATGGACCATCTAAGTGGATTTTGTTAATATTTTCTCTAGTTTCTACGTACATCGTGCTTTTTATCCTTTGAATAAATGGAACGGAGTGACAAAACTTTGTGAATTGTTTTAACATGTTCTTAAAGCAATCAAGCATTTTTTAATTATGTTACTTAAAAAACCAGCAGCGGGATTTTTCTTCTCTCGTCTAGTTCTCGATTTTGAAAAGATATTACAAGAGTCCAAGACTACATATCGTGCACACAAGAGAGTTCCGTTTAACAATTTTCTTTAAAAAAATGGAAAGTATAGAAAATATCAAAATATAAAATGTGTTTACAATTTGTAAAATTTGAAATACAACTTAAGTTAAAAGTACAATTACATTTTTGTAATATAATATTTAGGGAGAAATAAACCGAGATTTTTGAAAGTCTCTTTCTCATCTCGTGTATGTATGTATGTATGTATGTATGTATGTATGTATGTATGTAAGTTAATAGGGGTGATAGGTACACTACGACCCGTAGGATCTATTGCCAAGTTCTGATGTTTTCTCAGATTTATAGCAGCTCTTCTAGTCCTATTTTCCTAAGAAAGATTAGGACATCGTCGGGCTTCAATTCAGGTAGGTTCTCCTCTTCTATTTCATGAGCCCCTAGGTATCTGGCCCTGAAGTTCTGCAATGCAGGACATTCCGAGAGTATGTGTATTGAGGTTTCGTCCTCTTCCTCACAGAATCTGCATTTTGCTTCATCTACCAATCCTAGCTTCTTCATATGACTTCTTAACCGGCAATGCCCGGTCAATATTCCCGTCAAAATCCGGAGCTTCTTTTTACTGAGGTTGAGAAAGCTAAGAGATCTATTCTGCTCATAATTTCCCAGAGGTGTCTTGGCTTGTCTTAATCCTTCCAGCTGATTCCAGTACTTGGACTTTTCCCTCTCCAATTCTCCTCTTAGTTTTCCTAAGATTGCTCTACTGCTGATCCCACATGATGGTTCTGGTCCCAGATATGGGGTTTCGGCTCCTTTTTTCGCCAGCTTATCTGCTGTTTCGTTCCCTCCTATTCCTATGTGTCCTGGGACCCATAGGAGGGTGACAAGGTTCTTCTGGCCTAGTTCGTTTAGCTTTCCTAGGCACTCCCAAACCATCTTAGAACTGATTGTATGTGAGCTCAGTGCTTTGATGGCTGCTTGACTATCGGACATGATTACAATCTCTTCCAATTTTAAATTCCACACATCTTTCGATGGCACGGATTTCTGCTTGAAAGATGCTTGGGTAAGCTTTCTGAGTATTTGGCTCTCGGTCCAAAGACTCCTATTTCAGTTCTCTCTTCCAGTTTGGAGCCATCCGTATACCACTTTATGGCAATTGGGTTCAAATTCTGTATGGTATATTCGACCCATTCAGATTTATTACTCAGCTTATTGATGAATTTTCTCACAAAGTTGAATTTCTTTGGCATATCATATTAGCTTACCCGATCAATAATTATTTTGGTTATATTATACTTCTTCAAATTTAGTTCTTATTTTAATATAGCGTTAGTACAGCATTAGTAGCTAGCTGAAGTATTTATACTTATACCCTGGTCGTCAAATTTGTAATATTTTCATTTGTCTTTCTGTATACATACTTGTTAACTCATACTGTTTTTGCTCTTTGGTTGCTAGGTTATATAGGATGTTAACACTATGTGGCTACACGCCACCTCAACCTTCCTTAGATGTATTGTGGTAGCCCTCAATATTCTATAGGTTCTTGTCCAATCAGGTCTTTTCTAATTGACCCAAGTAGCTTGAAGTCGTTTAACTTTTACCTATTGTCACAAATCCCTATCCTTTTAAATGCACATAGAATGCGTTTAAAGTGTTCTTGTATTTATTGACAGAATCTGCATAGAGGGCCATTTGCCAGTTTTAGCACGTGTATATGCATATTGAGTCTGTTGTTAAAGTTTTATATGTCTTAGAGCGACTTTACACTTCGCAATTTATATTGCACGCAATTTATTGCAGGCAATAAAAATTGCATCCTACTTTACACATGATAATGAATTTATTTCTCTTAATATTATGCTGATCGGTATTGACAACCTTTAAGATTAAAATAACACTAATATAATAGGTTATGTTATGAAATTGACATGGGAGTAGCAGCATATAACACAAACTAGCAGCTAGTAACATTTAAGTAGATTGGCATTACCAAAAATAATCATATTTATAACTAGAATTGCACTTGCAATAGAAATTGTGGCAACAAAAATTGGTTCGAACCCACAACTCGATAAAAATTGCAGCTATTAAGCTAAAGCGCATGCGTGCATTGAAAATTTCTGCATTTTTTTCTAGAATTGCGAAGTGTAAAGTCGCTCTTATGCAACTTAATTGTCAAGTCACATAATGACTTAAAAGGTCCTTTGGAAGGTTTCGTTGCTTTGATCGCTAATAGGGAACTAACCCATTTTTTTAATTCATAAATTGATTAAGGGTTAACAAAAAAGTGTTCGTGCCAAATAACTCGTCTGGAAAATAAACTGTTCATGAAATAAAAATAAAGTTAAACGCGTAATATACATTTTTATATGTCCAAAAATTTATTGTGTTAAAATGTATGATTAATATTGTCCCACAGTCCTTAAAATAATAAATAGTGCTATCTACTTATAAAAGAAATTAAATTATTTTCCCATTAATCCATTGAATGTCAAATGTTAACAAAGTATGTGGATGAAGAATATGAACTTGCCGTCTCACAAAAAAATTGGTCAGTAATTTTAAATAAAATCACTTGGGGTAATGTTTTCTGATAAACTAAATGCAAATTTGACAAAGGTACACCTTTGAAATTTTGAGGAAGTTTAAAAAAACAAATAAGAAGATGCGAAAATTGTTTATAAACTGTTTTTAATCGATTCTGTATTTGAAGAATACAAATATGGCCTTTTGCCTATTCAGCATCAGACTTGGCTCGCTTTTCGCTAAGCGAAACCTTTCGATTTTGACTATGGCGTTGCAAAATAGATTTTACGTTTTTAATAAAGCAGCATGTCGATGTCACTCAACCTTTTCATTTTCTATTTGGATGTCACCTTTTCCCTCTTTAAAATGATTCTTTTAAACTTGCTATTGACTTCTTGCACTTGTTCGGCATACTTTCTACAACTATTACTTTTTTCAATATTCTTCTTCAAGAAGTGTATATTGATTAAATTTTTCGTTTGCAGTAGTAGGTAGTTCTGATTAATAGACGAGTATTTACCATGTTGATCTGAGATTATATTTCGAAATTAATCTGGTTATGGACCAATGTATTTTGGTTCGAAAAACCATCTGTTTGACACCTCAAGTTTTTTATCCAAATAATTTTGGAAGAATGTTACACATTTTTTCATTTTTGAAGTTATTAATTTTACGGAATTCATTTTAAAAATTGTACTATTGCAGGAAAACAAGCTACGGCAAAAACATTAAAATTTAAATATTTTTTCAAAGAACTCGATTGTGTTTAGTGTTATTGTCAGTATGGAATAAAGTAAACCATCTAATAAAATTATAAAACTTTTAGAGAATAAACAAAACAAGCAATAAAAATGACATATTAATTCATTTTACATTCATGTTATGTCTTTTTCCATGTCGTAAATTTTTTTGTGGTTTTGGATGTACTTAAATTATTGTTATTACTTTTAAGTAACCTTTAGTGTACGATTGATCTTTAAACAATGTCTCATAACTATTAAAAAAATACATACCAGGTAGTTTAATAATATAGCAATTAAAAAAATCAATAATACTCATTTATTTAACTTCTAAAAATATTATTATTAAAGGAACTACCTTTAATTAAATTAATTTAATTTTGACAAGAACAGTGGCTAAAGTGTATTTAATTAACAATAATAATAATAATCAAGGTTCCATTAGTTTACTTTACAGGTGCAAATATATTAATTTTAAAGTAAAAAATTATAAATTGTTTAATTCATCAAGGTTATCCATAGCTCAAATGTGGTTTGGACCAAATAGTAGCCAAATGAAATGTACCAGAAGTATCAGAGAAAAAACCAAAACACTGAAGTTGTTATAAATAATTGTTATAAACATAAACCTAACCAGAATTATATAAAATCCATATATTAAGCTATTATATATTTGATTGTGAAGTTAAATAGAATAATTTAACCTTTACTGAGGCTGTTAAGAAAGATTTTAGAATTTTACATAATTAAACTAAAATAAATTGTAATCATTTTATTTTTATTTTATGATTCATTTTATTTTTTAATGTTTTTACTTTTACTAGCCACACAATTAGTAGGAAACTTAATAATGATTTAATGTTAGCTCAACCTTTAATTTAAATTATCTTAACAATTACTAAGAACATTAAAAATAGAACTTTTTAAACAAAACTATTTATTTAAAAAATTGAAACTCAATGACAGCTTGTAGCTAGTACCTAGCTACAAACAAACAAAATGTAACTTCAATATGTCATGCTAGTTTTTAGCGAAACAGCTGTCACTGAGTGGAAATAGTGGAAGTTTTCTTTAAAAAGTTCTAGTTTCAATGTTCTTAAGATGGACTTCAACAAAGTAAAGGTTACTACAATGATATATTAATAATTAGTTATTATTAATTTTATTCTATGTAAATTTGACTGTTTTATTTTTATTTCAACCAGCTCAAATCAAAATTTAACTTAACCAAGCACCAAGAAAACTTATCTATAGGTAGAGTTTAAAAAGTGATAATTATTCTAAAAAAATTGTGATCAATTAATAACTTTTTTATTTAGTTACACTCTGATAGTATAAATCACCTCTGAAAATAATGTTAAAAATATAAAATTTATTTGTGCGACGCCTATATACAATTATTGCATCTGCGCCGTAAGCATTAAAATTCAGAACCTGCTCTACATAGATATGTCAGTGGCATAGGATACTAAAACAACCAGTAGTGCATCTCTGCTTCGCGCATCGGTTGTGCGCAATAATTTTATTTAGCCTTGAGACAGCCATTCGGGTTTAGATTGGTTTAGATGCGAGGTCCGTATTAACTAACAGTTCTACTTTTTGGACAGGGAAGGATTACTATATTCTATATGTCGTTATTCGTTAATAGTAACATCACTATATTAAAAAATAATATTGCTCAGTTGAAATTCACTTATTTTAGGCAAGAAAGTTCTATTTCCAAACAAAAAATATTAATATAAAATATTAAAGATAATATATAATAAATTGACATTATCAAGTTGTAAACAAGTATTTAAAGTTATTTCTATTGAAATGTTAATAGAAAAATCTGTTCTTATCAGAATAAAATATGTCATTTAAATTATGATTATTTGCTCCTTTTTGTGGCACTTTTATTGATGGATCTTTTTAATTACATTATTGAAATATTCAAAGTGCAACAAATATAACCTTATTTTGTTCTACATGCCTGCAATGTAAATGGATTAATTATTAATAGAGCAGAATTGATATTTAAGTATAAGAATAAAATATAGAGGAAATTGTTGAGGAAATGAATAAAGACATTTTCTACAATGAATTTAAAACAAAATATTAGAAATTTTATCTTAGTCTTCTGTTATTTTTTTGAACATATTATAAAACTTTGGTCAAAAAACTAAGAAATAGTTATTGGATAAAAACAGAAATTCAACAGAGGGTTTTATTAGAAAAGTTTACTTGAAAAAGTTCACCAAATATTGCGCCTTTCTTCTTACCAATACATATTCTATCGTACACAACAAATTTAGGAATTAACAAAAAATTATTCTAATTAACAAGTTGACAGAGATGGGAATTCAGGAGAAAACTCTTTAAATATATAGAAATGAGTATTACTAACTACTGTTACTCTAGTTAAAAACTGAGCAATACAATAATAAATTAATTTATGAGTATTGGCTAATGGGGGTTTATTTTGATAGATATAATAAAGCTCCGGTTATAATTAATTTTGATCAAGATAGTGAGAGTAGTGGTAATGAAGAGCTCTAGTTCAATTAATAAATATGTATAATGAAATATAAGGTACTTGTAATCTAGATTTATTAAAATTACTTGTTCAGAGATATTTATTATATGCTAAACAAATGTTATTTATACTCTTATGTTATTTATATTTTGAATGTAGTATCTGCATGTTGATAATTTGTATATTTTGTCAATAACTAATTTTTTTAGAATAATTATAAATTTACTTTATGTTTCTATCAATTTTATTGTAGGATTAGGTACTTGTGCACATAAAATATAAGAAATTTGTTTGTTATTTCATTAAATATTTAATGTTATTTATTGTACTAACCCTTACTATGTGAAAGTCTATCTTATTAAGAACACTAAACAACTATAAGGTTGAATTAAACTTTCACTATTTATTCGTAAAATACTTTAAATGCAATGTCAATCTGACGATGCTAATTCTATAGTGAAACGGCCGTCATTGCATTTAAAAACGTATTTTGCGAATAAATAAAGTTTAATTCAACCTTTTAGTTGCTTACTGTTCTTAATATTTAATGTTGTTAAAATGGTTAAATAATAATACAATCCATTGTTCTATCTTACTACAGTTGTTCACACTAATATAGGTAGGTATATTTTAAATTGTTTTCTTTTCTTAATTTATTATGTTTCAGTCTTGCAGTCCATTCTTATGTATAAGCTAAATTTGCCTTTTTGGTCATGTAGGTATCTGCTTTTATAATTATAATTTATATCAATCCATCAACTTTTTTTGAATATCCATTGCCAGTGTATAGTAATCCTCAAATTGTTAGCTTTTAACTTAAAATCGTTTATAAAACTTGCCAGACAATATTTATTCATTAGACATTTTAAAACATTTTATGTACTATGAGCTGTTGATTATTAAACTTAATAAAAATCCCATGCTTCTTCTTTTCTTATTATTCCAAATGCGTATGATATTACTAATTTTCAAAACTGTCTGTGAGATGTCGTTTTCATAGGGGGTCGTAGGAAAAAACTATATCATACGGATCTTTACAATAACTTTACTATAACAATTAAAGGTGCTCAGGAAAATCTAAATTTTGTTTTTTAAACAAAATGTATCTTCAATATGCCAATCTGCAATATGTCAGCTGTTCTTGTAACATATAAGCGAATTTTTTAATAAAACGAAGTTCAGTTTAAACGAATAGTTGTTTATTATTCTAGTAAGATGGACTTCCACAGAGTAAGAGTTAGTAGAATTAATTTAACTATTGATTTAACTCGTTAGTTTTATTATTAGGTATTTATTTATATTTTTATCAAGCCATTCGTTAAATGAAGATTAACTCTTAATAAAAATCGGATCAATGTACATGCAATCAAATCAAATGCCACTAAAACCGATTTAGCATTTCATCAACACGCACCCTCCTTATAGGTTTGACTACGAACTCATGCTCCCTTGTAAACATTTAATAGTCCGATGATGAAAGTCAATATATCACTTTGTATTTAAAGATTAACCGTTTCCAGGGTCCCAGTTAGGTCAACAAAGTCACTACCAAGGGCTAAAACTATCTAAGAAACGTTTGGTACGAAACACAAAATTTTGAAAAAATTATCTGTGTACCAATTTTTTTAATTACATAAACCATATTTGGTTGAATTGGAGCGGAAATCCATTAAGTCCAAAAATGAATTTTGAGAAAAGTCAAAAAGAAGTTTTAAAATCGTTTGGATATTAATCAAAATATTTTTTACTTTTGAATAATATAAAATAAACAATGTACTATTAATTACGTAGTTTAGAACTTCAAATGATCAACTTTTTCGTTTTTATGCGCTGTAAAAAAATTGATTTTGACGAATTTGGACATAACGGTTTTTATACTTAAAATTGCAAACACTTAAATATTTTATTAAATTTTAATTATTTTATCATTTCATTATGCAGCGAGGTCTGTACTTACTCTCTCAATGTATTGGAAGGCATCAGTAATAAATATGGGCCAAATGTGGCCTAAGTGCAGTGGGGTGACCCACCCTTCCAAAATTACAGAAACAGATATACAAAAATTTATTGATAAAATTATAAAATGAAAATGAAAATAGATTATACTTCATTGTTAAAAATTATTTTACTTTGACGATTGGCGATTGGAAAAAACCATTAATTTTCAATATCTTATGGACGAAAAAAACAAGATATGAGGCTAAAATTTGAACTTATAATACATGTTTTTCTTTTACAAATATTATTTCGAATTTAGTAAGATCTACAAATAAAGTTTTAGGTTATATAATGAGACAAACATGTATTTTTAACAATATAAATCGTATTAAACAACTATACAATGACTTTAGTCAGGCGTAAACTTGAGTCTGCCTCGGTCGTTTGGTTCTGTGAGAATATATCAGTTTTGCATGAATTAAAAACTCAAAACAAGTATCTTCCTTATCTTTGGTTTAAAAAATATCATAAATGGCCTGATTTTAATCTAATCATAACAACTTTCTTAGGCAAAGGATGCCAGCTTTAATTTTTTCATATAAACGAAAAGAAACAATGAAATTGATTTTACAAATACTTCGATTCTATGTCCATTCACGTTTTACTTGACACTCAAACCTGTTTAATCTTAAAGTACCATTTTTTATATCCAGAATAGACCTATCTCTTTATTAAATACTCATGCGCGAATATTTTTGAATTTTTCTCTTCCACTGCTAAAATATGACTACTTCTTGCCATAGAACACAACGTATTGCTACCCAGGAATACCACAATTTAAATGAAAAAAACCCTTTTAGCTGTCTAAAGCTAGCTTTTATTTGCCGTATAGCACCGGCAGCTCAGGCCAAAAACCACAAAGAAGAGGTTCCAATTTTTATTTTGTTTATTTTTAATAGTGCGTATAACAATAAAAAATACTGAAATGGTCCAAAAACAAAATACAGATCCATTCAAATAAAATAAACAATAAACTAACCTCTTACGGTCTTATGCTTAATAATATACGGATTGATAGGCTTGCCAACACAATTTTATAAGGGGCACGAACATTTAGGGGGAACTACGAGAGTGGGAGTTGGTTCGCGCATGAGTATTACATTTGGGCCATTAACGAGATGGGTCTATTGCACTTTGTGGATGTTAATATTAAAAAAATATGCAACAAAGTAATAAAATAACTGTGAATTAAATATTCCAATTCAATTCCGGTAATTAAGTCGTTAATTGGGTAATTACTTTTGGAATCTTTACATCATATATTTTATTGAAAGAATTTTGTAATCCCTTTTTTGATACAAAGCTAAGTTAGCTTGTTTGGTTTAAATAAATAATGTTATAAGTAATTAAGTAAACAATTAATTCAACAAATCCTATTATTAATTCTTAAATCATAAAGTACGCATCTGTTTCTAACCCCAAAATCGATATGCTATAAAAATATATACCTACCTACTTCGATAGTGATTCACGAAAGCTACCAGATGAACTTTTAACTGCCAGGTGATTCAAGGCTGAGCCATCTGCTTAATTAGTAAACCAACTTTGGCTGACCACCAACTTAGTGTTAACCGCCTGCATTTAACACGTCTAGCTAATCCATTTGATGTCCGCAAGCGGTATAATGAAATGGGTAATTTGCTTTTGTAAACCTAACCCTTATACAATTAAAATATACACTTCTAAATAGAATGTGTGTGTTCAAAGACATTTTCCGATAGACTAAACTTTCATTTTAATATAACTTATATGAATAATATATTATGTGCTAAGAAAACAGTTTCATTTGCCCAACCATAAAAATATCGCAACTTTTTACACCATAAGTTAAGTAATAAGAAATAAAACATGAAATTTTTTGGTCAAAAGTTAAGAAAAAGCATACACTTTAATGGTAACAATTAAAAAAGCTTTCCGTTTATTATTACCTTTTAGTATTATTGTTCCAAAATAGGAACTTTTTATTTGTTTTTAATAAAACTCATTTGACTTTTGTTACGAAGTACTTAGAAAGTAGCAAAATATTTTTTTTGTATTACGTATACTGTAAAAATAGTATCTTGGCGAACGCTATTGCAGTTGAAAAGGAGGCCTTTGTTATGTGAGTGCGCAAATTGTACTTGGCAGACCCAAATTAGTTTCTTACTTCTTGACATTAGAAACGTCACATTTTTTAATTTTTTTTTTGTTTGTACCTACATAAATCACAGCATTTGTAATACAAAATAGTATGTACAACGTCGCATTACCCATTCAGGTCATTCAAGCAATTGAGAACTTATCGCACTTGTAGCACATTATACTATTATATAATTGGTATTGGGCAGCGTATTTACAAGATTTGACCCTGTAACATTTTTTATTATAATTGATATTTACGTTACACGTCTGGTTAGTAAACTTTTACAGACATTTGAATTCGAAACTAGTACTGTAAAAGTTTACGGGACGTATGACGTTAAACATTTTATTTGTACCCTAAAACAAAAAAGAACAGTAAAAAAATAGAATATTAATATATTTATCCAAGATAGCTGGCCTGTAGTTGGTAACCATGTTTTTAAATATGTAGTGTGACACTGTCAGTGATGGTCATTATTTTCACGAAATGTGTCAAGATCAATACATTTCTAATGGGAAATACTTAAAGACTACTTAAAGGAAAACAACAGGCAAATCGTTTTCTTGGTTTTTAAGAGCCTTTATACATGGGACTGATGGTCAGTCCTGATGGTACGCAACGCAAAAGGGATGCCTTTCACATGTTGCGTATGAAATATGTATCTGAAGCGCGCGGAATAACGCTGTTGCCGCTTTGTGCATTAAACGATTATTAGAGCCTTATTTTTCTTGTCTCGATCTTTGTAATGCTCATTTGAGCTGCCATTATTTTTCTTCTATAAGACTTATAAGAATTTCTGTATCTGTCCGTAACTCGGATTTCGCCATCGTGCTTAAAAAAATGGTAAAAGTACAACGGTGTATTCAATTGTGATTTTGTACGCAACTGACCTGCAGGATACGTGTGTTAAATTTCATATGAACAAAAGGGAATTAAGGTACACAGGGTACGTAAACGTATCTTTGTCGCGTAAACGTACCGATTCCGCTTTACGTCATCGTTACCAGGATGAGAAATATAACAGTTAAGGCACATATCAATAGGTAACTTACTGAAATTGTAGTGTCCTATCCTTTTCTATAAATTTCTTAACTAAATTTTTCACCCTATCTTTCAAGGTTCTAGTTAATATGAATTTCCCCATGATTTTCATTGAGTTACTTTGAATTATATTCCATCTGGAACTGTCTTCATAAGAGTTTTGCCCCACAACCTCTCGTAATAAATGTAAATCGTCCTCATTTGAAAAATATATCCGTCCTGCTTCTGATAGACGATTTACATTATTCACTTGCATTGTGATCATATAAATAATAAATAACAGATTTGGATGGTCATAAAAATGGTAATCAAAACAAAAAACAACTGGATTTGTAGGTTAGGATTTTTCTTCGTTTTGGTTCGGGATATCTAGCAACGTTTCGGATATCGTCGGCTTGTATCGGGTCGATACTACCGCGTTCTTGGGTCCACGTAGGAATCCTTATCTCGTATCGTAACGAAAACTTAAACGGCGCATGCGTAGCTGTCATTAGATACGTTTACGTATGTATATGATGTGCAGCCTTAACTCCTGTTGCGTATCATAAGCTGTGCGCACGGGCTCGACGTAGGCTCCGGCGTACGAAACTACGAGCTGACGGTACGCTGTACATGTGAAATATCGTATTTAATATAATGGCCATCGCGGATGATCAGGATTGACCATCAGTCCCATGTGTAATGGCTCTTACGAGCAGACATCATCGTAGAGAAACCTCTTCATAGTAACCGTGTAACGATTTGGTGCGCAGTGTCAGGTAATGGATTATTGGGTCCTTACTTAGAAGACCCGTTACACTAAATCAAGTGCAATATAGAGAACAATTTTTTTATTGATCTCAAACAATTTTTTCGTGCCAGAAACATACAGTTGAATACCCATTGGCTTCAACGGAATAAGGCTACTTGTCATACCACGACAGCATCCTTAGATCTGATTCGACAAAAATTTGAAGACCGCGTAATTTCCCGTAACACGAATTTCTTCTCATTCGCTGATCTAACAGGTCTTTAATGATTACGTATGGTGTATTCTGAAACAATTTTACAGAAAACCTACCGGCGACTATTGAACTCCGTAAAAAAATGTTGACCTTTTTCAGAAGAAGGCAGCAGCCTATTTTAAATAACATGCTAAGCAATCTGGCTTAGCGTTATGCATACTGCTTGGAAGGCAATGGCGAGCACTTTGAACACGTTTTATATAAAAGAATAACTTAAAATTCGCATTATTTGAAATGTTGTTATATAATTTTTTATGTTTAATAAAGCTTTTGTTTTTCAGTGTCGTTGGTTTTGGCGCATACTGTAGTATAAGTAATTTTATATTATCTGTAAGGTCTGAAAGTTCTCACTGGAGCAGTATTAAATTAAAGCGATATGGCCATCATATGGAACATTTACTGGAATCATAAAGGAATTGTAAGAACAGATAACCCTAAGTATCTGGCGCTGTTGATATTGGAATATCGATAGACTGATGCTAGAAATTTTTTCAAATGTTTTTGGTATGAAACATGTGGTAGGAAAACTAGATTGTGTTGTAAATGGTGAAGAAACATGGGTTTATGAATGTGTCGTTAAAACTAAGGTTCAATATTTCCAGTGGGGTGGGGTATTCTGAATCGCTACGAATGAAAAAGGCTTGACAAGTGCGGTCGAACATGAAAGGTATGCTCACTGTATACTTTGATTTTACTTGCATAGTGCATCATGATTTTTTGCCATTACATCAAAAGATCAAAAATAAGAACTTCCTCAAAGTTTAAAGTCGTGTATGTGAAGTAACTCGAAAAAACTTTTTACTTTTAACTTTATTGCTTTTCGTGGATTTTTAGCCAAATACATTCCCGCAACCATGCTCAAGCTTCCATATTCGCCAGATATGGCCCGTGGTATTTTCTCTATTTCCCAAAATAAAGAAAACACTAAAAAGCAGTCGTCTTACAAGCTGATAACATGAAAATCCCTTTGGTAAATAAGCTGAATACTATCCCAAAGATCGAGTTTTGAGAAGTGTTTCGAAGATTGAAATAAGCACCGGCACACATACAGTAGCATATACATGTTAAATGTGAATTTCGTTTACCTACCGAAGTTATAAGTTTTTGGGGATTAAGTTTATTTACAAGGGACAGAGGGACATGCAATTTGTCAATAAAATACCTTATGCTGCAAACATTAAAGATATGGGCGTGGACAACTGTTTAACTGATTTCAAATTTATTATTATTTAAACCGTGATTGGTTATACACAATAAATAGGCCGTCCTTAAAATTAAGGCCGTCCTTAAAATTAATTCATTGTAAGCGATTTGAGTTTGAAAATGTATATGCTATTCTGAAGCCGATAGTACATAGTATTTAATGGTAACTATTTGAAGGCGAGAACATTCATGGTAAATGGATATTTTTTTTAAAAAACGAAAACTCCCATTATTTTTTGAACACACCCCATATATGTAAATAAAACACTGTTAGCTTAATACACAATATTAAATTTTCAAACCAAAAATTATAAATTTGTTGGTGGACAACTTGAAATTTTAATATTTTATGACAGAATCCATTAAACATAAAATACCTTAAATGTATAAATAAATGGAATTCCCTTGTTATCCTTACTGGTGTATAATTTTATGAGATAATCAAAATAGAAATTACGTATACTTTATATACAGTTTGTCCAGTTAGTCACGTATATATACTAAGTGACATAAAAATCCGAACACCCATTTTAAATCATTTTATTTTAAATTTATTGTACTAACTCTTACTTCCATCTTATTAAGAATAATAAAAAACTCTTCGTTTCAACGTAACTTCCAAGTTTATTTGAAAAATTTTAAATCACAATGACGGCCATTTCGCTAAGAAGCATCGTCAGATTGACATTTAAGTTACATTTTGGTACCTAGCTACAAACAAACAAAATGTAACTTAAATGTCAATCTGACGATGCTTCTTAGCGAAACGGCCGTCATTGTCATTTAAAATTTTTCAAATAAACTTGGAAGTTACGTTGAAACGAAGAGTTTTTTATCATTTTATTTTAATAAAATTTGGTAAAATTATTTATTTTACTGAAATAAACAATTGACAAAATTTTCAGCCTTATCAGTTGAAGGTTCCGGTTTTTATACTGCTTTTTTTGAAATCCACTAACAATCCAAAAATGAATATTGTAGCCGTAGTAAAGATCCAAATTTTGCGGATTTTGGTTCTTCACATTCTTTACGATTGGTTACGATGCCTAGGGTACGGAGACCTGTACGATTTCGTCAACTTAGTGAGTTTGATAGGGGGAGTGGGAAGCTGGATTTTCTTTTCGGGAAATTGCAGTTAGAGTGCAAAGAAGTGTAGACACCGTGGTTAGGTGTTGTCAGGCATGGCTTCGAGAAGGCCGTACGCAAAGAGCAAGGGGCTCTGGATGCCCCCGTAGAACAACAGACCGTGAAGATCGCCGCCTAAGATTATTGGCCTTAGGGGACCGTTTCTCCACTACCAGGTCCATTGCAAATGAATGGTTTGCAGAACACGGAAGACCTATTGGCATGCGAAGTGTTTACCGACGAATAAGACGTTTTGGCCTGTTTTCATACCGACCATACTGGGTCCTCCCTTTAACTCCAGAACACCGACGTAATCGGCTTGAGTGGTGCAAAGAACGGTAACTCTCGGATCAGGAAGGAACATTATTGTCTTTAGTGACGAGTCTCGATTTTGTTTAGGTATGCACGATGGTCCAGAAAGGGTTAGAAGACGATGTGGTGAAAGGAGATATCCACGGTTTTTTGTTGAAAGGCATGTTCATCAAACTCTTGGAGTTATGGTTTTGGGGTGCTATAGCTTATGGTTTAAGATCACCTTTAATTTTCATCAGAGGTAACATGAACGCGCAGCATTATATCCAAGAAGTTTTAGAATCCCATCTTTTACCCTATCTTGACCACCTGGCAAAACCAACTTTCAAATAAGATAATGCCCGACTGCATGTCGCAAGAGTAACAATAGACTTCTTTTAACATAATGATGTCACATTGTTACCTTGGCCACCAAGATCTCCCCAATTGAGCACGTGTGGGATATGGGTAGGAGATTGCTCAATTTGCAACGTCCTCTTCAGACTCTAGAAGAACTTCGAGAGGAGTTGGTGGTTTCCTGGAATGAGATACCACAGGAGGACATTGACCACCTGATCAGAAGCATACCTGGTCGCGTTGGAGAATGCGTAACACATCGGGGTGCATCCACACATTATTGAAGGCAAAAGGGCTTTAAAGCAATGCAATCATTTTGAAATTTTTATCATTTACTTTATTATGCTTCAGTAAGTACCTATACAAAATTTTATAAAAATAAAATCATTTAAACTGGGTGTTCGAATTTTTATGTCACTTAGTATAAAATAAAAATATCTTTAGTTGTAAAGTTTCTACCATTTATAGGATTTATATATTATTTGCCGACAATAAATACAGTAGTTTCTAGGAGCTAATTACAATATCCAAACAAGTTGTAACCCCTTTTATATACTTAGAAAGAAAAAGGAAAATTGGAACTGATAATATTTTAATGATCAACAATATTCTGCTCCAGTAACTGCTATGTTTTATAATAACAAAACTAAGCAGCTGTACTGTCACTTTAAGAAAAATTAAACCGCTACATTAACATGGATGTAAAAGAAGACTGCCAACTCTCACAGATATTGATAAAAATAACTAAATTCGAGATTTAAATGATCCTAAAGGTGTAATGCAGGTGTCTACAAAGACATATATTACTAAAAAGCACCTGTACAGTTAAATGTAATCTTTAAGTCTCTTCATCCAAAGCAGTTAAGATATGATATGATATGATATGATAATAACCTTCTACCTTATCACAAATAAAACTAGCATCGTCAGATTGACAACAATTATTATGATGAAGACAAGTTTGTCACTCAGTCGCAAAAATGACCCGCTTGGTGTCACTAGGCGATAGTGACTTGCTAGTCACTATAGGCCGCATAGTTACTGGAGATGAATCTTGGATATGATCCCTACACCCGTAGGCAAAGTTTGCAGTGGGTAGATGATAGTAGGGAACGCCCGACAAAGGCAAGAATGTTGAAATCGCGGCTGAAGACAATGCTAATTATTTTATTGAATGTCAATAGTATTATTCACCGTGAAGACGTTCCGGAAGACCAGAAAGTGTCTAAAAAGTGATGTTGCAATATTTAAGCGATTGCAAAAGCACATTTTCCTTAAACGTCCCGACTGCAAATAGCTGGCTCTTGAACCACGACAATGCTAAGGCTCATTCCTCGTTGATTGTGAGGAAATATTGGACAAAAAAGGATATTAACGTTACCACACCCATTATACAGCTCCTTGCGATTTTTTCTTATTCCCTAAAAGGAAAAGTGACAACAAGGTAATGAACGTTGGTAGTCTAAAGGTAGTCTAGGAGGCTGCAAGGGGCTAACTTTGAAGGACTTTCAAGGGCGTTTCCAATTATAAGAGAAATTTTAAAAACGCGGTTCTGAGTTAGGAGCGGACTACTTTAAAGACTACTGGCAGTGAAGCTTTGTTTTTAACTTAATTTGTTCGTGTTTTATTTAGAAATTATTGGAATTAAATTTTCACATGTTCTTATTATTAAAATTTTATTGTATTATGATCCAAAAATATCTATTAAACAATAATTTATATTACGAGATTACTTAGCCTACTAAAAATAGTCAAAGAATCATAAACATTAAACAAATAACTTCTACCGTCAAATTTAAATTATAAATTGACATACTTTAAAGTGAAAATTTGATTCCTACCTTCAACCCCCTTTGAGTGACAGTTACAACCTACAATTTTTTAGATGGGAAGTAAGAGCTTGATATAATATATTGTTTGAAAGGTCTCTTAGTTCTCTATCTAAAAATGTTATTGTTTTTAAATTTACAGCAAAATTCCAGTAGGTGTTTTGCATAGTTTCGACAATTAGTTGTCCAAAATGTAATGCAGTATATATAGGTCAAACACAAAGAAATTTTGAAGTAAGATTTAATGAACACTTAAGAGCATATAGATTACAACAACCAGATAAGTCGAACTATGCAAAACACCTACTGGAACATACAAACTCACTTATACACACCAATGACATTCATATACTACACATTTGTGATAAAAAACAAAATTTAGATTTTCTAGAAGAACTTGAAATTAAAAGACATCTAGCAGATCAACAGTTTAAAGTAGTTAATGAACAAATAAATCTTGGAAGTTCTCCACTATTAAATTGTTTACTTTGATTACCAACACACACTGAAGAAGATAACTTGACTTTTATATTTTTTAAGATATGATTAATAAAAAAAATTAAACAATTAAACCATTTTTGGATAGAGAATGAAGGGGCCTTTCAAAAGATATATCACAAGCCCATACTTCCCATTTAGAAAATTGGGAGTTGTAACTGTCACTCAAAAGGGGTTGAAAGTAGGGATAAAATTTTCACTCTAAAGAATGTCAATTTATAAATTAAATTTGACGCGCTTTGGGATTTTCTATAAATATATTCATTAGCCGAAATAATAAATTTATCCATTTGGCTTTTCCACAATGTAGACAAAAAATAAAATATATTAAACTCTATAATTTTACTTTAAATTAATTTAAAAATAGTTACCCAAATTTCTGGATCCAAAGGATCCAAAGGAATTTCAGGATAATAATAATCGTAAACTTTGTCCCACCTGTTTCGTAAGCGTTAAAGCTACACTGTAACCCTCACAACTTTCGAGCTGGATTTACTTATTTCTTAATAAATAAAATTTCGTAGCCAGAAAATGAATTTTTAGCCTTTAAATAAAGCAAACATTGGCTTATTATATAAAATAAAGTTTAAAGAATTATATTTTTAAATATATATTAGTAACATTTGAAAGTTGTACAATTTTTTTTATTTAAGTAGATAGTTTGACAGTCTACAGAGATCACCATTACCAACATTTTAATTAGTTTTTGTTGTATTTATTAACCAAACTAAAGCAAGAACAAAAACCAAATCCCTTTTATTTAGTTTTACTGTAACATCTACAACATTTCTATTAACAATAATTTATGTACCAATAGTTCCAATATTCCTCTATTTTGAATCAGGAATAAATTTATATAGTAAATACCAAAATTATATGCTGATTATTCAAAACAGATACAACAGAAATTTATAATGAAATTGCAATAAACACTAATTCGTTGAATATATATTGCAATTAAACTCCATGACCGTTTGATGTGAACTATAGCAGACAGATTGAAATTTAATTTGTTATAAATTACCGATTGTAATACATAAATTTTGGTGATGCAAAAACCATCGGCAAAATATTAAAATGGTGTTGATTAATTTTATTCAATTGTTATATTTTTATTATGAAATAAAGCCAAACAAATATTAATTTATAAATTTTTTTAAACATGTTATAATTGCTATGTTTCAATTGTGTTTCTGAATCGAGATTTAATATGACCGTAAATAAACAATACCTAAAATTCTCATATGAGTAGCAATGGAATCCATATAGACGCCAGATTGTTATTCAGTCTATAACTAAACACTACTGTATTATCTGTCTTTTGATATGATTCTTCTGAAAGATTCTTCATCTATTGTTATTATTGATTATTTGAAATGACGTCCTCTGCTTTTTAATTATTGATTTCTGTGTTTGTAGAGACTTTATTTTTCGTTAAATGCTAATTCTTCTCCTGTCATAGTTGGACTTTTTATACTATGATATGCAGCTACCTAGGTAATAAAACTTACACTTCTTCAATGATGACTTTAAGTTTGATGAAGGGTTTTTGCTGCTCTGCTCTGTAAACCAAGAAATCAGAGACAGGCCAAACAGCTCATGCAAGGACATCTAGCAAACTTCATAGCAGACCTACTCCCACACGAACGAAAGCAGGCTATATAAAAAGACCACTTTGTAACCTGCAATATGTAATCTGCATTTACCACTGTCAGGTTTTTGGATAAATCAAATTCGTCACTTTTTGGACAAGATAATTAACAGTATCTATTTATTGGGTATTAATTGAAACACCTCTTCCACTTGAAGAAAGAGTTATTTAATGATGTGCTTATTCTGGACATGGCATTTCAGGCCCTTACTTTAAAATATAAAGCTGGTGGTTCCTCTGTGTTTAATAGTATAAGATACCCAAAAAATACTTTTATCTTTGGTAGGGCGCTTCTGCATAGCAAGACACCTAGTGTTAACGATAATTAATATGAGGGAGTAGTTTTCCGAAGAACAGACTTTAATTATCCTTGATATAGCCCTGACCGCACTCATTACCATGTGTACATCTGAAGCATGTTGAAAACAGTATTTTAGCCTGATGATGGTCTAGGACCGAAACTAGTAGCTCTTCAGTAATTTAAATAAAGTTAACGTTGTGGTTAGACTTTGTGTTTCATTGATATAGTATTTTTTTATTTTTTATTATGATGGAGTCCTAAATGCAACGATAGAATGCTGTGGAGGTGTAATGTTTGGAGGGGGCAAGGCCCTTCCAGGGCTTACACAAATTCTTTAGATATAATACTGGACTGAATAAATGCATTTAGAAGTGTGTTCCATATACTGCTCTTGAAGAACACCTCAAGTAGTCCAGCATTTGTTAGGATGCAAATTGTTCATAAGTAGTTCATTAATTTATTTAGTCGAAAACAAGAAAATCAAATTTAAATCTTATTGTAGATTAAAAAATTTTGAACCAAATCCTCAGAAAAAAAATAAATTGCACAAATGAATATTTTTTTTAAATAATTTAAAAACATTCCTTTTCAGAAGATCTCAGATTGCCCAAGATAAACAATAAAGAATAATCTAAACCAAAACTATGTAATAAACTGAAAAAAATTATAACGATATCGAAAAATAAAAGAACAAAAATGTGTGAACCATTAGTATAAATATTATGCTTAATAAAAGTTTTTATGAAAAAATGCAAGAGTTAAGTTAAGAGATAATTAAAAATCATCTGATACTGTAGATGGAACCAGATGCAATACAACCTAAATACAACTACCAGTTACAACTTAAATACAACTACCAGTGGCCATTTACCGTCCTTTTCTTAGAAAGGAACGAATTGGGGACTTTAAATCGAAACCAAGGGAGAGAATCCAAGGGTAAATCTGAACCACAATTTGGGTAATGCTTCCAAAGATGCTTAAGCGCGACGGCAGGAACAAAACTGTAAGAATAACAGCTAACTTCAAGTTAGTTTAAAAATTCCTTCAGGTCTAGGGAAAATTTAGAAAGAAACCCTACTTTGGGCACCGGTATTGAAAGGGATGCGAAAGCGGACCTTCTAGCCAAAAGAGGGGCTGAAGAAATATTCACAGGCCCGAAGACATAGCCAGAATAGCATAGCCAGAGCAACAATATCGAACTGGGGTCTCACTGATTCGAACGAGAGGGTTTAATACACTTAAAGGCAGGATCTCTGTAAAAAGAGGTCTCAAGAGCTACTAAATATAAGCAGACAAATTTCCAATAGGAATTAACAGAGATACCTTAATGGGCATACAAAAACAATTTGACTGCTAGATAGTGCGGACTGCAGATACTGTCAGGTTGAGGATGAACCGGCGGAGCATATTAATAGATTTGGTCTGTATCAACTCGAGCTCACGTACTTCATGGAAGTGTCGCTAACGACCCTGATGAGCTTCATTAGAATGTCACCAACGACCCTGGTGAGCTTTATCAGAGGCATAGGGCTGATAAAACAACTATAACCTAGACCTAGGGGCGAGCCACAAACTATCTTTCAGGTAATAGTGGAAGGGACGCTGCTACCTCTCACATAGAACCTAACCTAAGAGTTAAATTTAAAATACAAACACGAAATTATTTATAATGTTTTTAATTTGTATCTGTTATATTTCCAATCCATTAATTTACAAATAATTTTTGTTGTTTTCTTCATTTTATACCTTTCAAAAAGTTAAAGTTTGACTTATTAGTTTCTTATTTATTGCTGTTGTTCTGTTCATTGATATTTGCGTTTCGGTTCAATGCACTTTTTACACTTTTTTTATCGAATCAATATTTTCCTTTTATAATCCGCAAGTATTTTTAAGACCCAGATTGAAATCATCACTCTTCATTAAATATTTAAACAGGCATTTGACTGTATAATGAAGCTTGCCTTTTGTGGGGGAAGGTGCAATATTGTCGCTCCAAACCCTAGGGGAGTGATGAAAGCTACCCCGCCTGGCATAAATCAAAAGTTACAGACATACTATATATATTGTAATAAATTACAATTATAATGTATGCACTGACTGCATAATTATTGTTATTATTGATGTAATTATTAATTTTGTTGTTTTATAATTTGAAATTTTTATTTTTAGCTTAAACAAAATAGTATCTTGGACTTTGATTCTTGGATCGATTACTGGTGTTAGTGCTCATTCTTTTGAACTCATTTTATCAAGGTATTTTTGTGTTCTTGTGTGAATTAAGATTTACTGGATTGGTTTAAATAAAGAAATTTTTTTGGTGTATTGATTGTTTAATGAAAAGATTTGAAAATAACATCCCTGTTGAATAGTTTATTTCAATTCAAGTTATATTTTGGGTAAGTTATATTTATTACTATTTTAAAACATTACAAATTTCCCCCAATTTAATTTTAACAAATTATTACTCTGTAATAATTTTTTAAAATTTAATTCCATTTTATTTCCTCTAAATCTATTACTCTTCAAATTCTACTTTGTTATCTTTTAATTTAAACATATATCTTAGTTGTATCTTATAAACAATCTTCATTAATATTTAACATAAATTCTAATTCATAGAGTTGTATATAACCACTAACTATTCATTGATAACTCATACTTTATTCCTAATTTTAAAATACAATATAATATTTACTTATTCTAGTATCTACATCTTAAACTATCTTATATTCTAAATTTAGCTAGATTTTTAAAATGTTGTTTCATTGGTGGTATGCGTATAAGTTTTTAACGTTTACCTTTCCCCTTAGTAAATTGTTATGTGGATTTCTTAAAATATAACTGTTTTCGTAAGCTTTTTCGATTATAAATGGTCCTATAAACGGTAATTTTAATTTTGCACACTCATTATTTCTTTTGTTAGCTACCTGTAGTGACCTTTCAATTACCCAATCCCCTTCTTTGAATACCGTTGGTTTCTTTAAATTTTATAGTTTCTTTTAAATATCATTCTGCATTTCTTTTTAACTTAATATTAAATATTTTTTTAATTAAATTACTATTTTGCTCTAATTTTGTACAACTACTAGTGAATTGATATATGATTTGTTACTTCTTCGAATTTTTCCTTCAATCTATAAGATTTCTTATTCTCTCTTCACTCTTTTCTTTAACTTTAATGGTACAGGATATATTTTCATCTTAAACTTCTCAACATTTCTCACCTCCATATTATATTCATATTCGGTAGCTTCTTTTGGCTCCTTAAACATCAAACTTCTATACCTCATCAACAAATCTCCTACAATATTGTAATATATTCCATTACAATCAAATCATCATTTTCAAATACATCTTCTTTCTCCTATCTACTTCATAATCATAACTTTCTTCTTTATACTTCATATCCATAACTTTCTTCTTTATCATCTTCATAATTATTTCTAATATAAATAATATCCTTCTTACTATCTTCTACTTCTTCTATCATATCCATTGACATCCATATACCATTTAGTTATACCTTCTTCTCTTCTTCATAATTAATTATAGTTTCTAATTGTTCCTATGTATTACTTCCTATTATTATTATATCACCATCTAGATTAAGCACAGCTAGTAGTTTACAATTTATTATGATTTCAACATAGATTTATTTTAATATCATATTTATTTATTTATTTCACATAACTTTTGTTTTTAATACCAGTTACTATTTGGAATTTTATTTCATTATTCTTTAATATTATTTAGTTTTGAAATCGATTTCGAATCTATCAATGATGTTTTGTTTCTTATATTAAGTAAAATTTTTAACGGTTTGTCATAATTTAATCTTGAATATGCAATAACTCATTAGAATGTAATTGATTTAAGTTTCATTTCAGTTAGTAAATTGATTGGGGTGGTATTTTAAATTTAATATAAAATACAACATTTTAAAATTCATAACAACTAAAAAATTACCTATTTACTACCTACAAATATAATTAGCAATATTATTTACACCTTGCTACTACCTTTTCCCTGCTCAATAAAATATTCATTTTCTTTTTCAGCTTCTTCCAATTTCTTTCTACAAGTCTCTTCCTGGTTTTAGTTGCTTTCATTATCATGTGTAAATTTTTATTATTGGTTTGTTTTCTCATTCTTTTAAATTTTCCTATATCGGTGTTCATATTCATTTCTTCCTTTTCTTTCTTTGTTTCGATAAGTTTCCTTCCAAACAATTGTTCAAATAAGTTTTTAATCTTCTTGTTTTCTTCCACATCTATGATTATTTTTGAATTAATCTTATTTTCTTGTTTAGTATTTTTAATCTCTTCTTGCAATTTCTTATTTTGTTCCCTCATTTCTTCCTTTGATTCATCAAATTTCTTATAAAATGTATCTTTTAAATCTTCTTTATTTTCTTTAACTTCCTTCTTTAATTCTTCTTCAATTTCCTCCACTTCTTCATCCATTCTTCCTATAATTTCTTCATTGTCATCAGAGGTTTTGTGAAATGCATTCCTTATTATCTCCCTTCGTTCATCTAATTTCTCATTTGTTTTGTCTATTTTCTTATTGTTGTCACCCACCATTTTGGTTAAATTAATCAACATCTTCATTACTTCATTGTATTCATCATCACTCATATTCATTTCACCCATTTTGAATAATTTTATTAGGTTTTATCAAATATTAAATATAAATTTTATTCTAAATAGTTTTAATAGTCAATTAATTACTTTAACCAGTGAAATTTTTGTTAGAGCCAATTAATTTATTATAACCAATAGTTTTTTTTTTAATTAAAGCCCCACGTTGGGCGCCATTTTTGTAATAAATTACAATTATAATGTATGCACTGACTGCATAATTATTGTTATTATTGATGTAATTATTAATTTTGTTGTTTTATAATTTGAAATTTTTATTTTTAGCTTAAACAAAATAGTATCTTGGACTTTGATTCTTGGATCGATTACTGGTGTTAGTGCTCATTCTTTTGAACTCATTTTATCAAGGTATTTTTGTGTTCTTGTGTGAATTAAGATTTACTGGATTGGTTTAAATAAAGAAATTTTTTTGGTGTATTGATTGTTTAATGAAAAGATTTGAAAATAACATCCCTGTTGAATAGTTTATTTCAATTCAAGTTATATTTTGGGTAAGTTATATTTATTACTATTTTAAAACATTACAATATATATATATTGTTATGATTGGTATGTTTTTTTTTTATATTGAGTTACTTCTATTGTATTAATATATTTTAATTATTTTGATTTTGTTGTGTTATAATTTGTTTTACTTAATTAGTTGGGTTCTTATTAATGTTTACTTTCAATTATAGATTTTAATGATTTGATATTATTTGTAATGTTTATAATTTAATATTATTTGATTTTATATACAATCCACTTTTTCCTTTTATTTTTAAGTTTGGGCGCCTTATTAGAAGTTCAAACTAGCTCAGTTTACTCAATTTTAAAGTTAAAATTTAAAGTCTGACTCTTATCTTGGGTAGGGTTCAAATTAAATATTGTTTAATAACCAATACGCAATAAATTTAATGTCAAGTACTTCAAAAAGATTATTAATTGGTTTTCACACGTTCTATACAAATTAATAACAGATATTCAGATATGACAAAATGGAGATGATAAATAAAATATTAATTTACAATTGCAAATAATTAAAAATAAAAATACAAATCCTTAATTATCGGACGTACCTTGTATAACAGAGGTTTTCAAATATTGTCCTTGTCATGCGCAACGTAACAAAACTGAGATCGGCTTGTGCTTCGTTTACTCCCGCAAATGGAACAGGGACGGCAGCGTATTCAAATCGACAAGATGGCTACTATGGTTCCGTTTTGGAAGCGTCTCTCGAATTTAATCTTTAAAATTCTATGGAATCTGCACTTGCTTTATGCAATTTATCACTTTGGTAAGTAATTTAATAATGGCTGATTACTTTTCTGTATGTATTTTTAATGTTACACGTATTATTTTAATATAAACAGCTTTTAATTATTAAAATTTTCTTCTAGTTGATAATCAATTAATACATACGATATCAATTGTTCTACGACCAGGAATATAAGAGCGTAAATGTTAACTGTTCTGCTACCAAAAACATAAGAGAGAGAGCTCAATCATGAATTCTTCAGCCTTTTATAGCTTCTTGAAACAAAACAAAAATACTACGTCATCGGATTTCAACTGTTCGAATTTCAGAAAAAAAATCTACATTTCCGAAAATCCAGGTAATAAATTCACAATTCTGATAATACCTTTGATAACGTACAGATAAATCTCATCCTTATTTTTGCTTAAATTCTGTTTGTATAATTTTCTAAGTACTTTTTCCTATGAAATTTTAGATTCAAAATACATAACTTCATTGAGCTGTCAACTTATTTTAGACTTTCTAATTTTGAATTAACACTAGCTATTATATTTAAAATTACTCTAAATCCACTTAACTAGTACTATTTAAACTGATTACTTACTATTTTAACTCTAACAACTACAATTTAAACTTTTAAAACATTTTTTTATTTGTATTACTTATACCTTATATATGCTGATATTTTCTGTGTTATCATAGGTTAACATTTTAAATTTTATATAAACAACTTCCTTAATTATCCTACATACCTTTTTTACATAAATTGTCATTTATTAATGTTTATAATTAATCTTGTGTCCTTTTTAGGTACTCACAATCTATTGGCATATTTGTTTGTACAAATCGAAGACTATGATTTTGTAAGTACTTCCTTTTTATACTATTAATTTAAATATTTTACTAACTAAAATTACATGTTGATTTCTTAAACATGTGGAAACCATTAATACTTCTTGATTTTTATTTTCTTTTTATTGTTTCAGGTTAAACTGAGAATTTTGAAAAAGAACTAGGTGAAAAGTGAATTGTTATGTGGAAATGCATTCATTATGGATTAGAAAATTTTGATTGTGATACAATAATTGAATATGGATCCTATACAAGATAAGATGTCAATACATTCTTTACTTATTTGAATGTTTGTAATTGAAGAGTAAATATTGAAAATTTAAGATGTACGAAAGAAAAAGTAACTGCAGATTCAATTAAACTTATTAAGATATCCCTTTTTTGTAAATTATTGTGGTAAGTAACTTTAATTCTATTTTGTTCATTTACTAATGTGTATTGTTTATTTTTACATGTTGACTTTCCAATATGACTATCTACCCTATATTGACTTTTATCTTATAATATTTGTTTATTATTATCAGATATGTAAGTTATACTACTTTGTTTTAGTGTAACTGTAGAGATACTGTTTGTTTATACAAATTCACACTAATTATATGTATTATTTTTAGGTCATGGAAATTCATCCCATTTTCTAATAAGATGTATCCACTAAGTCCAAATGAAAACCTGTTATGACCAAATTTATGATATAATCAAGTTCATACTGTAGTCAAAACAATACTTCTTTTTGGGTAATTACATGGTTTAAGAAGAAAAGTGTGTTTCATTATGCATATCCTTTTTTTAATTAATCCATTAGTGTAATGGCTATGATGGATGCTTAAAAGGTAAGTTTTGTTTTTATCAGTAATAATGATCCATTACAATTTCCCCCAATTTAATTTTAATAAATTATTTTACACTAATAATTTTTAAAATTTAATTAATTTGAAATTTTTACTTATGTTTCTCTAATCTCTATATACCTATCTATTATTATTTTATTCCAAACCTTAATTAATATTTACATAAATTAATACTTATTCACATAGAAATGTCATAGATTTTTAAAATGTTGCTATTCATAGTATCGATACAGGTTTTGCACATTCACCATTCCTCGTAATTGTTGGTTATAAGGATTCTTTAAAATGTAACTATTTTCATAAGCTTTGTCTACTATAAATGGTCCATTAAAAGGAAGTTTTAATTTTACGCACTCATTATTTCTTTTGTTGGCTACCTGTAGTGACCTTTCAATTAACCCAATCCCTTTCTTTGAATACCGTTGGTTTCTTTAAATTTTATAGTTTCTTTTAAATATCATTATGCATTTCTTTTTAACTTGATATGAAATATGTTTTTAATTAAATTACTATTTTGCTCTAATTTTGTATAACTACTAGTGAATTGATATATGATTTATTACTTCTTCTAACTATTCCTTCAATCTATAAAATTTCTGATTCTCTCTTCACTCTTTCCTTTTAACTTTAATGGTACAGGATATATTTTCACCTTAAACTCCTCAACATTTCTCACCTCCATATTATATTCATGTTCGGTAGCTTCTTTTGGCTCCTTAAACATCAAACACTATACTTCTTCAACAAATCTCCTACAATAGTGTAATATATTCCATCACAATCAAATCATCATTTTCAAATACATCTTCTTCTTTCTTCTATCTACTTCATAATCATAACTTTCTTCTTTATACTTCATATCCATAACTTTCTTCTTAATCATCTTCATAATTATTTCTAATATAAATAATATCCTTCTTACTATCTTCTACTTCTTCTATCATATCCATTGACATCCATATACCATTTAGTTATACCTTCTTCTCTTCTTTATAATTAATTATAGTTTCTAATCGTTCCTATGTATCATTTACTATTATCATATCACTATCCAAATTAAACACAGCTAGTAGTTTACAATTTATTATGATTTCAATATAAATTTACTTTAATATCATATTTATTTATTTATTTCACATAACTTTTGTTTTTAATACCAGTTACTATTATATTTGGAATTTTATTTCATTATTCTTTAATATTATTTAGTTTTGAAATTGATTTTGAATCTATTAATGATATTTTGTTTCTTATATTAGTTAAAATTTGTAACGGTTTATCATAATTTTAATCTTGAATATGCAATAATTCATTAGAATGTATTTGATTTAAGTTTCATTTCAATTAGTATAATTAATATAACAGTTTATCATAGTTTTTACCCTTGAATATTCAATGACCCATTATAATATAATTGATCTAAGTTTCATATAAGTTAATATAATTGATTGGGGTGGTATTTTAAATTTAATATAATACACAACATTTTAAAATTCAAACAATAAAAACTTACTTACTACCTACAAATATAATTAGTAATATTATTTACACCTTGCTACTACCTTCTCCCTGCTCAATAAAATATTCAATTTCTTCTTTACCTTCTTCCAATTTCTTTCTATAAATCTCTTCCTGGTTTTTGTTGCTTTTATTATCATGTGTAACTTTTTATTATTGGTTTGTTTTCTTATTCTTTTAAATTTTCCTATATCGGTGTCCATATTCATTACTTCATCTTCTATTTCTATTTCCATAAGTCTCTTTTTCAATCAATTTTTCAAGTAAATTTTTAATCTTTTTGTTTTCTTCTACTTCTATGAATATACTTGATTTAATCTTATTCTTGTTTTTATCCATGTTATATTTAGTATAAGTTTGCATTAATTTATTCATTTTTATATTCTCAGTTTCAACATTTTTTATCTCTATTTTGGTCAGTTTCTTCTAAATTTTTATCATTTGTTTCTGCATTTTCCTGCTTTTTAAATACTTTTTCTTCTTTCTTAATTTTCTCCATATTGCCTTCTATCTCCATTAATATATGTCTATACTTTTCGCTTTCCATATGTCCAACCTCTTCTTGAATGTTTTTAATTTCCATTCTTAACTCTCCTTTGATCTTCTTATTTTCATCTTCAGCTACTTGAAAATTTGTTTTTATTTCTTTGCTTAAATCTTCTTTAACACCTTGAATATTCTTGTTTATTTTTATTACTTCACGATCCATCTTCTTGGAGTTTTCTTTGATTTTATCTTCAAGCTCTTTCTCATTCTTCTTTAATTCATTTATTTCTTTAGACTGTCTGTCTTCCACTTCCATTATTCTTTCTATCATCTCTTCTCTTATTTCTTGTTTTGTATTTCGTATCTCTTCTCGCAATATTCTGTTTTGTTCCCCCATTTCTTCTTTCATCTCATCAAATTTCTTCTCTAACTTTTTATCCATCTTGTTCATATCTTCTTTCATGTCTCTTCTCATTTCCATTAAAAACTTCATCATTTCATCCTGTCCATCTTTTCTATCTGTACTCCTCGTTTGTTGTACTGTCTCTTCTTGAACTTCTTCACTTCTTTCATCCCATGCTTCATGATCTCCAGATCCCTGATTCCTTTCTTCATCTATCTGGGTCCCTACTTCTTCTCCTGCCTTCTCTCCTACTTGTTTACCATCTCTCAATGTCATCTTCTTGTCCGCCATGTTGTTGTTCAATTTATAGATTTATTAAGTTATTAATTTAATTTATTTTATTTGTTTATTTTATTTCTGAAAATGCAATTTTGCGAGCCCCACGTTGGGCGCCAATTGTTATGATTGGTATGTTTTTTTTTTATATTGAGTTACTTCTATTGTATTAATATATTTTAATTATTTTGATTTTGTTGTGTTATAATTTGTTTTACTTAATTAGTTGGGTTCTTATTAATGTTTACTTTCAATTATAGATTTTAATGATTTGATATTATTTGTAATGTTTATAATTTAATATTATTTGATTTTATATACAATCCACTTTTTCCTTTTATTTTTAAGTTTGGGCGCCTTATTAGAAGTTCAAACTAGCTCAGTTTACTCAATTTTAAAGTTAAAATTTAAAGTCTGACTCTTATCTTGGGTAGGGTTCAAATTAAATATTGTTTAATAACCAATACGCAATAAATTTAATGTCAAGTACTTCAAAAAGATTATTAATTGGTTTTCACACGTTCTATACAAATTAATAACAGATATTCAGATATGACAAAATGGAGATGATAAATAAAATATTAATTTACAATTGCAAATAATTAAAAATAAAAATACAAATCCTTAATTATCGGACGTACCTTGTATAACAGAGGTTTTCAAATATTGTCCTTGTCATGCGCAACGTAACAAAACTGAGATCGGCTTGTGCTTCGTTTACTCCCGCAAATGGAACAGGGACGGCAGCGTATTCAAATCGACAAGATGGCTACTATGGTTCCGTTTTGGAAGCGTCTCTCGAATTTAATCTTTAAAATTCTATGGAATCTGCACTTGCTTTATGCAATTTATCACTTTGGTAAGTAATTTAATAATGGCTGATTACTTTTCTGTATGTATTTTTAATGTTACACGTATTATTTTAATATAAACAGCTTTTAATTATTAAAATTTTCTTCTAGTTGATAATCAATTAATACATACGATATCAATTGTTCTACGACCAGGAATATAAGAGCGTAAATGTTAACTGTTCTGCTACCAAAAACATAAGAGAGAGAGCTCAATCATGAATTCTTCAGCCTTTTATAGCTTCTTGAAACAAAACAAAAATACTACGTCATCGGATTTCAACTGTTCGAATTTCAGAAAAAAAATCTACATTTCCGAAAATCCAGGTAATAAATTCACAATTCTGATAATACCTTTGATAACGTACAGATAAATCTCATCCTTATTTTTGCTTAAATTCTGTTTGTATAATTTTCTAAGTACTTTTTCCTATGAAATTTTAGATTCAAAATACATAACTTCATTGAGCTGTCAACTTATTTTAGACTTTCTAATTTTGAATTAACACTAGCTATTATATTTAAAATTACTCTAAATCCACTTAACTAGTACTATTTAAACTGATTACTTACTATTTTAACTCTAACAACTACAATTTAAACTTTTAAAACATTTTTTTATTTGTATTACTTATACCTTATATATGCTGATATTTTCTGTGTTATCATAGGTTAACATTTTAAATTTTATATAAACAACTTCCTTAATTATCCTACATACCTTTTTTTACATAAATTGTCATTTATTAATGTTTATAATTAATCTTGTGTCCTTTTTAGGTACTCACAATCTATTGGCATATTTGTTTGTACAAATCGAAGACTATGATTTTGTAAGTACTTCCTTTTTATACTATTAATTTAAATATTTTACTAACTAAAATTACATGTTGATTTCTTAAACATGTGGAAACCATTAATACTTCTTGATTTTTATTTTCTTTTTATTGTTTCAGGTTAAACTGAGAATTTTGAAAAAGAACTAGGTGAAAAGTGAATTGTTATGTGGAAATGCATTCATTATGGATTAGAAAATTTTGATTGTGATACAATAATTGAATATGGATCCTATACAAGATAAGATGTCAATACATTCTTTACTTATTTGAATGTTTGTAATTGAAGAGTAAATATTGAAAATTTAAGATGTACGAAAGAAAAAGTAACTGCAGATTCAATTAAACTTATTAAGATATCCCTTTTTTGTAAATTATTGTGGTAAGTAACTTTAATTCTATTTTGTTCATTTACTAATGTGTATTGTTTATTTTTACATGTTGACTTTCCAATATGACTATCTACCCTATATTGACTTTTATCTTATAATATTTGTTTATTATTATCAGATATGTAAGTTATACTACTTTGTTTTAGTGTAACTGTAGAGATACTGTTTGTTTATACAAATTCACACTAATTATATGTATTATTTTTAGGTCATGGAAATTCATCCCATTTTCTAATAAGATGTATCCACTAAGTCCAAATGAAAACCTGTTATGACCAAATTTATGATATAATCAAGTTCATACTGTAGTCAAAACAATACTTCTTTTTGGGTAATTACATGGTTTAAGAAGAAAAGTGTGTTTCATTATGCATATCCTTTTTTTAATTAATCCATTAGTGTAATGGCTATGATGGATGCTTAAAAGGTAAGTTTTGTTTTTATCAGTAATAATGATCCATTACAATATATAGAGGATGGGAAAGCAAAGTGACAAACGCAGGATAAATTGCGGAGCATCTACAGAAAAATACAAACATTTCTCTTTAAAACTTGAATATTATTTTCACCATTGTAAAGTAATTAGAATTGACAGTTGGGAAAACGTAGTCGAGTTTAATTTCTGTTACTTTTTAAGAGTTATTTAAGATTTATTATTTGTTTCCAATAAGATGGTAACAGTATTCAAAAAGTTGATTAATAATTTTTACCATACATATATAATAAAGTCACTTTCACTATTTAAAACATCTCTATTACTCAATTAATGTCCATTTCTTTGACATTCTTAAAGTCTCTCTTTTGACAAAACAAGAACATACGCCACATCGCAATCGGCAGTGAAAAATATTTCCTGCAATTTAGTTTCTAAAACTATATCACTATTTTCAATTCTTTTGTTTGCAAGAAACGGAAAAAATATTCTCAAAAACAACCACATAAAAGATATAGTTTAGTATCTATTGATTTTGCTTATTTGATTTCAGATGTTTCCAAATGAAACTACTTTGCTTTTAGCTCGTCTAAACCACAACGGCATTTCTAACCCTTGGAATTCGTGAACATTAAAATTTACTGAGCTATAGTACCGGACGAAACTACCAACAGAAATCTTAAAAGTAAATTAAATGCCATACATACAAACAGTAGATAAACAATACTACTTCTAAAAAGTTTTAAAACAACTTCGGAAGCAATGCTATAATGCCAATAGGCCGCAGCTAAGACAACTGATGTAGACAATAGAATCGGACCTAGCTCGACGAAGGCACACGCTAGCTGAAAAGGTTAACACTTCGCTGATTCTCTGGTGAGAGAGGATGCTCGATCCATGATATTTGGACCCGAATCCCCTATAGGTTTAAAAAAGGTAGTGATAACTAACATAATTAATACACACTTTGATTAATTGTTCAGATAAATGGAACTATACAGGTGGCTGTAGACTCTCAAAGAAGTAACTTAGCTACCCAAACAAGAATATATCTTTAAGATTTTTGGAAATGATCAGAAAACAACTTAGGACTTTAAGTATGGAAGAAGGTTTTTGGCTTCAGCCTTCTGAATCTTCAGATACATATATCCGACCTTGCCCAACTAGATCATGTCGTAAGTTATGTGGAAAATCATGGGATATGAAGCCTAAAGAAATGTAGCTATATCAAACAGTTATTCCGTAAGATGTGGAGGTCTGGTGGGTCAAATTTCACCAAAAGGCTACCAAAGAGAAGGTTCAGTTGCATGATTGATAATAACAGGAGCTTTATCAAAGACTTCCTCTACCGCCATTAAGGTGTTTTTATACTCATTTCTACTTCATATTTGGTTGAAAACGGGAAGAGAAACTATCTCCTTACGGGAGATAATAAAAATCATTCGACACTGAAGATGGTATTAGACGCAATACAACCACAGTTCAACTATCAAAAGTCATTTAATGTTCCATTCCCAAGAAGACAATGAATGAGCTTAATTCCCAATTAGAAAAGATAGCCTAGCCAAACTTAATTTAACCAATTCCTAGACATAAGCATTTTGCCTTTATATTAATTATATATACTGGGTACTTCGCAAAAATAAAAACAATATTAGTATTTAAGCTATAGACAGAATTTTAAAATTCTTCTTTTAAGAAAATAGTTTTATAACTAAAGAAACTGGTTATGACTACTTAGTTACTCTCTACTAACAAACTTTTCCTCAGAACACTATACAATTTCAAATGAGAGAGGTAAAATAAATTACAAGGTATAATCATTAAAAACAACGATCAAGATGCTCTGGCGGCAGATACTACTATATGTATGTACCACACAGATGGATCTAAAAAAAGAAGACTCGGGATGTGTAATTTATTCCAGACGTATGAACTTGAATGGATCATAATGCCAACGTAGCTAAAACAGAGCTAACCACTATCTCTATAGCTACAAAAAAGATTACCAAAAGAGAAATCACTGGTAATAATTGCTGTAGAAACTTAAAAGACCACCTATCGCTTGCTGGTTTGCTAAGAAAGCTGCCTTCCAAAAAATTTGCTAACTTGACCTACTACAGGAACGCTATCGGCAAATAAAAGGGTGGATGATACTAAGAAAAATATTACAGGCTTTCCAAGAATGTTTTAAAGTATCCGGATAGCAAAATAGCCAAGGAATAAGAAGCCATGAACAGAATGGAACTGCAAATCACCTACTTTGAACGGTAGGTTGATTGACAAACTACTAGGTGGGCGTAAAATGGGCCAAACGTGGCCTAAGTACCAAGAGAGACAAAGAAGTATGCTTTATTGCCAACCAAAACTATTACTAATTTTATGGACAAAACTAAACTCCTAATAACTAAAGTTCTAATGCTGTGGGGACACCCACCCATCAAGAATTACAGATATACAGACAGATGGTCAATTACAATTTTGGCAAAAACTCAGCGTCGATCTTATATTTAGGATGGATTTTATCAGCTTCATAATCATGCGATACTATTTGTAATAAATAATCCATTCACAAGTATGAAACTAAAATATTTTACAAAACAGTGATAGATAATAATCAGCTACAATTCTTTTAATATTGCTTATCTGATACTCTTGCTCAACCAAAAGCAAAATCTTAAAATATGTAATGTTATTCAAAAAATTAATATAATGATTCAGTAAAATCATTTTATAATTATAAAAATCTGTAACAAATAAATACATTTTCTTACCAAAGACTTCTCACATCCATAAATACATTTTGGTTGATTCTGTGCAGTTTAGAATTTAAAAAAAACTGGGTTATGCTTTTAAAACAAAATAACGCTAATCTGAATAACATAATATAATAGCAATTAACTTTAATTAATCAATTAATAAATAAAAAACTATAATTTTATATGAATCAGTAGTAGAGTCCAAATTTCGAGTACGGCACTGGTAAGGGATGTCCTTTAAATTGGGAAACAGTAGCACCCTTGGACAGATGTGATTATATTATGTATGTGTACCATAGATTTATTAATGAAGAGATGAATGTTGGATTTAGAGGTAATCATGGTCATGTAGGAATAGGACATTATTTATGGATAATACGACATTATATAGGTTACACTAAGATTATACAGAGCAAGTTGTTCGTAGACATATTGCAATTGACGTGTGTTAATTACCATTTGAATTATTACTCTAAACCAATGAATAATTTAAGAATTCATGTGTGGGTCTTTTTGAAAGTTTATACATATTCATAGCACTTTTCTGTTTAGTGTTTCAACTAGTTTAAGTTTATAAGAGATACATAAATTTTAATGTTTACTTACTTGAACCCTGGATTCCGTAAGCCCGATCCTCATGGCTATTTCCTCTCTCATAAATATATCCGGATAATGTGTTTTGGAAAAGCAACGCTCCAGTTCATTGAGTTGAGCAGGTGTGAATCTGGTTCTGTGTCTTTTTTGTTTCGAAGGTTTGTCGCCATCATTAGAACCATTGCTGATGGAACCTCCAATACCCGAGAGACCACTGTCACATAGCGATCCCAGACGTGGCTGTTCTAGTATTTTTAGATCTCCTTGGTGTCTTTTTATATCCTCGCCGCACATATCTTTAATACCTGAAACAATAAGAACCATACAAAAATAATATGGAAATAATATAATCAATGATATATTTTTTTAATAAAAAGCAAGGATCAGTAAGAGAGGTGTTTTATGTTGTAATTAATTGCATGTTATCAATAATTAGATATATTGTTGTTTTGAAATAAATTTAAGTTTACCGGAATATCTGACCATATCTTGATCACAACCTATGTGTGATAAAAATAACACTTTCGACTTCCAATACTCTACTTTTTAACCAATAAAATGTCTTAATTTTGACTCGTTACCATGGCAGTTTAAAAAATTTCCAGAAATTTTTTGTGGCGCCACGATATTTAAGTGGAAATTTTTTAACAGCTTAAACGACATTGAACGATGAAACCTCAATAAAAACATCATTCCTGGAAATAATTTAAGCTCTTGTGATATTATTATAAGTGAGAAAAAAATTAATACAATATGAACAATAAAATGAAAAAAATTGACTTTGCTTATTTTCAAGAAGATTATGCATAGAAGAAAAATTTACTTTTCACAACTAATAGGAAAAATAATATTTAATCATCATTTTAAAATCTACTTTGTTGGTAATGCTAATGCATTTTAAAGCGCTGTATTAACCTGGGGGGTTGTAACTATGTATGTATCAATATGTATGTAACGGAAACATTGAACTTAATTTTCACTGATTTCTAGAAGTCTGATTAATTTGAAACTTTGCATACGTATCAATGTCCAATGACAATTCAATAATTTGATAACAATTTCCCAGTTATTAGGACCATCAGGATTTTCAATTAGAAATATTAAATTCAATTTAATGGCATTTTAAAAAACTAAAAAAATTCGCTTTTATTTCTAACCTAACAAAAACATAGAAAATAAAGAAACAGGGTGGTTTACAAAATAATGCATACGGAGGGAGAATTAAGAGTTTGGGAATCGTTTTGTTTAATTGTAGGAAGTGAAATTTTGAGGTTCTAGGTATAGTAAAAGTGGAAAATAAAGATATAGGGTGAGTTAAAAAGGATATACATCATACAGGAGGGAAATATATATTTTAGGAATGGTTTTTTAGGTTTAGAAAGGTTTAAGTAATATTTTAAGGTTCTCGGGACAGAAAAAGTGGATAATAAAGATAAAAGGTGGATTAAAAGAATAAAACATACAACGGGAGAATGAAAAGGTTAGGAATGGTTTTTTAGTTTTGGAACAGTTTAAGTGGAAATTTAAGGTTCTCGGGTAGTTAAAGTCCAAATTTAAGACACAGGTGGGATAAAAAGAATATACAGTATACAGGAGAATAAAAAGTTTAGAAATAATTTTTTTTAGCTTTAGGAAGGTTTAAGTGTAATTTTAGGTTCTCCTAGGTGCAGTTAAAGTGGAAAATAAAGAAACAGTAATAAAATTTTACAGTAGTAAAAGGTAGAACAATTAATCATAATTGATCACACCAAAAGAAAGTTATTATAAAATTTAAGTTATTAAAATATTAATTAATTTTATAGTAACAAGCATTTTAGTCCAGGAGGAATCGGCGAATGAGTACCGAAAACTATTCCACCGGAATTTTTTTATGTGATCCTTTTTAAATTGCCCTCCTAATAATATAAATGCATGTTGCCATGGCGCAACCCGGTGCCATATTGTTTAAACCGAAATTGTTTAAACAATTACAAGGAATTGTTATTTTTCAACCGGACAAATTTTTTTTATATTCTTTATTAAAATGTCAATAAAAAAGGTCCTATGACTTTTTACGATAAAGTTAATATTTTTAAAGATATGAATTTTTTAAGGTTCGAAAAATATCAAATTTGGGTACTTTCGACCTATGAAAAATATATTAAAAAAACAGGAAATGTGAAAATAATAAATGTTTTTAATTCTCTATACGATAGTTAATAATATTGTTAATAGAGATTTAAAAAAATTTCATTGTTTATATCTTTTTTTTAATTGTTAATTTGTATGCATCGCTTACCTTTAAGTATCGCTGTCTCTCTCTGACTCATGCGTTGCGTCGGCCTCTCTGTGTCTGGAATCATTATTTATCATTTATCTTAAAACCTATTAACTTTATCAAAATTTTTAAAGAAAGCAATGTTATTAGATAGTAATTAAATTGCCTACAATTTGTTTTTAATAAATTTTCTTCTTCGTTCTTTAAGCATAAATCGGAACATGTCATTAAAATTACTTTTTTAACAGATTATATTACTTTTTGCTATTAAACGTTATTATTTATACAAAGAGTAACCTTGAAAGAATAAAAAATAAAAGAAAGAATTTTTTTATTACTCAGACACACTCATACACACACTATGATACATATACATAAAATTATTTTTATTCAATTTATTTGAATGTTTTTTCTAAATACCCAATATATTTTTATTATTTATAAATAATTGTGATTTCAAAAAATGTTCAAATACCATTATATCTTATTATTGTTGATATAAATGCAAAAATTACTATGATAATAACAAAAAAGTAATATAAACTGATAAAAGTAATTTTAATGACATATGCTTAACTTTTGAAAAATTGATTTCAGAAAAAAATTTATTAAAAACAAATTGTAGGCAATTTAATTACTATCTAATAACATTGCTTTCTTTAAAAATTTTGATAAAGTTGGTAGTTTTTAAGATAAATGATAAATAATGATTCAAGACCGAGAGCAGCCGACGCAACGCATGAGTCAGAGAGAGACAGCGATACTTAAAGGTAAGCGATGCATACAAATTAACAATTAAAAAAAAGATATAAACAATGAAAATTTTTTAAATCTCTATTAACAATATTATTACTTATTGTGTAGAGAATTAAAAAAAAATATTACTTTCACATTATCATTTTTTTTAATATATTTTTCATGGGTCGAAAGTACTCAAATTTGAGATATTTCGAATTTTAAAAAATTCATATCTTTAAAAATATTAACATGAAAAAATTGAGGTGGAATAGTTTTCGGTACTCATGCGCCGATTCCTCCTGGACTATTTATATCTCTTCCTTATAGGTAGTTGGCAACTGTAACATTTAATTTGTTAGCACCTTCACTTACCTAACTTACGCACTTTCATCATCTCCTACGAAAACTCTTTGAATAACGAATCAGAAACCTTACATTCATCAAATCAATACTACCAGGCTGTACTATTGTCAACAAAAGTAGCCTTACACGGCTAGGGCCAGTTTGCATTGAAACTACAAATTCCATGTTACCGCCCACATGAGATGTTGAGAATATAAACCCACTATTTATTTTTTTTACTGTAAAATAAGTTTATTATTTTGTAATTAATTATTTTTAAGTTCATTATCTAATTTTAAGTAACAATTAAAAGGTATAAAGTTTAAACCATGAGTCTTGAAAAGTGTGTCTGTAGTGTCGTCTTGAAATAATATAATCCATAAGAAATAGCCAAAAGAAGTTGAAAACTAAAAATTAAAATCGCCAAGAAGAATGAAAATCACTATAGACTTCACACAGTCGTAATAAAGGTAAAATAATGATCAGGACAAAAAAAGTACCTACTATGATAATTTAAAAACAGCATTAAAATAGTGGCAGAATATTTTTAATATTTAAACTAATTTTTTACAGTGTAGTTATCGATAACACAGCTGACCCTACCCACAATTTTTTAGGTTTAATCCATTCTATTTTAAATTTTTAGGGCTACTTTCGTTGATAATAGTACTTTCAATTTTTTCAACTTCGAGGTGCCTTTTCCGCGCAAAGAAAAATTATTGACACTTTAGTGCAGATTTTCCATTACAATATCTGGAGTCAATAGTAGTAGGTGAGAATTACAACAAAGTGTATTTTAGTTTAAACTATTAATGTAGAGAGGCCAACAGAATCTTCTATCAATATGATCAATAATTTTTAGTTTATATAAAGATAATTTTTTTAATGTTAAATAAGTAATATTTAGTAAAATTTATTGTACTAACCCTTAATATGTGAAAGTCTATCTTATTTAGAACAGTAAACAACTAAACGGTTGAATAAATAGTGGACGTTTCATGCAACCGTTTAGTTGTTTACTGTTCTAAGTAATATTTAGATTTGTCCAATTAGTCTGAATATACATTTGGCAGGTCTAGAGTTAACTTTTTACTATCTAATAAGAAAATAGGCTTATTTTTGAATAGTTTAATACACTGTAATGTCATAGTTGTTTTAAAAAAAATTATTTGGAATCAGTATAATTTATTTAACAGAAAGTGAGGATAACAGTTTTAGTACAAGTAGTAGAAGTTTTACAATTAAAATACACACATCGGAAAAGTATATAGATATTTTTAAAAATCATTGTCAGTTTCAAAATATTGTATTTAAAAAACATGAAATCTAATTAAAACAAAAAATAATTCAATAAAACCAATTCTAAGATCTTTGTAATATCTTTCCAAAAAAAGAAAAATCAAAATTAATACAAAGTGTGACCTCTACATTGGTTTATTACTGCTATACTTTTTCGGTTCATATATAAAATAAGATTATCAATATCACTTTGAGGTATACTCGCCCACTCTGCTCTCAGTTCTCCAAATTGAACTAGTCCATAAATGTTACCCATATTTGTAGTGATTCTACGTTAAAGCATATCCCAGACATGCTTAATAGGATTAAGGTCAGGAGATTGTGTTGGCCATGGTAAAACTTTAATTCTCTCGCCTTCCAACCAGTTGGTCATAGTACGTGTAGTATGTGGACGGGCATCATTATGCATTCAGCGAAAGTTTTCACCAACTGCACCAGGAAATGTGTACAATAGGACGAAGAATAGTATCGAAATACAAATGACCTGTTAGGAACGAATCAGGAAAAACGAGATCGGTCCTGCCTCCTAAAATTATTCCACCCTCTACCGTGCCACCTCTAAACATTTCTTAGTCGTTCCACATCGTTACCACACGCCTCGTTCAACGAGAGTCTACGTGAAATCCAAACAAATCTAAAATTCTTGACACCATTCCAGTCTTGAAGCGAGATTACCTCTAGACACTTCAGGAGCCATCTACTGAACAAGTTGCCTTCATGAAGACAATTTAGCACTGTGCCTTGACCAATAAATAAGTTATGCGCTATTTATAAAGTCAGGAGCAGTGATTGAGTAGCTCTGCATGTTGCTCGGCTGGACCACTAGTTTCTCTAAAACGGTTCCATAATCTACTGATAATGCTTTGAGAAACACCCATCCGCTCATCAAATTTAGTTTGCCGTATGCCACCTTCAAGAAGACCTACAGCTCGATTCATATCACAATAAGTGATATGTAGTCATTAGACAATATCTTTATTAGAATGATCAAATAAGAAATTATTTAAAATTTAAACAGTGTAGCAATTTTACTTTTTCCATATCTCAGGATTCTTTCACTTTTTGCAACGTCTTTCAACTAATAGCTATATTGATCAATAGAAATTGAAGTAATACATACAGTCTACGTACAGTCGGCTTTAGAATAGCATATACATGTTAAATGTGAATTTCGTTTACCTACCGAACTTATAAAAACGCCCTTCTTAGACAACAAAGGAATGGCAATTTTTAAAACGCCTTCATTAAATGGTTTTGGAAGATTAAGTGTATTTACAATGGTCGGTCATGTCTCGAATAAATAGGTTTTTTTCGCATTTTTGTACTGATATAATAAAAAAAGGGATTTTAATCCTAAACAAACATTTATTATCGAGGGTTCCAAACTAAGTGAAGATGTGGGCGTGGACAACTGTTTAACTGATTTAAAAGTTATTATTATTTAAACCGTGATTGGTTACAGAAAATAAAAAGGCTGTCTATTCAATGTAAGCGATTTGAGTTTGAAAATGTATATGCAATTCTGAAGCCGATAGTACACTCGGCTTTAGAATAGCATATACATGTTAAATGTGAATTTCGTTTACCTACCGAAGTTATAAAAACGCCCTTCTTAAACAACAAAGAAATGGCAATTTTTAAAACGCCTACAAGGGTAGGTCATGCCCCGAATAAATAAGTTTTTTTCGCATTTTTGCACTGATGTAATAAAAAAAAGGGATTTTAATCCCAAACAAACATTTATTATCGAGGGTTCCAAACTAAGTGAAGATGTGGGCGTGGACAACTGTTTAACTGATTTCAAATTTATTATTATTTAAACCGTGATTGGTTACACAAAATAAAAAGTCTGTCTATTCAATGTAAGCGATTTGAGTTTGAAAATGTATATGCAATTCTGAAGCCGATAGTACAATTAAATCGATACAGAAATTATTTATTTTTAATTAAGTAATTTTTAAAATCATCCCTATACTTTTCCTATGTGAAAAGCCATAGCGCGGGATGTGGAATTGAACTGAAGATTTGTATAACAGCACTTGCAGATTCACAGAATAGACAAAAGAAAAACAGAATTCTCTGAAAATAAGGTTTACATTCAATTGATTTGACAAAACATTTAAAATTTGCAAATTAAAAACCGTTATTAGTGATAGAAATAGTAACTAAAAAGTAGCCAACTTATAATTAACATTTTTTTAATTATTTATATATAGGAAATGAAAGTAATTAAGTTAAAAAAATAATAATTTTTGGCAAAGTAGAAAATATATTGTAGAAAAAATTATATATTTCACAGGCCACCGATTTGATCTATTTTTAATTTATAAAAATAGATATAAAAAATTGTACTTTTCTACAATCAGAACACCCATTTAATCAAGACTTACGTAACAGTGTAAAAAATTTTAACGCTAAAAATATTATTCAATTAGGTATTTTTATTTGCAAATTTGGTAATTATTTTGAAAATAACTTTAACTAAACTGTTATTGATTAAAATATATCTAAATATTTTTACCATTGGGTACCCAAATATTTTTGCTTGAATGCGTCCATTGCCATCACTCTTTAAAAATATCAGACACATTAAGAATCAAAACATTTTGATTAGTGTGTGAAAATAAAAACAGTATACAATTGAAATCGTTGAATGATTCATAAGTAGGTACCGAACGTATCAGGTAAAATAAATACAAAATATATTCTAATTGGCTGACTGATTTATCATAAAAAATCTTAAATATTAAAATTAAATCAGTAAAGAAGAATACAAAATAAACAGTTTAATAAATTTTAAAATAAATGTAAATTTTTTCAATTAAATAATAATACATTATTAATAATAAGAACTTCCACAAAAAAAGGAGTTGTTATTATAATTTTTAAAATCAGTAAGATTAAATTTTAAACTACTTATTTAAGTAAAATAGTTCAATAAAACTGTTAAATCCAAACCAAAATGTCTTAACTTATGTTTTATTGAACCCTTTTATTTGGATTCTAACCACATTCGATTCTAACCACATTTAGAGTTAGAGAAGTTTCTTTCTTACATGAAACTTATAAGTAGGTATGTTTAAATTAATGGCTACAATTAAATTTACAAACTTTTAAAATTAGTATTATGTAATGTCACTTAGTTATTTAATATTGATTCGTATTTAAGTAAATAATATTGTTAAGTGTGATATACAAGGAGTTCTTAGAAAAAAAGAGTAATATGTAAAATGGCTTTTAAATTGTTATGCATATAAATGTAGGTTTTAATTTCATAAACTGTTTGTTTAAAAAACCTGCTCAAGCTAGATATTATCAAGTAGATACCTATTCAAATATTTTTTTAACTACGTGATTTGTGAACAATCGAAGTTTGAGTGAGTCACAGAAACTGAGCTAATATTTGCATCTTCTGTGTGTTCTGCATGCTTTGTATTCAATGATTTAGCTTGACTATGTATTGTTCTCTTACTACAAAGCCTTAAGACAACCTAACCTAACTCAACCCAACTTAACCTAACTTATTCTAAAAAATGATGAATGAATGAATTCAAGTTGAAACAAACCAATAACGTAGATAACATACGGTTCTTCTGGATGTAATTATTGATTGATGAATAAAAATAACCTAAAATTGTTAAAGACTGTTACCAATAATATTAAGGTTTATTTTAAATTATTACAAGTGCCTTCTTATTTTAGCGCTTAGATAAACTTATTTGCATATCCCGGCTGCTATTCAGATGCCCCGGTATCTTGAAATAACTATAATAAAAAAAGCTTTGTACAAATAACAGACTTTTTAAAACTACTGCCTCTTATTGATATAGTTAGTGTTAAAAACAAGACTCCATTTTTCAGTAAGCTGTGACATTTCTCTTGAAAAATATTTGACATATTTACTATTGCAACTCAAATTCTCAGATAAAAATCAATATTTGTATGTTAGCAAAACGTTTGGAAAGTACATACAAACCACAAAAAGTTCAAATCAAAGAATAGAACAACATACATTATTACAAAATAAAAGGTATTTTAGTACAAGCAGATGAACCAAAAAAGAAAATTATGTAAGAAAAAATTGACAATAAATAATAATTTGTTGTAGTAACAAAATCCCTTACATTGAGATTTTGGTTAAGTGCTCCTAGGCAGTTACATTCCCTAAAATAACTTTCGTTTCTCTTGATATTTGTTGTCGAATAGCACACCCTTATCTATAAAACGTTTCTCTTTCTTTAAACTACAATGTTATTCCAGTTTCTTTTTATCTACTTTGAACTATTTTATTTCCACTGCATCTGTCATCTACTAAATATATTTTGGTCCTATTGATATTCACTTCCAAACCTATTTCTTCTGCAGCTTCTCTTAGTTGCCGTCATATCTTCCAAATCACTTCCATTCCTTGAACGAGACATCTGCACCAAGAACTTTAATTGAATAGTATATCTTTCCTGTTTATGTTATCTGCTTATGCCAAAACTTCCACTAAAGATTTATGTTACACTTTTTTATAACACTCTCCAAAACCAGGTTGATTGGGTCCCCTTGTTTAAGACCTTGTACCTGAAAACTGTTGCTGATTATGCCCCTGTAGTTTACTCTAATTGGTGTGCGTTAGATTAGGTTTTGACTAATCTTACTAGTTTTTCTGGGACTTTTATTTTTCTTAATACACTTATGATCTTATTTTGCTGCATATGTTCTTTTAAAACCTAGAAAAACAATATCTTTTTTCTACGGCTGCTATAGAATGTGGTGCTTTTGACACATTTGACAGAACTACAAAGTGACGTATTGCTATCAACTGTGGGAAAAAATCTACCTCACGGGTCTTTTCCCACACTACGTACATTTAAATGGGAATTCAGTTGATAGCAATACGTTACGAAAAAATGAAACACCAGGAATCTCAATACAAAATTGCAGTACAATTACAATATTAATTAAATTAGTGTTTTTTTGTATTTAGTATGTGCCGTTTATTTTATAACCAAAAGACACTTTTCCACCTTGTTGCACAATATACTATTTATATATCCTGTCAATTTGTTTCATATTAAAAATTTGGTCTGCTTTAAAAACCCTCTGGTATTTTAATCCTTCTTTGGATCCAATACTTGCTATGTAGTATCTAGAAATGCAACTTCTGTAATTTTTACTTTCTTTTGTGTCTTATCTTACACATTTGTCATAATAGTGCCTCTTATCAAACGTACAGCTATTGCAAGATTTTGATATATCAACTCAAATATTTTATGTTTTACTTGCTTTCCACCGGACTTTATATTTTCTTGGGTAATAATTTCTTCTCGGGTTGGTGTTCTGGTTTTCTCGTTGCCCGGAGTTTATTTTTTTAGAATACAGTATTTTGCTTTTTGTATTGTTGCCCTTCTGTACCATCGTTTAGATTTCTGCAAAGTAATGCTTCAAACTTTTCAGATGTCCCGACTTATCGGCAACTAGGTATCCTTTGGATTTTAAATTCTTTGATCCTATCGTGGAAAGCTTATTTGTTCCTCTGAGACAAACTGGCATCGAATAAAACAAGTAAGAGGTGCTCAAGGAATATTTATATATCCGGAACCATTCCTAGCCATAGCAAACTGTGGTAGTAAGAGGAACAATATTAAACTGGGTAGTTTGAATTACATTCTTATTGGTTCGACCTGAAGGGCTTAAGACAATAAAATGTATTCGTAATAGAGCATTCTAAAACCTCAAAGCTGCTGAACATGAAGAGACTGGACCGACGAATTGTGATTTATTGTTTTTTATAAATTTGCTGCATTTATTTTTGCAATTTTATGTCCTTACACCTTTGTTCTTGTTTTTTTTCCTGTATTCTATTCTCTACCTTTCAATATTTTAGTTTTCTTCCTGCCAACAAATGCTCTGAAATAGTATATTAAACAACGCATTTCATATGGAATTCTGTTATGACACGAGTTCAAGTTTCAAAAACGAATCGCGAAGCCATGAGTTTTTTAAAGAACGAGTGTCACAACAGCCATATGAAATAAGTTGTTTATAATATTTTTTATATTGCCCTTTTTACCATTTTTTAAATTAATTTTTTATTTTTATGTAATTACGAAAATTTTTATTTTAAAAAGTATGTCGGCAGCACTGTGTAATTTATAAAATTTGACAGTTGTGACATTTAAATTATCAAATGTTAATGTTTTAAAATATTTTAAAATGAATAATATACCAATAATAATATATTATATAAGTAAAATATTATATTCATATTCACAGATACTTTCTTAAAGAACAATATAAAATTAATAAATTGCTATTAGCCACAAATGTCATTGTCAATAGTCTTGCCTTTAGATACTTCACTCATGTCGCCAACCATTTAAAACAAAAATTTGCGTGCGCAAAAGTTACATTACGATACGCAAATGCGTTTTATAATGAAGATTTTTATAAGTGCAAAATATAGAAAATTGATATAGGACAAAAGAACTAAAACCATTTCAAAATTGTAGGCATTCCATAAAATATTATAGGAATATTTTTAAATGCTGAAAGTGGCTAACACGCTACATCATCTAAGTTCTTCTAACTTATCGAGGCTGGTAAAAATCAATTAAGGAAGACAACTATACTCCAACTATACTCCATTTTTACTATTCCCACTATTACTTTTTGTTTTAATTTTGATTAATTTATGTTTTTGATATCCGTCGGTTTGAAACAGCTTTGGAAGAAGCAAAAATAATCATTTGGAAAATGCGTAGTGTGTAAAGTGTACCTACCTACTATTTATTTTACTTTGTTAATTTGTTTTGGAAAGTAGACAACAACCCTTTTTTATGTTTTTATTTCTTGCAACGTTTCGGTAGCGTTCCAGCTACCGTTATGAAGAACTTTAGTTTTTAAATGTTATGGTACCTATCTGACACTTCGGGCAAATTTTACAACTAGAATCATTAATATTTTGAAGTTTAAGACTACAAAAGAATTGTCAAATTTTAAAGGTCTATCGTTAAATTTTGAAATTAACAAAATATTTTAATGGATAATGATAACATTACTACTGTTCTTACCAAGAATTCAAATCAATCAGAGATTACTTTAACCATCCAATTAAAAAGATTAGTTGGAATAGGTTCGAATTGAGACGAAAAAATAAGCTTCAAGGAAATCTGAATTTGAATTTTTAAACTAATCGAAAATTTTGTTTGATTATTTTATTTAGAAAATTTATTTAAACATGATTCAATTTATTTATATATATTAAAACAATATTAAAGAAATCTCCTAAATTTTATTTACAAAATGTGTATTTTTTTTTACTTTTTAAGTTAGAAAAGGTAAAACAATCCAACCAATCTTGATACTCACTTGAAAAAGTTGTATTCAAAAATTATGAGATGGTGGGGAATTAATCTTAAACGAAAGATTAGTGAAGGATTACTTGAACTTATTTAAATGAAATAGATAAGTATAGTGTTTTTCAAGAAAAATGGTTGAATGCAGTGCAATATCATTATGTATGCTATGTTTGGCTATAATCATCCCCAGTAGCCGAGAGGACCGGATTATAATATAGTCTATATAGAAAGGACAAGGAGTAATAAATCATTCATTTAAGTACTGCTATGTTGTGTGTTGCTAAATCAACAATTTATAGATTACTAACAGAAAGCAAGAATGGAACTCTTCAACCCCCTAAAACTCCTTTAGGCCGAAAACCAATTGAGATCGATGAGTCATTAAAACAAAGATTAAGGCGTAAAGTCCATGGATTTTACTTACGAAAGGAAATGCCAACACTTGACAAAAATTATGACATCAGTGCAAGAAGATACGGACTATACAAAATTCTCCAGAATAATATTATGCAAACTTTTGAAAGATGTGGGTTTCAGATATACAAAACATAATAGAAAATCTCTCTTGATAGATAAACCGGAAATAGTTTTTTGGAGAAGAGACTATTTAAGAAGCATTTGACTTGCCAGAGAACAAAATTTGAAAATCTTCTACTTGGACGAAACATGGATAAATACTGGACAGTTTCCAAATCTTGGCAAGATGAAAACATTAAAAGCGGAAGGCAGGCATTCGTGGAAGGTTTGTCGTTAGGTTTGCAGCTACCATTTGGAAAAGGAAAAAGACTTATCATTGTCCATGTTGGAAGTTCTGAAGGTTTTGTTAATGGTGGATTATTAACTTTTATTTTAAAACGCACGGGGGCCTATCACGAAGATATGAATGGGGATGTCTTCGAGGAATGGTTTGTTCAAATGTTGGATCTAATTCCAAAAGGGGCTGTTATTGTTATGGACAACGAAAGTTACCATTCACGGTTACGAGAAGCATTGCCCACAAGTCGTTGGCGTAAAGCAGTGCTTTTGGAGTGGCTTATTTCGAAAAATATTACCAAAAGTTCCACTAAGGAAAGAACTTTACAGAATTGCAAAAATGAACAAGAATAAATACAAAACCTACATTGTAGAAGAGATAGCTTCTTCTCGTGGTATATCAGTTCTTCGACTTCCCCCTTATCATTGTGAACTTAATCCCATAGAATTAATATGGGCTCAGGTAAAGGGGGAATTTGAAAAAAAATACTATTTTAAAATAAACGATGTTGTGAGATTGTTTGAGAGTGCTGTAAGTCATGTTAGTAAGAAACATTGGACAAACTGTATCGAGCATGTTATCAAAGTAGAGGCAAATATGTGGAAAATTGACAATATTTGTGATGATTAAATCGACCCTATCATTATTAATGTCAACAAAGATTCTTCCTCTTCCGAGTCGGATATAGAATAAAATGTAAGTAATAAATGTATTCCAATAATTATTTCTACTCATTTTTTATTATATTATAATCTAAAACGTATTTTTTTCCAAAATACATACCACTGCATTGCGTTATTGCTTAGCTGATAATCCTTTAACAATGAAGAAACCCTAAACTTTGCTACAACTGAAACAAATACGGGGTCGATCTACCTGGTTTTTAGATTTACGAAAGAAATGTAATTTAAAGTAAGAGATTTATCAAAAATTTCATGGAGCTCCCTGTAAAGGTTTTGCATACTTAATTAGGGTTTATTACTCCTCGTACTTTTTGTAGGTACATACTATAATTTGAAATAGACATAGCAGGTAAAAATTAAATCTTTTTTGGTTAAATTTGTCAGTTTTCATTTTTCGCGAAGTCTTCAGTTGTATTTAATACCTAATACCTATTACCCTCTATCAGAAAAGGTTGGCACCTGTTTGACTTAAAATCATATTAAATTACATAACTTGAATACATAAATATCTAAAATCCCGCCCTTAATATTTTCCAGGTTAATTGACAAGCTATTTCCTACACAATAAGATTAAAGCAGGTATCTTGACTGCAGTCAAATATTTTTTTTTGAAAGACACTATACAAAAGAATACCAGTAATGTCATAGTCCACTAAGGATGGGATCTAGTGAAGTGCACGCTCCAGGAATGGTTTTCTTTGAGAAAGCGCTTTTTTGTGTTAGGTGTGTTAGTTTTTTGTGATGATTATTTCAGATTTTAAATAAACAAAATAAAATGAATACACCAAGAGGAACATACAGAAGATGTTCTATTTATGTTCTATTTTTGAATTTATTTCATGTAACTAGTATTTTAAAACTGATATCTAATTTGTTTAAATAATTGTATGTACAGTCGGCTCTAGAATAGCATTTACATGTTAAATGTGAATTTCGTTTACCTGCCAAAGTTATAAAAACGCCCTTCTTAAACAACAAAGGAATGGCAATTTTTAAAACGCCTACATTAATGGTTTTGGGGTATTAAGTTTATTTACAAGGGTAGGTCATGTCCCGAATAAATAAGTTTTTTTCGCATTTTTGCACTGATATAATAAGAAAAGGGATTTTAATCCTAAACAAACATTTATTATCGAGGGTTCCAAACTAAGTGAAGATGTGGGCGTGGACAACTGTTTAACTGATTTCAAATTTATTATTATTTAAACCGTGATTGGTTACACAAAATAAAAAGGCTGTCTATTCAATGTAAGCGATTTGAGTTTGAAAATGTATATGCAATTCTGAAGCCGATAGTACAATATAAAAAATACTATTTCTAACACAGTTTACATAGTAAACTAGAAATCAAAATACATGATGAAATTGTAAATAAAGTAGGCATTTTCAAAAATTATCTACAACTATTGAAAAAAAGTGTTTTTTAACAAAAAAGCACCTCTTTGAATTAAACTCATTAAATTACATAAATTGAATACATACATATCTAAAAATCCCGCCCTTAATACTTTCCGCGTTTATTGACAAGCCCTTTTCCTACATAATGAGTCAACCATTTTTCTTGAAAAACACTAGAAAATAATACTAGTAATGTCATAGCCCACTAAGGACGAGATCCAGTGCGTTATTTTGTGTTATAGGTGTTAATTTTTTGGTGATTATTATTTTCGATTTTAAATTAACAAAATAAGATTTGCTTTTTATGTTCTAATTGTGAATTTATTTCATGTAACTAGTATTTTAAAACTGATATTTTCAAATAATTGTAGATATATGTAAAATATAAAAAATACTATTTCTAACACAGTTTACAAAGAATTAAACAAGATATACATGATGAAATTGTAAATAAAGTAGGCTTTTTTAAAAATTATCTACAACTATTTAAAAAAAAGTGGACATTTAAACAGGAGGAAAAAATGTTTACCAAGAGCAAATTGGGAAGGCGGACAAAAATAAGAATAAAACAGTTAAGGAAAGACAAATAAAATAAAAAGTAAAATTTAATGAAACATGTAGATCAAGAAGAGCGACCAAGAAATTTCATTTTGATATTTCTGGAAAGAAATAGCTAAAAGTGGAAGTTTTGTTTTAAAGTTATTTACCTATTTAGTATTCTTAATATATCTAATATGTAGGTATTGTTATTAACCAAAGTCACTAGAGAAAAATATTTAAACCAAAAATCATAAAAAATAGTTTAAAAAGTACTATATTGAGAAATATGGATATGATTTTTATTATTTAATAAATTCTACGTTTAATGACAATACTATTGGATAGAAATAAACCTATTAATATTTTAATTCTTAATAAATCTAAATAGTCAAATTAAATTTAAAAAAAAAAGTTAAGTATAGTTACAAACTATAGGTATCTATCCATTGTACCTACATATAAAAATTTGGAATATTAAAAAATCCTTTAATTTAAAAATGTTGCTTCTGGCAAAACGATTTAAAAACTAAGTATACTTAGTTATATCTACTAAATAGACATACTTTTTGGAAATTCTTTCTAATCGTTGAACAAATTTAATTAATTACAAAGGTTTACTAAAATGGTATAAAACTATATATGAAATTTTTTATATTAAAATACATATCTAATATATAAATACCCACCGACCATCATAATTTCCTTTAAAAGAAGACCACATTAGACAACTTGAAGTAAACATACACAATTGGTTTTTAAAACACTGCCAGTCACCTCATTAAACCAAAGACAACGCCAAATCCTTTACGAATTACATGAGGTAGGACTATGTTTATCAGCTCCATGCATTTTATTATTCAAAGATTCGATTAATTCCACTAAAATATTCACAATTTCCCACATGAACAGTCCAACAAAACGGAAATACCGCTGCATATGCAGGCACGCGGTTTCTTGTAAATCTACCGGACCGTTGATATTGACTGAAAGTGAGAAAGAGTTCATAGAAATCTTGTCTGCTTAATCCTAATTACATGGCCTACCAGGACTGGCGTGCGATATTGGCTTAATGAGGGCGAGGCAGCTTCAATTTAGCCCATTTAACTAGCCTATCGTTAGTACGCTGAATCACTAAAGACTTTAACGTCAATTAGTGCCCCCACTAACTTACCGACAGGGCCCAGATTGTTCAGCATGTTTCAGGATGCTCTCCAAATCTGACGCACTGCACTGTTTATTTAATGAGTACTGATTTGATACTGAATTGTGAATATGTTGTTGATACCGAGAAGAGTATCTGGTGGGAGTTAAACCAATGGGACTCGCATAACCGGAAGGGCGGAGTTACTAGTAAGGGCGGAGTCGCGGACTTCCATTGCTTAGATTGCCACGGCACCCACCCGCGAAAAGGAATTTTGTCAGGACAAAGGGCGAGACTCGATACGGATGAAGATTCACGCAAATCCAAGCGAGGCAGCAGCTTTTGTGTCTCTTTGTGTAGTTAAAATTGCCGAAAAAAACTAATTAAACTTCCCGTTTTGAATTATTTTTCATGTGTGTGGTAAACTGAAATTCAATATTAAAAGAAACGAGATTTTTAGTAAAAAAAAAATAAAACTTTTTAATGGTTTTAATTAATTAAAGTAACACGAAAACGTTATTTAAATGGTCCTTACAGGAACAAAATATAAATATTAGACCATAGAAAAATGTACTAATACAATAGGCAAATAAATATGTTGTCCCGTCAAAATACAGCCCCGACAAAATAGCCTGCGACAAAATAGCCCGCGACAAAATAGCCAGCGACAAAATAGCCTGCGACAAAATAGCCCATTGACAAAATAGCCCAACAGCAGGACCTACGGAGTTTGGAGATAGGATCGTTATATTTTCCTTCTTTTTAACTTTATTACACGTTATTTATTGAATTTTATTTGATGGGAATTTTAAGATTTCGTTTTTATAATTTAATGGCACTGGACGAACCAAAAGGACAAACTTCAATTTTAAGATAACCGTTATACCAAATAATAATATTAAAATTGGATTTGATATTTTGATTGATATTTAATGAAGGTCAGCATCGGCCGCCAATTTTAAAATATTGTTTTATTCTGAAATAATATTTGAAAACATATGAAATAAAATATAAAAATTAAACCAAATAAACTGTTTTAATAATTTTATTTTACAATAGTACATATTTGTAGATTGTTATTAATACCTCTTAACAAATTTAGCTTTTGCGTCGTATCATGACCATTCACTAATCTGTCCAAACGTCTATTAAGTTGGTAATATTTACATTTTGATGCTTCCGGTTGTCGAAATCCTACAGCAAAACGTTCCATCTGAATTTCGGTATGGTCTTGTTCTTTCCGCATTTGGTCCACCAGCTTATACACAGATGGGTGTTGACAGTTTATGGTTTGTTGAAATGCTCGGTGCCAGCCTTCTACGGAGTTGTTTGTACGTGGAAGTCCAGCTTCAACTCTTCTTTGAACGTTCCACGCTGTTAATGGAAGAATGAGAGAATTCGAATAAAGTTGGGCTATTTTGTCTTGGGCTATTTTGACGGGGTACCAATAAATATTGTTACATTCTTTTGAATACCCAAGGATTCAATTGAATTCATTTCCTTATTACTTTCTTTAAATTAATCATCTTTCAATAGTTTGTTTTATAAAGAAAAATATTTTTATAGTAATAATTTTTTTTACATGGTTTCACAACTGGTAAGTCACTGGCACTAATCTACTTTGTTAAAAAATTTTATTTTGACTGCCTTTTGCAAATAAACTAAAAGTTGATGCTATATATATTATACGGATTTTACAAAAGCCTTCGGAAGAGTTAATGAAAAATTGTTACCTACTGTCAACATTATTTGTGGTTGGCTATCTGGCTAAGTTGTCTGTAGAACAGAAAACAATGTATTATATGGCTCCTATTTATCGGTAATAAATGTGACATCGGATTTTCCTCAGATATTGGACCAATTATATTTAATTTATTTATTAATGATGTGGTTGTCTAATCTAACAGCGCAACGGTTGCTGATATTATCTAATAATTTAGATAATTCTATTATGCTACAGAAAGGTCTATAAGTTGTACTTTGTTTCATTTATAGGGGTTCGCGAAACCCAGACAAGAACGGTATCGAGATTTTAGGTTGCTATTTGAAAGAAAATTCTTCATAGTACCTTAAGCTGTACAGATATATGTTTAAGATTTTTATCTGTACTCTACTGGTACTTAGTAGCATAGCTGTACAGGGTAAAATATAAATACAGTATTTATTCAGGTGGAAATATGAGTGATTATTACAAAAAATTTATGGAAAACTAAAGCCAACCTAAGAATTTAATGTTAACATTGCCAAAATTCTGGTTATTTATTGGATAATTATTTACTTTAGCTCCTCATTATTACGGTATCCGCCAAAATAAACAGTACCGAAACAGAGAGTGCTGTGGAGTTGTTTATGTAATATGGATTTGTCATATTTGACTTAATTGTCATTAGTTGATATATTAATAGTAAGCTGCAGTTAAATTTGATTTAAAAATGGTTCTAACAACGGAAGAAAAAGTGTTTTTGGTAGAGCATTTTTTTTGTTGAAACGGAAAAGGTCGTAATGATGGTTCAAGCTTAGAACAGGTGTCAATAAAATATCAACCAAAATTTAATAAAGCAGCTCCTAGTAAAAGTGTGATGTTAGCTGTTGTTGAAACATTTCGTCGCACTGGTAGTGAAGGACGTGTTTTTAACCAAGTTGTGCAATCACCTCAAAGAAGTCTTGTAAGAACTGCATGTAAACTCAACATTAGTGAAACGTCTTTACGTCGCATGTTCAAATCAATTGGTAGTTATCCATAGGTACCGTATTCAAGTTGGACAACGACTAAATGCTGCGGACAAACGTGCAAGAAAAATTTACTGTGGTCGCGTGTTGAGTTTAATTTATGAAGATCCCGAATTTTTGAAAAACATTTCGTTTTCAGACGAGAGTTACGTTCGTCTTAGCGGCTATATTAATCGACAAACAACCAGATTCCTTGGATTTGAACGTCCTGATGTTATTGTAGAGAAACCACTCCACAGTCTTCGAGCTACCGTTTGGTGCGCGGTGTCTGGTAATGGAATGATTGGTCCTTATTTCGTTGAAGGTGATAATCAGAATCTACTTACTGTCATCAAGAACGTGGGGAATTGCCGAATATTGCCGAACTACGGGAAAGAATACAAAATATTTTTCGGCAGTTTCATCAACCACTTTTTATAAATATGTTTATTGACTTACAAGATCGATATGAAGCTTGTTTTCGTCGAAATGGTGAACATTTTGAATACTTACATTACAGAAATTAAAAATTAATTTTTATTTTTATTTTCGGTGCTGTTTATTTTGGCGGATACTGTACTTTCCGAAATTTTCACAAAAATAGCTTAATTTATGATATATAAACAACGAATCGGGTATTCATTTAGTAGGTTGTACGCTATTGCATATATTTTTCTCCACGTATTAAATACACTCTAAAGAACTAACTCTAGAATTATTACAATTAGTAATTACACAAATATACACAATTTTTTCTGAAATACTTTGGTAAAATAAATCCTTTTTATGAGCCTAAACATACTAATCTGATAAAATTTAGGACCTGCTTCACCCTTTGGCCATTTGTCTTGGCCTTTTCAGATAATATTTGTAATATATGATAATAAACTATGCATTATCGAATAACTAGAATAAAAAAAATATACTCTCTATCCTACCAACTAACACAGATCAAAGTTTATTTTCATGTTAATATCGCTCACCCATATCTGATAAAAAATTTCTTGTTTTTTCATGCATTATTATTAAATATTAATTTTCGAAGTTGGAACTAATTTTCATGTAATTTTGTTTGTGGCAGATAAAAAAAAAGTAAAAAAAAGGATTTCAAATTAATTTTAAGACAAGTTTTTTCATAACTCGATGTTAGTAGGATTTTCTCAAAATCTACTCAATAAATAGTTATCTTTTTATAACAAAAATTTTTTTGAGATCCTTAAAATAAAAATTTTTTGAGACCGATACCGAGACCAAGACCGATGGACCGAGTCTAGGTCTAGATTGGTTTTGATATCGGTCTCCAAAGAAATCTCGGTCTCTATCCTGCTATAGCACTGGTGTGATATTGTTATATCCTAAACTTGAATTACCTAGAGCAAATTCCAATTTCCCTGACTAATTACAGAGTAAAAAATAAAAATCTCACTATAACCAATGACAATAAGTATAAGAGATATTGGTGTCAAGTTTTATACTAAATTGACATTAAATTAACACTTGTTTGGAAATTACATCCAAGGCAAACAAAACCCTTGGCTTTATTATTAGATCATCTATGGATATTTCTTAGCTGAGGTCTTAAAATTATTATATATTGTTTTAAGAGTAATAAACAACTGAACGTTTGAACAAACTATTATTCTTAATAAGATGTATTTTCACAGAGTAGGAGTTGGTACAATATATTTAATTAGATTAGGTATTTATTAGTTCATAGTATAATTCAGCAGTTTGGTCTTCACATTTTAATACTGACATACTTATTTAATAAAAAACGTCCAAAATAGGTTTCTTGGACAGTCTTAAACTGGGGAATGAGATAAACAATTTTCACATCAATAAAAAGCTAATATGGTTAAATCTTTAGTCCTTAAAAAATCAGAGATTAGAAATTGATTTATGTTGTTTACATAAAATGTTTAGTGGTCGCATGGACATTCCTGAATTATTGGCTTTAATTGAGTTTAACGTAAACTACAGTTGAACACGAATACTGAATTGTTTCATATTCCATTTCACGAGACAAACTATGGTAGGAATGAACCTAAACTATATATACTGTTGAGAGCTGCCAACAACTATCAGCATATTCTCGATGTTTTTGAGACGACATTATCACGATTTAATAGCCAAATCAGTCGCATTAATTTTGTATAAATAATAATGTAATAATGTACATTTTTTACCTTAAAGAACATTTCAAATTTTATATTTTACTTTGTTTTTCTTGTATATGTATGTATCTATATGTAATTCTAATTATAAATGCTCACTATTATTTAGTAGATTCGCTTATTCGTTAAATATATAATTTAAATCGTTTAACAATACTTACTAATGCATTGATCCAATTTATTACATTAAAAACGAAATTTACCATGACTTTTCAGTCTCAGCGATAAGCATTAAGAGGATTGTAAGTATATATATAATGAAAGTACTTGAAGCATTCTTTTTATTACAGATAATATTGAGATACTTAAAATAACACAATAAAAGTAAATAAAATTGTGCTATTAATTTAAAAAGTCAAAATTTGAAGTAAAACTTAAATTTAATAGGTTAAAAAGTTTTTTGAAATGTTTAAATGGATCTAATAGTTGTAAGTGTATAGAATAGTGTGTGTTAGTGAAAAGAAGTTGACGGTAGATAATGAAGTTTGACGGGTGAGTTGTTTTAAAAAAGGCGAAGAGAGTGGAAAAATATTTTTAAAATTAAAAAAAAGCAATAAGAAAAAGTTTATTTGTATAATAAATTAGAAGAAATTATTAAAAAAAATTATACAATATAAATAAAAGAAAAGGAAACAAAATAATTAAAGCGTTGTATGTATATGGACCGGTTTAGTGATGTAGATAATTTGATAATAAATTAACAGGAATGTATGAAAAAATTTGGTGCAAAAAGTGTTAGGAAGGTAATATAGGTGAGGAAAGGACATTATAGAAGCTGTTAAGAAAATAATGAATATAGAATATTAAAAGCTCATCATTCCATAAAGTCCTTGGGCTAGATTTGATGGAGACAAAATTTAGGTATTAATCCTTAGTCTCTCGAGCTCTCCGCAGTTACACAAGAGATGCTCCGCCGTTTCATCCTCCTCCTGACAGAATCTGCAGTCAGCACTCTCTGTTAGTCCTATAATAATTTGTCTGGTTATATTCAGCACCTCTTGAGACCTCAGATAGATACAGTAAGATTCCCAATGTTAGATCTAAAGAGCTACCCGATATCACCATAGAAGAAGTACAATTAGCACTATCTCAAATGAAGAACAAGAGAGCACCAGGGGATAATGGTATTATAAGTGAAATGACTGGGTGGAACTACAAGAATTAAGTTCATCAATTCTTCTTAACAAATTCCTGATACAAATTATTATCTCAGACTCATTGCAGAATGCTCAAGTAATTATATTACACAAGAAAGGTGATAAGTTGAAAATAGAAAATTAGATAGAAGTTTAATAGAATGCAACATCACTAATAAAAATAGCAGGAAATATAGAAACTAAAAGAATCCTAATAAAAGATCTGTTAGGCACTATATCTACAAAGTTGTTCACTCTTTTCAAGACACACGTTTTCAAGATACTATAATGGGACAGAAAAGGTGTAAGAATCGACAGCAAATATCTAAGCCATACTTGCTTTGCGGTGATGTAGTGCTCATTAGTCAGGATGGCGGTGAATTGCAGGAAATGTTAAAAGAGCTAAGAATGACATCAGGAAAAATAGAGTTAACCATGAACCGAAGCAAAATAAAAATCATGACTTCAGTATATAATATTGCCATACATTTCGGCAGTCAGGCTATAGAAAAGGTTGAAGATTATGTCTATCCTGGGACACATTATTGAATTAGGTAAAGATAACCAAACAGCTGAAATTAATAGACGAGTACGACAAACATGAGCAGCTACAGGCAATCTGTCATATGTGATGAAGAATAGGATATTCCAATTCATTTGAAGAGAAAAGTGTTCAATACCTGTATACTTTCCGTTATGACTTACGTTATGGAAACAACCACACTTACCATCAAATCAGCCAATAAACTAAGAACAACACAAAGGGCTATAGAGCGATTGATGTTAGAGACCATATTTCAAACAAAGAGATAAGGCAAAGGACTAAAGCTGAAGATGGCGTAGCACGTAAAGCTCAATTGAAGTGGAGCTCGGTTGGATATGTCGCCCGTCAAAACGAATCAAGGCGCAAAACACGTTTAAAACAATAGAGTTCAGATAAACCGCAAAAACTCTGGTTGGATTATATTAAAGATGAGGTGGATAAAGCTTGGCACCACATAGCACAGGATAGAGAAACATGGAAGGGCAGGTAAGGCCTATGTCCTGGAGTGGGCTTTAAAGGGCTGCTAAAAAAAAGAAGTGATTTTTGTGCAGAATTTGGAATAAAACATATAATCATTTTTGATTCCAACCCTTTATTTTAAAATTTAATAACTAATATAAAAAAATATATACAAAAAATATAAAATAAAATTAAATGGCTAGCAAAATTTACAATTCAATATATTTCCATTTTTGTATATTATAAAATAATTCAATTCTTTATATACATTGTTTTGGAAAGTATTTTTCTATGATCTTATTTGTTTTAAAATAAAATATTATTATTACGTAAAAGAATTTAAATATTTAAAATGTCAATAACAAACTTCTATATATTATTAATCATTATTAAACAACTAAAAGCTTTATATTTTTAATATAGTTAAATGCGAAAAATACAAACATTACATTTATTTTCGATATGTATAAGGGAGAAATCCCTAGACACCGATGCACCGTAAATTATAGACTACGAACAGATGTGTACAAATAGTATATACTTACTTTGTATTACTATTTACTTCATACACCGTAATATACCGCCGAGAGTAATTACAGAGTATGATTTTACCATTTTTTATGATGGAACTTTAATAACATTTTATTTGTTTTGTACCAAATCACAATAACAATTTATGAGCTAATACAAATATACCTACAGATGTAGGTACTTAGTTAATACAAAGAAAACAAGAAAAATATAAGAAAAAATGCACAATAAAGAATATGTTTTTAAAATAAAAAAAAATTAATAGTATCTGTAATAAAATTGTAAATGCTTCTTGCTGCAACCGGTTATAAAATTTATAAAGGGCGAGAATTAATAATAATTAAAATAACTTTAGAAGCAAACAAATGGTCTGACAAAAATAAAGATCAATCGATTTAAAGTAAATTTTTGTTGGAAGTTATTATTATAGAAAAATAAAGAAAAATATTACAGAAACAATATTTATCTACTCCCATATCAGTATTGTCTTGATTTTGACAATCTACGCTTTGTTGAGATCATAGTTCTACATAGTTCTATTGATGTTTAAATTTATGAAATTTGCATTGCCTGTCATATCTCAAAGCGGTAGTGGGTCACTGATTAGAGCGTTCGCCTTGTAAGCGACGGAACGTGGATTCGATTCCCACGCACTAAAAACTTATTTTTCAAAAATGTAATGGGATTAGGTTACCTGTCAAAATAAATGTATAAAAAAATAATAGTTTTATCTAATGTCCATTAGTATAGTATAATCAGTTTTTCGAATAAGAGTTTTTTAATTATTCCCATTTTATATGTCCTTAAATTTGGTATATAGTTATAAAGTTTCTATAAAATGTGCTCTTGATTTTTAATATGACGTAGATAAAGTAACCTAACAGGTAGTGGCTCAGAGGTGGCGTTCACCCTGCAACAGACCGGACGTGAGTTCGATTCCCGCGTACGACAAACTTTTTTTCCAAAAATGTAATACGATTATTTTTATTTTTATTTATTACCTATCAAAAAAAACTGAAGAAAAAAATTTATGGTCAATTACGCCCTCGCACGTTATCGCACTTGGTCTCGCCTCGTGCTTACAATTTTGTCGCTCGTGCGTAATTGTCTCCTTAACCAACGCGTTACGTAATATACTATTAAAAACTAACACCAATGTATAGCATTCGTAGACAACGTAACAATACTAAGTAAAAAAAGAAAATAACTTCAAGAAATTATAAGAAGACTAGCATAAGAAGCAAATAGATTTGTTCGTCAAAAAAAACAAGAAAAATGAATCTACATAATAATGGAAAATGCAGAAAGGTAAAATGAGGAAATTACCGTAAAAATATGTAAATTAGCATCAAATATCCAAATATACCTGGTAATATTTTGTTTTAAGCACCATACAAAGGCTTTTTCTATCGCCAATTGCTTCTGCAGTGAATATTGAACATATGTATATTCCGCAATTTGATATTGTTAAGTCTAATTTATATTGGGAACGTAAGATACCAAACTAGTTCCATTTTCAGATGACATTATTAAGACAAAAAACTTCGGTGTACTTAGGATATCATGTACAGTATCTGGCCCAAAGATTATAGCATAAATTTAGATGTGAAATCGGTTATTGTTATTAACATTTATAATATTGTAAGCATCAATAAATTTCCACAAAGTGTACATCAGTACAATAAATATACAACAAAATGAGGGTCTACGTTATAAATAGTATAGGTATTTGTGATTGTTCTCAAAGTTATTAAAATTGAAATAAAAGTTGAATTTTTATTGAAAGAAACATTAACTTTTGGAATGGTTAAACTAATGGGATTACAATCGATAACAAATTGTCTCAAGAAATTCAATTTAGTTAAATCTGATGGTCGGTGATAGAATCCTGATCGGCAATTTCCTGTCAGCCGGCGATCTCGATCCTTGCAATAAGGAGCTCGAGTAAAAAATGGGGAATGGAAACTTTTCCCGTTTGCGAGAACGATAAAGTAATGGCTAGCGATAACGATGAAGCTCGACGTGATTGAAAATTGCTACTGAGGATTTTATTTTATATTTTTTTTAGAAGTGACTATAAACTCCAGACGGAACGATAAATAAAGGCTGTAACAAAAAGAATCTAGATTTCTGGAAATGCAATTATTCGACTATTAATAAATAAACTACCTACTAACTTAGCCAAAAAAGATTTTAGTTAAAAAATAAAACAGTTTTTATTAATATTGCTCTTATGAGCGTAAAAATTGTTTATATTGGGCAAAGTATATCTATATGGTGGAGATGAGTGAATTGATTGCAGCGCTCGCTGGGGACAAATTTTCGTCAAATCGTTCTCATATTGTAAATCAACACTTGTAAATTAAATAGAAAAATGGTTTATGACAGTTGTGTTAATTGTAAAAGTAGAGGCAAATATAGTTAATGTAAATTTTATACATTTCCATGTGCTAGTTGGAAATTAGAGAAACGAGCAAATAAATAACTGCAATTAGAACAAAATCCCATATAAATGTGATGGTATTTTAGAGATAATTGCTTACTCTAACGGTATCAACAACTAAAATATTTATTATGGTTTTTGTTTTTGTAAATTCATTATATATTGGGACAGTCTAATAAATATAATATCAACAGAAGTTGTTTTATACTATCTCAATCTAATAACAGCATATTTTGAGTATACGTTCACTATATTGTATCAGTTAACCTAAAATTGACTATTCCGGTAACAATTTATAAAAACTGAAATAATTTTAAATGTAGATAATGAAAGAAATCAATTTTAATAGAAAAGCAATAATATTTAAGATAATATATGATTTTAGTGATATAAGTATGTAACTGGTAATACTTTTCTATTGAATATTTTTAAAGATGTACATAATGTAAAATTGTTTAAAATTGATTTCATTAACATATTTTTAATTAAATAATCTCAACTGATCATAGAAAATTATTTAAATTATATCTAATAAAATAAGCTTCATTTACTTATTTGTATGTAAATTTTAACCTAAAAATAATATTTATTGTGTAATTTTATCAATATTATATTTTTGTATTTAAAAAAATTACTTAAACTTGCTAGACTGTTCTAGAAATTAACATGCAATATAAAAAAAGAAGATAGTTATATTTGTATGGAATTTGTTCTAGAGATTTCTAGTAAGTATATTCAAAATATTTATGAAAATTGTACAAGTGAATCTGACTAACCGTTCAAAAGGAATATTGTAGTTATTTGTTATATTTGTCCAAAATAAAGTGCAAATCACAAACTGTTATGTGTGGCCACTAAGAAAAGAGTATTGGATTTGTCCAACCATTGATCTTTCAAACTATTTAAAATGTCAAATAACACTAAAACTGACTAATATTTGAGAAAAAATTTGAATTTTTTGTCCGAAATTGATTCATAAAAATAAGTTCGCACACAATTATTGATCATTAGTTATTTAAAATCAAAATAAAATGTACCTATCCCACTATCTGTAATACAACAAGAAAACATTGCGGTGGTCGTTCAAATGTAGCCCTTTACCTGGCACTGAATTATATGTCTTTCCTCACTTCCGAATAGTTGTGGTATTAGGTGATGTTGCTAGTTTTCGCAGGTACGATGTCCTAGATGATTTTTATCAACATTTAAACGAGAAGTGATGACGCGATACTCTTAATTGTATTGTTTTGAACAATCGTAGAAATAAGAATTAAGTTTTTGTATATTTAAATTATATAATAATAATATTTAGGCCAGACTAGTCCGAGACTAATTTGGTTTAGAGTTGACAAGACCAAGATAAGATTTTTGGAAGTCTCGCCCAATCTCGTCAAGTGTCAAGCCCTAAGTGTTCGGCGTTCGGTCAGATCTTTTGCGGATTATGACTCACATTCTTGATCATTGGATAATTCCACGACAAGTAGCCAAAATGGAGACGGAATCATGGTAATGTTTAAGATGGACCAACAATGAGAATAAAATATCATTTTTATATAAATTAAAACTAATTTTTAGCTCCAAAATAATAATAAACTTAAATACATAAATATAAATAAATAAAAATAATGATAAAAGAATAAATTACTTATAAAAGAGGTTATTACAAACCATTTTACTGTTGTGGCATTATCGGTAAACTGCATAGTCACCAGAGTCACATTATTTTGGCATTAACATGTAAATATAAGTTGCTGAGTGTGATAAAGTTCATTTTACCTAGCTCTATGTAATTAGAACACATAAAGATTAAAAACAGACACTTCTATTTCCATGCACTTGTAAATTAAATGTGATCTACTCTATCATGAAATAATTTGATAATCTACACGGTTAAAAATTACATCGAAATGCAAGGTTTTGCAAATATATAAATGTCATTTTTTGTAAAAATATATAAAATCCGCTTCCATAATTTTGTTAAATTTTTAACTTTTGTAATCTATCCTCAATTTTCCATGCAGAGGTGTTTGTAACTCTATAGGAGCTATGGTTTGTTCAACCATCCTTTATCGTTACGTCATAATCGGTGATGTATTCTACTATTTTGCATTTGTCTTATATATTAGTTGAATGTTATTTTACACTCAACCTTAAAATTATAGTCAACGGCATATAATGATGCAAAATATGAAAACTGAACTGTCAAAAATAAAGATTTACGACATTAAATAGGAAATAAATTAAAGACGACATAATTCCGTCTTATCCTTTTCATGAATAAGAGATAAAGTTGGACAATGTTACAAACATGACTGTAGTAACAAAATAAAAAAATTAATTAATTCACTGAGATAAAATCAATCTGACTTTAAGAAAGATTTTGAAGGAAAATTTATGACATTTCAAGACATAGCGAATTGCGTTGCCTGAGGAAGAGTTTCAAACTGAGTAGTTCCGATGAGTCATTCTTACTACGTACCAGGTAGACGGTTTAAAACATTTAAAAACATTTATATTAGAGTATTTTAAAATAAGATTTAAATAGCTGCTGAATATGAGTAGCCAGAAACTAAGTCTTGTGATAGGACTGGACAAAGTCGTCTTAACGATCATATGAAAACAATTGGAGTAGCAACGGCGAAACGGCGAAGCAAATTTTATGCAACTGTTGAAAGTTTCAGAGACTGGGGATCAACTGCATCAACTCGAACCCACGACCATAGAAATATTGCCAACGACCCTTATGAGATTCATTAGAGGTATAGGGCTGATAGAGCAAATGTATAAGGTTGGTGAGCTATAAGGGACAATTATCGACCACCCACGTTAAACCTAATATAACCTACATCTCAATCTTTTACAAGCCAGCTTGAGTCGCTCTATACCCGCATACAATTATTCGTATACTATTGCAAGAAAAACAAAAATATGATATTATCCCAAAATATATGTGGTGGGTGACACAATATGAGAGTTTTAGGTTTTTATGTTGCAGTATTAAGTATTTTTATGAAAATCCTCCGATATAGAATTAGATTGATCTGTTGCAGGTACCTATAAATACATTGTTATCATGCCGAACAAAACACAAATTTGTTTTGATCTGATGCAGGTAAACATTCTTATCATGGTAAACAAAACACAAATTGGTTTGTAATTGTCAGAGTGACAGACATTACGTTACTTATATAAGGTTCGTTCTAACAAGAGTCCGAAACTATCAGAGATTGTTATGAGCATGCGTATATGCATTTTAGCGTTCCAACAACAATCTGTGAAACCACGTGTTTGTCCATTTAACTCAACTTTTAACCTTTTTCACGTATTATATATTTATATCGTGAGAAGATCTATTTAATATAAATATGAGTTACAGTGGCACGGATGAAAATATTAGCAGCAGTGATTTATTAGACTAAAGTATTGGTGCATTCCACAGTGAAGACGAATCCAGTCTTGTTCTCGAGTAAATAATTGAGGTAATTGGTGTTCGCCCGAAAAATTCGGAATGGGAAAATATTTTCCACTTGTTGCACTGTCATGTGTTAAATGTCAAACTAGTACAACAGTGTTCCAACAGAACAGTTATGGACTAGTTTCAAATTTCATCAAATGCGCGCATGCGTAGAAACAAATCTGAAAACAATCCGAAACGCATCCCTGATTTTCTGTTGGAACGAACCTACAGAATCTTCAATTTAGTAAAGTTGCCTCAATGGATTATTCTTTGATGAAGAACTTTCACAAAAAAATGTGCAAACACCTACAGATGTGAACGTAGGGTTATTTCCAACGAAAGATATGAGAAGCAGTATACGAGCTTTATTGAATGGTGCAACAATAAAACTATGAAAACGCCGCCATACAAAGAAGTATGCTTGGCTTATTTCCTGGAAATAGAAATCATTACCATAGGAAACATACCCTCTTAAATAGCAGAATATCTGCGCTTTCAAAATCTAGAGGTTTACACTGGCCACAGCTTCAGGCGTTCCTCAGTCTCTTTTCTTGCTACTTGTGGTATGGGTATAACGAATATTAAACGTCTAGAAGGATGGGAATCGACTTCAGTTGCAGAGGGGTAATTAGAAGACTCCACGAATCCTCCAACAAAATTCTCAATTTGAATACTTCATCATCTTCCGGGTGCATTTTAGAACTGTCCACATCTACATCGATCAGCGAAGATTTGATGCCCATTCCTGCACCTTCGTTTTTTCCAATAATGTATTGTCCTAGTTTCAGAAAATCAGCTATCTTCAAGGATAATTATTACAATTAATTAGTAGATAGAAAATATGATACTTTGGTAAGTTGTCCCAAAATACATAAATAAAGAATTGAAAAACTGTATATTTTCTACTCTTGTAGAAAAAAGATTGTTCCTAACTCATGTCTTTCCTGCACTCGACTGCTTGCCCGTCAACGGCAGTCGCTTGCGGGAAAGTATCACTTTCCGCGCTTGTTAGGAAAATTACTATTATTATAGTTATGACAAATATATTTAACAACATTCTAATGGATATTTTACCAAATTTGTCGCAACCAATTATTTAGATACATAATTTTCTAAATAATTGAACAACGGTGTACTTTGATAGATAATCGAGAAAAATATGGATCATTAATATTATATTAATTTTGATTATTGATTATTTTTATATGTCGTAATACTATGGTTCTATTTTCTCTTTCTGGAGCGCAGACAATTATCATAGTGCCGCAATATTTAAAACTGATAATTAGCACGTCATAGAAAGTAATCACTGTGTACTTAAATTGCCTTTATATTCTTTGCCATTACTAATCACTAATAAAAAATAACTATTATTTTTAAAGGGAAATATTTGGGGCCGGTTGCATGAACGTTTGTTAAACCTATGTTAGCTAACATTCTGTTAATTTTTGACATGTGTATGTGCAACGATATCGTCGGCTTAAATAATTTTTTCCTGAATCCGAATAGATAGATTTTAGTTTATTTAATTTGATTATAAATAACGAACCTTAATATTTATAAATTAATAGACCTTAACTGCTAAAATCTATAAATAATAAATGATTCTCTTGTTTTGATCGTAATCTGTAATTTTAATTTTTTAATATGGTGTCAAATAAATTAAAAATGTAAACTACCAAAATAAATAGATAAGGAATTAAGAAATTAAAAATAGAAAAGAAAGAGGTTTAGAGTTAAAGTTTTAAAATAATAATCTGTAATTTTGATGTACTAACTGTCATTTAATCATAAGATCAAAACCATTAAACCGTTAAAATAATTAAAATATCTCTTTAAATACCATTTATCAAGGATCTAGTTAATTCAGTAACAAAACATAAGTAACGAAGTCCGTTTATATTACAAAACATAATTTACAATTTTTGTCTTTCCAAAATCTAGTTAGTCTACTTACACTGATAAATGTGACAAGGTAGCCTAAGAATCAATTTTTACATCCCTCGTCGACTAATCAAATTATTCTTAAAAATTCCAAGAGATACATGTACCTCAGGAGGGTATAACCTAAAATGCATCTTTACCAATTTAACATAAAGTTAAGTAACAGAGGTTTGACAAGCCTTTATACAGCCGACCCTTAATATTGTAGGCAACAACAAAAAAACAATCATCTTACTCTACGGTTGTGATTATTTAGGTATTCCTTTATCTGTCCATTGAATATCTTCCAATGAATTGCTATTTTGTGTTATTATATTTTCCTTGATATCAATTTTAAAAAGTGGTCTAGTAATATGCCTATACCTTGTTCAGTATAAATCTGGTTGCACGTCACAGCTGTCAGAACGGGCCTTTGTTGCCAAGCTTTTAAAATAGTATTAAATTCTTCTTTTTATTTGACTAAATTATTACACCATGTTTAAAGGCGACAACAGAGCCCAATTTTGCCAACATAAAATATTTTAGCATGAGCTATGTTCGTTTGAATTTACAATTTATAAGCTCACGAATAAAATTAATTATGAAAATTTTCTTAAATTTCAATATTTACCCAGTTTACAGTAAATAAACTTACTGATTGATAGTAGCAAACAAACGCAGAAAGTAAAACGAAACTTTGATGACGTGCAATCAGATTTATACCAGATTTAATGTTGTTTTGTGGCGAGCTTAACAGCTTCGCCTGTATCAGGAAATCCACTTAAGTATAGTATACCTACTTATTTGACCAACATGTTTTCCGAAAAGGATTTGCAAATAGCATAAAGTTCTACCATGAAGATACTACTGGTTGGGTTTGGGATTCATTAGTGAACAAACTGTCATTCTCATGACAATATTATTTTTTGATCTGTTACCAGTAAGTTGGATACATATTCCATAAAAATTCTATTATAACGCTTACATCACTTTTTACAGGTTTTATGCTTTAACTGTGTTTTAGATATTTCTTAAATGTCTTAGTTCACAAATCTTTAAACCTACATTCTAAAACCACGATACTTTTTTATAGTGTAAACTGCACACCTCTATTTCGTTTACTGCTAGCCGAAGTTTTATCTGATGCGAAACTCAGTTCCACACTTTTATAATTTAATTTTCGAGTGGGTGGGTGTGTTGGTGTGTACTCGACAGATCAATCTAAACGTTTCCAATTTAACCAGTGATGGAAGTTTCTGTTTGGAACGTTTATTTTCTTCGTAATTATTTTGTGTCATCATTTTTTTTTCTTTCGCGTTTATTGTTTATTGCACAATTAGCCAGAACACAACTGCATGATATAAATGAAGTAACTATATGTAATAGACTATGCATACGTTAAAATCCAAAAGAAAATATTTTCACAAGAACTTAAATTATTTCCGGAATTTTCAAAATATTAGTGCCTGAAAGATAATTTCCTGGAAATTTATGGTACTAACCCTTACTGTGTGAAAATTCATGTTATTCAGAACAATAAACAACTAAAAGGTTGTATTAACTTTCACTATTTATTCTATAAATTGCAATGACAGCCGTTTCGCTATCGAAATAGCATCATCAGATTGACATATTGAAGCTACACTTTGTTTGTAACTAGGTGCTTGATGGTGATAGGTAGTTAAGGCTAGACTAAGTGAGGAAGTAATAAGACATAACAATATTAAAGCCTAGATGTTATTAGCCTTAAGGGATTATCCTGGATGTATTTCCCTCTAAGATCAGTATAACTGTGCAATGATATAGAAAAACCAGGAAAAAACTATATCCTGCTGATCTTTACAATAATATATTTGTGTTATAATTACGTCTTATCTATGTATAAAATGAAGACTCAATCAAAGTAAACAGTTTAATAGTGGTGAACTTCCAAGATTTATTTGTTCATTAACTACTTTATATTGTTGATCTGCTAAATGTCTTTTGATTTCAAGTTCTTCGAGGAAATCTAAATTTTGTTTTTTATCACAGGTGTGTAATATTTGAATGTCATTAGTGTGTATGAGTGAGTGTGGATGTTCAAGAACGTGTTTGGCATAGTTTGACTTATCTGGTTGTTGTAATCTATATGCTCTTAAATGTTCATTGAATCTTATTTCAAAATTTCTTTATGTTTGACCTATATATACAGCATTACATTTTGGACAATTAATTTTGTAAACACGATTTTTTTAATTTAGGTAATTTTGTTTTTACATTTAACAATTTTGTACCAACATTATTGTGTGATTTGAATGAAATTATTGCAGATGTTGCCGAAGATATTATTTTTGAAATTGTATTATAAATATTTCCACAATATGTAATACTTTTATAACTTTTAATTTCTTTTGGTTGTTGAGGGAATATTAGTTGTAGTGACACTTTCTGTTCTTTCTTATTAATTAATTTATTTATCAAATGTAGTGGATAGCCATTAGATATTGCTATTTGTTTTATAATCTCAATTTCTTTATTAAAATTATTTTTGTTCATTGGAATTGAAAATGCTCTATGTATCATAGAATTATAAGCTGCTAATTTATGTGATATAGGATGATTTGAATGATATGGTATGGTTACATCTGTTTGTGTTGGTTTTCTGTATATTGAATAGTTTAATGAATTATTAACTTTTTCAATTTTCAAATCTAGAAAATTAATTGAATTATTTTCTTCAACTTTTAAATTAAAATTAATTTTAGGATGCAAGGTATTTATATAAATATTTCTAATACAATTTCAAAAATAATATCTTCGGCAACATCTGCAATAATTTCATTCAAATCACACAATAATGTTGGTACAAAATTGTTAAATGTAAAAACAAAATTACCTAAATTAAAAAAATCTGGTGTTTACAAAATTAATTGTCCAAAATGTAATGCTGTATATATAGGTCAAACACAAAGAAATTTTGAAATAAAATTCAATGAACATTTAAGAGCATATAGATTACAACAACCAGATAAGTCAAACTATGCCAAACACGTTCTTGAACATCCACACTCACTCATACACACTAATGACATTCAAATATTACACACCTGTGATAAAAAACAAAATTTAGATTTCCTCGAAGAACTTGAAATCAAAAGACATCTAGCAGATCAACAATATAAAGTAGTTAATGAACAAATAAATCTTGGATAGCGAAACGGCTGTCATTGCAATTTATATAATAAATAGTGAAAGTTAATACAACCTTTTAGTTGTTTATTGTTCTAAATAATTTCCTGGAAAAGTTTAAGCTTGAGAGGTATGGGTAAGAAAATCTCACGATCAAGTTATCTTAATTTGCATCATTGATTAGTTATCAATTTAGCGTATTCTAAACGTCAACCAATTATATATTTAGGTAATAGACAATTATATTTTAGCGCTATATTAGTTTCTAAATTGTAAACTAAGTGACATAAAAATCCGAGCACCCAGTTTAAATGATTTTATTTTTATAAAATTTTGTATAAGTACTTACTGAAGCATAATGAGTAAATGATAAAAATTTCATAATGATTGCATTGCTTTAAAGCCCTTTTACCTTTAATAATAACCACCAACTCTTCTTCTAGAGTCTGAGGAGGACGTTGCTATCATATCCCACACGTGCTCAATTGGCGATAAGTCGGGAGATCTTGGTGGCCAAGGTAACAATGTGACATCATTATGTTGAAAGGAGTCTTGTGACTTTTACGACATGTGGTCGAGCATTATCTCGTTGGAAAGTTTGATGTGCCAGGGTATCAAGATAGAGTAAAAAATGGGGTTCTAAAACTTTTTGGATATAACGGGATAAAGGTGATCTCGAACCATAAGCTATAGCACTCCAAACTATAACTCCAACAGTTTGATGAACGTGCCTTTCAACAAAAACCCGTGGATTTCTCCTTTCACCACGTCGTCTTCTAACCGTCGCTCGACCATCGTGCATGACTAAACAAAATCGAGACTCGTCACTAAAGACAATACTGTCCCATTCCTGATTCCAGAATAACAGTTCTCTGCACCACATAAGGCGATTACGTCGGTGTTCTGGAGTTAAAGGGAGGACCCTGTGTCGTCGGTATGGATACAGGCCAAAACGTCTTATTCGTCGGTAAACACTTCGCATGCCAATAGGTCTTCCGTGTTCTGCAAACCATTCATTTGCAATGGACCTGGTAGTGGAGAAACGGTCTCTTAAGGCCAATAATCTTAGGCGGCGATCTTCACGGTCTATTATTATACGGGGGCGTCCAGAGCCCCTTGCTCATTGCGTACGACCTTCTCGAAGCCATGCCTGACACCACCTAACCGCGGTGTCTACACTTCTTTGCACTCTAACTGCAATTTCCCGAAAAGAAAATCTAGCTTCATGAAGTCCCACTATACGACCCCTATCAAACTCACTAAGTTGACGAAATCGTACAGATCTCCTTACCCTACGCATCGTAACAAATCGTAAAGAATGTCAAGAACCAAAATCCGCAAAATTTGGATCTTTACTACGGCTGCAATATTCATTTTTGGATTGTTAGTGGATTTCAAAAAAAGCAGTATACAAACCGGAACCTTCAACTGATAAGGCTGAAAATTTTATCAATTGTTCACTTCAGTAAAATAAATATATTCACCAAATTTTATTAAAATAAAATGATTTAAAATGGGTGTTCAGACATTTTTTTTCTGTACCTTCCAGCAGATATTTCGATAAACTATGACGTACTGAAAGAAGTGTTTGGTTTAAACTATATTATAAAATTATACACATTTTTATTATGATACAGATTTAATGCAATAATATGAAGTTATTTTCATTTTGATACAGATGTTCCAGCCAATACAGTCTATACAGAAAGGACAAGGTTAAGTAGATTTCATAGACGTACCAAAATATATTTTAAGAGGGTATACCGTAAGGTACATTTTGTATTGATCGAATGAGTTGCAGCTATGCTAAAGAATATACGATTTAGGTCAGAGGTAACGGGATGTACTAATTTTAATAAAAAAAGTGATAGAGGTACATAAATTTTAATAAGTTTGATAAAGAAAGGCAACACAGTTAATTTACAATAGAAAACAAACCAATCTGTAACAATAATTATTTTATATATTTTTGTTCTTTTTGTAAGAAGATTAATTCAAACTTTGAATATTGTCACAAATAAATTACAAAGAAATATATTTTTTAAAAATTAATTAATGTCAAGATAACAAGATATTGTTACAATTTTTATTAAATTCAAAGAAGCAAAATGAATATTTTTTATTTGTATTACTCCTATATGTAGTGTTTGGGGAATTTTTCTCAGGAATTTTAAATGGCAATTCGATTATTGAAAGGGATTTTCCAAACAATCCAGCTTTCTTAGAAACATTATCGGGAATATTATTATTAAAGAAAGTAGGTAAATTAAATCAGTACTTAGTATTAGTTCTTTGAGTAAAGTTGTATGAAGTTGTATGGTTTTCATAATATTGTAAACAGTTGGAATATATTTAAAACATTTGTTGAATGTTAATTGTGCATAAGCCAAGGACCATCTAAACGACCAAAAACAGGTCCATTATCTTTAAATGAAAAAAACTCAGATATTGAATTGTTATATATCATTGAAAAACAAGAATCCAAGTGCAAGTGTTGATGATATTGTGGAATTAACGGCTGCTATGTTGTGTGTTGCTAAATCAACAAATTATAGATTACTAAAAGAAAGCAAGAATGGAACTCTTCAACCCCCTAAAACTCCTTCAGGCCGAAAACCAATTGGGATCGATGAGTCATTAAAACAAAGACTAAGGCGTAAAGTCCATGGTTTTTACTTACAAAAGGAAATTCCAACACTTGACAAAATTATGACATCAGTGCAAGAAGATACGGACTATACAAAATTCTCCAGAATGACATTATGCAAACTTTTGAAAGTGGGTTTCAGATATACAAAACATAATAGAAAATCTCTCTTGATAGATAAACCGGAAATAGTTTTTGGAGAAGAGACTATTTAAGAAGCATTTGACATGCCAGAGAACAAAATTTGAAAAATCTTCTACTTAGACGAAACATGGATAAATGCTGGATATACAGTTTCCAAATCTTGGCAAGATGAAAACATTAAAAGCGGAAGGCAGGCATTCGTGGAAGGTTTGTCGTTAGGTTTGCAGCCACCATCTGGAAAAGGAAAAAGACTTATCATTGTCCATGTTGGAAGTTCTGAAGGTTTTGTTTGTGGTGGATTATTAACTTTTATTTTAAAACGCACGGGGGACTATCACGAAGATATGAATGGGGATGTCTTCGAGGAATGTTTTGTTCAAATGTTGGATCTGATTCCAAAAGAGGCTGTTATTGTTATGGACAACGCAAGTTACCATTCACGGTTACGAGAAGCATTGCCCACAAGTCGTTGGCGTAAAGCAGAGCTTTTGGAGTGGCTTATTTCGAAAAATATTACGTTTCCAAAAGATCCACAAAGGAAAGAACTTTACAGAATTGCAAAAATGAACAAGAATAAATACAAAACCTACATTGTAGAAGACATGGCTTCTTCTCGTGGTATATCAGTTCTTCGACTTCCCCCTTATCATTGTGAACTTAATCCCATAGAATTAATATGGGCTCAGGTAAAGGGGAAAGTTGGAAAAACAAATACGGGGTCGATCTACCTGGTTTTTAGATTTACGGAAGAAATGTAATTTAAAGTAAGAGATTTATCAAAAATTTCATGGTGCTTCCTGTAAAGGTCTTGCATACTTAATTAGGGTTTATTACTCCTCGTACTTTTTGTACATACTATAAATAATTATTATTACTTCTCAAGAAGATTTTAATTGAAATCGGTGATAGTTAAGAATTTATTCTAAGGGCCACAGCTGAGGTTAACGACATATTAACTGATAAAAGAATATTTCTTATACATAATATAAAATATACAATCTTCTTGTTCAAGGTACGGGTTTAAATAAACTATAGTAAATGATTTTAACACAAAAAAATTGTATGCAACTTTCAAGTTATTTTATTGGTATTATTAAGTTGGTTTTTTATTAAGAATAATAAAAAACTCTTCGTTTCAACGTAACTTCAAGTTTATTTGAAAAATTTTAAATCACAATGACGGCCGTTTCGCTAAGAAGCATCGTCAGATTGACATTTAAGTTACATTTTGTTTGTTTGTAGCTAGGTACCTGATGTTTAGGTAGTATTAAGGTTAGACCAAGTATGGAAGTAATAAGACATAACAATATTAAAGCCTAGATGTTAATAGCCCTAAGGGATTATCCTGGATGTATTTCCCTCTAAGATCAGTATAACTGTGCAATGATATAGAAAAACCAGGAAAAAACTATATCATGCTGATCTTTACAATAACTTAATATATTTGTGTTTTACAATTATGTCTTATATATTAAAGATTTGTTTTGAGATAAATATTGGTTTTCTTTATTTTTTTTTTAAATTTAGTTACTTTCTAATTATTTAAATAACCTTATACAAATTATTATTTGTCTTTGCCCACACGAGTTTATACGAAAGTGACATAAATTTATAAACAATGTATTTTAAAAATGAAAAAAAAATTGATATAAGAATAAATTTAAAATTTCCTTTAAAATCTAACTAATAATAAAGATTGATTCCGTTCACCAGAAGACGCAGAAGCCGCTCTTGCTCTGAACTATATCAAAACAAAATTTTCCAAGGAGGTAAAATATCTAGAATTAATACCGGATCAAAAACTTACTGGAAACAATCATGCAGAAAAATCTTACCTACAGCCTTGGAAGAAAGTTGAACTTGCCGCAGGATACATGGGGGTTAAGACCGAAAATGATCTTCTCTTCATGCTAAATGACAACAAACAACTGCATGTGCTAAGTTGCAACGCCTGGCTTTTCTGGTGTTGGAAAATGCTAGTGTTTATTTATTTTAAAAATGTAAGTTTTTCAAAGGTATCATCAAGATTTTGTATATTTTTAATTTCGAAACCAACTCCGAACCTTGAGGGGTACTAAATCACCGGTTAGGTGATTTTCTCAGCGCCGGCTAATCAAGGTAAAAATTCCACTGTTTTCCAAACAAATTGCCGAAATTGCAGATATTAAATAACACAAAAGTAACTAAATTATATAAACGTATTCTTTTATTTCTTCTAACAGTAGTAATACCTTGATGCAGTTTAAACAATAACAATGGTAGTTATTTTAGAGACAAGGCACTAATTGGAGGCAAAAACTCAAAGCAATAAAATATCCTTGGCGTTAAGTAGAAATCGTTTATCACCTATTAGCACTATTTTAGTAAATAAGAGCTTTTTACTCCCATTTAACAGAAAATAGTTTGATTGAAATAAAAATAAACATGGTTTAAAATTGAATTCGAGGGGGCGAGGAGGCTTTATCGAGAAGTGAAAATTTCCTTTATGAAGAATATAGGTTGGAAAAAAATGTCCACTATTTTATTAGAAAACTTAAATTTTAAGTGAATGACATTAAATATGATAAATAAAAATATGAAACGATATATGCTGACAAAATAGCTTGCGAATCGAGTAAGTTATACAGAAAAAGAAAAAAAAAATCACCAAATTCAAATGAAGGTTCGAGAGACTAAAGGATGACAGCGAAATAAAAGACTACATAAGTAGTACATAAGTAGATGATAATGATAAATTGACAACAATCACAAAATTTTAAAATAGGGGCTGCGGTACCTAATTCCTACCTACTTATTTGACTGAAATATAATCTTCCACTTTTTTATTCTTTTAATTAATTGCTAATAGTTCATATACTAAGACATACTTAATAAAACTGGCAAGTTATTTATTATTTTAAAAATATTCCTTCATACAGAAATTGCTTTAAGAGCTTTGTTCGCATTGTACAAATTGGCATCAGCGCACCAACAGCGAAGGTGGAAGAAGGTAAATAGACATCCTACCCGCTTGCGCAAGGTTGTATTTATTCAGGGCTGCTATTTTGGTAGCTATGCGAAACCGATCCGTGTGCGGAAAATCACAGCTTTCGATTGAAATACCATAAACTGGATTTTGGAACAATCGAAAGTCGGTCGTCCACGAATATTGTTAAACGAATTACATCGCATGGGTTAAGTCAAACGAATTGTTGAATTCGCATTCGAATTGATAATTTGTTGACATTATAATAGTTTAATAGTGTGTGTTTTGTGACATTTTTCCGTTGTATTTATTGTGCTGTAGTCGTAGTCGTTTATTGTTTATTATTACTTTATTACTTATTTATTTGGTTTTGGGTCTCTGGATTTCCTAATTATATTGGTGTGAAATATCGTTTGACAATAATGTTTAATAATTTTCATTTGGCTGCAATAGGTGCTTTAGAGGAAGCTTAAATAGTAAAAACAGACCACTTAGAAGGAGGCTTCCTCAAACTCAAAATCCTTTGAATGATTTAAGCGATATTGGTTTTGTAAAACAATATCGTCTTAATAAAGAATTAACAGAAAATCTAATAGATATGGTAACACCCTATATTGTAGAACCGCTAAGAAGGGATATGGAATGAGTATTGCAAGAAAGGTTCATTTATTAAAACTAATACTTATCCATTAGAATTTATTTATATTTTTTTGCAAGTGCGGATATTGGCAGAAACTTACACCATTATGTAATACCACAACCAAAAAATAAAGAAATATTTTTTAATAAATATAATATATAATAAAATAAATAATAAAACTTGAAAAATAAGGAGTTTAAGGAAGTAGTTTAAGGAACAAGATATTTATTTTTAGTTGTGGCAAAACTGTTACATTGCTGTGTTGCCACTTTTGTATTCGAATTACAATTGAACGAATCGAAACTGTACTCGCATGCAGTTCGAAAAATACGCAATTTGAAAGTTAATCGAAAACCTTCCGCATTCGAATGCTCGCATGCGAATTTATTCGCATGAATACCAAAATAGCAGCCCAGGTACGTTTCTGGAGCTGTGTTTTGTAATTTTAGTATTTTTTCTGTTTTATCTAAAATAATATAATAACTAATGATATATAAAAAACACAAAACTAAAACATCAACCAACGTAAATAAACCAATAGGAACTTTATTCTTATGAAGAATTTTTGCCAGGGGTAATCTGTTTAAGTTTCTTGTCTCAGGAGACCTATTATAAGTCAAAGCATACATAATAAAAATAATATTGCAGACAGAATATGTTTTATATCAAAATACAAGTCATAGATTTGATTAATAAATTACTTTATTTATAATATCAAAACCGCTGTTGCCACGTTTAAAAAACAGCTTTTTAAAGATTGACGGTGTTGTTGCGTCTACTTTGAAATTACATATGACAACGGAATATATACTTTTATACTACTGATAATTACTTACAAAATTATATCATATTTTTTGACATAGACATTGCTTGATTATAATTTAAAACATAATATATTTATTAATTTATTTAACATAAACACTACTCTACGGGAGAACCCCAATTACAGAGTAGGGAAATACAAAGTAATAAAAAAATAATATAACATTATTTAACTAAACTACATATACTATCTTTGGAAATTAATGCCTAATCTAATGAATATGGAACAAGAAAATATATCAATTTCGTTATTCACGACGTTAACCACATTACAAATGGAGTAAAGCGAAGAATGCTGCAGAATGTTGGAACTAAATTTTATATAAAACGTAAATAGCAGTGGCCCCAATATAAAACCTTGCGGAACTCCAAAAGTTGCGGTGTATATATTAGATTTAAATCCGTTAATTTATACAAAATACATACAAAGCTTTATTACGAAATCAGACAAACCATACATGTTTAAATAAACCATGATCTAATCTATCAAAAGCATTTGGAAGATGTGTATAGATAATATCCGTTTGAATCTTGCAATCTATGGAATCGGCAACGTTTTGAGTCAGCAAATGTTATGAACATGTTGACACAAAGCTCTTTCCAATAAAACTTCAAATAATTTAAAAAGGTAAAAATAATGGATATAAGTCTGTAGTTAGACATTTCAGATTTGACCCCTTTCTTAAACACAGGGCATACTTTAAATGTCTTCCAAATAGTTAATACTCAAGTCAAGTCAAGAAGTTTTTTGTAATAATTAAAGACAGTTATGTTACAATAATGTCTTATCTATATATAAAATGAAGACTCAATCAAAGTAAACAGTTTAATAGTGGAGAACTTTCAAGATTTATTTGTTCATTAACTACTTTAAACTGTTGATATGCTAGATGTCTTTTAATTTCAAGTTCTTTTAGAAAACCTAAATTTTGTTTTTTATCACAAATGTGTAGTATATGAATGTCATTGGATGAGTTTGGATGTTCCAGTAGGTGTTTTGCATAGTTCGACTTATCTGGTTATTGTAATCTATATGCTCTTAAGTGTTCATTAAATCTTACTTCAAAATTTCTTTGTGTTTGACCTATATATACTGCATTACATTTTGGACAACTAATTTTGTAAACACCAGATTTTCTAAAATTTGGTAATTTTGTTTTCACATTTAACAATTTTGTTCCACTATTATTTTGTGTTTTAAATGATATTAATGCTGATGTTGCCGAAGATATTATTTTTGAAATTGCATTGGAAATATTTCCACAATATGTAATACTTTTATAGCTTTTAATTTCTTTAGTTTGTTTTGGAAATATTAGTTCTAGTGACACTTTTTGTTCTTTCTTATTAATTAATTTATTTATCAAATGTATTGGATAGCCATTAGATGTAGCTATTTGTTTTATAATCTCAATTTCTTTATTAAAATTATTTTTGTTCATTGGAATTGAAAATGCTCTATGTATCATGGAATTATAAGTACCTAGTTACAAACAAACAAAACGTAATTTCAATATGTCAATCTGACGATGCTAGTTATTAGCGAAACAGCTGTAATTGAATTTTAAAGTGAATTTTTCGAATAAATAGTGGAAGTTCAGTTTAACCGTTCAGTAATTTATTGTTCTTAGGAAATTTCTCTATTAGCAGAACAAAAAGTTGTTCAAATATAGAGTACATGAAACAAAACGAAAATATGCTCTCTGTATTCTCAACATTCTCCCATCTTTTGCAATGTTTTATTGCAAAACATCATGACTGAAAACCATATATAATTGTGGAGATTTGACGACTCGTCCATATCGCGTTGATTAAGTGGGCTTCTTTTTTATCTTTTGACATTAACATTCGCAAATAAAATCTTATAATTATTGTAGTAAAATATTTAGATAGTGTTTCTCATTCATGGACTGACAAAAAAAAATGGTCCTATTATTCTATTCTGTTTATTATGATCACACAATCATATTGAAAAAGTATTCGTTTAGTAACTAAAGGATTCAATGAGAGAGTCAACATTTATTAATAAAACAATTCGTAAGTTGGTCGGTATAAAAGCTACATAGATAACGTCGCAGGTACACATTGAAAGCGGAAAACTGGCGTTGGAAATCAATAAATCAATCAAGGGAGGCGCTGACAGTGGCACGTGCTGGTCGTGCGGCCAAACAACGTCTGTTAGTTTCTAAACAATCGGTTTTATGCATGCAAAAGGCATCATTCAGGTGGTTCCCCTGACTAGAATTGTTTATTAGAATACCCTACGCATTATCCATCAAAAAGGGTCAAGTAAATATTATATCATCAGAGGACAATATTCACTTGTATATCGATTTATATGTTTTAATAATAGGATGCTATTTGATGTATTTAGTGCACGCTCTAGCTTCTTTTTATTGTTTGGCAATGACTTGGTTTTTACTGAAACTCTACAATGAATGTTTCACGTGATGGGAAATGAAAGTTGTCAGCTTTGATCATTGATATGTTGCGAGTGCAGTCTTGACATTAGAAATATATCAGTTACATTTCAGCTGAAATTTTTAAATGAAATAAAATACAGAATTGCTTTAGAATGTTCGGAATTTTAAATTTAACTATATAATAATAGTAGTAGATCCAATACTAAATCGACCTTTACCGGGCTGATAATAGAATGATACGTACAGTCGGCTCTAGAATAGCATATACATGTTAAATGTGAATTTCGTTTACCTACCGAAGTTATAAAAACGCCCTTCTTAAACTACAAAGGAATGGCAATTTTTAAAACGCCTACATTAATGGTTTTGGGGTATTAAGTTTATTTACAAGGGTCGGTCATGTCCCGAATAAATAGGTTTTTTTCGCATTTTTGCACTGATATAGTAAAAATAAGGGATTTTAATCCCAAACAAACATTTATTATCGAGGGTTCGAAACTAAGTGAAGATGTGGGCGTGGACAACTGTTTAACTGAATTCAAATTTATTATTATTTAAACCGTGATTGGTTATACAGAATAAATAGGCTGTCTATTCAATGTAAGCGATTTGAGTTTGAAAATGTATATGCTATTCTGAAGCCGATAGTACCTATTTTATAATAAATGTAGTCTATTATAAAATATATTAAAAATGGGTTAAGATGGAAAAATCTTGGACAGAAAGTTTTTATTTTTTTATTTTTTTTTTATTAGCTTTGCATCGACCGCAGAGGGTCATTAGCACTACAGTAATAATATAACAGAGTAATAATATAACAATAATTAAATTTTGGTTACTGATATTGATTTTAAGAAATTTAGGACATTACAATTACTAATATTACAGTCTTTTAATATTTCTTTCATCGTGTTTGGAAGATGATGTTGTTGTCTTTCTAGGGTATAAAGAGGACATTTGATTAAAATGTGTTTCACTGAAATTTTAGTATCGCAAACAAAGCACTTTGGTTCCTCTTCTCTTTTTAACAGGTATTCGTGGGTAGTAGCGGTGTGTCCTAATCTGAGTCGTGATAAGATAACTTTCTGACGTCGGTTTATAGGCCAGAAAGTCCATGGGATCACTGAAGTTTTATTTCATGGAGTTTTTCGTTGGTTTTAGTCTATTATAAAATATATTAAAAATGGGTTAAGATGAAAAAATCTGGGACAGAATATTTTTATTTGTTTTTTGATAAATCATTTTTCATAAAATTTTGCAACATTAAGATTATATTAAAACTTTACACTACGCTTTAAGTATGAAACATATAGAATGTGCCGACATAGGCACATGTCCTTTATTTATCTGTAAACAGGCTATAATATTGCGCATGTGGGCGTGACTTTCGTGACACTGTGAGTAAATATTCCATTTTGTATGTGTTTTTGTTTACATGTGCTTAATACAATTATTCGAAATTTAAAGTTTGTAGCGTTTAAAAAATGAGGTGTGCAGTCTATGGTTGTGCTGTTGACAATCATTGCAAGGGTTTTGTGGTACGAAGTTTTTTAACTTTATAAAAGACAATGAAATTCATAGTTTTTTGGAAATTTGCTCCAAAGATTTTACTGAGAACGATTGTAAACACATTTTGAAGCATTATTTGCTGGGATATCTTTTTCTTCACTTGCCATACCCTGTACAGAGTGTCCTTCAGAGACTGCAACACTAATATCAAAATTCTTTTTAAATTTAAAGACATTACAAAGTAAATTTATCTTGATTGTGTTAACCTCTACTTTTTGTTCATCTTACTAAGAACAATAAATAACTGAACAGTTCAACTAAACTTCCACTATTTATTCGAAAAATTCGCTTTAAAATTCAATTACAGCTGTTTCGCTATAACTAGCATCGTCAGATTGACATATTGTAATTTCATACAAAAGGTACTGTTTTCAGATGAAGCAACTTTTATGCAGAATGATCACATAAATCGCCAGACATGTCGATATTGGGCAAGTGAAAATCCACATTGGATGCAAGAGTATTGGACACAATATCCCGAGAAGGTGAATGTTTGGGCCCGAATTATAAACAATCAAATTGTAGGGCCATATTTTTTTGAGGAAAACCTAACTGCTGCTAGTTATCTGGAATTTCTTCAAAATTATCTGTTGCCACAGCTAAATCAGCTATTTCCAAATAGAAATGATTTATGGTACCAACAGGATGGGGCACCCCCACACTATGGCGTTGAGGTACGAATAACGTTTTCCCAAGAAGGTGTATAGGTAGAATGGGGCCTATCGAATGACCACCAAGGTCTCCAGATTTGATTCCATTAAACTTTTTTTTGTGGGAATGTTTAAAGAGCAGAGTATATCAAAATCGACCGAATAATGTAGAAGAGTTGAAGGAGCGAATCCGAATGGAAATTGCACAAATAAAACCTGAAGTCCTCGAAAACGTTAGGAAAGAATTTACTGCTCGCCTTTCTCATTGTATCGTTGCTGAAGGTCGGCAATTTGAACATTTGTTCTAATTTAATTGTATTTAAGTAATCATTTATTCTAAGTTAATTGTATTAATAAACCAACAGTTTTGGTTAACACTGTAGAAAAAAAATTCAAATGATTACATTGTTGCAAAGGCAATAAGGAGACCTTTCAAATGAGCTGTCACGTGACCTCGGTTTGTATTTAAAAAATCGTCGATGACGTCATTACGCCATCATTAATGACGTAATGTTCAACACATCTATAGCAGTTGATGGCTATTCAAAAATTAAAATTGACGTGTTTTAAGATTTTTTTAAAACTAAAATGTTGAATCTGGAACCGTTGGCGAAACTGATACCGAAAACCCTTTACACTACAACTACACCAACACACACTTTTATCTGCCTGACGCGCGTTTCGATAACCAAGTTATCTTCTTCAGGTTTCTGAAATAATGAATTTATTCATACATTTGCGTCATACTGTATAATACAGTTATTAGTTGTGATAGTATCAAACAACTTCTGTTGGTATTATATTTATTAGATTTTTATTTAAGTTTAAGGCGACTCACTATGTATAACAAACAATTTATACAAACCCTTAATATATTATACACTAAAAAACTTCTTCATAAATTATTCCATATATTGGTGAAAGTTTATTTCATAGTATTAAGACAAACAAACATACTAAGAGGAGGACTTTATTTGATAATGTTTATCATAATATTCATAATTAATATTCATAACGGTTTTGTAAGTAATTATCCTAGGTTAATAAAAGAGCTTTTTGGCTTGGTTAACATATCACAATTAATTATTATACCATTTTTAGATTTGGGTATAAACTTACTAACTAAAATATTGTTTAATGCATTACTTTAATTCAATTAAATATATTTTGTTTTTAAATTCTTACTTTTTACTTTGTACCATTGTTTTATTTTAGAATTTCCTTTTTGTAAAGGCAATTTAAGAAATATTTTTCAAAGCATAAAGGTACGAATGGTTACCTAGGTATTTCCCTCATGCTGCGGAGTTTATTGGGGCGGCATTACAAAGGAAAATTTCCACCGGTATTGGTACAGGAATGCAATACTTTCGAAACAGCGTTGCAGCTCTACTCGAAAATTCAGAAAAAAACTCTTGAAAGCTTATATATCAGTTTGACGTGCTGGTACGTGGTAGAATTTTTCAAGTACAATATTTAATGGATTTTTTATGAGTAATTTAGTAAGGGCTTTAAAAGAATGAACAGTTATAAATACTACAGCAAACAAATTATATGTGTACTTACATTATTTGAAATTAGATGTGAAACGTTGCTTCTTTGTTTTATTACTTAGTGACGACCAACTTGAGAGCATAAAAAATAATTTTTTGAATAACGTAGGTACAAAGGTTTTCATTTACTAAATTATTTAATATACTGAAATACTAATAAGCTATAACTAAATAAAATTTACTAATTAACTTAATATTTTTTATATTATATTTGTATTTCCATACATTCGACAAGCGATACAAGCTACGATAAGTGCATCCATGTGAGTAGAGAGTAACTCTGCTTTAATCGGGTGTTTATGCGACAGTCGCAGTCAGAGTAGAGATGTGTAAGTCTGAAGAAGAAGAAGAAGATTTACTATTAACATCAAATGCTGTAAAGTATTATTAAGCAGGAGGTATAGAATGTGAGTTTAGTACACATACTATCAACAAGAAATTCCACAAAATTTGTTCACTCAGCTTGTCCAACACAATACTGATATGATGATTTTTATTAGCCTTTTACGGAGGTCTCATAAATATTTGAAATTAATTTTCCCACATCCATACCGTCGTACCCTCGATACTACTATTTTTTCGGGCTAAGATGGGAAATTCATGTTTCCAGAACCCAACAGTGTTGGACTCATCCCCAAGAGGACGCCTACCAACCAACCCTACCTCAAAGCTCCCCGTTACCCTCGCCTCGGAATCACTACCCTAGCATCCTTCATACTCCCCCTTCCCCTAATCATAATCTCCACTGCCTCGCTTAGCTCCATCCATTCTTTTTCCCATCTCCATCATGTTCTCCCAATAGACTGCCTCTTCAATTTTCCTCTGCCTTAACACTTTCTCGTTCTTCCAGCATCTAAACACGTATCCCTCATCATCCTCCACCTCACGAGCACCTGGGTCAAGAAGTAGTTCACCTCCCCAAACTTCCGGTGCAACTGGAATCGCCCTAGTCATTAAGCCCAAAGAGTATGACCACCACAGTACAGCTGCTGCTATTGCACCCACTGTCCTGTACCCCTGCACCACCCTCAACAGAATTCCTCTCTGCACCTTCTGTTGTGGCCTTATCCTCGCATGGATCCCCGCTCTTTCACCCCACACTTCCGCTCCATAAAGCATACTCTGCTCAATCGTCTAACCAAAAACTCTCCTCTTCCATTCTCCCAGACCTTTCATATTACACATCAGTCTCTCCAGCCATGCTGCTCGTAATTTCGCCTCGATACCATCTGAGAAAAAGAGCTGAACATTTATCGCCGCTCTTATCGATGGTCGGGACCCTAGATCGATTTATGGCACAGCTCCAACATACATATTTCCATTTGTAAACACGCCACTTCAACATAAACGTACCCTTATTTTCAGGGGTTTTCTTGTTCATTATAAATGTTTTAACTATAGTTAAAACTATAGTTAGTGGTCAATGTAAATTATCTGAATAAGACAATTAGTCTAAACTGGATTGTACAGGTTCTACTGAAAAAAGATTTTCTTTGTTTGACCCCTCTCTAATCCTACTGATCCAATTCTAAGCTCCATGATATGGAGAGAGCCTGAAAATCACAGTGATGGCTGTTAATTTTGCTCTTGTTAGTGCAATGTTTTAATTTAAAACCAGAAGGGCATTTCATACTCAACCAACATACCTTCGGCTATTGCTCGTGATGCTCATGGACCCGGTTTACCTATTCTTTCATCACCTGATACCCTGGGCAATGTTCTAGATTATTTAAACTAAACATCAAAACGTAACAGCTATAGTGATAATAGATACATCCAGAGTGATCCTTAACTTTTGTCTCAATCTCTTAAACAGTTTAGTATGAGATCTGGGACCCCCTAAGGATTTTAAACGATTTTAGGGACGACACATGCTTGTTTTCTCCGGTATTTTGTTTTACCGATGTGACTTCTATATGTTAAATTTTAATTTCTCGTACACCAAAACTAAGGAAAACATTTTTTTTATTAAAGTTTGCTTTTGTAGAAATTAAACCAGTCTTCCAATTTTAAATTACTACCAGAAAAGTTTTGGCTGGATCTTTTTATTTAAGATTTATGATACATAATAGCAAATAAAAGTAAAATAATAAGAAAAGTGAAAATATTTTTTAATTTCTTTTATATTCGAATAATGTTTCACGCATTAAACCCCAAATGTAGTCTCCCATTATATTTCCTTGTACAACCCATAGTATCGTCCTTCAAAGTGCATCATATTTTGATGAAACCAATCTTTTTGTTCGCTGGTTCCTTAGAGTAGGCACCCATGTTATCTTTAAATTCGTCTAGATGATAATATAGCAATAAAATTTATGAAATATTTTGCACACTATAGATTTTGCAGTATGATTATAATGAATTCTCTATAGCTGTAATCATTTTCTTCATTATTTTTTTTAGGAATAGCTTAATTAAGCCTAATTTTATAAATAATGTTGATAATGTACTGAATTTCCTTCATTGTCCCATCAGCAAAGATGAAGTTGCAAGTTTACATTCACTACTTTGTCTCTCACAAATAATAATACACTTTACTTTGGGGTTAATCAAAATACTGTCATATTTTGTTTGTGAAATATAATAAATATGTAAATAAAAGAAATTTAACCATGTTATTGTTTTAGGCTTTCTTGGAAACAAAAAAGACCCAAACTACATAACCTATTTACTTACTGTATTGTTACAAAACTACAAAATGTTGTTATGCAACATAATTTTAAAAGTTGATCTTAACTCAAATCTGCAATGCTTTCCAGAAAATTTTGATTGTAATTGATGAACGGCTAGAACGTGTCCAACAAGATATAAAAGAAATGGAACGCAGACACCAAGGTCGATTGAATGTTAGCACGATGGTAGACTGCTGTTGGAAGTTAGAAAGGAAAAACAATAACATAACAATAACAAAAGAGTAGCAAAAGGAGAATGGAAAACTTATAATACATTTGCAATATTTGTTTATGTTATCAATCTCCGCATATTAAAATAGTGGTCAATAACCAATGAAAATGTATTTTTCCTACGACCACATATGAAAGTGCTAGGTTGCACACTTATTTGTACTTAAGAAAGTAGCTCATATAAATACACGTATTGAAAAGTACAGTAAATGTCAAATTAATACTATTATAAATATAAATGTATGAGTTGCATTATCTATGCAACCAAAAATACACTTACCTAGGTACCTATAAGTGCAATAGGGGTGATTGGCGCATACAACAGGAGTAATACGTAAATGAAAATGTTCAAAATAGGTACTTCACTAACACATAACATTTCTCAAGTTCCAATTAATTTCACCAACTGACCATTTTACTTTTAATTTTTATAGATCCCACAAAAAAATTAATATGTCATTTAGCTGATAAAGAATTTTTATGTGAATTCCTGAGAAAGGTGGTTATTATTATTTGATTTTAATTAACTATATTTCCATGCAATATCTAAACTCGTTTATCCTAATTTTTAACATGACTAACAATTAAAATAAATTTTATAAATAAATTTAAAATATTTATTATTATAAGAAATATTGGGGTCGTAGGAAAAATCGTGTACACAACGCGTTGGAAAGTGTATTTCTTGCACTCGTTACGTTTCCGCACTCGCCACTACGCCACTACTAAACTTCACTCGTGCGTAATACTTCACTTTCCACACTCGTTATGTAATATACTATAGATAATCCACTGACAAAATGTTATATTTCAAAAGTGACAACTTCTGTCAAAAAGTCCCTGTCCAAAACATGGTGACTCTAACATCTCCCTCTTTTGAAATGTTCACCAAAATTTTCCAATTTTTTTGGTCTTGGTCTCTGAATCAGGAAATTCCCAATATTATTGACTGATTCATCTAACTCTTCAGGCTGATCTGACTGTTCAGAATGATCCTGACTTCTACTGTTCTCTTCTTGACTAGAACCATTTCCTTGTGATGAATCAATCAAATTAGTTTCAGACGATTTTCTCTTAGAAGTAACATCGAACTTATCCAATAATATATCAATTGTGAGCTCATTTTGTTCTTGACGATAATCTTCTTCAGTACTGACAAATCTTGATTTGAGTTGGTTTGCATGGGATTCTTCTAGAAACACATTCTACATAACATGTCCGATGCATTCGATGATTTTACCTGGAACCCACTTAACATTGTCGTGTGAATGGATTTTTGCAAAAACCACTTGACCAACATCGAAATATCTTTTCTTCGCTCCATTAAGAGGAATACATACCCTGTCCGTAGAATCGGTGTCGGAAGCACCCACAAAGTTCGAACAGAGATAAGCCGAGATATTTTAAATGCTGACGTAGATTACAAATCATAAGTCGACGTATATTAAATCTTCCATGGGCTAGAATTTTGGGTGGGTAGGTAATTAGAGATGGGCTTAGGTACGGGCGGCATACACATATTAAATTCGTAATATATAAAAAAAAGTAGGTATAATTCTATTTCTGGGAAAGAAATCATTATTACTAATTAAAAATCGATAAATAGACCTAGAAAAATAAAAAACTGTGACAATATGGCAATGTTTTTTATGTATGATAATCCAGGAATTTTGTTTTACGTGTCTTCAATTATTCATCCCGTATTCCGTTTGAATATAATAGAGGGGAAGAATTATTGTGATAAGAAAAAAATTGGTTTGATTGATTTTTACGTTGTGGAGATACCTGACCGAAAAATATTTGTTTGCGGAACCATTTTTGGATGTCAGTGTGAAGTAAATTTGTTAACACTGTCCAGAAAAAACGGCTAAAGGGATTTTAAAGAAATTTTTACTATGACTGTGACAAGTGACAAGGGATATTTAATGGGATTTTACCATTTAGAAAATTCATAAGACTAAGAAAACTAATTGAAATAAAATTTAATATATACGTGAACAAAAAAAACCTTTTTAATCACATTTACATACCCCCTTTTATTTGAAATAAAAATCAAACGCCGTTATTTTCCGATCGGTTGTTTTGAAAATTTGAGTCGTTTCTTTCTAAATTTTTATATTTAATAAAATTACAGTATGTTTTAATTTCCTTTTACATTTTTATAAATTTAACGAAATTAAATGAACATTTAGGACTTAATATTTATTACCTATCTCTTTTTAAATATATTTTATAAGTAGATTTGTCATCGTACAAAAGAATTTTGAATATTAAATATGATATTAGCCTAAATTCATGGAATATTTAATCAAAACCAAATTAATTGCTATCAATCCGCAATTTTCTTATTTACCTTTAGAATAACCATACTTTATAGAAATTTAATCTTAGTAGGTACATAATAATCTTTATTGCTTGATAAATAATAAAAGGGAATTAAAATTCTTTGAAATAACTATAAATCCAGAAAAACCTTTTTATCTGTAGGTAGCTACCTAATAATTATTATTCCATAAATAACCGAAAATTGGTGAATTTATTTTATTCTTGTGTCAGTTGGCTGCTATTTCCTATAACTCGAAAGATACCTACCTTCAACAAATAATAAATGCATTTCAAGAAACTACCGGAGATTACACAAAAAAATTTTTAGCAAGAAGAAAACTCAAGCGACAAAGAACTCAAAATTTTAAATGTAAACGGGGATATAAACCAAAATTAATTATTTTAGTTGCCGATGAAGATTATGGGGCAGTGCAAGATGAAGTAAGTGAGGAAGAACTAAATGCTAGAAAAGAAAAGCTCCAGAATATATTAAAAAAAAACAATGACAGATAAAATTAGTATAGAAATAGCTACAAGAGGACAACATTTAAATCCGTTATGGCATCAAGTAGGTACGACAGTATAGACTAACTGCATCTAATTTTGGAACTATCTGTAGATTGCGAGAAATGACAAATCGTCTTACAGAGGTTTTACAGGTAACAGAGCTACACGATATGGTCAGGACAATGAAGCAGAAGCAACAGCAATTCGTGCATTTGAGGAACTGACAGGTTTAAATGTTGCACCTTGTGGCTTATTCTTTGGAACTGGAGAGGAATATTTTCTAGGGGCAAGTCCAGATGGCGTGATTAAAGATGACAATAATTTCACTATTAATGTTAAATGTCCCTTGGTCCTAAAAAGCTGCTCAATAGAACAAGGAGTAGCTGAAAAAAAATTTAATTTCTTGCGTATGATGAGGATGGTTTTTTGTATTTAAAACACACTCATCCGTATTATTATCAAATACAAGGGCAGCCACATCTTTCAGGCAAGGAATATTGCTATTTCATTGTCTGATCTCCTTTAGGGCCGATACATGCTGAACAAATAAGCATGTGTTTTGGAAAAATAAAATGTTTCCTAAATGAAAGTGTTTTTATTATAATGCTTATTTAAAAGAAATAATAAAAGATGTTATATAACCTTTATGTTGTTTTTAAAATTCCTTATCTTAAAAAATATCTAGCAAACTCAACCGGTTAAAATATCTCATAAAAACAAGTGTTCGGTGTTTTTGGCATTTTGTTTAGCGAAGCACTTAATATGAAGCAAAAGTAACCATTAACGTTTTTTACAATGAAGCTCCGGCTCTTAGTTACTTAATAAATCAAAAAAATATACTTCGTAACTACAGAATAATATCCCTATTTTATTATCTAATTTCTCTCTACTATAAGTTATATTGTTAAACGATAATTCAGTAAACCGGTACTTAGATTAACTGATAAGGTTTAAATACCTAAGCTTGGTTGCGACATTAAAAATTGCTTTCAACAAAGTTGATATAAAATGTCTTTCAACCCTATAAGAATATCAACATTAAGGTTTTTACGTAAATGCTAAAAGAAACAACACCTAAATCCATAAAGAACTTTTAATAAAATATAAATGCCAATTATATCATATACTCTTCATACTTTTTATATTTTTACCTTTTAAAACCTTCTATATTAATTAAATAATGATTACTTTTAAAATGCAAAAGAAATACCTACTTTAAACAGCGCGTGTTGAAAACAGCGTATTTATTACCTATTGAAGCTATTTTACCAAATCTTTATTCAGTCGTACTAACCGTTACTTACAGTAACTAACACAAGTAACAGAGTTTACTGTTACCACCTCTATACATGTTAGTAGTTCCGTTTTCACAGAATTTAGAAGAGGGCGCTATCAATCAGGAAAGAAACTTAAATGTTTGTTGTGCGCCCAAACGACTTAAGATAAATTCACGAAATTTTGGGAATGGTTACATCTAACTAATGTCTAAAAAGTTATGGGAGCGAATTTTTGAAAAATTAAAAATTGGAGTGTAAATAATTTTTTTCTCAGAAATTAGACTTTTTAAAAAAATCTGTTTCCATACTTTTTTTTAGAAGTATACATTAAATTAATTTCCAAATTTTCAAAACAATCGGTTGGTAAATAACGGCGTTTGACTTTTATTTCAAATAAACGAGGGTATGTATTCCTCTTAACAATATAGTGTCCCAAAACATCTTTGAAAACTTCTGGAAAAATGCCTTGTAAATCTGCTAAACCAAATTCTGACGGTATTTAGGAAAACAAAACAACTTTCCTGCAGATTGAATTAATCAGAAGTTCCATAGTCCAAATTCCTCGATCCAATCGACTCCCAATATATTCAACTCTTTGATTGATGTCACAAAGCATGTCTTCACTACCGGTTGTAAATGATCACCCAGTATCACCTGACAGCTTATTTTTCCAAATAAATCCACCTCTAGTCTGAAGGCATTGAACACAACTTCATTAATTTCAATGATTTCTGGTCCATGTATTTTCATCTATGATATGGTCAATAACTAATAAAAATGTATTTAGATAATCCACTGACAAAATGTTATATTTCAAAAGTGACAACTTCTGTCAAAAAGTCCCTGTCCAAAACATGGTGAGTCTAACAGTTTATCACAATTATATTTTTTTAGCTAGGCGTTTAATGTCATTTTTTCTTTAAAATTTAGTTTAAAATAATGTAAATACATAAAATATGATTAGTTTTTTCTACCTTTTGCAATTTGCAATTTTTGAAATCGGCAAAAAAACTACCAATTTTAATTTTTTTTGCAAACCTGTTCAATTAGTAATATCCCTCGCAAATTAACAATCAAAGTTACAAATTCCATTCAGAATAATATGTATCTGGAAACGAAAGTGAATTCAGAATGTTTGTGGTAAGAGTTAAAGCAGTGCATCAGCTCCGTTAGAAATGTACGGGTGAACAGGAGAAGCAGGAATGTAGAAAGCAGAATTGCGTGGTGGTTTCAGCCGTCACGGCCGGAAATCAAGAATAATGCGGACATGAAACTGCACTCGCGATCGACTCCCCGGGGATCACGAGCGATGGTAGAGAGTGATCATCCTTAGTAACTATATCGATTTTTAGGTAATTTTTAATATGATTTTTACAGCTTACAAGAATTTCCTATGGATAAGTACGTATAAAGGTATGAACAATAAATAGGAATTTAATGTTTATTTTTAGGAAACCCTATCCCTAAATATTTACTTTTTTTATTGTTTTTTACAATTTTATAAAAATGCACAATGTATTACCTAAAATATGAAACTTGTGACTTCTACGTCCTCAGAATGTGTTGAAAATTTGATTGGGAAGTGAACTATAAAAAAACACATTTAAATTTCCAACAATGTATGCCTTAAACAGCTTAACAGTGCAGTGAATTAAAGGTGAGGGATAATATGTAGCATGTATCAAGCTACTTATTATTTTTTAAGGTGTTGAGGAATTGTAGCCCAATGCCTAATTGTTACAAACTTAATTGATGAAAAGAAATATAATATAAAAATTAAAAATGCTCAAGTTAGAGCAACAATAGGAGAAGAAGAAAAAGATAAGAAGAGTTAAAAAATTGAAAGAATGCTTCAAGAAAATGCTTATTTAAAATAAAGCAGAATTAACAACATAGAAGATACTAATTAAAGAAGACCCTTAGAGTAAACGTAACAAAAATTTAGGAAATATACAAAACCTTCAAAAGCTGGCAGCGGATCCAGGAGAACTCTTCAAAAACGGTACTTAATGGTTAGTTTCCAAATTTGATATGTTTCAAAACAGCAATAACAGAGTTCCAGAAAATGGAAGTTTTCGTAAAAATCAACAATAAACAAGGATACTCAATAAAATATACAGAAATATTTCAAAACAGAAAAACTTAGGTAAAATTAATGCAGAAAAATGATCTAAATGAGAGTGCAGAGTTCAGCTAAAGAACCCTTCCTACATACCATCATCATATTGTAGTAGTTTATGTAGTATATATAAGTATAATCAAAATACCCCAATTACCCAAAAGGTGTGGGGGATCTGCACTTTATGAATGCACAAACTTAGTCCATTCTTTTTTATTTTTAGCTAGTGTCTTTGCTTTGTAAATGACCCCAGCAACATAGTTGTTGTACTTCCATAAACACACAGTGGTTTAATATTCAGCTCTTCCTTCTCTGATGTAATAATTCCTTAATCGGTCTTTTCTGGTCACTTCTTTGACTTTACTGAGGAATTTCATTTCTGTTGCTTGCAGTTCACTTTTCAGCTGCTGTGTCAAAACCCATGACTCACATCCGTATGTAAGTATTGGTCTGTAGATGTTCTTGTATATACTTTAATTTTTGTCTCTCTTGATATATACTTGTTCAGAGCCTGGTAGTCAGTATTGTGGGAAAACCCTGTCCGAATTATCTCTAAAGTCTCAAAGAACGTTAACTGAACCATTTTGGTTACTTGAGTTGTATACAGTTTTGTTATTTGAATGTTGCTATAAGAAAAATTATAAATAGTGTATTTTTGTTGTTTTTTTTTATATATATTTTGTCACATATTACCCATTATAATGCTAGTAACCAGAGTAAGTTATACTACAATATCGAATTAAAACAAAAATTTAAATACTTCTATAAGAATAATAAATCACAAATCAAGTTGGCACAACAGCAAGTTTCTTCACAATAAAATATCAAAACTTAAACGTACCTATAGATGATAATACAACAAAATATACTTTGGCATCATCAGCAGATGACCAAGTTGTTCTTTTTCAAGACATAATAGTATATTCTGTAACAAGGTTAGAATGAAAATTCGATGCGAGTGTAATTACAGCACCTGTAATTACAGGTGCTGTATATTCACACTCTAATTCTGGATCACTGGAAAAATTCATTATCTGTTTTATATTTTCGATTCGAAACGTGACAACAATCATTTTGACAGTTATCTTGCACTACATTGACAATCAACTGCGTTAAGACTAATGCTATTATGGCTAACCATTGGGAGGACATCACTATCACAAGAGAAAAAAAAATACATTTAAATTGCATGGGGCTAGAGGAGTTGCAGTATATTTTTTTCAGTCACAATAGAGAGAATCAAATTTGATTTCAGAATTAGCCAATTCTGTAATGATGATGGAGAAAATATATTTAAATATTAAAATAGAAAAAACGCTCCAACTTAATTAATTTCCTTAGGATTCTGGTAGAGCAAATTTGTTAAGCTTCAGTCGATCGAGCTGTTGGCAGTTGCATAATACGGTATACGCCAAAACAAACCAAACTGAAAAACTAAAGCTTTATTACATGAAAAATTGAATAACAATATTTCAAATAATACGAATTTTAAGTATTGCTTCTATACAAAATGTGTTCAAAGTGCTATCCATTGCAGTACTTATAACGCTTAACAAGATTGCTTAGTATGCTATTACAAATAATTTGCTGTATTCTTTTGAAAAAGGTCAACATTTTTTCACGGAGTTGATCAATATTTGCTGGTGGGTTTTCTGTAAAATAGTTTATTTCAGCATACCCCATACGTAAGCATAAAGAGTTGTTAGATCATGTGAATGAGAAGGGCAAGGAAAATTGGTGTTACGGGAAATTATGCGGTCTTCAAAATTTTCTCGAATCAGTAGCCCCATCCTGTTAGAGCTATTGGGTATTCAACTTTACGTTTCTGGCACAAAAGTATTGTTTGAGACCAATAAAAAATGGTGTCAAAAATTGTTCTATTAATCGCACTTGATTTAGTGCTCGACGCTCGACGTTTCGTGCATTTACTGGAGCTCTAGGCTCATTGTACCCCCCTGAAATGATCATACCAGGTTCGATTCCTTCATGTATTCTAGAATGTCCCTTCACTTTCAAAATTTCCTCTGGCTCAGGAAACTGAATGCCAAAATTCTCTTTAAGCCACTTAAGGCTTGGACAGTGACATATTACGTGAAGAGGAGTTTTATCTTCCTCACCACATTTTCTGCATAAGGAGTCCTCGGCAAGTCCCATTATGTTCATGTGTTTTCGGATATGGCAGTGTCCTATAAGCAGTCCCACTGCCTGTTATGAATAATCTGGATTGCCTGAGTCCAGACAGTTCCATCCAGAGTTTCTTATGTTGTTTCCTTAACCGTTCCTCTATTATTCCCTTTACATATCGGTATGAGACCCCGCATGTGGGGAGAGGTCCGATCAGGGTTCCTTCTGAAGCTTCCTTGGCTAGGAGGTCAGCTTTTTCATTTCCATGGATCCCTTTGTGTCCTGGTACCCATTCAGGGATAACCTTGTGGCGTTGTGCCAGTTCAGCTACAGTTCCTTGGCAGTGCTTCACTGTTTGTGACGCAGTTTATACGCTCTCTATTGCTTTGAGAGCTGCTGGGCTATCACTTCTAATCCTGACAGTCCTGTTAGGGAGAGTTTTCTCAGCTTGGAGCATTCCGAAAGACTGTCAATATCCTCACAGAATTTTCTTTGGCTTTGCGAATCGCATAGCCATATTCTCTCCTCTTAGCCTTATAGGCTTCCCAGCCATTTGTTCTCTTGTCCAGGTTGAAGAGTTTTCTCACTTCTGTCCTGAGACTCAAGAGGTCTTTGGTCCACCATACAGTGTCCTTAACAGCTCTCTTCTTTTTAACTGGACAGTTGTGGCTGGAAGGCATTCACTTAGTTCCTGTTCAAGGTGCTCCCTGAAGAAGTTTCAATCACATGTCCTAGGGTTGCGATATCTACCCTCCTCCTTCCCCATTTCACCGGTTAGGTTGTAGAGGACGTGCCTATGGTGATGACCTCCTTTGACGACTCAGTCACAAAAGTGGGGTCATTCCCAACGTTAGCCACCCATGCATGGTAGTCCTTTAGCCGCTCTCCCAACGACATAGGGTTCCCGCAAAAGGGCAAGATCTACCTAGACCAGTACAGCTTTTGCGTTTGGTTAGAACGCTTCCTGTTGATCGAAATTTTGCAACGACTTTCAACAAATCCTTATTAGCCGGTACAGCTTCTGAAACTCTTCCCGAAATTGATTGTCAAGCATTAACAAACTAGGTCCATCTGATCGTCCATTCCCGGAAATAATAGGACTCAATAATAAATATTTTTTTGCGTTGTAAGCATCATTTCGAATCTTTTTGTCAGTTTGTTAGAATAAACAATGTTTAAAAATACCATGACAGCTATTGCCACCTGTTTCATATCACGCGAATATATTTTACAGGCTTCATGATTTTTCCTTTGTTTTGGCGCATACCGCATATGATCTGCCGTACTTATTCAATTTGGAAATGAACTCTCTGTTAGTCCAAGTGTTTTCAAATGACTATACCTAGTCAGTAATGCTTGACAAAAGTCTTTGTAAACTTGTTTTATGACCCCTTTAAATCTCTCTTTAGCCTAACCTAACCTAACCTAACCAACCATCCCTCGACTTGTTCAAAGGAGTTTATCTTTGTTGGAAATGTTTATTATCAAATAAGCGTTCCAGAACAGTCTTTTCTCCAGACCCCTAGATATTTCTCTGCGTGTTGGTACTCTTAATACTTGTTATTTTTAATCAGTATCAATATCACCAGATCATCCGTGTAGTTGGTGTAGATTTGTATAGTTTAACTTATGTTACTTAAGTTATTGGTAGATGTTTTCCACATTTAAAATATTCTTACACTAAGATACGATTGACATTTTCTGTCAATAAAATTAACATATATTATTCCACAAGTTTCCTATTATAACACAGTGATTTATGTAAATATAATTGAATATATTAATAAAATAAATGTTTCCTATTCTGTAAATAATAATATCAAAGCCCTAGTAATTTTAATATTGAATTCACCTGAATATATATATCGGTGACAGTGAAACATTACCTTATGTATTCAGACTAATTGAGCGCTCATGTCACTATCAATAAATCAAAGGGCCTAACATATTGCGGATAAAGTAATCCTTGGTCACGTGTTTCGCATTACTATTGAAGCCAATGGTTTTCTCTTTCCCCTATTAAATGATGTAATCCAGTTGTAATACACTTACTAGTTGCAGTAGGAATGTCAATAGGGATGTTGTTGAAAATGTAATATAAATTCTATGAATAACAGGTAGAAGTATACATCGATAAAGGACGATTTTAATAAGGATTGATCTGACAGAATATGTAATATTAATAATTTATTAAAATCAATAAAAAAGTAAAATGACATTATTAAAATTTAAATTATAGCAAAACTTTTAGGAACAATTAATCCCGAATCAAGAGCATCGGTGGTGTAACTGGAGGGTATTTCTGTTTGGGATATATGGGAATACACGTCCATATCGTGTTTCACGGCTGCGGCTTAGCCCCGACGGGTTTTATGGGTATTACATTTTATACATAAATCTACAAGATATATAACTCTCCAACGGGATCAGAAAGAAAGCTGCATTTTGTTGGCCACGTCTTTTAGTTCCATTTTCCAGAGTCTTTTTTTGTGTTCTACGGTCCTGATAAGAAACTCAATCGGAATTTTAACTGCTGATTACGACGACTTACCCCTCATATATATAACCTAACCTAACGCCAGAACAATTTTTTTTGTAAGCTGAATTGTATCAAATTAGATATGAACCTAATAAAAATGATTTTAGTCGAAAAATATACTCGAAGCAAGGAGCAGTTGATTTTTTTTATTTGAAATCTAATGCTTAACAATGATTTGATAATTTTAAAATATATAAAATATAAAATTGTAGAGGTTTAATCCTGAACATTCCATTCGGATAGATTATAATGTGTTGTTTTTGTTTACTTGTCCTTTAGGTTATCTTATTTTGACTTTTCTTCTTTCTATATCGGACTTGTTATCAAGTTCTAGTTATAATGTTTATATTTCACTCGATGTGTACAGACAGCTGTGTTTTTTCATTCTTCAATTTTCATTGCTCAATTGCTCCCTTTGATATTAAGCATTATATAATTTAATACTATATTTTCATTATTCTTAACATTTAGTTCCTCTTATTTGGATATCTATATGTTTTCAATTAAACATTCACCATAGGTGGCAACATTCCCTCAGTTGGTAACTTGTTTTCCGGTTTATTGTTTCTGCGCCTTTTTCTTACATGTGCTTGTTACTTAGTACTGTTGTGCGAGTACGCCCCTGACGCTATGACCCAGACGCGAAGCAGACAGATGATGCGAGAACGTTCTGGAATATACGACGTCCGATGAGCGAAGCATCTAGACTCGAGACGATTACCAGAATAGACTGGAACAATATTTACCTATATAAAGGACCGATTCGAATATTTTGAGTTAGTTAGTAGTATGTTGTTAGATAAATGCGAATAGAAATATTGTCTTACATAAATTAAAGTATTGTAAATAAATTGTGTTATATAAATTAAACAGTGTTAGTGATTTAAATAATATAAAAATAAATTAAAAGACTAGTAAAAATAAATAAACGTTACAGTACTTTCATTCCATAGTTGAGTGATCTGTAATTCGCATTACTAATTTGTTAGAGTGGGTTATGGATTATGACGTTTTTCTCCAGTTTCTTCATATTCATTTTTATGAGGTTGATTCCTCATAATAAGGGTCGTACTCTTAATCCCCCTAATAATCAGGTCCCTTTCCCTTTCTTGGATTGGTTTTGGAGATCGTGCTCCTTGTCTCGGAGAACTCTGCAAGGTGGTACTTTTAACCCCCCTAATAATCCGGACCCCTTCCTGGATAGCTTTTGGAGATCGAGCTCCTTGTTTCGGAGAACTCTCCAAAAACCTATTTATATAATTTTGATATTTGGGTTCATCCTAGAATATTTACTTCCTAAGGGATTATCTAATAACATCTAGGCTTTAATATTATTATGTCTTATTACTTCCTTACTTGGTCTAGCCTTAATTCCTTATCAACATCAAGTACCTAGTTACAAACAAACAAAATGTAATTTCAATATGTCAATCTGACGATGCTAGTTATAGCGAAACAGCTGATTGAATTGAATTTTAAAGCGAATTTTTCGAATAAATAGGGGTTTAGTTTAACTGTTCAGTTATTTATTATTCTTACATTATTTACTGTTAGAGTAACTACCATATTCTATTACATGTTATATTTTGTCTTATATAATTCTTCATTCTGGCACATTGTGTTCTTCTCTTAGAGCCTGAAGATGGTCTTGTGATGTAACATTACATACATTAAATTACATACTGTGGGTTGACTTTGAGTTTTATTGCTACTATATAAAGTATAGACAAAATATCAACATATCAACTGTTTAACAAAGTAAAGGTTACTACAACCAATTTTAAAAAGTCTTTTGTAACAATTTAAAAAAAAGAGTACTAAAAGGCACAAATTTATGTTAATGCAACTGAAACAACGCTAGCAAAAATTGGGTAACTACATTTTTAGTAAGGGATTTTTCCTCTTCGTAGTTCTGAAAGACAAGTGATTTAAAGGAGCACAAAAATGACCAAGAACCAAACAATTGAGTAAGCATCTAAACTTAACTCTAGCGATTTTCCGACTTTAAAATGAAAATGTAGAAAATGGCTCGAGTCCGACAATTTCTGGTTTGAGGAGGAACTACTTTTCGGCTTATTACAATCCTGTAACTTTAACCCCTCACCGCTTTATTTTGAATACCTAAGTATAAGGGATGTTGTGATACCTCATTTTGAAGACCCACACCCCCCAATTGGGCAGCTGACGTAAAGTCCACCTGGACTTCGAAAAAGAGCCAAAATCGTTAAGGTGCTGAGAGGAAAGCAGGATTTTACGAGCAAAATGTGGAATCCTTCATCATATTCCCAATGTAGGCATCAGGTGATGTTAAATCCGATGAATAAGGTGAATTTTGGTGTGCCTTAAAAGCATGTTTCTTAGTATTTCAAAGTATTTTAATGTATATTTATTAAAAATATGCGATACTTTCTGGTTCTAGTTATAATTATTCTGTTCACAATTCTTGAAATTTCATTAGTGCCTATTTAGTCATATGCAAATTTATTGGTACTTTTGCTAAGGCACAAAAGGGTTTTGGTTCTTATAGTCCAAGATCCGGCTATAAAATTAGTACGTTCATTATGTGGTTAACCAAACACTAATTTTTAAAACTATTTATGAATAGAGGAATACACTTTTAACGGGGTGTCGATCAAAAATTGCCCGTAAATGCCATTAATGAAAATGATGTTTTGAATGTTTTGAAAAAAAATTCGTTCATTTATTAGTAAAATACAATATTATCCATTTCACAGCAGTATATCTTGTAAATTTAAAGAGTTGTGGATGCCTTTCCCCCACTTGGCCGCAACTTCGTGACAGCCAGGTGTAAACAGGTTCGATTTCGACACATTTATACGTTCATAATGTACATTTATAAATTATTTATATTATTAAGGCTATTTTTATTCTATTAATTACTTAGACAAGGAAAGAGAGAGGACTGCGCATTGGAATTAATTTATGTAACCCATTTACCACCAAACTAATGGCGGACAATATTGACATAGGCGTATCATATGATTTTTCTTACAAGATTATTAAATAATCATTTTCATTATTTCGTATTACAAATCTAATTTAAAAAAGTCTTTAAATATGTACTGCTCCAAAAAAAAAACAACAATCATTTTAAAACATATTTATTTAATAAATATTACAATTTTAATCTATTTTATCTATTTTAAATATATGTTTTTATTCCACGCCACTGCAAAACTATTACATCTATGAGCAAATAATAACAATTAAATGAAAAATAATCTTTAAAACTGAATGAAAACAATTTTCAAATTGCATGTACAATTAATTTAAGTTATCATACATAACATATGTGATTCAGTTAAACATCTATTACCTGAAAGCTGTAATATTAATAGAAATAAATTTCAAGGAAATAGTTTTAAAATACTTTTTACCTATGAAATGAAATTCCTTTCTCTTTTTTAGCACTCTGACTGTTGCACTTATAAACTGCACAATTAACCATTTTAAAATGTCTATTCAGGTAATTAAAAAAGGTGAAAATTAATAAGAAAACTAAAAAAATACAATTCGACGTTCCAAATTTGTTTACCACCAAACGTTTGAAAATTGGCTTCACTCACACGCATAAGGTTTTCATTGCCATGCGCTGTCCTCTCTCTTTCCTAGTCTAAGATTAATTATCACATATTATGGGTGCCTAATTAAATCTGGTCGCAAATAGGGTTTGGCGGCTGTTAAAGGTGATAAATATTGAACGAGTGAAAGATAGTGGGCAATACCACTCGTTAGATGAAGATAACGCAGCGATGATTCAGATCCTAATAAAATTATATGGAAATATTAATATATTGTAATGTTTTAAAATAATAAAAAATATAACTTACCCAATATATAACTTAAAATTGAAATAAGTTAGTAAAGATGGATATAATTTTCAAATCTTTTCCTTAAATAATGAATACAACATAAAATTTCTTTATTAGAGCTATTTAATAAGTCTCAAGTAACACAAGAACACAAAAATTATCTTGATGAAATATAAGTCCATAAGAAGAAGTATTAACATCAATAGTCGATTCCATAGCCAAGTCCAAGATCCTATGTTGTTTAAGCTAAAAATAAAAAGTAAATGAATATAAGAATATGATAATAATGAATAATAGGAATATTATATTAGTGATAGGAAACCGACTCTATTAGTTATATTAAGTCAGTTTGATTAAAATATAAATAAGCTATAATCAAAGTTAATAATAATAATAAGTTTAATAATGTTTTTTTTTATAGGTAGTTATAAAATAAGAATTAAGTAGGTGTAGATGATTACAAACTATAATTTAATGTAGAAAATATTCAACTATATTCAGTTAATTATATCATTAGCAAAATTTAAACTCAACAAACAAATATTAACTATTAGAATAAAATAAACAGTATCATAGAATATGAATATAACTAAATTAATAAATTTGACTTACCCAACCAATGTTTATAAATTCATTTAAGCATCAAAGTGATGAATCCATATTACAATGTATCGGATGATAGTACAAGCCTAGTACTTCCTATGTTCTGGTACATCCCATATTTTGATACAATACAATGCTTGAGAGAGAGTCTAAAAAAGATATTGAAATTTATCACATGGAAAACTGTAAGAAAGTGATGTGGTTGTTTACAAACAAAGACTATATAATTAAAGTTTTATCAAGGACATTGTGATTGATAAATACAGTGAAAAGACACTGTAAATAGTGAAATAGTGATCACAAACTGATAATATAAACTTAACAAGATGTAATTGTAGTGAAAAGACATGAACCTAATATTAAATGGTTATTTAGTGTTATTATTTATCAAAACTATATGTTGTTGTAAAGTAATTGATTTTGAGTTATTCGGTGATGATTTTAGGTATTATTAATTTGTTTATTTGATAAATTTTATAGTTAAATTGTTATGACGCAGTAGATTTCTAATGTAAATAAAAACTAAAATAAGAAGTGTCATTAAAAGAAAAAGTTTTCTGATCATATTTAAATATGTACATTTTCAATTTTTGTTAAAATCAAGGGTCAAAAAGAAATATTTACTCATAATTGTTCAATTTGTTATTGTTAATTATAAGGATGTCCGCCATTATGTTGCTCCAGAAAGTCAACAATTTTAAAAGGAAAATTTTGTTTGAAAATTTAAAAAGTTTATTTTTATGATGAAATAAATTATGCAGATTAGATTAATAACAATTATAAGGCCAGAAAGTGCTAAATTAAAAATTTAATTTTCCAAAATTTCAATGCAAAAAGGTTATGAAAAACAAAACACGGTCGAAAAAGCGGCCATTTTTGGAATTTCCGGTGTTAACATATAAAAACCCATGGAAAATGGGAAAACAGGTCACTCTAAATTCATCAAAAGGCCAATCCACGTCAGTTTATTTCTAAATTTTATATCTATAATGGCCGACTTCCTTTAAAAAATAAAGATGGTGGCACAATAATTTCTTAAAACTGTATTAATAATTTGTAAAAACAAAACCGATTGGAAATTTATATGGAAATTGTACATTGGCTAATAAAATAACTACACTTAAGAAGAAAAATAAAATTTTTTTTTACTAACCTGAAATAATAACCAAAATATCTGAAGAAGCTGGGAGGAGACATCATATCCAGTGGTTTAATCCATTTGAATTCCTAAGGAAGTGGTCCCACGTGTCTAAAATATCCCGTGTGAGAAGCCGGAAGTGGAGTAGCGGCACTATACACAATCAACAAGTGAAATACGGTATGTTTTTCTTGATATCACTTATTTCATTCACTTTCCTAATATCTATAAAGTTGTAAATGATAGATTTCAATATCTTTGAACCACTATTTTGAAACAATTTTGATTTAAATAAAATAAACTGTTCAAACATCTTATAACGACTAACGTATGCTACTTCACTCCATCTGCTCTTTGAATATAACTGTAATATATCACGTGTTCTGTTAAGCGTGGGTATATATGCACACGAAAATATCATAGTCGCATCATTAAGTAGGTATAGGGTATATTAAATTTTTTTTAGGTAAAATAAGTAAAGCAAATAATTTTATCATTAAATTTTATTTTTAATTGGAACCGACTACTGTGGTTAAGAGTCATTCGTGTTTTAAAATTAATTCAAGTAAACCAAATCCAAAATAATAATAGATAAAAACTACATATGTTGATTTTGATCATATATTATTGGCAAATAGTAAAGAATAAGTAAAAATAAAGAAATTTTGAGGTGTTTTAAGATAAATAAAGATTAAATAAGAATCAAAACATAATTGATCATAGATTATAGCCCCACAAAACTTTAACTTTAACTTTCATATTTTTATATCATTGTAATTTATTACAATATATATATATATATATATATTTCGCCAATATTCATAATTTTTTATAATTGAATAATTTACTTCATTATATTTAAATATTTTTTTTGTAATTCTAACTATGTAACTCATATAAATAAAAAACAGCAATAAAATCAAATATTTTCTTAATCGTGGTCGAAAAATAATTTTCTGTACTACAAGTAACCGAGGTTCTATTTTCAAAAATACTCTCTTTTTATTTTTTACTCCATCAATAGGCAAGATTTTTTATTTTTGAATAAATGTTTATGTTTATGTAATGTCACTTTTAAAACAACTAAACCCAAATTTCTCAATTATAATTTTGAAGTATATGTAAACTTTAATGTGTTAAGTCGTTCCTAAACCTACAATTGTTGCTTGAGAACCCTATCACACAGCGAGCACTAGCTACCTTCGTCCTACGAAAAATGTTGTTAGCTTACTTTTTTTACTTTAAACACTTATTATCTTTAATAGCCGCAACCTCTATTTGATGCCAGAATTAATAATATATGATAATTAATAGAAAGAAAATAGCTTTAATTCGAACTCGAACTCGTTTACACCTGACTGCCATGAAGTTGCGGCTAAGTGGGAAACCCAAGACTTTTTAAATTTACCATATACAAGGCTGTGAAATGGCTGATATTGTATTTCACTAACAAATCAACGAAATTTTTTTCAAATCTCGATAAACATTATTTTAATTAACGGTATCTGAGTGCACTTTTTGATTAGCACCCTGTTGTAAGTTTATTCCTTTATTAATAAATATTTATAAAAATTGGACTTCGATTAACTGTATGATGAATGTACTAATTTTGCAGTAGGATCTTAGACTTTTAAGAGATGCTAGTCGGGCTAGTAGTTGCGTATCTTCTTTCTTATGTCTTTTTAACATCTTTTTAGAAAATTTACTTAAAAGTTCCTATAAATTATTTTGAAATAATGAAATTTGTTGTGCTAACCCTTAGACCGATGACACACTGGAGAATCGAATTTCGTGAAACTCATTTCAAGATACATGCAACTCGTTTCAATTTCAAATAACCAATGTACTTATATGAAACGATGCACACTGGCGTTTTAGAAACAAAAGTCCAGAAATTGTTTGGTAAACAAGTTTCGTGAAACACATGCTCTGTTTCTTGTAAACTTGTTTCTTAAAATTCTGTTTAAAAGATAGAATCTATGATATATTTTATTGGATTTTTTGAAACTATTTTTATTGAGCTTACTACCAGATCTGAAACAGATGGATGATTGTCAAATGAGACAGTTTAGATGCAAAGTTAGTCAACTTATAGATTAAATTTTAACTCGCATTGTAGTTCCAACAAGCTCTTGGCAAATTCAAAACAGTCATCAAGGTACTCTGGCTTCAAATTATACATCCAGACAATCTGCTGATGTTCGGCTCCATAGTGCCACCAGGCATTCACAAAATGATCAGTAGAACTTGACCCATCCCATTGGTTTGAATGGACCAACGATCACAGTAAATATAATAGTTTTTTATAAGTTTAAGCAGTACCTATTTTTAGTATTATTTTAATTAAAAATTATTTACTTACCTTAATGTGATAAGCAGTGTTTCTTCTGGCGGAATAGGCATCACATGTTTCACGAACAAATTTCACGCAACTAATTTCTCCAATGTGTCATCGGCCTTACACGATGGAAGTCCATCTTCTAAGAACATCAAAAAACAACACTTTTTAGAAAAACTTTTTCTTTTTATTAAAAAAAGCTTTTTTAAAAATTAATGACATTAAATTGATTGTACTAACCCTTACTTTTTGGAAGTCCATCTTATTAAGAATAATAAAATCTCTTCGTTTTTAACAAAACTTCCAATATTTATTTACAAATTGCTTTTTTAAACTTAATGACAGCCGTTTTTTTTACAAACAAAATGTAACTTCAATATGTCAATCTGACGATGCTAAGTCTAGCGAAACGGTTGTCATTAAGTTAAAAAAAGCAATTTTTAAATAAATATTGGAAGTTTTGTTAAAAACGAAGAGTTTTTTATTATTCTTAATAAATTAATGACATATTGAACTTACATGTTGTTTTATCAAGGTAGCTACCTGATGTTGATTAAGTAGTCCTAAAACAATACCAATTATGGAAGTAATAAGACATAAAAATATTAAACCTTAGAAGTTATTAGCCCAAAAGGATTATGTTGGATGTATTTCCCTCTTAGTTAATTGTGCAATGATACAATAACTTAATATATTTGTCATCATTTTTTATTCATAGATAAGACGTAAAGTGTCTTATAGTCTCAACTATAAGCTTATTATATATTAAATAAATAGGTAGTAAAAAGTTTTATGAAAAAATTATTTGTTTAGTATTCTCAATTTCAGTAAAATTAAAAAAAAAATCTAGAAAAGCACACGACAAGATTTTTATCAAATGGAATAAAAAATCTCAGAAATGAAGTTTTAATGGCAGTTTAGTCTAATCCAAACAATCAACTTTGCCATTTCTCTCTTATTTTTACTATCCATAAGAATATCTATTTACATATAATATATTTTGCGAAAATGCTCGTTTTTAGATGGAAATTAAGCTTTATTATGCAATATATTTTTTATTATTACTTGGGAAATCACACCGTGGCATAAAATGGAGAAAATAAAAAACATATAAAATGTAAACCATCCCATAGAACTTCTTTTATGTGATGTCCATATCGTCTGGAAGCGTTTCGGAGATAAGTTATGACTTTTCACCCTACTTTGCATTTTACTTCTGTTAAAATATTTATGACTCACGACCTATCTAGGGTGTAATATGTATACAATGGGTAGTCGTGTATAATTATATATGTCGAAGGGCATACGTTAAAAGGCCGTATGCAAAATTTTAACCAGTCATTAGAGAACAAAAGCCAATAAATGTAAAAGTTGGTACGACCCTGGACGGCTCATTTCTTGTCCAATCGTGTCATATAAAATATCTTTGGATGTGACAGAATCTGATTAAAAACCGTTTCTTTACTTTGTTATTCCAAAATGGTTCGCCTTTACTCAAATGTAGTATTGAAATCAGGTTCTGGATAACTTGTTTTGTCACTCTATCTGATTATATAATATGATACTTTTGTGGACGTACTTTAGCATGTGCTAACAGGATCTGGACAAAAAAGTTTCTGCCAAAATGGTTAGTCAAAAACTTATACAAGTGTAAAAAATTGGGTATTTTCTGGCTCAATATAGCTCTTTCTTGAACCAATTTCAGTACTTAATTCATTTTGAAATGTGAACAGAATTTAGAATTTGGTAAAATGTGGTGTTGGTCAGGCTTGGGCCCCAATAAAAATGTTAACCAATTCCTAGAACATATTTTTGAGTTATAGATAAAAAAATTGCTGTAAAAAGGTTAAAAAAGTAAACTGTGCCTCCGCAACGACATGTTTTGTACGAATTTACGCTTATGGTATTGTCCAATCGTATAAAAATGGGAAATTAATTTCTAATGTCTAACTGTTGTGTTTGAATAAAGCAAATGAATTTAAGTTGAAGAACAGCATATATGTAATATACTTATTATATATTTGACAAATGATGCCAAATAATTACCATACATTCTTCTCTATAACAACTTAATATATAAGGGTAGTGATTAAATGTATATTCCAATATTAATACTGCCATGAACTTTAACTTTAGGATGTTCAGAAAAATTAACGCTGGAAAAAATTACAATTCTAAATATACCAAATTGATCAGAATATTGATTTGAATTAAACAAAAAGCTGTAAACGGCTGTATTCGACGGTTCTAGGTAAGTATATAATAGTCTTTCTCTGGAAAAAAATTTCTCAAGTTTTTACCTAGTTAACCACTCATGACTTTGAGTTAAGGAAAATTAATCGAAATATAATGTTAATAACCGAAAAGTTGTGTAGTATAACTGATTTCGAAACTCTGCTACATTCGGTTATATCTGAAACATTCTTTTAAGCTTAACTGAAGTTAAGTTTAGCTGTTACAATTGGTAACTCAAAGTCATGGTTAGTAAAATGAACTAACTTTTAGATTTAGGTAATCGAAATTGTAATTCGCCCAATTGAAATATATTTAAGATTATTTTAGGAGTAGTTAACTTTAACTTCATTTTAATAATACCAATATAGAAATGGAAACAAGTAGGTAGGTATATGGAAAAAAATAATGTAGAAAATGAGATAAAGGAAAAATCTTTATTCATTTATTTATTAAATAAATGGTGAGTTGATTATGAGATAAAAGAACGAAATTAATCCATTACATAACCACACAATATGGAAATAAGATATAGGTATGTTAAATATATTAATGCAATTAAAAAAATGTAAAATTAATTAGTATTAAATAAAAACGCAAATATTCTTTTTCTTTTTTCACTTTTAACGAACATCTCAGTTAAGTAATTCTATGCTGAGGGTGTTCAACAAAAATCTTTACAGTTGCTTAACACAAAATAAACGTTGGACAATGGTAAATTAATGAAGTCATAGTCTAATCGAAACTTTCAGTTAAGACACTTTAAAATTTCAGTTAATAACCATATGCCCCAAAAGTAGTTGCTTAACTGAATTTTTTTCCCAGAGCTCCAATATTAATTGCAAAAATCCATTTAAGAGTGTCATACAGACTACCAGTCTAGAGAGAGCCGGGTTCCGACGATACAGAATGGGTGGAGAAATATGTCGTTTTCATGGCATTCTTTCTACTTGGAAGCCTAGTAAACTAACTCACTCTGTATGACACTTTTAAATGGATTTTAGCAATTAATATTGGAAAGACTATACTCTAAAAGATCCTGATGTGTAAGCCGATACATAGATGTTTATATTTTGTTGCTTTCAATACAAAGTTGACCGTTATTTTTTATATTTACCATATTACTATATTTACTATATTACTACAGTTCTAAAATTTTAAAATATAGACATTTTTTAGGACAGATGGTAGTTTTATTTTTGGCCCAATATAATTTTTTAATAATATTGATAGTTTGACTTTGCTTACATATATTTTGATAGATGACATTTATAGTATCGATATTTGGTTATCGATTCAAAATATCGATTGTTACGATGAAAATATAACTACAGCACCCAGGGCTCATGTTTGATTGTCAAATATTAAACTAAAATCGTATATTGTGTCACAAGGGCGGAAAATGCGCCACGACGATCAGGCTCAAATCTTAACATTTATACCATTATGTATTTGCTCGCCTTCATCATGAGGTCTTAAGAATAGGACGCTTCTATTAAAAATCGAATGCCCTCTTCTTGTGATAGTGTTTAAGATTTTATTGTTTTATAACTTATACAATTTTGTTTGAGAAAAGCTCCATTTTAAGTAAAGTGCTGGACGAAACGTCTCTTAGTCCTTCTTTTTCTTCCAGGTACAGGTCATTAGGTTTGGTGTCAAATGGATTACTTATAAACAATTCCAATCGAACAAAATTATATTTTCTTCTGCGATAAAGGTAGGAAATTTGTACTCAGGTTTTCTAATGTCCCTCCATGGTTTTTAACGTTACAATTTTATGAGTCTCTTCTAGTGGAAAATCCTGAATACTTCTACACAATGTGGAAAACACATCAATGCAGATTTCTTTAAATTTGTTTTCCATGAATAACTTTTTTACAAAAATATTAAATATGTTTCTTTCATTGGCTGTAGTTCTATCTTCAATGAATTTGCCAAACAGCAATTCCTCACATATTGTGATTTTTGCTTCCTTGTTTCATTAAGTTAAATAACAAATAATTTTCTGATTAGCTGAAGTTCAAGCTGCTCCTAAATGTCAGTAGATATATCCGAAATTCTTCGACAGATTGCACCATTTAATATTGTCAAAATATTAAGCATGACTTTCACCATACAATATTCCTACAATGTCTTTGGTAGAGGGTAGAATAAGTGGCTCTGCATTGCGTGGTTTTTTACATTTAGCAACTTTGTAAGCCACTTTGTATGATGCTAACAAAGCTTTCTCATTTATTATCGAGCGTTTTCTAAAAATGTGTCTTCTGTTTTCACCTAAAAAATTCACGTGGTTTACTGATATTTTCCTTGTGCAATGTTTCTCGGTACCTTTACAGTTTATTGGGTTTCAAGCTATCAGCAGCTATTACTTTTAAACAAATATAACACATTGCAAATTTGCTTTTTCAATAATTTCAAAGCTTATAAAGCATTGCAAATATGTCAGGACTGAGGCAAGCTAAAAGAATGCAGTAGCCTATTTGTAATAACATGCTACGCAATCTTGTAAAGCGTTAAGAGTACTGGAATGCAATGGCGAGCACGTTGAACACATTTTTGTATAGAAGCAAAATTCCCATTATTTGAAATGTTGTTGAAGCCAAGCTCAAGCTAAGCTTTTAAAAAACAAGCCAAGCCTGTAAATCTCTGGTAGCAGACATCAGAGCTTAATTTTAATTATATTGGCATTTTTGTACAATAATTAGAATTCACCATATTGCAAAAAAATTGAATTCGAATTTTTAAATTGTAATAAATTAGCAGAACCCAAAACGGCTCTTTTGTTTAAGTAATTTTCGACTTTATAATAAAAACTGACAGATAAAGCCAAACTTGCAAAAAATTGCGATGTTCAGCATTCACGACATAGCACACCAAAAAACCATCAAGCACTGGTGAAAATCCATTTGTCACGTTACGGGAAAGTCAGGGAGGAGCACCTCTATATTAATTAAGGACTATCTGTCACTAACTCGCCCCATCTTCATGATGGATGATTCCATAGGCGTCGGTGGTCGGCAGTAATTAAACATACTCCAAGGAGATCGAAAAAAGAATGTGTAAAATCAAATTCAGATTAAATACTCTAGAAATGTTTTCTATAAAATGAAGCCTTCTTTCTAACTGTTGTTATTGCAAAAAATGGCATTTCTTACATCTAATAATTTTGTATTTATATTGTAAAATAAGATAAAGAAGGGTTAAAATATTACTAAAAATAGATTAAATTAATATTAAAAATTTAAAACGAAGATATATTATTTTATTCTATGTGAGCATTCTTATTTTTGAATCACAATTTTTTCTACTTTTCTTCTTTATTAGTTGATGCATATTGTCATTGTTATTAGACTTATTATGTACAATAATTGTTGATGAGTAGTGTAGTCTGCCCTAAAGATACCGAACTAGATTAAATGAATGTAGATAAATGTACAGGGATCTACCCCAGCATTGCAGTGAATTCTTTGTAAGGTTCTAAGCTTTTACTCTTCACAAATAGATGGTGCTGCAGTTCATCTCGATTTAACACATTCTTTTAAAAATTTTGTTTATGTCCATTTATTTGTAAAAACAGAAAATTATATATGCTTTCTTGTTTAAAATTATGCAATTTTTCAGGTATCAACTACCTGATTGGTTTACATTTTAAAATAAGTAAGTATTTTTCAGGGTTTTCGATGGCTTAGAGGCAGATCAAACTGCCTTTTTGTACAAAAAGTTCCGTTGTTTACTAGTTTTAGTAGAATGGACTTGCACAGAGTAAGGGTAAGACAATTTTGTTTTGAAATCAACAATTTTGTACCCAAATTAAGGCAGATGCACCTGAAGATATCAAAATTGAAATTGTATTAGAAGAATTTACAAGAAAAAAAATGAATTTCTTAATAAAATTGATATATTAAAGATATATATCTAATGTAGGTAATCCATTACATTAAAAAAATAAATTAATCGATAAGAAAGAAGAAAAAATCTGCACTGCAACTAATATTCCCTAAATAAACGAAAGACATTAAAAGGTAAAAAAAAACACCATAACTATTTATTGAAAAATTATTGTTTCAAAACTAATATCTTGAGCTACAAATCCATTCATTTCATTTAAAACACAATAATACCTAGGAACACCTACATTTCATATCCAATTAAAAATATATAAGTTTGGTCAGTTTGATCTGCCCTTATGTTATCAAACTGTTTTGCTATTGACATAAAACTATGAAATATCAAATAAATGATTAATATTTAGTAATTATTAAGAACCAAGACCCCTGACATTTGAACAAATCCACGGCTACCTTTAGCGAAGGCCTTTGTAGCTACATTCTCTTGACAAAATGGTTCCTTTATATTTACTCTCTGTTCAATGCACTTTGGGCAGTTTCTAATCAAGACTTTTAATTGACTGGATAACCTCACCCATCAAACAGACATGTTTGCTCTTACCCGGATTTTACAATCACTATGACCTATATGTAAATATTTAAGTATATGTTTTTGTAATATACCTAGGTGGAATTATATTATGCCTGAACCTTAAGCAAAAATTGCTCATTTAATGAAATATCGTCCCTAGATTGATAAGTACTAAGCTCTGGAGGTAATTGATGTTTTGGTCGCCAGTTTGATGAGGAATATTCAATTAGTTTATTGCAAACAGAATATTTACGTTGTTCATCTGCAATTAACCTCAAAAAATTATCTTTGATTGGTAAATTATTTGTAACTGACGCAACAAGTACATTGACCTCCCATGACCATTCCTTGGGACCTACAGTCTTTAAAGAATTGCGACTAAGTGCATTTGCCACAATTAACTGTCTTCATGGAATGTAAATCACATTATACACATACCTCATAAGCCTTATTCTGAACCGCTGTAAGTCTTGGGTTAATTCATCTAAATTCTTTGTAGTCAAACCTAAACACTTTTTTATTTGCGCATATCTAGCTTCACAAGAAGCATATGCAACAATTTCCCTTGATCATCCCCCTGTATTATAGTTGCCCCTAGACCGTACGAAGAAGCGTCAGAACTCGCTATTATTTTTTTGTTCTGACCATAGTAAGCTAAGCAAGCTGCCTTTTTTAGTAAGGAACAATATTTTTAAAATCTACCCCATGTAAAAATTACATTATTTTTTAACTATTCGTTAAATTAAGTGGGTTTCAAATTTCAGATTTGTTTTTAATAAATCTGTCCATGAAAATCAACATAACTAACCACTGTTGCAGTTCCTTATTTTATTTAATAGTTCAGGGAATTTTGAAATAACCTCAACTCTGGACTTTCAATTTCAATCCCCATCCCATAAAAAATGTATTTTTGTGAAACCAAACTGACATTTTTTAATCTTGTTCAAAGTCACCCCCTCACTAGGTATTTAGTCTGTGTAAAAATTTCATCATGTTCTCTCATATCTCATCATATCATCAATATGAATTTTAACGCCTTTAATTTCTGACAGGATTTTATTTAATATTCAAAAAAAAAAACTCTGGTGCACCAAATTGCAATCAGGTAAAGTTAAATTTTCTAAATGGAGTGATAAAAGTTGTTAGATTTTAACATTTTTTTTTTTTTTAATTTTAATTTGATATCGTTATATATGCATCAATTTTAGAAATACAAATTAACCCTGGTAATTTTGCTAAACAGGATTCAACGTTTGGAATAGGATTTTATTTAGTTTTGCATATACAGAACATATTATTATTCCCTCCCCCTTGGGAACCAACATAACATACAACCCATTCTGTTGGTTCATCTACTGGGACAATAATTCCCAAGCCCTTTAACCTATAATAATGGTAATGGTACAACCCTTGGAGCTGCCTGAATAAAAGGAATAGCCTCATTCTTTATTTTTATTCCTATTTTATTTCGAAATATCCCCATATTTTGTTAAATCATTCTTTAAATTATGAAAACTGGTACCTGGCTTAAATTGTGGGCAAATAACTTTAATACATTTGAATTGACAATACCTGACCTTCCCAGAAAAGGTGTTTTCAAACTTTTAAAAACCATAATCAACTAAATCTGATTGCTTGTCTCAATATAATATTTTTAGTCTTACGGTTTTTAATACATTTAAGCTTTTAACATCTGGGCCTGATATAACATTATGAGCTGGCTGTAATCTGTCTAAATGAATTTTATTTATTAATCCCTCAGGCATGCATGTCACATCAACTCCAGAGTGTACTAAGCTTCAGTTTACTAACATACCCCTTTATATTTATATTTAACATGCAAAGCCACTGTGAAATTTCTGTCTCTTTTCAGTTGAGCCCGCATCGTTAAGCCTAGAAAATTTTCAGTTTCTTTCTTACTTGCATAACACTGGGTGTGGGTGTGGGAGCCGGGGTGTATAGCAGAAATCCGAGAGTTGACATTTCAATAAACCTTGGTAAGTACGCTACTATCTTTCAGGCGGAAACGTTTGCTATAGATTTGTGCGCAAGGGAGTTGATTGCCCAACCCCTGGTAAACAAATGCATATACATAATTTCGGACAGCCAGGCAGCGTTAAAAGCACTGAATTCTACCCGGGTTGATTCAAAGCTGGTGTGGAGCTGTATCGAATCCCTTAACAACCTTGGAGCAAATAACAGAGTAACGCTACTCTGGGCTCCAGGGCATGCGGGAGTGGAGGGCAATGAAAGAGCTGACACTCTGGCAAAAAAGGGAACGGAGTCCGCGTTTATTGGACCGGAACCATTCCTTGGCATAGCAAAAAGCACTGCCAAGGACATTATCATCTCCAGCTGGGCAGCGAGGGAAACCCTTCTGCACTGGGAGAATATACCGGGGCTTACCCACTCGAAAGCGTTTATATCTCAACCTTCGAGCAGAAAAACAGCACAGCTCCTGGAATTGAGTAGAAGTAACCTACGCATTCTTACTGGACTGTTGACTGGACACTGTCGTCTGAGAAACCACCTGAGGAAGCTTAGTCTGAGCAATACGTCGGACTGTCGCTACTGCAGTGTGGCAGACGAATCGGCAGAGCACATTCTTTGCTATTGCCCCGCGTTAGAAATGATCAGGCTCCGCTCGTTTGGCCTCATACGGCTAGAGCCTACCGACTTTAGACAAGTCTCGCCAAAATCGATCTTGGACTTTGTTAAGAAGTGCAGACTGGATGGCAAATTGTGACCCTTAGGGGTGAGCCACAATAGGCCCTAGTTTGGCCGCAGTGGAGGGGTGGGAAACGCCCCGCTCACATTGAACCTAACCTAACCTAACCTACTTGCATAATCTGTTTCTTATTCAATAGATTTATGGTAGTCTTGCTTTTGCTGACTTAACGACAATGCCCCTTCTGGGCACAATGAGAACAGTTAGGCTCTCGGGCTGGACATTTGTCTTTTGGATGCTCACCTCACAGTGATAGCCACTTGCATTCTTATTTTTTGCCACCACTCCTTGAGCCTCTGCTGCTTTTTTAATTTCACTTGTTTTTGTATCAAGCATGCCCACTATACGGTATCTGATTTGTTCATCCGTTAAAGGTCCAAATTCACAACTCTCAGGTACAACATGCAAGTATGTAATAAAATTCTCTACTTGCTCAACAGGCGCATTTGCACTCTTTTGTTAAACTTATACCTTTTAAATATATTATATTTCTTTTAGGAAAGAAATACTGGTCAATTTCAGTAATTGTTGCTTCAAAAGTACCTGTATTACCTTGTATGCCATTGAACTATTATCTGCTCCAGTATTTTGCATTATGCTATTTTTACAGCTGCCACCAGCTGAAATAAAACTATGAAATATTAACTAAACTTGTTTTATTGCTAGTTCTACGTTTTCTCGGTTTTTCTATAATCTGACATACTACAGCGCTGTTGAACATCTACCTCATATTATATTTAATACTCCTACATGGACAGTTGATAGGGAAAATAACATCACTACACTACGGTGCCGACAATATTTCTCTCTCTCGCGTTGGTAGATTTTTTTCATAAAGCCCATGCTTAAGAATTCTCAAAACAAATATAATGATCTACCTTTACCACAGTCTGTAGAATATAGTACGGTTGTCTCGTAACTTTAAATAGAAAGGCATAAATATTATTAATAATGAAATTTATTGTACTAACCCTTACTACGTAAAAGTCCATCTTATTAAGAACATTTAAAACGTACTTTACGAATAAATAGTGAAAGTTTAATTCAATCTTTTAGTTGTTTACTGTTCTTAATTATTAATAATCATTGCCTACGTAAAAATTGAAAAGTAGATCGTCCCGTTTCTGAAGTGTTGACCATAAACACCGGGGTCTCGATGAGATTTATATAAATCACCTATTGTTTAATATAGGTAAGAACACTAAAAAAACTGCAATTTAAATGACTGCAAACATCACAAGAAAACTACGTTAACTCCAATGAACAGCAGACTCTGGCATACTGGTGACGTATTGACCGCCATGTTGCCAGCAAAGTGAGGCAATCGTACTATATTCTACAGACCGTGTACCTCTTAGACCATATACAAATATAGACCATATATATGGTCTAAGGTGTACCTTGACAAACCTTAGGCTGTGTGTAATGTGCTGAAAACACTTACTAATAAACTACTACTATAGACACTTATGCAACACAAAGAACATTTTAACTAATATTGTAATGGAAACCTCAAAGATGCCAACAATTTTTGTTGTTAACTTTTATTGCTGTCTCTTATTATAGCGGATCTACTGAGTCTTATCGAACTATAACCAATCACCCTCTATATGGGGTATTCGTTTTCTTTGTGAAAAATCAGTCCTATATCTATTTTATTGCAATTATTTAAATTTTTATCAAAATAGGTAGTAGTTGTTAATCTTTTATAATACCTATATTATTGCCAATACACTATTTACAAACATAATTAATCGATCTGTTTCTACTGAAAAGGATAAGGTATATAAACTTTCTGTTTACTTCTTATAAGGTCAATATTTTCTACTGTACCTATATATGAAGGCAATACACAAAAATAGTAAAAACGTTTGAAACATGCAACGATTTTTATATAATTATAAGGACCTTCTTTCGAACATCTACAACCAGAATAGGTGTAAACTAAAGAATAATTAAAAGGAAAGCACCTGTTTAATGCTATCTCACATAAATACGTTTGTCTGTATGAGGATACACTTTAAGATGGTTAAATTAAAGCAGACACTCTGCATTTACCCTTTTATATTGTTTTTTTTTATAAGTAATATTCATTATAAATTTGGTGCTTACCTAATAACATTATTTTGTATAGGTACTCTTTATTAAAGGTTTTTCAGAGGCTATATGTTAATATTACAGAAAAAAACAGACATAATCCTAATACATTTATTATTATTTCTCTTACAACATTGATAATCATTTTAACCTTCCCAAACAAAAAACCTCCCTGTATTAATATTACATCTTAATCTATCACTACTGATGAAAAATCGTACTTTATTAAATTTATATATAAATTACGTACAATAATAATAACTCATCAAAGGTAGCGCAGTTATAAACAATATTCTACCAATTATTCTGAACAATACACAAAGAACTAAAACTCTTGGGCAATGTTGAGTTCTTTTCGGAGGCTCATACATTAACTAAATTTAAAATATCTTTGTGGTTTTTTTAATCGAAAAATATCAAGAAAAATATGGCCACATTTAATAAATTTGTATGTAGAAAGAGTCGAATTCTAGATATAATTATCTATTGAATTTGAAAAGTTCGGATTTCTTTTTTTAAACTGATTGTTGCCCGTATGAACAGTATTAAAGGTAAAGGTTAATGGTACATCTCTTCATAAAATAGACGTTGGGGTATCGGAACTAGAAACTTCTAGCGAGTTTCCAGTAATTAAATTTGATGAAGTATCGTTTCATCAAATTTCTTTGTATTCATTTCTGCGCTATAGTCCGGTGGACCTATCTTATTATTATTTCATCATCTAAACTATCCAATTTCCTCCGAAGCAACAAGTGCTCTTCTCGAATCAATTCCGCCAATATTTGCATGGCTTTGTCAATTTGTTTAAGACTAGCCTTGCTGTAGGATCCTCTAACGTAACTGCATGCAGCTGTTGGATCAGCCATGTAATTTTGTCCAGGAATAAAGGTGATATGTTTCTTCAATCCCCTAGTTAATAACATTTCGTAAACGTCGGAAACGCCAAGGACCTTAAACCATACGAACATTCCACCAGTTGGTACTTCCCACTCACACAATCCTTTAAGATATTTTTCCATGCAAGCTATCGTGAAATCTCGGCGGACTCTGTAAAACGAAGCCACCTTCGAAAAGTAGGCAATCAAGCCACTGTTTCCCCATTTCTTGAAAAGGTTTTCCAGAATTACCTGCAAGAAATAAAATTATTATATTTATTATCCCAATTTTTTTTAAACTAAGTATTAGATATACCAAATTAAAAAAAAATATCACATATGTGACCGCATTTAAAAATGTGCAGAGTAGTATTTTATTGGGTCTAGCGATAAACTTTGTCATTTTTGATAAACTTTACTGTTCTTTTATCAACCCAATGTAATACAATAAATATCAATCCAATACTCCTGAGTTCATTGTCGTTAATCAATATTAAATTATTAGGAATTTGACAATAGATAATTTCTATCAGAAATGAATGAAAATATCCTGGTTTAAACCGAATTTGTTTTTCAAGCTTTGCTGAATGGGCTACGGCTACGTCAAACACTATTATCAAAAGTTCATTGGGTCATCTATTTGTATTTAAAAAATTATAATTTCTAAAATTTTGTTTCACGATAACCTTTTAGATAGTTGGTTGTCCAGGCTCAAATAATCTGCTTTGCCAAGTCATCATTGGGTAATCAAAATATGACACATTTTTAACGGTTATTTAATGATAAATCATTAAAAAAGTTAGATAAATCATTGACTTTACTGATGTCCCATCGATATCAATTTTGAACTTGAGTTGAATAATCTAGCCTCTTGACCTTTTTTTTGAATTGGTAGAAATAGTATTTTATTTCAGTTGAATTGTCAAAGAGAAAAAAAATACAAAAAGGTGTTTATTAAATTATCAATAGGTATATTAATAATAATGACAACTTACTTGAGATAGAACACTGGAATGCAGGATACAGCTAGATATATGTATTTCAATATTTTGAAGCAGTCTCTTGGGTCCAGTAACCCAACCAAGTCGTAATCCGGAACTGAGTACTTTTGACATGGAATCCAATCTAATAACTCTTCCTTCAGTGTCCAAACTAAGAAAAGAAACTGGTTGTTTATCAAGAAAATGTAGAAAATAATAAGCGTCGTCTTCCAATATGATGATATTATATTTGCAGCAAATTTCATATATTTCTTTTTTTCTTTCTAATGGAATTGTTCTTCCAGAGGGGTTGGATGCTGTAAACAATAAAAAGAAAAATGTACTCGATATAAATAAGTTACGGCAAGCAATAAATAACTATAATTTTGCTGCAGTTTCATTTCTAAAACTGAATTTTTAAATTATTGATCCCTTCATTAATAAATTTTCTTACCTATATCTCAATATTACCATATTTTTTAAAAAAACGTTATTTTTTTTTGTTTTAACTAATAACTTATCTTTCTAAAGCCTCAGATTAATAATTAGATGATAAATAAGGACAGTTAATTATTATATAATGAGTTAATAATTTTTTTTAATTATAAACTTCACATTAGTTTCGTTTTAATAGTGATTAATATATTTTTTGCATATTGATGTGTTATTTGCAGTTATTTTCTTATTTGTCTATTGTAATATGCAATGATAAAAATAACGGTAAAGTAGAAAGGATATGGTAGATGGTAGTTTAAGTAAAACTATATGGAGGCTCACCTGTTGGATTTAAATAGATAACTTTAGGCATTCTCCCTCCGCCTTCCTCCGTATATTTCTTACAGTTCTCCAAAGCATCTATCAGCTTTTGCGGAACTATACCAAATTCATCTTCGTCTACTCCAATCACATTTATGTTGAGAGGCTTAATCTGCAAAAAACATACATTTTTAGAACTATGTACACATATTTTAAGTTATATCTTAATTAAAGAGTTAATATAACAATGGTACTTACGATAGCTTCAACTCCAGCGTAATAAGGATTTTGTACCAGCATACTATCATTTTCTTCCAAAATCATTTCCAGAACTCTACTCATTCCATCTTGGGATCCATTTGTAATCAATGTTTCATAGCGGTCCCATTCTGGTGGACTATGAACGCTGTTAGTAAAACTCTTGACCGATTTCACCAATGGTGGGTATCCTTGAGTAGGAATATATTGCAGAGCAGAAGCCAATTCTTGTCCAACGATGTCAAATTTGGAGCCATCTTTTAGTTTAATGGTAATAGATTCGAATGGAAAGGTAATTTCATTGGGAACACCTTCAGCTAAAGAAATTTGTTCCTTCGGACCATTGTATTGTCTTTTAGCTAAAAGAAATGTTCCGTAATAAGTAAGTACAAGAATAAATTTATAACGTATAATGTACAAACCTAATAGTTTACTATAAGCTTTAAACTTCCGGTATGATAAGAGTATTTTTGTTTATTTTTTGATAAAAATGTATAATTAACAATGGTTCTTTTTCAAGATGCGTAAATTGTAAATAATAAATCTATGACTGTGTAAGTAGGTAATTGATAAAATATAAACTGAACCAGCGGCATTGACCTAACATAATAAGTTGATAATTCATATTTTGGTTAAGTTAATTTAGATAATGACATACTAGATGTTTTAATTCATTGATTGTCAATATTTTTTAATTAATAATGTTTAGAATTCTTTGGAATTCCGATAAAACACCTACAGGTACGAACATTTGTTAATGTTCAAATAATATTAAATTTAAAAAGAAATGTATTTTAATTGACAAAATTAAACAGTGTAGTTGGTTGAAATACCGTTAAAAAGGGCATACAAAAAAAATGAGATAATAAACATTTAGATAGTATCTATTTTATTAAAAGGAGAAATCGATAACATTAAAACCAGTTACCGATAATCTGACCAGTTTTACGAGTTTTACAAAGAAAGTTAACATTAAATTAACATATTTGTTTTTTTCATTTTATCAATGAAACACAATACAAAAAAATGTACCCAATAATCTTGTTATAAATATTGATTAGTTATTGATAAAGATAATAAATGAATCCATTAATGGACTATTTGAATAAGTTAAAAACTTAATCATAAGTATAGGGTAAATATTAAATATTCACAAGTTTAAACAAATAGCTTTTTAAATCAATCAATCAATTAGACTTACAATTATCGTACCTAAACTTTGTAAAGTTTTCTATTACTTATCTTTTTTCATTCATTATTCCTAGAATTGGAATTTTTGACAAAAAAACATTTTTGTTAATTGTTAAAACTCATTTAGGTAATAAATAATTTCGTTTGATTGGTTGAAAAGGGTAAAAGAATAGTTTTTAGTACTAATTCAACTTCAGGTGTAACAAAACTGATCAGAAATAAAATTATCTGATAAGAAAACCAAAAAAATAAAATATCATTTAGGTGTATCGATTGTTTTTATACCACCTGTATATTTGATCAAACTAGGAGTGAAAAAATTACTTACTTATTTCTCTGGTTAAAGCCGGTCTTCTTCTGGCAGATTTGGCGTTGATGAAATGCGAATAGTTGATGGAAGTAGACATTTTTGAAAACCCTTGTATTCAGAAAGATTTAAAAATCGTACTAAAATTGTTTGCACCACAAAAGGTAATTATTCGTACGTGAATTGACAGGTTGAGAAAGTCAGTAGAAGCACACTCTTCAAAGCACTAGAACAGAATGACTATTTAAATGTGTATGGTAACGCTTTTATACGAAAGGATGATGTAATACCGAATAAAAATTTGTGATCCCTATTTTGTGTAGGTACGTACGTATTTTGTCAATCAGTTGTGCATAAAGTTGAGTCTTTTATGTTAATTTTAATGATATTGGGATTAATTTGTTATTGATTTGAAACGCAAATTAAAAAATACTTTTAGCAGCGATTCAAAAAGTTGTTTACTGCATTTTATTAATTTATCTAAAAAAAAGGATACTAAAAAAATAATGTATCGTTTGATTACAATAATGATTATGTACCTAAAGCTTAAAAACCATTTTGTTTAAAAAGCTATTTTTCAATAATTTTACCTTTTAAATTATTTTTCCCTGAATTAAATTGATTGTACTAACCCTTACTTTTTGGAAGTCCATCTTATTAAGGATAATAAAAAACTCTTCGTTTTAACAAAACTTCCAATATTTATTTAAAAACTGCTTTTTTAAAAGCTGTCATTGAGTCTTTTAAAAAAGCAGTTTTTAAATAAATATTGGAAGTTTTGTTAAAACGAAGAGTTTTTTATTATCCTTATTTTTCCCTGATTAAAGACTATGCTAAAAAGAGTTTTATAAAGTAAATCATATAAACTTATAAATTGTCCAGCTTAAAATGGTTACCTATTTTTAAATATTAAAAATCCCTCAGAAGTAGGGTTATTTAAAAAAATTATTTTATTATAAAATTTTTTTTTTTTTTAAATTCAGATATTATTTTCCTCCTATAATATGGGGTGTTTATTAGCTGGTTTTTATTATGAAACTGGAAAGTTAATGTTTTCGTAGTGTTTAACAAATATTTGATAGTTTTGTACCAAATGTGTAAATTTTTTCATATTTAGTTTTTAAATATCGTAGTTTATAGTTATTTAAAAGTAAAAAAAATAGTTTCATGTGGGTTAGTGTATACACCTTAGTGTATACAACTTTCAGGTATAATGGTTTTATAATATACTTACTTTGTATTAATTGTAAAAATAATTTAAATAATTTTATTTAAAAAATAAACTTTTTCATAACACCTTTATGTGGCCGTGGGGTATTTTTATTTTTTTACCTTGATGACTGATATATATGAAATTAAAAGTTTTTTTTGGTGCTGAAGAAGAAAATAAGTATTTTCGAAAGCTTCACAAATATAAAGAATTTTCATTAATTGCCTTTTTATATTTGACTGCTCACCTCAATATTATATATATAATATTATATAATTATATATTGATATATAAAAGAATAAATACACATATATTATATTTTTTAGATTATAAATGAAGTAGGTATATATAAAAAAGTCGCAAATAGGCTATGGTGGTTACGTGATGCAAATTTTAATTTCACTGTTATAGGTGTTATAGGTATGTCAAATCGCAGTATGATTTTGCATTTTTTAAATGTTCTATTAAATTGGTTTTAATTCACCTTTATTAGCTTGGCTGGTATGATTGTATAAATAACCGACATTTTGAACACAATTTTAACTACTGTAAAATTTAATAGCCGGGCAGACCACCTAGTTTAGCCGAACATTTGGGTAAAAAAGTGGCTTGGGCTTTTTTTAAAATTTACCTTAAAACTTTTTAAATTCCAATGAAATTAAAAAAAAATGAATAACGAATCAGTTTTCTAAATATAGAACAGTAAACAACTAAACGGTTGAATGAAACTTCCACTACTTATTCAAAAATACGTTTTAAATTCAATGACCCCCGTTTCGCTAGAACTAGCATCGTCAGGTTGACATAATAATTTTTAATGTTTAACAAATTAAATTCTACTACCAACATCTTAGCTACAAGAGCTACAAGAGTAAGGAATTCGGAAAAGCAATCTAAATTATTCATCGATTTAAAATGTGCTAACCATTTCTTGAGTGCTAACTGCTTCTTAAACTCAAGGTCCTCTTTTTTATAGATTAAGAAGACTTTAAAGATTTGTAGTTGGTCAAAACATTAGCTATCGTCAACTTTATCGTTGCGATTTGAGCTAACATACTTATAGTTTCAGAAACCTGATTCTATTTAGGAACTTCTCTTATTCTTATCCAAATAAAGTGTTTTGTGTCCCTGAATAAAGTTTTAGTTGAAGATCGATGCAGCCACCATGAACGCATGCGCTCGAATAACCATGTGCATGAATACTTGACAAATAAAAAAACCTACACCGTTTAATTTGGTCGGATACGCAAAGTAAAATCCTACTTAGTACAGACGCCTGGCAACCCTACTTTCACACCATATACGAGGGTTGTCTGAAAAGTTTCCGACCTCAACATGAAGATGGCAGCACTCGTAAACAAAAGTTGGGGAATGTGTTTGCACATGCTTTGAAAGGTACCCACTAAAATTTCAGCCATTTTGGACGCGCAGTTGTTGTTTGACAATCATTTGAGTGAGTCGATGTGAGTGTTTTTATGAAAATGGAAAAAATCGAGTATCGAGCTGTCATTAAATATTTGTTTTTGAAACGCAATACGCCTACGCAAATCAAAGACGAGTTGGACGCTGTGTACGGGGACTCTGCACCATCATTTACCACAGTGAAATTTTGGGCTGCTGAATTTAAACGTGGCCGTACCAGCTTGGGTGACGATGAACGTTCGGGACGTCCAAAAACTGCAACCACTGACGATAATATCGCTCAAGTTCATTAAATGGTACTAGACAACCGTCGAATTAAAATTAGAGAGATAGCAGAGGCTATAAACATGTCCAAAGAAAGTGTTTGTCACATATTAAATCAAGATTGAGACATGAGAAAGCTGTCCGCGCGTTGGGTACCGCGTTTGCTCACTTTGGACCAAAAACGTGTTCGAATGAACATTTCCAACTCTCTGTTGGCGCAGTTTAGGCGCAATAGTTGTATACACCATAATACTCCAGAAACAAAAACACAGTCAAAACAATGGACTGCGAAGGAGGAATCGGCTACAAAAAAAGCAAAGGTTGTTCCTTCTGCTGGGAAAGTGATTGCAACTGTTTTCTGGGATAGTCATAGAGTTATCTTAATCGATTATTTTCAAAAAGGAAAAACCGTTACAGGAGCATACTACGCATCATTACTTGACAAGCTGAAGGCAGAAATTGCGGAAAATCGGCCACATTTGCAAAAAAAAAGAGAATTTTGTTTCACCAAGACAATGAGCCGTCTCACACCTCAGAGATTGCCATGGCAAAAATCCACGAATTACGGTTTGAACTGCTTGATCACCCTCCTTACTCACCAGATCTAGCCCCAAGCGACTTTTTTTGTTCCCTAAGCTAAAAGTTGCGCTCGGAGGACAGGGATTTTCGTCGAATGAGGAGGCCATTACCTTTGTAAATAACTATTTTGCAGAGAAAGACGCCGAGTACTATTTGGAAGGGGTGGAAGAGATGGGAGCATCGCTGGGAGAAGTGTATAGACTTACAAGGAGACTATGTAGAAAAATAAAAATTAATTTGAATAAAAAATGTCTAGTATCTTTGTTAGGTCGAAAACTTTTCAGACAACCCTCGTAGTACTACCAGAAAAAGATAACAGCGAATCACTGTAAGTTATTCGCAAAAATATATTCATTATTAGGAAAACATTCTTGGTTTATATTGACTTATATATATTTATGACACAGCTTTCTTAAGAAAATTTTAAGGAAAAATCCATTTATTATTGTCCATAACCTTCTTCTATTTAACAGTTGCAATATTGTGTGGAAAACATCGTTAGGGACAAAGAAAATTGATGATTTTTTTATAAGTAGATTATTCATTGAACAAGAAGCTTAAAAAGAAATTTGCTTCTTTACAAAAACAACAATATTCTTTATAGAGGTAATTATTAACGTAGTGATTTTCATTTGAATTGCCTGGAAAATGTCAATAAGAAACTTATAAGAACCAAATATTCTCCCACTTTGAAAGCCAGATTGTTTTACCAATCTAAGAAGGACGCTAGAAAAAGATGACATCAATATAAATATTGACAAAAAACAAGAATGGAATCGCAAAGATTGCGCACTTCAGCACATTAAGATTTCTGATTGTGATTTACTTCTGATATATGAAAACATACAAGATATCTTTAATTCACCTTGATACCAACATTTTGTCAAACTGGTCAAACATTTTAAACAATTTCTTTTTATGTGGTGTTTTTACATTTTAAACAAACCTGCTCAAGAATATATTTCTAGAAGTTGAAATTTCAATAACAAATACATAATATGGTTGTTTATAGTTGCCAACTGGCGATCTCTTTTACACCAGCTCTTAGTCAGATGGTTTATTCCAATAGACACATATGTTAATTCCCGTCAAAAGCCAAGACGATAAAATAAGGTAGACTACAATATATTATTAAATATATCAATCATATAAATGCAATTTGACCATTGGGATGAAAAGTACAAGAAAAACAAGCACCTACAGTTCTTTTCACGATTTAAGAATCTGACTTGAGATGCAATAAAGTACTGAGTAAATTAACACTCATTCTAATGTGTTCATTTGGTTGTAAATTAAATAAGCAAACAAACAAAAATTTGCAGTGCAAATTATTTCGTGAACTGCTACCTTTATAATTTTATCGCAAATGTATTATTTTTTAAAATTTTTCATTTAAAATCTCTAACAATTGCTTAACATATTATTACTCTCATTGAAATATATGCCACGGTAAGGCAATGAGTCTTATATTTCCTTTAATCTGCTGGTAGAATGTGAGACATGATTCTGGGACTATGATACGATGCATTACCCATCGCAATACCGGTCTTTGGTAATATATTCGGCAATAATTTGTTTTAAAAGCATTCTTTAAAAACATCAGCAGTTATATCGCAGTGGTAATCTAAGCTATAATCTGAAATATTTTTGGCTGACAAAAATATACAATTAGGTACCCAGCCGTCTTCTGACTCCACATTTGAAATTGTTTTGTGTAAAATTTTTTTGATTTATCAGTCCATCCTTTATTTGGTGTGTCATAGGGCTCATACCAAATCTTATCTAGGTATATTATCGTTAGACTTTTCAATCTAGCTCTATCTATTTTTTCCATGTTCTATTTTAAGGTGTTGTAAAAGATGTGGTTCCATTACTACACTCGTTTCTATTTTAATTAATTAATTAAAAAACCCAAACGACCTAGAGTACCTACGCCACAAGGTTGTAGCAGAATAGGTTTTGATATCCTAGAATAGCTTCACTAAGAGCGATAACAAATAGCGATTTTCTGCTCAGCGTACATCTGATACATTTTTGGACTGATTAAATCTTCATTGCAGGAATCAGCAGATCTGATCGTACTTTGCTAGGCTTTACAGTATTATTTACTATTTTCCACACTGTATTTTCAGGTTAAAATTGCTGGTTCCTTTAATTAAAAATTTTTTTTTGTTGCCTGGCTCTACTAACTTTCATAACAAATACTAAATACTAAAGTATCATTAATTCTATTTATGACCCGAAATCTTATTAGATTTTCAGGTAATGATATATTATTGGCCACAACAAAATAAATAATACTACCCTATCACGGCAATTAATTTTTTGACTTAATTTCATGTCATTGTCCCCTCCCAGGTCAGGTTAGTTTCTTAGATCGAGAAATCAACTACCTGGCCCTTTTAATTCCTTCGAAGCAATCACAACTTTTAGAGTGGATCCACACAATACAGACTTTTATTTGCACAAACCTAAAGTCTGAGTAAAAATGTATAAAAAATGTATATTTTGCGACGAAATGTAGGTGCAGACTTTTGCGCAGAGAAAATTCTATAGAAGGCTGTGTGGAAGTTTGAATCGACCTCAAAGTAACTTAATGGCGAATCTATATGATATTGACTATTAAATCTACAGATTTTAAGGCTAAGTAAAAATACACCTAAATATTAAGAATAATAAAAAACTCTTCGTTTTAACAAAACTTCCAATATTTATTTAAAAAATTGCTTGTTAATTGCTTGTTAATGACAGCCGTTTCGCTAGATAGCATCGTCAGATTGACATATTAAAGTTACATTTTGTTTATTTGTAGCTAGGTACCTGATGTTTATTAGGTAGTTATAAGGCTAGACCAAGTATGGAAGTAATAAGACATAACAATATTAAAGCCTAGATGTTATGAGCCCTAATAAACATCAGGTACCTAGCTACAAACAAACAAAATGTAACTTCAATATGTCAATCTGACGATGCTAAGTCTAGCGAAACGGCTGCCATTAAAGTTAAAAAAGCAATTTTTTAAATAAATATTGGAAGTTTTGTTAAAACGAAGAGTTTTTTATTATTCTTAATAAGATGGACTTCCAAAAAGTAAGGGTTAGTACAATCAATTTAATTACACCTAAATATATATCTATTTTAAAGTAATAATAACAATTTTTATATTTTGCACTTATAAAAATCTTATAAAACGCATTTGCGTATCGTAATGTAACTTTTAGGCACGCAAATTTTTGTTTTAAATGGTTGGCGACATGAGTGAAGCATCTAATGACAAGACTATTGACAATGACATTTGTGGTTAATAGCAATTTAATAATTTTATATTGTTCTTTAAACAAGTATTTGTCAATATAAATATCATCTTTTACATATGTAATATATTATTATTGGTGTATTAGTCATTTTAAAATATTTGAAAACATTAACATTTCATAATTTAAATGTCAAAACTGTCAAATGTTATAAATTAAACAGTGCTACCGACATACTTTTTAAAATCAAAATTTTCGTAATTACATAAAAATAATAAATTAATTTAAAAAATTGATAAATTGGCAAAATATAAAAAATATTATAAACAACTTATTTCATATGGCTGTTGTGACACTCGTTCTTTAAAAAACTCATCGCTTCGCGATTCGTTCTTTAAACTTGAACTCGTGTCATAACAGAGTTTCATATGAAATGCGTTGTTTAATATACTATTTAATAATTTAAATATTTTTGAATTAGTTTAATTTAGTTTTTAATTTAATAGATCTTTGTTACTGATTGAGAATTGATTTTATACTATCATATGATAAGTATGAGCTCAGTCAGGTGAATAAGACAACATTATTTTAACAATAAATTTATTATACGAGAAAACTATTAAACAGTATTTTAACCAAGAAAGAATGCAAAATTTTAACAAAAAAGAAACTTGATTATTTTTTTTTGTCAAACAAAACAAAACTCATTTGCTCTAAAAAATTATATGAAACAAAATTATTATTTATTGTTTAACGATAATTATTAAATTACTATTGAGTTTTCTTGACTATTAAAAGCCAAATCAATTCTTCTTCTTTTTCGCGCGACTAGGATTGCTCCTGTTTGTCTACATCTTATTCAGTTGTTGTTGACTGTACATTATCTTTCCACCTTTTCGGCGGCCTTCCAACGGGTCTTCTGCTATTCGACTTGTTGTTGTTACAGATGTTCGCTAATCTATCTGGTTCCATTCGGTTAACGTGTTCGTTCCAGTTTTTCTTTCTTGTTTTTATCCACTTGCTAATACTTTGAATTTTGGATCGTTCTCGTATACTTCTGTTGCTCTGTCTGTCTCTTATATTCTCGCTATTGATACTTTCATTTCGATATTGTTAATTTGTTGTTTTGTCTTTCTTGTATTGGTCCTTGTCTCCACTGCATATGTTAGGATAGGTCTCACTGTTGTCTTGTATACTTTTACTTTGCTTTCCGTGGTCAGATATTTGTTTCTCCATATGGTTTCTCGGAGGCAACCACTTACTCTTGCCGCTTTTGTTGCTTGTATTTATATACCTTCTTATAGGTGATTTCGAAGAGAAACTCCCGGTATCGTTCGATTTCTCAGAGTACTAGAAATGAGAAAGCGCTTTTCTCTGCTGAGCCAGCTCTTTGGATACCTTCAAACCACACTTCGCCATACTTGTTGCACACTCGAAGGACTTATAATAACGTTTCTTGCAATATTACGCTGACCGCGGCCAGCTTTTTAAGCGACTACCATTCTTGTAGCAACAACAGAACTGATATTCATTAAGATACACTGACACTGACAACAATACTTAAACTACTTGTAATGGACAAATAAACAAATATTACAAAAATTACGCTGACAGAGGATTTTAGTAATTTTATCTCTCTAGAGACAACAACAAAAAATTTATAAAATAAATTGATATCATTAGGAGACCCCAGTTTTATGCCAGGCAGTGCACGTAAATTTATTCTACTTCTTTATTCTATTAATTCATTTTATTTCTTTTTTTACTGTAATATAAAGATTGCATCATATAATGCATATATTTTTAATTTACTAATTAAATTTTTAGAAAAAAAGGAAAATATATTTTTAAATTGTGAATGTGGGTAAACTACATTGGGTCGTTCTGTATCGACAAAATTATTGATTTACAGTGATATACGAGTACAAACACACCTTAGTCAAATTTATTAGATTAAAAATACATATTCAAGAAGAAAGCAAACATCTAACTAGGTCAAATTTTTTTACGATTCGCTTGGTTTAATAAATGATGCAATATGAGCTATAATAAAAGTAATTCCTTTAGCTGAAAAATCTGACGAAACCATTAAAGTGCAAATGATAAGTTGTTGGGACCAATGTTTGTGGATTACTTAAAACTGGAATTTCGTTTTAAAAAATAGTATATTGTTTTAGGAATTTATAACGAAATCAGGCAACAATGTATAAGGTTTTTCATTGCAATTGTAAAAATTGTGTAATGTTTACCCTTACTTTTTGTAGTTGGTCAATAATAATAAATACAATTAAAACAGTTGTTTTGTTGGATGATAAAATATTCGACCACTTATACCATAACACCAACTTTCCAAGGAAATTTGTGCCAAGGAACAGTTATGTAACAAAAGGGATAACGGGATTAGCTTCAGCACGGCTTATTTAAAAAGTCGAACGGAGAATAAGTTGAAGAAAGTTTTACAGTGCCATTACAGACTCATTTTCTTGGATCTCAGTCAAAATCAGAAGATAATCTACCAAAGTCTTAATCAAAAGAGTCTCGAAGTAGACTCAACTAAAATCTTTATAATTAGCAAAATTAAACGTACAACTAATATCTTTAAACCTTTTAAATCGCCGGGTATGGACGGAATTTTTCCAGCCTCACTACAAAATGGTTTGGATTACTTACAGCCAAATTGACAAAAACTGTTTAAAGCCAGCCTTATCCTTGGATACACACCCAAGGTCTGGAGGGAGGCACATGTCTTTTATAATCTCCTCAAACCTATAGAGAAACTAATTGATCATTTCGTAAGAAGAGAAAATCTTGCGAGATCGCCTCTTTACAAAAGACAGTTTGCATATCAAACAGGCAAATCCTTTATAAGTGCTCTATAATGATTAACTGAAAGCATAAAAAAGACATCAGTAGAAAGAGAGAGACCTCTGCTCTTTTATTGACATAGAGGGTGCTTTTGATAACACCTCCTTTACGTCCATCAAAAGGACACTATAACAGAGGAACATAGAGGCCTCACTAGTACACTGATACTCTCTAACAGCTCCAACTAGGAACAATGAAATGAAATATGTACTTTACTGTATTAAAAGAAACTACCTTAATTGGAATATCGCTCTTATGTCCACTGTCAAACTAGACAAACTTAACGAGGCAGGTAAGAACATCACTTTGTTATAGGTGCCAGGTCACAAAACGTCCACCCAATTTTGGAACCAGAACCTTTCTGCAGGTTGGGTAAAAGAAAATTAAAACTTAAAAAATGTCTAATAAATACTTTTGGTTGTCCGGTGGGCTTGGTTAGTTCACTGTTCGTTTGGATGGTGTCGGCTTGTGGTGGTTGCATCTACTATAGTCAAAAGAACTGCTTCAATAAATGGGTGATACTTCTCGTCAAGGGGACTGCTAACATTAATGGGCGATACTTCTCGTCAAAGGGACTGTTAACATAAATGGGTGATACTTCTTCGTACTAAGGGATATATTTCTCTATACTAGGGGGATATATCTCCCTACTAGCGGATATATCTCTCCGTACTAGAGGGATGTACAAGTCGTAAAATGGATCAGAAGGAGTCAAAATGTTATGGGCGTTGATGTTGATTGGCTTTTATGTCAAAAAGGACGGCAAATATTTTACATCAAAAATTTACTTAAGAGCTTTCCAACATTAATGTCCCATATTCAATAAAACATGAAATAAAAACAATAAATTAATGATTTACTAAAATGCAGAGCGGTGAAGCCGGCTGTGTGGTTGATTGTTAACGAGTTTTATTATTAGCACAAATCAAGAAGTTATAAGCTGATATAATTAGTTTTTTTTTAATAAAAAAGTAGTTGTGGTAGATATTCAAAAAAGGTTTTTAATTATTCTAAGAGTTCTAAAAAAACGTATGCTAATTTATTATTTTCTACATAGACTCAGTTATATATTTCATGTTAAAAAATGTGTTTCTCTGAATTAGATTTAAAAATAGACAAATTTACAGCAATAATGATATTTTTATAAGTAATAAAATGCATTTGGTATTTACTAGTTACATTAAATGATTTTACCTGGAAATTTTTACAGGGACCACGTCTTAGATTTTAATACACAAATTGCTCATTTTGGCCTCAAAAAATAACGAAATAAAAGGAAGTTATATGTACAATTACTTCCAAAAAAGTTTAGAATAATCGTGAAATGAAAAGAATAAGAAATAATGATGTACTTACAAAAATACAGCCAGAAAAATGATTGTCTAGATTTGTGTGCTTTAATTTCTAAGGGGGTTGACAATGGTTTCCGGTTGGACGGTTGCGTTTGTTTTTGTAAGGGTTTTGTTTCAGGTGCGTTCTATTGTAAGGGGTGAGTTTGGTAGCGGTGATAAGATTGTGTCTAATGTACGGTGGGTCAGGGTTGATTTTAGGGTTCAGAACTACGGTAAACTGAAGAAAGGTAGCATGGTGATAGACATGTAACAAACTCTAATTGTAGATGATGAACAGAAATCAATTTTAATACAAAACCAACCACTATATTTTGAGTAATATTTAAATATAAGCAGTAATATTATCTATTGTACTATACATTATCAAGGTACATATAATAAAAAATAGATTAGAATTATTAATTTTATCATTATATTTCAAACTAGTTAATATTAAGCAATGAAAGAAAATTATTTATATTAAATTTAGTTCAATAAACATTATACTTTTTCGATTAAATTTTTATATTATTCTTAGACAATTAACATATACATAATAAAATAGGCTTGATTTATATAGGTATTTTTAAGTAAATATTAACCTAAAAATATTTTTTTGTCTAAACAATTTATAAATTTACTAGAATGTTCTGATAATTAATTTTCGAATTTACTGCAAAATTTCATACGATTTTCATAAAAGTGGCTATAAAATAAGAAAGGTTTTGAAAAACTTGAATTCAATTCCTTTTATAGGGTTCCACTAAAACTAATATTTAAACATTCCTGGACCCGTGGACGTGTTTTATCCATTAAAGTAATGTTTTGCTAATAAAAGGCTTTTAGTAATAATTATTCAAAAAGTCTAAAAAATTGGAAATATATTCTGCATTTCAAATTTATAAATGGTAACGCTGCATCGGGATATTTATTAGGCGGAAAAAAGAATTAAATATTGTTACCGTGATATACATATAAATATGAATATTGACCGAACTGTTAGCACAGAATAGCATGAAATTCATTGAATAACAAGAAAATTATGAACTAATATTTGATGAGTTTATTAAAATTTATTATATTATATTTTCTAAAATATTGAACAAAACACTCTAAAAATTAATATTTTCTTTAAACCAGTAGCCTAGTCTTAAATTATTAATTTTTTGTACGCCATTGTAAGACCCTACATTATTTAAATTTATTGAACCTTATACATTATAGAATGGTTATAATTATTTCGTTGCCATTTTTTTCTTCTAATTAGTTTACAACAACCAGAAGCAGCTTTGTTTTTTTTTGTTGTTGACGTACCTTTAGGTTTACTACTGACAAACTTTGTTCTCAGTTTACAGATAGGTTACTGTACTGGAAATTAAATTATACCGTTAAGTGAATTGCGTTCGACTCCAAGAAGTCTAATTATTATCTTAAAAATGACTGTATAATTAATAATATTACGATGAGATTTTTAATCCAACATTTTGCGAAAACTTTAATTTTTTTTTTCAATACATTGACAGTTAACAGTTACTTTTTAAAACCAACATACAGTTTGCACAAATAAATTACTTTAGCAAATTATACACATGTGGTAGGTACAACATTTGTGATAAGCGGTAATGACATTTTTTGTCACGAGTTCCTAATTACAAGCATTCTGAAAAAACAATATACAACTATTCGTTTAAACATAACTTCCACGTTTTATTAAAAAATTCGCTTTTAAATTACATTGACAGTTGTATCGCTAGAATTAGCATCATCAGATTGACCTATTAAAGTTACATATTGTTTGTTTGTAGGTAGGTACCAGATGTTGATTAAGTAGTATTAAGGCTAGACCAAGTATGAAAGTAATGACATAATATTAAAGCCTAGTTATTAGCTCTAAGGGATTATCCTGGATGTATTTCCTAAGATCAGTATAATTATGCAATGATATAGAAAAAACAGGAAAAAACTATATCATGCTGATCTTTAAAATAATTTAATATATTTGTGTAATATTCATGTCTTATCTATTTATAAAATTAAGACTATATCAAAGTTTTATAGTGGAGAACTTCCAAGATTTATTTGTTCATTAACAACTTTAAATTGTTGATCAGCTAGATGTCTTTTTATTTGGAGTTTTTCAAGTAAATCTAAATTATGTTTTTTATCATAAATGTGTAGTATTTGGATGTCATTGGTGTGTATGAGTAAGGTTGGATGTTCAAGTTAAATTATAATATGGACAATATCCTACAGTTATAATTATTACAAACCAATTTGCATTGATCATCTCATTTTGTAAAAGCCTAGACGTGTACATGAGTGTATTCAGTTAGGGAGTCGCCAAATACATTATTATTTTTTTTTGTTATACGGTATTAAAAATTCTTGAAAATGTTATCGTTTTATTCTAATAATAATAATAATAATAATAATAATAATAATAATAATAATAATAATAATAATAATAATAATAATAATAATAATAATAATAATAATAATAATAATAATAATAATAATAATAATAATAATAATAATAATAATAATAATAATAATAATAATAATAATAATAATAATAATAATAATAATAATAATAATAATAATAATAATAATAATAATAATGACTTTATTGCTTTATAAAAAATACAAATACAAGCAAAGGCGACGTTCGCTCTTAGATGATGTCTTCGTACTGAAACACCAGCTAAGTAGCGCTCTTCCACGCAACCGCAAAACGCAAAACTAAATATCAAATAAACTTTCGTAGAATATCTTACATGCAAAGAGAACAAAAAAAAACATAAAACTAAATATCAAATATCCTTTCGTACAATATCTTATACGCTGAGATAACAATAGTTATGTAACCTAATTTTGTAAATATTAAAATGAATAAGGCCAATTTTACATTGCTTAAAATTTGAATTTCAACGTTATAATATTATTAAATAGAGATTTTTTAATGTTAAATTTAAATCAAGAAATAGGTAACGTTTTGTAATCTTCAGGGATTATGTTGTACAGATTTGCAATATTATAAGAGAAGCTAGTTCGGAATAACGAGGTTTTATGTTTCGGCATACTAATTTTATTTTTAAATCTTACATTAATATTGTGAATTTCTGATCTCTTTTTAATTTTTTTCGATAGGTAAAAAGGAATTTTGGTAATCATAATTTTATGAAATAATACTGATCCGTGAAGAATACGTCTATTTTTTATGTTCAGCCAGCCAAGGTCTGCCAGATGTTTAGAGGTTGGATTTCGACGTCTGATACCACAAATAAATCGAACACACATATTTTGAATTCGCTGCAGTCGATTTTGATCCAGTTGTGTTAAGGCTGGACCATATATTACATCACAATAGTTAAACTGTGAAAGCACGAGACTATCACAGAGCATAATTTTGGTTGCTTTATTAAATAACTGTCTATGTGAGAATAGAAGTTTTAAGTTGCAAAATGCCTTCTGAATTATTGATGAGATATGATTGGAGAATGTTAAGGAGTCATCTAAAACGAGGCCTAGGTTTTTTTACAATTAGATAAAATTAAATAATCGTTATTAATTTTCAAATGTATTTTATTTTTGACTCTATTTTTCTCAATTCTACGTCCAAATAGCATGGCTTTTGATTTTGAAGGATTTATGCTAAGGCAGAATTTATTAGAAATATCTACAATAGTCTCTAGTTCTTCATTAATTTTCATACAAGCATTTACAACTTCTGATTCTTTGAAATCTACGTACAATTGTGTATCGTCAGCCTTCATATAATTAAAGTAATTTGAAAATTGGGAGGTATATAGGGTAAATAGCAAGGGTCCTAAGATGGAACCTTGCGGAACTCCTCGCCATAAGTAAATTTTTTTAGATAATTTTTTATTTATATATACTCTTTGAGATCTATGATCTAAATAGGATTGCATCATTTTTTGCGCTTGTTTATCAAAGCACATATAGTTAAATAATGATAAAAGCAGAGGGTGATTAATTTTATCGAATGCCTTTGAGTAATCTAGTAAGATTAAAATGCATAGGTGGTTGGAGTCAATGTAAGAATAAATGTCATCTAAAACTTTGAGGAGTGCAGTAGTGCAGCTGTATCCTGGACGAAACCCCGACTGGTGTTCAGGTAGAAGGTCGAATTTGGTGATGTGTTGACGAATCTGTTCATCCATTACTTTTTCTAGGATTTTAGAAAAGATACACTGAATACTTATGGGACGAAGTTCATTGAAATCAACAGGATTATCCTTCTTAGGTATGGGTAGAACTTTAGATTCTTTCCAAATTAAAGGAAATACGGAATTTTTCAGACAAAAATTATATATGTGAGTAATAAATGATAAAATATGTGGACAACAATAGAGAATCATAGTGATATTAACATTATTAGGTCCAGATGAATTTGAATTTATTGAAAGTATTTTTTCATAAACTTTTAACTCATCAATTTCCCTAAATTTAAAATGATCAACATTCGGTAGTTTAGTTGAAAGATAGTGGCTGAGAATAACAGCATCTGGGTTATTGTCACCACCAATACCATTGATGAAATGATTATTTATTGAGTCGGGATCTTGTAAGTGATCAGGAATAACTGTTGAACTTTTTTTGTTATGTATGATGTTATGCTTTTTCATTTCTTTCCAGACGTTCTTCTTTCGTTTCAGCTGAAATTCAAAATATGCCTTTTTCTCGCGTTTAATTGCATGATTGACTTCATTACGAATTGATTTATAGTAATTCCAATGATTCTCATTTTTTGAGTTTTTGAATCTCAATAATGCTTTATCTCTCAAATTCATCATGACCCTCAATGTATCAGTTAACCATGGAGACTTTTTTCTAGTTATTTCAACTTGACGCAGTGGTGCATGTGTTTGGAATAAATTTGAAATAGTTGAATTTAATATTTTGATTTTACTTTCAATGTCATCAAGATGATAAATTTGTTGAAGATCGGAAGCTAATAAATCCCGATTAAAATGATGCGGTTCAAAATTCCTAAAATCGCGGAATGTACATTCAAACGGTATAGGTTTCTTGATAGATAGCGATCCAATGCAACAAGATGGAAGGGAATGGTCTGATACTAAGGGACATTTGGTAACATTTACATTACTGATTTTCAAATTATCTGAACACAATATAACGTCGAGTAATTTTGGACCTCTTGTTGGTTGGTTAACAATTTGAATAACATTGTAGGTGTCAAAAAGTGACTGCAAAGTTCTACACTGTAGGCTGCTTGGGTCTAAAAAGTTTATATTAAGGTCTCCCGCGCATATAACATAATCAAAGAATGGCGATAATGTGCTTAAACATAAATCAAATTCATTAGCAAAATCCTGATAAGGAAAATCATTAGGTCTGTAGAGTGAACCCAAGGCATAATTTTTATTATTAAAACAAAACGAAATCCATAACTGTTCGGAATTAATGTTATTCAAGTTAGTAATTAGCTTTGACTTGAATCTATTTTCGATATATATAACAGTACCCCCGCCTTTTCTCGGAGATCTATCACATCTAAACATTTTATATCCCGGTAAATTTACTAATCTATTAACAATATTTGGTTTCAGCCACGACTCCGAAACTGTAATTAAATCAAATTTGTCAAATACTGCATCTTTGAATGCAAGAAAATTCGCTAAGATAGATATAAATCTACCATGGTTGCCAAAAAATTAAGATTAAGAAATTATTCCTTCTGGGTGTAACACTACTAATGTCACTGAGTATATGTTTGTATCTGTTTCTGGTCTCTAAGGATACTTCTATACAAACTTTTATTAAATATAGTAAAAATTTGTATAGAAAAAAAGAAAAACCCGGTATAGCAAATTAAGGAACTATTAGTCCAGCATAATTAACGTCCAAAACAAAACTTCATTCAGAAATTTTATTATTTAAAATTAATTTTGAATTTTATAAAGTAAAAAAAATAATTTTTGTAAAGTTAAAACTCATTAGGTATAATGTTAAAAAGAGAAGAATTAGAAAATACACAAATATTTTTGTTTATTTAAAATTTTTATTAAACAGTTATACATTATCAGGAAAAAACCACAGTTTCACGTTTTTGATCAATTTAATCAATAGAAAACTCAGATAGAAAAAAAGAAACAATTTTGATATATCAAAAAAATATATTCATACCTACCTACATATTTTGTTGGTGTTATTCTTTTAATTAATTGCTAACAAGAAAGAAGAGCTTGGATTTATAAATAATTATTTTCTTGAATTAACTACTTCTTTCGATTATTGTATTTATTTTTAAAAGGTGTGAAACTGCAAGTCATTTTCGCTTAGGACAATCTATTTCAACATCCTTGATTATCAAAATCTAAAAAATCCACCCAAAATATTTTCATAATCTTCATAATATTATTATAATTTTATTTATAAACATTTACTGATGGCAAACAATCGTTATTGTTAAGCAATTATCTCATTAATTTAAATTTTGAAATTGTCTTGACGTACTTGTTATATTTTGTTAAACAATACATTAATAGTTACCAACAAGTCACTAATAGTAAATAAATAAATAAATATTGCAGACTTATCTGTTTTTCGGACAGGTATAGAATTTTAATTTGACAATAAATGATAATTTAAAATAAATCAAAAACAAATAAATAATAATAGTTTAATAACTAATTGATTTGATTTGACGCATAAAAATATTCCTCAACAAAACAAAACAAAACAAAACTGATGAAATATTTAAAAAAATATCGTTACATCGTATTTAACGGAGAGTAAATCGCAACGGAAAAAAACATATAATTATTATTTGCCTGAAAATAAAATTAAACATAATAACATGATGATAGGTGTCGAGTTCATTAGTATTGTTACATTCTACACACGTTTTATAATCAATTCAGTACATGTTATTTGATTATAATCGCTACATTTAAACTATATCCATTTTCCGATAAATATTTGGTTAATGAAGGAAAGGTACTGGTAGTACTATTCGACGTAGAAGATATCGAGGAAATGAAGATTAGGAAAGGAGAGGAGAAATTGAGAGTCGATAGTGGACCCGGACCGGAATGTGCGAGGTCCCCCTCTGGGGAGCAAGTGGATTTTTTAAGACTTATGTTTAATGACTTGATGAGGAGTAACGAGTTCCCAAGTGGTGGAAAGGTAGCCAGACTGGCGTTGATCCTGAAAGAAGCAAACCGTGGGGCGAGGCCCCCTCATACAGAACACTATGCCTGACGAATACGATGGCCAAGCTATAGGAGCATATTGTTTTAAGGGAGATTAGTTAAGGAGATTAGAGAGAAGGGAGATCTTGCAGAAACACAGTATGGTTTAAGGGAGGGGAGGTCTACTGTCATGGCAATTAAAGAGGTGCTGTATAGGGCAAATTTAAAAAAAAATATAAGAGGGAAAACAGGTGGTGTTGGATGTCAGAAATGCGTTCAACCCGGCACCTGTAGGATATATAGTAGCGGAGTTAGTTCAGAGGGGAATTTCAGGATACTTAATTAATATTCTTAGAGATTTCTTTAGGGGAAGAAGGATGTTGACTGGAAAGGAGGAATATCAGGTGACGGCGGGGATACCACAAGGGTTCGTCATGAGGCCGTTATTCTGGAATGTATTTTATGGGCCGGGATGCTGTCAGACTGTATACTAGGATCAACCTGGCAAGGTAAATCGATGGCTTACGAAGAGGAAAATGGAATTAGCACCAGAGAAGACGCAGTTGGTATTAAAAATTGGTCCAAGGGGAGCCAATTTAGAATTGGAATTGGAAATAATTATTAAAAAGGTTAAGGATGCTAGGTATCTGGGAGTCTGATTAGGGTATTAGGGGATGGAGACTTATGGTTGAGACGGTCAGGAAGTAAGGGTATATGGAAGGTTGATGCCCAACGTAGGTGGACCCAGTAGAATAAACAAGGTTCTATACTGGGGGGTAAGCAAAGTATGTCCTATTGTATGGAGCTCATCTGACGTGGGGGTTATCTTGGGTACAGAGAAGGATTTTGTTAAAGTTGGTGCGGGAGTCCCTCCGGTTGAAATGCTGGTAAAGGAAAGAACTGGAATCAATGAGAGAGGGGTGGAGTTCAGGAAAGGAATAGATTCGGAAACATTGAATGACTAGAGGACTGAATGTGAAAATGGCGATAAGGGAAGGTGGACGAAAGATCTGAGGGGATTTAGCAAGGTGGGTGGGATACAAACATAGAAGGAATGACTATTATATAACACAGGTGTTAACGGGTCATGAGTGGTTTAGAGACTGCACTTATAGGATAGGTAAGACCAGTTCCTGTTGAACCGATTTCAATTTATTTTATTTTGATCAAAAGGTATTTGTACTACCTCAAAAAATATTTCTAGAATGAATTGCAAATGATTGTTTCGGTGATATTTTAATTTAACTAAAAACAGATTATTTTTTACTTTAGTCACAGCTTTGGAAATATATTGTGAGTATGTAGGACTTTTTAATTTTATTTTTTCTTTCAGGATAGAATAATAATGGGGCATTTGATATGCGTGGAAAACATTTTATGATTTAAACAAAATATCTCATGATGGAAGTGTATAATGGAAAAGTATTAAAAAGGTCAGCTACCATCATCAAAAAGAAAAAAAAAGGTACAAGTTTTAGAAGCCTTTACCAAACGAGCAAAGTTTTGGAGACAAAGAGTTCATATGTGTTACTTTGTAAAAAAAACATCGCAGCAGGAAAAAATTGTCATTGGTATTTATCATGTTTCAACGATGCACCCACAAGGGGATTAGTAAGTCTGGAAAACAAATTTGAAAAGGGAAAAAAGACTTTATTAATGAAGATCTATAAAAAAATTACTTGCAGAATTACGATGGTCAGTGTTAACTTCCAAAGCCCTTGTACTCAAAATTAAGAGAGCTAACCTTGAAGCATATGGATGGTATTTGGAAGTGGGAATTCTTATCCCTGTTATGTGTAAAGAGCCATGTATTTCAGAGTCTCTTCGATGACTAATTAGGGGTTGGTGTATTAAAAAGCAATGTCCACCACGATCTGAATATTTAACAAACAATACACCTTGCACAAAAATGTCCACTAATGCGGACCAATCAACTTGTGATCATTTGTATCCTCTTGATTTTGCCGACTGGGATATTGATAAAGTTGACAGTGATGAGAAGCATTTCTAAATTTTTTTTTAATACTTAAACTGATACAATGTAACAAGCTAAAAAAATTGAAACCGTTAAATAGCGGCGACGATAGCGGACTCCAAACGAATATAACAAACTGTGAAGGTGTCACCTTAAAAACTTAAAAACATAAATTTTCTGATAAAACAAGCCCACTTTCACCTTTCGTCCATAAAGCTATATTTATATTTTGTGTGCCCCTACTATTATTTTTGTCTTCTTTTGCACGACTGAAAATGTCCATGCTACATCTTCTCTTTCTTATTACACGTTTTCTTTAAGGAGACTGCTAATTCAAGCGGTAATTTTTTTAAGCTAAGGAATTTTATGTGAAAAATATAAGGAGTAATTTAGACAAAAGGACCTACATATCTAAACTACCCCTATATAGGATTTAAGTATTCAGGTTTCTGGTAAATTGGTCCTATTTTTGTGTGAACAGCTGTTCTGAAGATTTTTTCTTTATTAGGCCCATAATTTCATCCACTCGTGTCTAATAATATGTCGAATGTACTGGATTTTTTCTACTTTTATTGCTAAAAAAATAGGACTTGTTGAATGTGCTTCCCCTGTCCAAAATTAAGATTTTTTATTGCCTAAAGGGTTTTCATTGTTTGCTTAGTTTTGTTTAGATCGCAATCCCAAAATAATACTACATATTATACAGTCGATACCGGTTCAATTGATTCTTCTAGTCTTAAGTTAAGTTTCAATCGTGTTTTTAAAAAAAATCACCGGGTTAATTTTGTATATATCCGTAGAGAAACCATACCGCTTTCTATGTTGCACAATACAATAAAATAATTAGGGAAAATATTTAAGGGATCGAATAAGGTAAGATATCATCGGCATATCAAAAATTATTAGTATTTAAAAATGTTAATCCAGATTACACAGTATTGTATAATTACGTCTTCGCAATAAAACGCAATAAAAACAGGTTATAATTTACATTCAATAGAAGTTCAAAATCCTAACGAATTACTTTATTTACTTTGTCCTATCAAAACTACCTACAATGAATCAAATTGCGAAGTTTTTTCTAACAGTGAAAATTAAGTAGTAGGTTAGAAAGTCCTAACCTTTAGTTTTTTTAATTAATATATCTGTACAGTATACTATACAACAGTATAATAATTGTTGTCATACATCAAAACTAGTAAGAAAAGTTTAATGATTAAAAAAATCATAATTGTACAATAAAACAGAAATAATTACATCACAAACCATTTTATAGACGCTTCACAGCAATAGTAACAGTCCGAGTTGCTTTTGTAGTTCGTTATAACCCCCAGAAGAGATTGCAGCAATCGGAACTAAGCAAAAAAGCGAGAAACTTAAACGCAACAGCTCAACCAATGAAATTTTTTTTAGATCAATTACTGATATAAATCAAATACTTTATTAATGATAATTTTAAAATTATGTACTGTAAAATATAACAGCAAATTACTAACTTAATCCTAGCAACTCCTTTATATAAAGAGAATAGCACAATATACAAAAATGCTTAAAGTCACAGCATTCCTCTACACTTCTGTAAGTTCTTCAATAAGGCATTGGGGTCGTTTAATCTTTCGACTACTCTGACGTCGACCAACTTGCTCCCTGAAACTTCGCTAAGCTCTTCTCAATTCGTGATGTTGAGACTCTCGATGGTTTTATGGTTGTTTCATGGTTGTTTTTGGTGATTGGTGGTCTTGAGTTAGTTCATGAGATTTATGGTCTGTTTTAGTGGGTTCAGCTGTCAGATCTTCCACCAAACGTAATATCTTGACAATGTGTTCATAGCATTATCAAGATGTTCGTCGAGATTTTACAACGACTCTTAACAAGTGCTTATTAGTCGGTGCAGGCTTCTGAAACTCTTGATCGCCCATTCCCGTATGAGCTGAAATAATTCTCAAAAATAAATATTTATTCTTGCGTTATAAGCACCATTTTGAATCTCTTTGACAGTTTGTTAAAATAAACAATATTTAAAAATACCATGACAAATATTGTTACTTGTTTCATATGACGCTATTATATTTCACAAGCTTACTGATTTCAGTGTCCTTTTCTGATCTTTTTCATGTAAGAGGAATTTCACGACGCTAAAAAGTCGTTTAAATAGAGTTAAAATATCAGTTTTTGTGTGTCTATAAGGGGAAAAAATTATTCAAAATCATTAAATTGAAAGAGGAATTTTGATTGTAAATTTATAAATTTGACGTTTGTTATGAACCAAAAAATTTAGATTCTCTCTCAGTCAAAAACAGCCCATAGACCAGTTAACTTCTTTTTCCTACGACACCTACACATAGTTTTGACACTTCGAAAATTAGTAATTTTATACGCAGTCGGAAAAATAAAAAAAAGAAGAAGCAATATCACACACGTGTGATATATTTTAAAAACGCACAGAACGTAATATTTTAAGCAATATTAATGAATAAACATTTTTAGTTTTTGTGAATTAATCATTTTGGTTTGTTCAATTTGATAAATAAATATTTTGGCAACATAAATGTCAAATTAATACTTTTATAAAAATATTGTATGAGTTGCAGTACCTATGCCACCAATTATACACATAAGTATGCATTAAGCAGTTCCAATTTATTACTTATGGAAGTGTGTGTGTTATGCCTTATTATTTTCATAAAAATTGCTTTGAGATTTCAATAAGTGGTTTTTGGGTATACTGTGGGTATAACAGAAACAACAAAAAATGGAAAATTACAATTACAAAAATTACAAAACACATTATTAACACAAAGCGTTTTTCAAGTTCCATTTTATTTCATCAATTGTTCCAATAGCCATTTTACTTTCATTCATAAAACCCACAAAAAAATTAAAACGTCATTTACTTAGCTAATAAAATTTGATGTTAATTCCTGAGAAAGGTGGTTGTTTAATTTTAATTAATTATTAAATTTATGGTCCTTACCCTTACTTGTTGGAAGTCCATCTTACTAAGAATAATAAAAAACTCGTCGTTTTAACTCAACTTCCAAGTTTAATTGAAAAAATTAGGTTTTAAATTACAATTACAGCTGTTTCGCTAAAAAACTAGCATCGTCAGATTGCAATATTGAAGTTACATTTTGTTTGTTTGTAGCTAGGTACCTGGTGTTGATTAAGTAGGTAAGGCTAGACCAAGTATGTCAATCTGACGATGCTAGTTTTTAAGCGAAAAAGCTGTAATTGTGATTTTAAACCAAATTTTTTTAATTAAACTTGGAAGTTGAGTTAAAACGAAGAGTTTTTTATTATTCTTAATGAATTATTTTTCCATGCAATATTTAAACTCGTTTAAATCCTATTGGGGTCGTAAGAAAAATTAGGTACACAACGCATTGGAAAGTGTATGTCTTACGCTCGTTTCCGTACCCGCCGCTACGCGGCCTAATTTTTTCGATTAAACTTTAAAGTTGAGTTAAAACGGAGTTTTTTATTATTCTTAATGAATTATTTTTCCATGCAATATTTAAACTCGTTCAAATCCTATTGGGGTCGTAGGAAAAATTAGGTACAAAACGCGTTGGAAAGTGTATGTATTGAATTCTTTCCGTACCTGCCGCTACGCGGCTCGTTCTAAACTTTGCTTGTGCGTAATATTTCCCTTTCCACACTTGTTATGTGATACAAATTCAAACAGTAGTTTTTTTTTAATTTTGGTTTGTTTAATATATATTTAAAAACCAGTTTTTATATTAAAGTCCACTTTTTGACAAATAACTAGATAGGGACGTTACAATATTTATAAATTCAAAGCGAAACTATTTGAGTGATTATTCCTCATGGCGCCTTAAGCACCTTCTCAGCCTCAACTACATAAAAATTCTGACTGGAGGAAATTAAACTGTGTTCATGCATTCAGTAAACTTTTCTTATTCTCTAATGTCTTATATTTTCGTCTTTATTAAGCCAAGAGACAATTCAATGTTTGTAAAATTTGTCATCACGAAACTTACGTTTAAGACTTGTACAGACTACTCGGAATTTCGTGGATTACGCTATGAAAACATGTTGACCACGCGAGGTCAACTCGTTGAACTCGAGAAGTTCGCACGGGGACCACCGCCGTCAACGAGTTGATGGCGAGGTGTGTGGGTCTAATGAGCTGTGAACTTTCATCTATTCAGGATAGTTTTATTGTACAATTGACAAACGCAGTGCATAATTTGGGAAATTCAATCAAATCTTATCATGTGCTAAATGTAGATTAGAATCGCCTTACAACTATATTTTTATTTTGTAACTGCGAAGATAAAACGAATTTTAGTTATACCCTGGGAATTATAAGCAAATAGCCGACGTTGCTGAATTCGAGAAGTGTCCCCACTCATCTGCCATGGGAACAAAACCAGCTGCAAACCGGCATTTTTAGCTTTTTAACATTAAATTTATTACTTTAACATTGTAATTAAACTAGTTAATAAAGTTCCGCTTTTCAATAAAATTTTAATTTTGTTTTTTAAAAACGGCTTTTTCGCGAGTGAACATAAAATTGGCGCAGTCAGTAGGATTGTCAAACGGAACGACAACAAAAATCGTGTCAAACCGGTCTATATCAATAGTTTATTGGCAATCAGAACACGCGTAAAGTCGTCGGAAAAATTCAGAAATTTGAAAAGTGTCCATCCAAACGGAAGATCAACATTGCTGAAGTTTGGAAACCCCGGAAGAAGCCAACATTGCGGAATCCGGCTAGTTTAAGAAGATCAGAAAGGAAGAAAGTACATTGTTCATTCTTTTGACGCTACGTAGATAAATGATGCTAATATATTTCCTCTGGTAAGAAATTTTGTTTTCCTATACAATTTTCCTTTTACATTTTAATACTGATATATAAGTGATTTTTGATTTTTACATTTTTGTTTTAAAAAGAGTTTAATTTTAATGTCAATTGTTGATGAGTTAACGGATTTATGCCAAGCATTAAGTTTGAATAATACAGAGTTTTCAGAAAATAATACAAATTTATCGTTTATTGCAAATAGTACAATTCTAGAAAATATAAATACAGATATGGCTATTGCTAATATTAATTATTCACTTTTAAAGTTATATGTAGATACTATTCCTCAATTTGACGGAAATACACATACATTAGGAGTATTTTTAGATTCTTGTGAAAGTCTTATATCTCAATTTGCAGATACAACAAATCGAAATGCTCAAATTAATTCTTATATTTTAAGGGCAATAATAGGTAAATTAACGGGTAGGGCATTAAGTTTAATAGGTTCTCGTGTTGAATTAACTAAGTGGGAAGATATAAAAAATTATTACAACTAACTTTTTGGAGATCAAAGAAATCTTGATTGTCTTGTACAGGATTTGATTGCTTTACATCCATTTAAAAATGAAACCCCTTATAACTTTGGCATGCGTTGCCAAGATTGTAGAAGTTTAATCGCATCTAAAATAAATGCACTAGATATTCCTTCTCAAGAAAAACGTATTAGATTAGAAAATTATGATGAATTATCTTTAAAAACATTTATTAGTGGGCTTAGTGGCCAGTTACAAAATAACGTTCGCTTAAGAAACCCGGATAGTTTAGAAAAAGCAATGTCTTTAGTAGTTGAAGAAGAAAACTTTCTTTATAGTACTCGTAAAAATAATTTTTTAAATGCACAACCTTTTAAACCGATTCGTAGAATGGCACCTTCTAACCCTAGGATAAATAATATCTCAAATTCAAGATCATTTCAATCTTCTGATAGACAATTCTCTCCCAATTTTCCAAACAGAAATTTTGCACACAATAGTAATAATAATTTTCGTCAACCTAATAATAGTAACTTTCAAACAAATAACCCCAATTTCAATCCAAGATTTTTCCGAGATTTTCAGCAAAGTCAATCACAACCAAATAATAATTTTCAGAATTATAATCAGAACCCAAATAGTAGATTTACCCAAATTTCGAGAAATTCAAATTATCAAAATAGAAATAGATACATTCCCGAACCAATGGATACGTCATCTGGAAATACACATATCAAAAATAATCATATGTATGATGAATTTAATTATCCTTCCAGAAATTATAATTCAGTTAATAACGAATTCTTAGAAAATGATCATTGTAACAATGTTTCCCAGGAGTCATATGATACTTGTAATGATTATCTGGAACAAGAAATTAATATAACTACACCTGTTTCTCAGTCTCACGGCCAAACAAAACATTCAGCAAACCACATAGATAACAAAAGTACAAATTTTTGCGTGGGTTTAACCAACATAGAAACAACGTGATAAATATCAACGTTCTTAAATCTAATCTTCCTTACATTTTTATTTCAGAGTTAAATGCAAATTTTTTAATAGATACTTTTAGTAGTAGAAGTTTAATTGATCCTGATTTAGCTTACAAGTTCTTTAAAAATTATATTTTTCACGAAGATTTTAGTATTCAGACAGCTCATAGTATTAGTTTTCATAATGAAGTCGTTGAAATTCCTCTTTTTAATATTTTTAAACTTAAAGAGAAGCATAAATTCCATATTTTTAAATTCAGTCAAAAATATAACGGGCTTATTGGAGTTGATTTACTTAAGCAAATACGTGCATCTGTTGATTTGCATAAGAAAATTATTGTAACCCCTAAAACTAAAATTCCGTTAAATTATGAATGTGAAAAGGAAGTAACACAGAAAAATATTGTAAAAATAGATAACTATAAAATTATTATACCAGAAAGAACCACAAAAATAGTAAAATTACCGGTAAATGTAGATAATGGTTTAGGAATCATGAAGTATATTAAATTCGATGAACAATTAGAGTGTCCTGAAGCTTTAGTAAATATAGAAAACTATTTTGCATATACTTCTATTACTAATTCTAGTTGTGAATCAAAAGTAATTACAGTGAAAAGTCCATTTTTTATTGAAAACGTAGATCTTGATGAAATTAATTTTGTGGATACATTAGAATCTAATGAAAGTTTTACTAGTGATCATGATAAATTATTAAAAGATAATTTAAAACAAATACGATTGGATCATTGCAATTCTGAAGAAAGAGAAAAAATAAAAAGTTTATGTTACGAGTATAGGGACATATTTTATTGCGACAAAATTCCTCTTTCATTTTCAAACACGGTGAAACATAAAATAAAGCTTACTGATGATACACCTATTTACACTAAAACATATAGATATCCCGAAATTTATAAAAAGAAGTAAAATCCCAAATTGATAATATGCTATCCCAAGGTATCATTAGGCACTCATCGTCGCCTTACAATAGTCCAATTTGGATTGTGGAAAAACGAAAAGACGCATCAAACAAGAAAAAGTATAGATTGGTTATCGATTATCGGAAGCTGAACGAGAAGACTGTAGACGACAAATATCCACTGCCTTTAATAAATACAATTCTTGATCAACTAGGAAGAAGCCAATATTTTACGACGCTTGATCTAGCCAATGGCTTCTATCAAATACAAATGGATGAAAATGATATACACAAGACAGCTTTCTCTGCCGAAAATGGACATTATGAGTTTGTACGGATGCCCATGGGAATGAAGAATTCACCAAGTACCTTTCAAAGAGTAATGGATAATATACTTAGAGGTTTGCAAAATGAAACATGTTTAGTCTATCTAGACGACGTTATTATCTACAGTACATCTCTTCAAGAACACATAACTAGACTTAGGCAAATATTTGATAGGCTTAGAGAGGCTAATTTCAAAATACAATTGGATAAATCGGAGTTTTTGCGAAAAGAAGTAAATTATTTAGGACATGTAATAACCCCATCAGGTGTAAAACCTAATCCTGACAAAATTTCAATTATAAAAAATTTTCCATTGCCAAAATCAACCAAAGACATAAAAAGTTTTCTAGGTTTAATCGGATATTATCGTAAATTTATTAAGGATCTTGCCAAAATAACCAAACCATTAACTAAATGTCTAAAAAAAGGTTCCAAAATTATTCACGATCATGAATTTATTAATTCTTTTAATACGTGTAAAGATTTATTAACTAATGCTCCTCTTCTCCAATATCCAGATTTTGATAAAAATTTATTCTTACAACCGACGCTTCTAATGTGGCTTTAGGCGCTATTTTGTCACAAGGGCCTATAGGATCTGACAAACCTATCGCCTATGCTTCGCGTACTCTAAATGATTCGGAACAAAGATATAGCACAATTGAAAAAGAATTACTTGCTATTGTTTGGGCATGTAAATATTTCCGTCCGTATTTATATGGGCGCAAATTTACAATAGTTACTGATCACCGACCTTTATTGTGGCTTTTAAATTACGTGAACCAAATTCCAAGTTAGTACGTTGGAGACTAAAATTGGAAGAATTTAACTATGATGTAGAATATAAAAAAGGTAAAATTAACACTAATGCTGACGCACTATCGAGAATAACTTTAAATGTTTTAGAAAATGAATCAGTTATTAATAATCCCGGAGATATAAATAGTGATACTTTAAAATATCTTAGACAGTTATCAGAAAATCCTTTAGATAATGATAAAATTAATATTATTTCCGATATACAAATCAAACCCCCTGACTATGAAACTGGTAACACTACACAACACACTACAGCTAATGAAACCACTAATGAAGGAATTAGAATTCTAGACGAAATTATCAATAATAAAGTTAATCAAATTTTAGTTTTTGGTCAGATATATAATAAACTAGATGTAAAACAAGAAGATTATGAACACCATAAAATAATAACTGTAGAAATTGGTACAGAAAATAATCATGATTTAATTTTTGAATTTTTGCGTGATTACACTATGGGCAATAAAACATATTGTATATACTTTCATACAGAAAAACTATACCATAATTTTAATGAAGTATACTTAAATAAATTTTCAGAAAATGGTTCTAAATTAATAAGATGTACTAAGTTAGTTAATACGGTAAAAGACAAAGAAGAACAAATCTTATTAATAAAAAATCACCATGAGGGTAAAAGTAACCATAGGGGTATTTCAGAAACAATCGAATACTTAAAGAGAAATTATTATTGGATAGGAATTAGAGAATCAGTTACAAACTATATAAATTCTTGCGATATTTGTCAAAAAACCAAATACGCTAGGAAAAATCCATATTCACCACTAATGATTACTGAAACCGCTTCTAAACCATTTCAAATAGTTCATGCCGATCTCTTCTTTTTTAGTAGTAAAATTTATTTAACATTAGTAGACTCTTTTACAAAATTCGCGCAAGCTTATGAAGTCACAGCTAAAACTGCTATTCATATAAGCAATGCTTTAATTAAATATTTTTCCTCATTTGGCGTGCCAGAAAAATTAGTCTTAGACCACGGAACAGAATTTAATAACGAATTAATACAACAAATTTTAAAATTGCACAAAATAAAAGTACATTTCACTACTATCGGGCATCACGAGGGAAATGCTATTGTTGAACGCTTCCATTCTTCAATAATAGAACATCTTAGGATTCTTAGAGAAATGTATCCAAAAGAAAATGATAATCTTATGTGTTATGCTATTTTAGGATATAATAGTAGTATACATAGTGCCACTAATTACACACCTTTTGAACTTACCTTTGGTCATACAAATTCCCGAAATCCAAATGAAATATTTCTACCCACATCATTTTATTCAGATTATGTAGAAACTCATAAAAATAAATTAGATCATGTATATAGTAAGGTCAAAGAAACCCTGAATCAAAAAAGCTCAAAGTTACCTCAAAACATAACATACATGGAGACGAAAATGAGGATTTTCAAATAGGACAATTAGTTTATAAGAAAAATTCTCAATACCGATCTAAGAAAGATAATAAATTTTTAGGTCCATTCAAAATAATTAGTTTATTAGATAGGAATCGAGTAGAGATAGTAAATAATAAAAATAATAAAAAAGAAATAGTTCACGTCAAAGAATTAAGAAAAAATTTCATTTCAGGTTCTCCGCAGCCATCAACTTCGATTGCTACGGACTAACACTTCCAATCCTTCATAATGTAACCAATAACCCTGGTATATTGCCAATTAGAATAGGTTCCAGCCAAAATATTGTAGACTACTGGTCATTTGTAAAAATTTTTGATATTTCTAAGATAGTTTATGAATTTAAATCATTGCAATTAAAGCATAATAAAATGAAAGATATGTTTAATAAAAAAAATTTCCAATATTTCTAAAACAGTAGATTTTAATGAAATAACAAATACTTTTCGTTTAGTTGATTCAGCGGAAAATAAAATCATTATTCAAATTAATCAATTAGAACCCACAAGCGATCAAAATTTGAGAAAGAAGCGAGGAATAATAAACGGTTTAGGATCAATAATAAAATCAATAACAGGAAATCTAGATGCTAGCGATGCTGAAAAATATGATGAAGCAATTGAAACTCTTTCAACAAATCAAAATAAAATAAAACAATTAATCAATAATCAAGTTACTATTATACGGGAGTCGATGGATGTTTTTAATAAAAGCACTCATGTCTTGGCAAGCAATCAAATAACCATGGAATCTAAAATTAAAGAAATTGAAAATATTGTAAAAAATGCCCAGATTCAAGACAAACAGATTTTTGAACGATCTTATATTCAAGACATTTTGTATCAAATAATTACTTTATATCAAAACATTTATGATTTATTTGAACAAATAGAAACAGCTATTACATTTGCTAAATTAAATACTTTTCACAATTCAATAATGGATCCAAAAGAGCTTCTTCAGCATATAAAACTCATTAAAAAAGATTTATCTAATTCCAAATTACCATTTGAAACAGTTTCTGAAAACATTGTAAATTTTGAAAAAGTAATGCAAATTAAAAGTTATAGTAAAATAGATAAAATAATATTTATAATGGAAATACCAACCGTAGAAATCAAAACTTACGATTTATATCAACTCTTCCCTTTGCCTGTACCCAAAAATAATCTATACCATGTAATATTACCAAAATCCAAATTCCTTATCCTTAATGAACAAAATTTTATGCCATTCGACAACAAATGTCAAGAAATCAGCCATCAAGAATTTATCTGCCACGAGTCAACACCAATAATATTTGAAGAAGATGACGCCCCTTGTGAAGTGCAAATGTTAAAATTTTCCAAAAACCTTAGTAACTGTCATAGTATTCCAATAATCCTTAATGAACTCAATATTCAAAATATTCAAATAAACAAATGGATTGTAGTGTCTCCCAAAGACGTAGTGGCTGAACAAATGTGCGGTAACAATAAAGACAAGGTGCTGTTAGAAGGAACTTTTATCGTAGAATTAGAAAAAAACTGTTCAGTGAAAATAGAAAACGTAGTTCTTCGTAGTAGTAAATTAAGTAAAAGTGCGCTGAAAGTAATCGATCTTCCAAAATTAGCTATAGAAAACTTTGCTACTCAAAAACCATTAAAATTTAATTCTTTTAAATTAGAAAGTGCTAATTTTGATAAATTAAATATATTAAAAGACTCTTTAGACATTCAAAACGAAAACTTGAACGAACTCTTTAAAGATTCAGTGCATTATAAACAAATTAGTGTATGGACAATTATTCTTTATGCCTTTGTAACTATAATTGTATTTTATTCTATTTTCCGCTACTTTAGATATTATAGTAGGAAAAATCCAGGACCAACTGGGGGAAGCGAGGAAGTACCGAATCCAGTTGTAAAACCCCGGATTCTCATCTAAGGGTGGAGGAGTTATACCCTGGGAATTATAAGCAAATAGCCGACGTTGCTGAATTCGAGAAGTGTCCCCACTCATCTGCCATGGGAACAAAACCAGCTGCAAACCGGCATTTTTAGCTTTTTAACATTAAATTTATTACTTTAACATTGTAATTAAACTAGTTAATAAAGTTCCGCTTTTCAATAAAATTTTAATTTTGTTTTTTAAAAACGGCTTTTTCGCGAGTGAACATAAAATTTTTTTGACGTATTAATTCAACGAACTAATTAAGTTTAATATGTTTTTTATTAATCATTCTATAGTTATCTTGTTTTGGAAAGATATAATCACATAATATATTTTCATTAGTTTATTCAGCAATATTTTTAATCAAAGGTAATACCACGAGTCCTTGTTATTGATAAACATTTAATGTCGAAGAAATTTTTTAATTGTCAAAAATAGGTGGAAAAGTTATTTTATCTTATTCAGTTTGTTTGAGTAGTTTTGCTTAAACTTAAAAAAGTTTGAGCTTGGAAAATAAAAATTTATCTAGTAAAATTTTACAGAAGTGGTATTTGAAAATATTATTTTTTGATCCAATCTGTACAAAAACTACTTTATTTAATAATTCATCGATATCTTTTTATTCTTTTCTTTCGCTGTTAGTCTGCATTTTTAATTATAAAAAGTAAAGATGACAGAAGATTTAAATTCAAATTATGTGTATTTTATATTGTCTATCTATAATCTAACTTATTAAAACAATAATAATCAAGAGACAGAAGGGAAGTGTATTTACAGATAATAATATTTAATAAATATTATTATAATTGTTTTTTAATAGAAAATATTCATATTCTATTGATTTTTCAACAACTTTAACATGTAATATCTTCTCAAGGTTACGGCTTAGCAAGATAAGTAAATAATAGGGGAACGACATTCGGTGGTATTATGGAAAAGAAGGCAACAAGGGAAACGAAAAAGTTAAAGGAAGCTAATCGCAAATTTTTTGAATAGATTTATTTTTTTTATGGCAGTTTTAAAAATCTGTCTAAATCTTTAACAGGCGCTACTTTATTGACGTACTCAATACCGTTACCCATCCTATTAATTTATCCTGTACACTAGATAGTATTAACAGTTGTCAGTTGTCGTGAGCACCGTAAAAACACAATTATAATTTGAATAAATATTTATTTTTATACCTATTTACATAACTATATTAAGAGAAAATTGCCAAAATAAAAATTATTAGGCATACACGAAATGGCATATTACTCGTTCAAATAATGTTACGAAATTTTACCTCCCAATCAATAACTAGAGAGAAAAAAGCTTACTATAAGTTTGAGAAATCGTCAAGTCGTCAATGTTGGAATATATTAAAAAGTAATTTTTTGTATGTTAATAATTCTGTCTTACCTGAGGAAATCAAAAATCCATATACAATAAATGATTTTTTTTATAAATTCTATACCGCCAAACCAAACTTATAAAAACAAATTTATTTGCGACAACCAATTTAAATTTCAACAACTTTTCTTCCGGATCTCGATATGATTGTTACATTTTTATTTCTTTTTACTAAATCTTTCTTCGTCCTTATCTTCTGGTTTCTTTGTTTTCTTCTGTGAGCTTTCTTTTTCCCCTGATTCTCTTTCTTTTGATTTCTTATCCCTTTTGTCACTCATTTGATCACGTTTCTTATCCTTATCTTAACTCCTCGATCTGCTCCAATTTCTGAAACTTCTCGTTGATGGGGATTTCCTTCTGCTCCCTCTAGACCTTCTCCTCTTCCTTAGTTTCCTGTCTCTGGACCTTGAATTTCTCTTACTCTTTCTCATTGATATGGATTTTCTCTTTTGGTCATTCATACTCTCTTTTGTTTTGGTTTTAGCAAAATATTTTATTCCTGTGACTTTCAAATTCCATATATCTACTATTGAAAATTTAGTAAAACCTGAAAATATAGAGATACAGAGAAATAGGTGGATTCTTCTTTTACTTTCTGGTCCATGATTGTTCAGCCCAAATAAGCCTTGGCTGCAACATAACCATTCATTAAATTTTAAATCTAGAGGGTTTGGTGTCATTCAATATTATATTTTTGTGTTTTAAATAGTTCCTGGTTTTACTACTGATCTCCCTTTTTCGAAATTACTTGTTTTATTAATTATAATATTTTCTACTTTATGTGATTCAGGAACGGACTGAAAATCCCCAAATTTACCCTGTATAATCTTCTCTTGACGAATACTGTCCAATTGTATTTGAGCCGCAAACTATGATCTGTGTAATCCCGAATCTAGCAACGCTATAATAAATATTTGTAAATATTTGTTTTTCATTATTAAAAACCTTGACAACAATCGATTGTAATAAAGTTACATTCGATAAATTTTTTGCCAGTCATTTCAACCTTATTAGCTGTATTATCTTCTAATTGTTCTGTAATATATTTCTCTGCCGTCAGATCATGACACAAAATTGGGTAATGTTTCTTGGAACAAATTAAACTCTACACTCTCTGCTAGCGTGGTTAAGTTTAAAGCAAGAAAAGCATCCCCGTTTTTTAATTACCTTGGATTTCCTTTTTTTCATAAGAGAAGCTTTAAGCTTTTAAACAACTTTGTGATGTATGGCAAAATATATCGCAAAACAAGCAATTATTTCGCTTATCTTCTTTTGAAGAATCTTTTGGATTTGCTTTCTACAGAGAATCTGCTTTATATAATTCGAGCTCACCTTGTTTAAAAAGTATTTATCCTTGCTAGAGGGGTTCCTCATTTTCTTATTTTCTTTTTCGAATCCTCTTTGTACCAGATTTATGCATTCTTCCGACTCGACCCCCATTTTCAAGAAAATTTTAATAACTTGCTCAAATAATTAATACCTTGGAAATTGTTATAAACTTCTTTGCTCTGATCAAAATTAGGATGCCCTTCTCATGTTCTTAGCAAAGCAGATTCTACTAGAGGAAATAAAAGAACCCCATATTTTTGTAACTCCAAGGGGTTCCAAAGTTCTCAACTGAGTTTGGCATAGAGACTAGATAGAGACATGCTTGTTTTACCATTTAAAGATTTTTGTTGAACAAATTGAAGTATTTCACTTACGTATACTTCAATTAGGTATTCGTCCTTGGCGAAACGGTCCTTCAAGTGGTTAATGGGTAGTGAATAATTGGGTCCAGAAGGAGGGTAACTTTCCACGGAACACTTTCTGTTGCTTGTAACAGATACTGAAATGTATCTACTTTATCTGTCTCTAGATCGTCGGGAATTCTTTTTTAAATTGTCCCCAAAACCAAACCAGTTCTTCACATTTCCATCGAATTTCAACAATTCAAGTCTGGGAAGTTAAATTTTTCTCTGGAACTTATCTGTCGTAGATCAGTTGGAACAGCCTAGATGATCTTCTCGATCCTTCATCATTTCGTTTGGTCTGAATTCGCAATTGGATCTATATTTAATTAGCAGATCCCCACTTCATCGTATTCCATTTCTAGTTCGTAATTAGTAATGGCTTCGGAAGATAAAAAAACGTTAACTTCTTTATTAACATCTAAATGGTTGGATGTATTGGTTGGAAGCTGTTCAATCGATTTTTTAACAAGTCCCCTTAATTGCTGTCGTTTTTTCTTTAATTTATCCATCCTGAGATGTCCTGTCACGGTTGTCAAATGATATAATATTAGATGGATTAATATAATTTATTTCATCATAACAGACGCTAATTTTTTTTTCAAAAGACAATAAAAACTAGAAGAAGGTTAAGTTGCTTATAGTGAATAAGCTTGTCCTACATATTTATAACCCTTTAATTTTTTTAAATATTTTATAGTTGTAGTTTAATTTAATTTTTTCAAAGTAAATATTTTTTATGTTTACACAACTAGAAGTAAACATTTTTTATATTTGGGAAAGCTACATAATTTTTAAAGTTGAGATCTGAGCTTATGTAAACGATATTAGTTTGACTTGCTTACTTTAAGCTATCTGCACTAAGATTATTGACATTTTTAAATAATACAGCTTTAATGTAAGTATAATTTACAGCAAAAACTCTCAATATAAATAGAATATTTTTATCCCCCCGATAAACAATCACTGAACTTGGCATTGTTCATACATATAATGTGTTTACTCTTGTCATCCTTAACAGAAAAGTGTACAAACTAAGTGAATCATTTCGTAGTATTGATAACTTCATAACTAACCTTGAATGACAAAAATTTGTTTATGTAACTGTGGAATTCTCTATTGTAAGCGTCACTATACGATAATTTAATTAATAAGTAATTCAACAATAACTGACCACAGTAACTCAAAATATTAGATAACATTGTAGATATTATTTGTGTATGCCCAAAATTTTTAAAAACGGAATTTTTAATTCCCTATAATGAAAACTATTATTTATTATTATTAGGCAAAAAATAAACGATACGTTCTAAAAAAAGGAATACATCTTTTGTTTTATATTTAACGACTAAGAGCTACTATTTTTTAAGAAATTTAAAAATATTGATAGCTTTCTTATTATTTCTCAATTTATTTCTTTAACTATTTTCATAAACATTACAATTTTTTAAATACCTTGTTTTGATGACTATTGAACAAAACTTAAATTTTTTCGTATAAATTATCTTGGGTGGATACAAGATATCAGTGTGAAAAATATTTAACTCAAAATTTGAGATATCATGGGCAACAAACAACTATTTCGTTATATGTTTTATTAATAAATTATTATCTTGTTTGCTATATTATCATTACAATTGACTAACTTATAATAAAGAAAAAATACATTGGCTTTTAAAATATTTCATAATGAATTATGATCATAATTATCTGTTTAGTTGTCACATACGTTTACTTGTTCACTTAATGTCATTTTCAAAACCTTTTTAAAACTCAAAAAGACTGAGAATCTCACTTTCTATGTTAAATATAGAGGAAAAACCAATCTTTTTTCGCACTAACATCATATATCATAATATATTGACAACACACCCAACTGCTCAATCACAAATATGCAGCAAATAGAAATATAGAGAGGAAACCATCAAAATGATGTGTAGGTTCTCTCACTTTATATCGAGGTATTAATTTCATCCAGTGTTGTTCCAGTGTTGACATTTTTATTTATGTAAATAATGATATTGGCTATTATGATTAAGATTGCAGTGCCACGACTATGACAAGAAAAAAATTAGCAATGTTCATGGGTTAATTTTTATCTTTTTATATTGTAAAACAGTGGCTTCTGATAGATTTTCCTTGGAAATTTGAAAATAATTTTTAAAAAACTATTTTGTTAGAAAAAGTTTTGAAAAATTTCTACAACTAAGCGGATAGAAATAAATAATAAAATATGACCGCGAAAACCATACAAAAATAACGTTTTCAAAATCCATACACAAAGCCCTCAAAAATACATTAATAAAAATATATAGCAAATTTTAGCTCTTAATTTCAAGCCGCTTAGTTGTAGAAATTTTTCAAAAATTATTTAATTTTTTGTTCGCACCCTTTTATACCGGGTGTTCCAGACTAATTTATCTAGGCTATATCTCTTAAACGAATAAAGATTCTCGCGAATGGGACAAATTTTCCATTTCCAATACACTTTAATATGGCGTAGAAAAAATTATCCCCTAAATATTCATCCCTTAATTGCAACCCCTAACTTTAAATTTCTTAATCATGTACATTTTTGGATTTGGTCTTCCATCGTCTATTCAACAAATTTTTCAAAATTAAAATGGATTTATAGGTAATCAAGAAAATATCAGCTTATTTTTGTTAAATTAATCAAGAAAACCTCAGAGTAATAAGTAAACATAGAGCAGGCATATTCCCTACTACTTGTTGACGAGCAGAGCACCAGCAGAGCATTGCCAGACGTTGTGTTTTGTAAGTACAAAGTAGGAAACAAAAACGTAATAGTATAATTTACAACAATTTTATTTTACTTTTAAGAGGAGACTTTTAGTCAGAGAAAATAATTTTTAATACATTTTAATATTTTAAAGCTCTGCACCAATTGTATGAAATACCCACACCGAAAGTTAGGCATCAGTGCCTTTGTTTGTTATTTTCTAGAGGTGATTAGCGCTTTGTTTGATTTTTCCTGAATTTTTGTGTATTTAAATGAACTTTATAAAGTGTTTTTATTTATCTTTAATATTGAAAATGGTAAAAACCCGAAAAACGTGTAAAATTTTTGGTACTTCGCAAAATGATAATCTAATCTATCACCGGTAAGTTATTCACTTCATTGGCGTAGAATTAACAATTTCAATTAAAATTTATTACAAATAAATAATCAAATTAATAATGAAATACATATTATATATAAACTAGGAGCTAAAAGTGGAAAGTTTCTTTTAAATAGTTTTCTTTTTGGTTTTTTTTTTCATTTAATTAAAAGAATTATTTTTAATGTGTGTAAATTATTTAACAACATTTATATATTATGGTGATACTCTAACCAATGACATGCCACTGTACAGCTGTGTTTACCTACACCTCTAGATGTCTATTTTATTTTCCATCTCTCTCAATTATAGGATCATTGCTATTGACTACAAACTGTATGTTATTGTGTTGTTGTGGCGCCTCTATATTTACTTATTACTTTGAGAAGAAAACTTTAAAGCTTAAAAGAACAATAAAAATAAATCTAATAAAAATAACAATCAACAAATAATATTATTTACATTAGATGTTCGAATTGTAGTCGACCTGCAGTAACACACATTTCGAATCTTACCAGAAGATTACTTGTACATGTGGCTTGAATCATTGCAGGAGTTATTTGGCGATATGCTTGTCTTACGTTTTCTTTTAATTCTTCTAAATTTTGCTGTTTTGATTTATCTTTTATCGCTCCCCAAAAGAAATACTCAAGAGGTGAGCGTGCCGCCCACATAATTTCTGGAGAGTTGTTTGGTATCCAGTGGTTATCGAAACGGTTGTGTAGGTGGTCGCTAACGATTCTCGCATTGTGTGGAGGTGCTCCGCCTTATCACCACATTTCTTGACGTCCATTAAGAGGAATATATCTTCTAGGAAATCGGGAAGTATGTTTCCTAAGAAAATAAATACCAAAAAATTAGCAAAACGGAAATCGTACACGTATAATAGTATAATAGAAACATTTTTCCAATTGAAAATTTTTCTTCAATCAATATATTGAAAATGTGAAAAACCAAAAAATGACAAATAGAGCACGATTTACTTACATACCAGAAATGTTCTGGAAAGATGTTGCAGCAGGTGGACTATAATTCGAACATCTAATGTAAATAATATAAATTAGTGAATTGTTATTTTTTTCCTTTATTTTTATTGTTTCTTTAAGCTTTAAGGCGTTCTTGATTAATTTAACAAAAATAAAAAATACACCGATATTTTCTTGATTACCTACGAACCCATTTTATTTTTGAAAAATTTGTTCAATAGACTATGGAAGACCAAATCCAAAATTGTATAAAAATGTACAGGCTATTAAGAAATTTAAAGTTAGGGGTTGTAATTAAGGGATGAATATTTAGGGGATAATTTTTTTACGACATATTAAAGTGTATTGGAAATGGAATAGATCAGTTTTTGCCCCATTCGAGAATTTTTATTTATTTAAGAAATATAACCTGGATAAATTAGTCTGGGACAACCGGCATATTTCGGTCCAGAGGGGTTAGTTTTGAAATATTTCTCATATTTCAATCAACCCAATTTTTAAACTAATTTCCTGAGTGAAATAAAATTCGAATTCGAAAATATTTCACAATTATAATTCGGATGCTATTTAGCTGCCGAAATTCGATGAAGAATAAAATAAGAAATAATGGTATTTTTAATATTACTTAATCTTCTGTTTTTCTCCCACGTTAATAATTTAAAATAAATCGATCGAATTCAGCCAATTTAAGTGGACTTTTATAAATTTCACCACAATTAACTAGGTACAGAATTTCGATGGTGAATTAAATATGGAAATATTTCACTTGTAAATTCAGTTTCACTGATATTCAAAACTAGCCCCCAGTAGTAAATTTTGTAAAAAGACGATTTGAATAAATGCAGGTATAGGTAAAATCACTATAGACTGTCTCGAGGTACTGACCCATTTTTTAGTTTTTCGAGTTTTTTGATTTCAAGGTAATATGTTCCCCTTAATAAATAGGTGACCGAGTCCTTTTGGCTTACAAAGCAAAAGACAAGAGACAGAAAGACGGAAACAACTTGTAGTATTGAAAAATAAATACAAATTATTGAAGTTATCAGTAAATATTTAAGTTAACTAAATGAGCAGTTAGGCCGAACACGATACACCCAACAGCTCTTACAACCAAGTGGGTTTTGTAAATAAAACTGATAAAAAATTATAAGATTTGTTTTTTTGCAAGGTTAGAAGTAAAGGATGGACAAGTCCTAACTTATAGCAAAATGTATCTTTGGCACATCAGGTTTCCAGAGGTCCTTGTATTGTCTGGGTTGTGCGTACCCCTCACAGGTGCCCAAGAAGTGGTAAGAAGTTTCCTCCTCACCACAGTTTGGGCAGTCTGGGTCTTCGACTATGCCCAGAGGGTGTAGATGTCTTTTAAGTCCACAGTGGCCAGTAAGGACTCCGACAAGCAGGCGCAGCTGTGATCTGGATTTATCCAGTAACTTTGTCCTAGCTTTGTCAGGATAGACGATTGTTTGTTTCGCCTGCCTAAGACCACTGCAGTTGATCCATTGTTCTTCTAATCCTCTCTCCGCCCATTCCTTGAGTAAAGTTGAGGTTTGTGCTCTGCTTAGCCCTATTATTGGCTCGGGTCCGTAGCAAGGTTTGTTGGCTCCCTGTCTGGCAAGTTCATCTGCCCGCTCGTTGCCTACTATACCGCTATGTCCCGGTACCCATAATAGGGTTACATCCCGTCTTGAGGCCAGTTTGTTTAGGGTATTTGAGCATTTCTGTACTAGTGCTGTGCTGGTCCTGCAGTTACAAATCGCCTTTAGAGTGGCCTGGCTATCTGAGCAAATGCTGACGGGGCTTCTTGAGTTGTCCCGTTCTTCTATTAGTTCTGCAGCTTTAAGGAAAGCAAATATTTCTGACTGGAAGACCGTGGAGTATTTACCCCTACTTCCTCTATCAGAGCACCTGCTCCTGACCTCTCTTTCATGCGAGGGCCATCTGTATAACATACCATGCTCCCTGGAGGAAATTCTACTTGTTCGTCACCCAACTGCCCCCTTGGTGGGATTACGATCTTGTACTTGTTTTCCGTTCTTACTTTATCTGCTTTTGGGACAGCCTTGTGAGCCAGGAGCGGAAGCTCTGTTTTTGTCCCCTGTGCTATTCTTGTGTGGCCTTTGCCACGCCCTTTTCAGTGCCCATTGTCTCTAAGCCTTATGAAAGCCGCCATTGCACTCATAATGATCCATATGGGAAAATGCGGCAATTCCAGGAGGACATAAAGCGCAGGTGTGGGTGTTGTCCTTAGCGCTCCAGTGACTCCTATGTCTGTACATGCGCTGCTTGCGGGTCACCCATTGCCTCTCCACCACTGGCCACCAGACCACGGACCCGTATTGGATCCTCGGTCTAACGATTCCAGTGTAGAACCAATGGAGAACCTTGGGATTTACTCCCCAGTTCTTCCCTACAGCTTGGCGCAGTTGCCACAGTGTGATTATTGACTTGCTTATTGCCTTGTCAATATGTGGTTTCCAGGTCATCTTTTTATCCAGCACCACCCCAAGGTATTTGGCCTCCTCCAGAAATTCTAGAGGCGCGCTTGGCGTCTTTGATATTTTTCCTTTTTGTGAACAAAACCATTTCGGTTTTCTTCGCATTAACTGAAAGGCCTACCTCGTTGCACCATCGTTCAATGATGTTGCAGGCTACTTGCATACCGTGGAGACAAACTTCCCGGTTATCATGACCGATCCGTCGTGGGATCCTTCTTTAGTAAGCCGTTCCAGGAGGCCATCCATAATAAGATTCCACAGACGCGGCGAGGAGGCAGCTCCCCTGGGGGCAGCCACCTTCCGCACGGGCCTTCTGTGAGTAGCTTTCTAGTGTTTGAGACCGGATATTATCCAGGAAACCAGTGTTCGAGAGGTTCCTCTAGACAGTAATTCAGTCTCAATGCAGTATCTCGCCTTATCAAAGGCACCTTCTACGTCGAAAAAGACAGCTAAGGCTACTTCCTTGAATTCTAGCGCTTTACCCACCCTCTGCACTATGGCATGTAGAGCTGACTCTGTCGACCTACCTTGCCTGTAAGCTTACTGGTATGGGTGCTGCTTTAAGCTTTCTTCTAATAAATATATACCCACAAGCTTTTCCATTGTTTTGAACAGAAATGATGTGAGACTAATCGGTCTAAATGATTTGGCTATTGTGTAGTCTTTCTTCCCAGCTTTGGGAATGAAGACAACCTCAGCTCTTTCCCATTCTTTAGGGACCCATCCATGCGCGATGCTGGCCCGAAATATTCTCCCCCTAGGTAAGGAATGAGAATGTTCAGACCTTGCTGAAGCAGAGCTGGAAATATCTTATCCGGCCCCGCGGCTTTGTATGGTTCGAACTCTCCTACTGCCCATATTATGGACCCCTCTGTAACCACCCTGTCAGCCAGATCCCAGTCCTCTTCAGGCTGCACCTGCCAACTTGGTTGTTGGGGTTCCATGTTGGAAAAGTGGGTTTCTAGGAGCAATCGCAATGACTCCTCTATTGACGATGTCCAGGATGGATGTCCCGATGGGAACATTATTCTCACGTTTTAGCGAATTTATTTCGCTACAGAAGGCTTTCCTGGCATCCCTATTATACACTTTCAGTGAAAAAATTACACATTTCAGTAAGTATGGTGATCCTTAAGTGATTCCATATTTGTATGGCATCTTGATTCGCGAATTTGCCGACTTCCTTAACGATTTAAAATAAAAATGTGCGGTCTATACTCCAAGGGATATTAATTAGACTTTTGAAAATTCACCCCTCCTAAACGCTACACTTTATTAGTGCCATACCGAGAATTGAAGGTGTGGACAAAATCTCAACGTGATGCCGATGATACATGCAAAACCCTTCTCGGCTTGTGATCTATTAAGCTTCCTCAAAATCTCCAGATCTTCAAGAAGGTTCACTTTCACATAGTTCATGGGTTTATTAATTAATAACCTTTTTTTGGAATTAATTTTTAAAATTAAAGAATCGTTTTTTTTTCAAAAAAGTTTATGCTCTACATATTTTGTGTTTTATTTATATTATTATTGACTATTATTACTAAAAAACGTTTTTTTTTAATTTACAACTTCGGTAATATTATTTTTATCTCTAATTATTGCCTAAAACAAGGAGGATTGTTTATTAACTTCTTAATTGTAATACATTTTTTTCTAGAAATACAGTTAAGTAGATCTTATAAAATTATAAATTTCGGCAATTTAAAGATTATTATTTTTTAATTTATTCAATCATATTATCATTAAATTCCAATGAACTAATCAACTAATAGCCTAAATTATTTTACTTAGAGTCGATGCAAATATAATTTTAATTGATTTTTAATGAAAACTTAAACTAATCTAGAAAAATTGAGAGTAATAAAATCCACATAATTTGATAGGTAATAACAATAGTTGTGTATTAAAAAGACTTGGAACCCTTTTGATGTTCGTATGGCTAAAATGTATTACTTTGTATAACCGAAATTGGCGGATATATAAATTTTTACACTGAAAGAAATATTAATTTCTGATTATATGTAGAAAAATAGTAGATAACACTAGTGGCTATTAATGTCTTTTAAACGATTTTAGTGTTTTAAACATTAAAACATTACGTTCTTTTTTTAATAGTACATTTTCAATACAATATTTAAAGGGAGGAAAAGCTTGACCAGAGATTATATTAGTATATTGTTCCAAAAGAGCGGAAAGTGGGCATTATTAGCCCGTGGTTGTCCGAGCGTTGCGAGGGCAACAATTACCAGCTAAGGGTTGCTAATGCATTTATGCAGGTGTGACACACAACTGTTTTTTGCCCACCTTTATGACTATTGCAAAATAATTTAAAAAATCGTTGTGGTTGAGAAGTGAACCCCAACCGTCTGCGTGAGAGACAATCACTGCGTCAGCGTTTTAAAAACCAACACTCGCAGTCTGTTCCACTAAATCTGGTGATGTATTCAATAGCCTCATCTGAGCTTTTATCGCACTCACTTTTCCGGTGAGATGGGCGAAAAATACTTTTTGTGTTCTGTGAGCACGACAGTGTTGGCATATGACAACTATCTAATTATAAACATGGCGATTTCAGATATGCGTAAAGTACCTAAAATAAATTTGATAGAGGCTGGTAGTTGCGCTTCTTATTGGTTGTGGTATTCTTCGGTTTCATCCTGACTATGTAAAGATTCAAGCATCAATGCGTTACATCAACGAATAGTAAGTAGACGGCTTTACTCGCCTCGCTAGCTCTGCTCGTAATCTAAGACTCGATAGTCTTTACTGACGTGGTGCATACAAAATATTTTGTATCTTTTTTATTAAAATAACTGCTAGATTATTTATAGAACAAAAGAGATAAAGTATAATGGTACCTTGAGGCACCACATTCTTTTATATTCTATTTGTTTTTAATTCTAACAAATTAAGATCTATTATGTAAGTAGTACTCTAACATAAGTTTTTTTATATCAAATGCTCCAAAGTACTTAGCCATTGTAAATCCTGATTCCAAAACAAGTTTAAACTTTATTTGCAAAATCTGATTTCTTTAAAATTGTTGCTAATTGCTGGTCGAAGCCCCTTAGGTCGATGACATGTGGTTTCACTAATACATTTCACATGTTTTTTTTTTATTATTTTGTGTTTTATCAGCGTAATTGCCATAAAGATTTGTTCTTATATTTTTAAAAACAACATTTATAAAACTAATTCAGTTAATGTGTGCAAAATCACTACACAACTTTATCGCTGTACGAATTATACTAATTAATAATAATAATTTTTTATTGCTGCATAAAAAGTCACATTTTTTATGTCAAAGAGCTTGATTTTCCCTTAAAGATATGACTTTAAAGTTTACAATAAATATAAAATAAAAAGTATACATTTTTTTTTTTTAATCAATGTAACACATTAAATAAATTCTTTTATTTCATACCGTACTTAATTTCAATCCGGAAAATAAAATTTTACCGGATAGTACCACGTAATATATTTCTTTACATGCTACTATTCTGTAATGAAATTTGACCTTGACAGGCTTCTAAAGGAATGAATTGATCTTGAGCCATTTCATAAAAATCGGATAATGCAATCGCTAACAGTATATTTAAATATTCCATATTTAAAAACATAATAGTATATTTCAAAAACAACAAATGCCGATAAATTTATTAATATTATAATCTTTTACAGTTTTTTGTGTTTTAGGGTACAGTATGAAATAAAATATTGTATTTCACACGTGCGGTAAACTTTTACAGTACTCCTTTCGAATTCCGAATTCGGCTAACGTCTCGTAGGGGAACGGGGGGCAAAACCGGGTACAGACTTTAATTCCATAACCGATAGCGCCATCAATGAACCATCGCTACAAAATAGTCGTGTCACGTCCACCAGTTGTCAGAATAATTTGATAGCATCTACATCGCCACTATCGTGAATTATTGAATGAAAAGTGTTTTACCAGGTATGTGATGTATTTTTAATTTTTTTTTACCCTTTCTACAATCCACTAAGAACTAAGTTAATAAATGTTGTTTAACTATCGCCTGAAACCCTTGTTTCTGTAGTGCATTTTTGTAGGAAAATTTTTGCATTTTAGGTTAGAATTAAAGAGCAGTGACACAATTTGTTGTAGAAGTACACTCGGGGCAGAACCGGGTGGGGCAAAAGCGGGCCTACCTGGTTTTGCCCCGTACATATTTTCTATTTGGTCGATAGTCTACCTCATGGTTTATTACTATTTTTAGGTTTCAAAATGGTTCGCAATTACCAAAGAAAAACAGACCGTCAAAGCTGGTCACAGGACAGCATGTTACAAGCCATTAACGCTGTCCAAACCAGTGTAATGGGATATAAAAGATCAGCTGTTACTTTCGGTGTTCCCCAAAGCACTCTGGAAGACCGTATCAAGAAGTTACGGAATGGGATGCTCTATGTGTCTTTTGTGAATAAAACTACTCCATGTCAGCTAGAGGTGATAAATGGGTAAAGTGTATTTCATGCGAGAGCTGGGCATACGAAGTACTAGTTGGCTGGTTGAGAATTTGGATGAGTTCAGATGCAACAGCTTCCTCAGAACTCTTTAATTAAACTTGTTTTTAAACACCCGGTTTTACCCCACTTGTTATCCGATTTCGCCCCGGGGGTGGAGCAAAACCGTAATCAGCAATATTTTTTGTTATGCCCTTGTTTTAGTCAATGCAGATTATTTTTTTTAAATTTCGTTGGTTTATTCTGTAGATAAGGTTTATAGAATTTAGTTTCCAAAATATCAGTTATAAAATTAAATTATTAAGTACTATGGAATTTTTTTACCCTAGCTACCCGGTTCTACCCCTACTGTATAAGTGTACTTACCAGACTAGTAACGTTAAGTATCTATTTTACGTCTCACTACAATAAATGTACATATTGTTCTTATTATAATGATCAAAATATGTACTTCTGTACTTATACCTAACTTATTACTTATCATTATTACTATCAATACTTCTAATTTCTCAGTCTACAACTGGTATAAATTTCTATTTACGAGCTTTTACCAAGTAAGTAGAGTTTATTTTCATTGATGATTGTCTCCATCAAGAAATTTCCGGACTATTCGGCAGGTATTAGCTTTCTGCAGGTTGGTGGACAGATTTTCTGGGATATCCAATAATTTTAAATTCTGGTGAAGGCATTTTGGGATCACTCTCAGAACAAAAAGAAACAGGAAGGAGTCTGTCATATATTAACGTTAAGGAAAATTTGCGACGGAAGTCGGCCATCTTGAAGCTCCTAATATGACTCATTGTTTATGTTTACTACTGTCAAAGCAATATTTGCATATAAATGTCAAAAGTGAGCGCATAGGCGTATCATTCGGTTCTTATAAATACTAAATTATTTAGAACAATAATTGTATTCACACACTTGATTGGTTGAAATTTATTAAAAATAAAAACATTGTCATAATCTTTTTTTTTTGGTACGGCAATGGAAACGGAAATTAAAATTGACAATTGGCCGCCATATGCAAGCTTAATTCTGGACTCCAGGTCATTTTGCATATACTCCTTCCTTTTTCTTTTTATTCTAAGGGATCACTACAGTTGAGGATAAGACGATAGGTATGACAGATTCGTTTTACTTCTTCCTTTTGTTCCTGGTACTTGTTTATCTTCTCTGATATTGTTCTAGAGATGCTGTATTAGCGACTGCAATATCGATGAGGTTTTCTGGACATTATCCCGCTGGGTGATATGAGGTCCGTTGAAGTGAGTGGTCTTGTTCATCAATATTGCACGGTCAAAGAATAACTTGTGAGTCTTATTCTCTAAAACTGATGCTTGTGTATATCTATAATATGGTGTAAGTAAATCAAGTGAGTTTGTGTTTGAGTGCTAGTTGTGAAAAATGCTGGCAATCTGGTGGTGTCTATGGCTGTAGTCTGTTTGAGCTAGTGTGTTATTATTATTATTACAAAACTTAAGTAATTGCTGGTAAGAATCCAGTTGATGATATGATGATCAGTACCACCTCCACTTTTTCTGTATGCCAGATATGTCTTACTTCTATAGAAAGATAGGTGTAGTTTGCTATTTCATTATAATTGTTGGAACTGCAACATTGACTAGCAGCACTGAGTTAGCTTTTTTATCGACCCTACGATATCGGGTCGATTATTCTTCACCTGTCTATCGGTAATAATGGACCTATCGTATGAGAGTCTAAATTCTGCATTCTAGTGCAATGCCACAGTCCATATTTATTGGCCAGTTTCTGGTAGATGTTGTTACACAGTTGGTTGTGACTTCCTAATCATTGTTGACTATAGTTGAACACCCCAATGTTATGTGTTGTATGGTTTCTAACGTTTATTGGCACCATTTACACTTGTCCGATGTAATAGTTTTGCCCCTGATAACATATTTTGTGTAAGTGTATGTGTTTATAACCTTATCCTGAATAGCCATCATAAATTCTTCAGTCTTTGGAAACAAGGTACCTTTAGCAAGCAACCTATGTGATGCCATTTCAATCAATGTGTGGTTGGTGTAGGTCATGATGATGTCGACCATCTAGAGCTCCTTGGGCTTATTTTACTTGTTTTTCAGCATCTGTTATAATTTCTAAATCAACATTATAAACTGCTGAATTAAGAGGAGAATAATTCCTATCTGCTCCTATAATAAATTTGTGTAAATTATATGACAGTGATTGGGTGATAAAAATGTCTCATGTATTAATTGCTTGGTTAAGGTTTCCTGCGTTGAATTTAGATTTTAGTAATACACTAACCATCTGTGTATACTGATCCCTGACTATGGACCTGGACTGTTTTTGGTCTAACAATTTGGCCTGTTGGAATCCCAGACATTTCTTTGTTTCACCATTCGGCATGGGAGCAATTATATCTTCATTAGGCAGTTTTCCCTTTTTGATGTTTAAGGTTCTGCACTTATCTAATCGTAATTCCTTTCGGTTATATCCAGAAGATGTTGGATTTGTTGCTGGAAGTATAAATTTTAATGTCATCCATATAGATAAAATGGGAAACGGTGCCGTATCAACTGTATATATAAGAGTGTTAAATATATGGGTACATTGATGTTGGTTTGACATCTGGCATTTGTTCTTGATTTATTTTGAATTTCTATGTTGATTCCATTATTATTTGAATTACTTCAGTATGGCATTATGATGAGAAGGCTTTTTAAATCTGATCTTATGATCTAAAACGAATAGACATTTCTCATGTTTACATGCGGGGTTGAACCTAGGTTCAATTTCATGTAAACACGGATAGAGTCTAAATAAAGTCTTATGAACGCGGCTTGAGTGATTGAGTTGACAACGCAACTGACAGCTGAAATTTGTGTTTGTATTTATGTTTACATATTGCTATGTTAATTTATTTCTTATTTTATTTATTTACTTTTACTGTTGTGAAAGTTGTTAATAACAAAAAAGGGCAAAAATAAATATTCCGTTAAACTTTTCCCTAAAACAGCAGAAAGTGTAAGGTTATGATTAGCTGTCACACGTGAACCCGATCTCAAATGAATCTTTCAACCCTGCATATACACATTACAATAAATCACATTTTGAGTTTAGGTTACATACCAGCGTAAACATTTTCCAATTTGGAATAAAAATATTCCTTATTTACAGGAATATTATTATTCACTTTTTAGTTGATGAATTATGATAACTTTTTTATAAAACATATGTAATTAATATAGTTTATCTTTGATCGTAATACAGTTTATAATTCGAATAAATGCGTAGCAACTGAGAGGTGAAAAGGGAGGTTAAGTCGGTTAAAATCTTAGAACAAAAAGAAACAGGAAGGAGTCTGTCATATATTAACTTTAAGAAAAATTTGCGACGGAAGTCGGCCATCTTGAAGCTCCTTGTATGACTCATTGTTTATGTTTACAGTATGCTGTCAAAGCAATATTTGCATATAAATGTCAAAAATTAGCGCATAGGCGTATCATTCGGTTTTTATAAACACAAAATGATTTACAACACTAAATGTATTCACATACTTGATTGGTTGGAATTTAATAAAAATAAAGACCCTAATATAAATTTAATTTTTTTACGGTACGGCATTGGAAACGGAAATTAAAATTGACATTTGGCCGCCATATGCAAGCTCCTTTCTGGACTCAAGGTCATTTTGCATATACTCCTTCCTGTTTCTTTTTGTTCTAAGGTTAAAATATAAATTGAAGTTTGACAGATTATAAAATATGACTAAAATCCGTTGACGTTGGTCGTTCGTAAGTGGCGGAATTTAGTAGCCGTAATGTAAAAATATTACGTTTAATTGAGCGGTTGACAATGCTGTGGCCAGATTATAGTAAACGTCGTATTGCTGGAACACTTGGTGCTGCTCGAGAAACAGTCAGAGACGCCATAAGGCGTTTTCCAGAGACAGGTTCTAACTCCAGAAGGCCGCCATCGCTGCACTTCAATGAGGGACGATCGTTTTGTTATGAGCACGATTTTAGGAGACCGTTTCTGAGTTTTTTCTCTGACGAAAGCAGAATTGCTTTAAAATGTCTAGATGGCTGCTTCACCAACGTGTCCTTCAGCAAGACAAAGCACGATGTCATATCGCTGGAATGGAACTTTGCCATGGCCAGCACATCAGAGTCCAGACCTAAATCCAATTGAACACATTTCGGACTACCTAAAAAAGGGGATTTAAGCACGAAGACCAGCTCCAACCACCATTCACTGAGATTGAAGCCATCATTGATATCATTCAACGTGGGCTTTGTGATGTAATCAGGGCAAAAAGGATAACACTTGTTACTAAAGTGAATATTAACAACAATACTTTTTTGTTATTACTAATTTAATTCAAAAAGTTCCAAATTTTTATAAACTGTTTTTCTTTCATTTTCTAAAATTAAACACAAACTTTTATTGATTGATTGGTGTTTGGCTGCTTGTTTAAGATGTACTTAGATATTGAAGTGTAAAAAAAACGAACATTAAAAATATCTGCAACTAAATAATTGAGCGGGCGGTTAATTGTAAGTGTATTTTTAAGTTCAATCCCATATGCCGAATGGCCAAACGGTCAAACGATGTATTTTGACTACCGCTGTAGTATTTTATCACACCTTTTTGCAAAATCAAGGATATAGATTTATGACTGGGCGTGTAGGGCTAGATATTTGGCTCTGTATATGAGATATGATATACTATAAAATTATGTAACTAATTTTTAAAACTACCTATACAAAGCTGTTATCAACTAATTAAAAAAAATACATTATAACAAAAATTTAAGCAATTTATTTTTTGTGTTACTTTAATAATTATCAGTAAAAAGCAAAAAAAAATAATTAAAAAGTGTAATATTTTCACATTTTTTTTAGATATCATCATAAAATGTTTAACAAAACTTAAATATAAAACAGATAATTTTTTTATGACAACTACTTTAAATTTTAAAAAATAACAATAATTAATATGTTTACAAATTGTGAAGTACCTTCTTTGAAGTAATATTAATTGTTTATGAACGATAAACCAACGTCATACACCAGTAGCGTAGAATGTTTCAAAGAAAGTAAAAAAAAGTCCATTTCTGCTCTACTATCATTTATACAAAATATATACAAATATTGTTACAAATCTTGACGTCTATATAACATAAGATTCTATGAAATAAACTGTCACGTCATCATTTTTAACTTAATAAAAACATATTTACTCAATACCCGCGATCACCCCATTTTATGACAAAGCTATGAATTGTTTAAAAACCTTCGTTTTTGCATCATCACAAAACTAGATAACAGGGATTGTGACGTAAGGGATCTATAACAATAAATATTTGATAAGAGTTTACAAAACATTTTAAAAAAATTATTATACTTATATCAAAACTTTGTTGTTCCTCAAATTATGTTGATTATAACATTTCTATTTCGAAATTTCGTTGAATGATAAAATTAAGAAAAAACCTGAAAAAGATATTTTAACAAAAATGCAACAATTTGATTAATTGTATTTGTATAAATATTGACTGCGTGCCTATTTGTAATTTCAATCAAAAATATTTTGATTTGCTTAAAATGCAATAATTATAATAAAATATTTACTGGATTTTGCTGGATTATTGTTGATAATTCTTATTACATTTATACAGATGCACTGTAGATACTTTTAACAATACAAACTAAAAACTCGGCCTAAATAATTACTAAATGAAGATATGAAAAGCTTTGTTTTTCTTTGTCTATTAAGCTTCGAACAAAAATTGTTTCTATCAAAGTTGTTGCTATCCTAAAAAGATATTTACGTATGTATCTATACTCAAAACTATAGCTTGTGTGCTTTCCATAGTTAAAATGTCATTAACCATCCTAACCTTACTTATTTAATTATAAGAAATACTAAATAAAATTACCAGATGTTTTGATAAAAATTTTTATTAAAGTGGTAGGATTATTTACTGATAATATTGTAGTGAAATATAAAATTAAACGGACACTCAGATTGTTGTATATTTTTTTAAATTATATAAAAGATAATTTTTTCTACTACTGTAACAAAACCCCCCCTATTTTGTAACAGTTTTGTATGACTGGAAATCGAACTTTTCAAACACTGTTATAAAAAGTAGGTTGTAAAATGAGGGGGGTGTTTGTAACAGTTTTGAATTTAATAATAATAATAACAATAATAAATGTCTTTATTAATATATAAACTACATATTAAAAAAAATTAGTTTGTTTCAATTCAGTACGGGTGCTATTTCTATAAAATATTAAATAGCTTTAAATAATACCAACACCCGTCTGCTCTTCCACCTAACCCCCCCCCCCCAAAAAAAAACAGTTGATATTATGACATGACATAGTATGAAAAAAATAGAAAAATGTGAAAAAATTAGAAAGTTGACAATTCTTATAAAAAGAAAACAATTACAGTTCTACAATCATGGTATAGGTAATTTAATTATACCGAGAAACCCTACAAAAACACGTAGCTAACTAGTTAAAAAATAATAATTGAAAAGTTCGTTTTTAAGTTTATGTCAATTTAAACTGTAAAACCAGGCTGGCAGCTTAAACATTTTCACCACATTTATAAAGTCGGCTTTGAAAGTATAAAGTGAGCTTTGAAATTAAAAGAATTCTGAACTGTCAAAAGTTTCACAAGAATATTCAAAATTACAGAAAAACTGGTGAGAATCGATTTCAACTAATGTAGTAGAATTGGGCAGTGTATTCGAAATATTTGGGTCGTTTGTATTCAATAGGTGCCAGAAGATAACTATAAATATAAATAGATAAAAATTATATAGTACCCAGATGTCAGACTTTCAGTAATTGGAAAAGTATAGTTATGTAATATACCTACTATAATGTATTTACAGATTTTTTTGTATGCTTTATTAGCTGATGCTTATGACGTATTAGTTTATTTCTTGTTTGAACATGTCTCGGAAAATATGGAAAATATACAAGGTTGTTCTACCGAACTAGTTACCCTAATGTGGAGTTAACCCATGATACCAATATACAAGGTATGATATCTATCGGTTCAAAACTCGTCCGATCTGCGCATGTGACGTCACTCGTGATATTCTATAGCGCGTTTCAACGTTAATATATAGAAATTTGATATTTATTTGGTCAATTTATTGTTTAAAACTTTTATTTGTTGGTTATTCAACATTATTTATCAAAAAAATTCAAATCATACATGTATGGCTTAAAATTTAGAATAAATAAATTGAGAATTGTTAAATTATATTTTTATTCGAGATTTAATTAAAGGGAACGATGGTAGACGTAGACTAGGTAAAATAATTAAGTAATTAGGCAAGGTATATTTATATAATATGAAAATATAGGTCTATTGTTTTTTAGATTGATAGTAAATTCCAAATAAATTTTAAGTCTTATCAACGTAATCAACACCATCAGAAACATCCACTCTACAAAAACAAAATACCTTTTTTATTTATCCATAATACAATCATTCTATCATACAACTTAAAATATGATTTAATAATATTATGATACTGTGTTAACTTACTCTTTAAAAACAGTTTCCATTAACTTTTTTTCCCCATTATTAATGTGTTCTTCCCTACGAGATGCACTTTTTTCTTTATTAAGATTTTGAGGTTTGCTTGGTAAAGGTAAGCTCCCTTTTTTAGGGGTTGGTAGTTGGGGTGTATCCAAGCAACTCAGGTTTAAAGCTTCGCTCTAATCTTTAGAAGTGAAATGTTTTGAGCAAATACGGACATTTTTAACGTTGAAATTGTTAACCCGCTTACATAAATATTTCCATTTTGCACTTTCTTGTCTTTTGGAAAGCTAAAGAACTTTATATCACTCGAAAAATGTTTAGTTTTATTGTTAATACCACACCCGTATACAGCACACCGCATTTTAATGAATTTATTTTATATTTTTCCGAAGAAATTTAAAACTATAACCTGTAAACAATATTTGTATCATGGAGTTAACCGGCTCTTGGGGCACTCAGTTCAGTACAGGTCAATTCAAAGCTTGTAGAAAGCTGTGTGTGAGTTTGTATGTGTATGTGCTCTAAAAGATTGGAAGCTGCAATAGACTAACCCTTGTTTGGGTGCCGGAGCACAAGGGAATCAGTGGCAATGAGATGAGTTGACCAGAAAAAGTGACAACTACTCATTTATAGAAACAGAACCTGTCCTTGCAGTCCTAAAAAGCAGCGAAAGGGTGCAAATAAATTAGACAAAATAATGAAATTTAATTGTTCGTTATTGAATATTCTATGTCGTACACCTGCAGCGCGATCGATAAAAATATTAAAAATAGCTAGATGACCGTATTTTAGAATTAAATAAATTTCATTTAATTCACGAGGTTAAAGAAAAAATATGTCTCACACAGAGTAGAACAGTCTTTTTGACTTTTCGTCCTCATTCCAGCCTCGGTTGTAACTAAGGACTGAGTTCTACTCGTAGCGATATCATCTACTATTTAGTGTTCGATTTATTACTCCAAAAGTCAGATTCACTCCTTTATAGACCCATCTCGTTAATGGCTCAAATTTAATACTCATGCGCGAACCAACTCCCACTCTCGTAGCCCCTTATAAAATTTTGTTGGCAAGCCTATCAATCCGTATATTATTATGCATAAGACCATAAGAGGTTAGTTCATTGTTTATTTTATTTGAGTGGATCTGTATTTTGTTTTTTGGACCATCGCAGTATTTTTATTGTTATGCGCACTAATAAAAATAGACGAAAAAAAATTGGAACTTCTTCTCTTCTTCTTTGTAGTTTATGGCCTGAGTTGCCTGGTCAATCCGGCAAATAGAAGTTATCTTTAGACAGCTAAAAGGTTTTTTTTTCATTTTTCATCGTGTTCTATGGCAAGAAGTAGTCATATTTTAGCAGTGGAAGGGGAAAATTCAAAAATATTCGCGCATGAGTATTCAATAAAGAGATAAGTCTATTGGAACCTTGGGCAATTTAAAGAACTCGATTCTGTTTAGTAATGACGTATGGGTAAAACACCACTTTACTAAATTTCAGGAATCTATTAAACATTTTTCCTTTTCCAGATAACATTGTTGTTGCAAATATTTAAATGATAATTTTTGCACATTAAATATTAAACTTTGTTATCCACATTAATTTAATCTTTAAATTAACAAAAGGGGTTCCCAAATTTCTTCCTTACCAAGTCGAACGCTTCTTTAAATAATACTAAAAATTTATAAACATTTATGTAGTTTCATGTCGCTATATTATTCTATTAATTAATTGGAAACAAAATATCAATAAAAATATCAATAGGTTTGTAAACTAGTTTCTGTTTTTATCGGAATACTTCTTATCTTATAAATATTCGGGCGGACTTAACATTAAAGGTGTTAAACAATATAATAAAACACGTGCAGGCTCCAACATTTATCTTATCACGTTTTATTTAAATTACATATATTTTTGAAAATATTATTCTTTGGATATTATTTTTCAACAGATATGGTCGCATATTATCTTTACACTTCTATTTTTTAATCATTCATATTTGCTGACGATTTAAGAGATAGATTAAAGTTAAAGGTAATTGTATACACAAAAACTTAATTCAGAAGATTAAACCTATTTTGTCATCAATAAGTTTACTAAGAATAATAAACAACTATTTGGCTGCACCAAAGGATTAGTTCATAAAACTGGTACCACCCTGAGAAAATTTTATTGTTAGGAACTTCAAAGGATAAAATAAGAGCGGAAAAAATGAGTATCCATAAAATAAGTTGTAATAATTATAATAAAAAATATGTTGGGTAAACAAAAAGATCAGTTACAACTAGTTTAAAAGAACATTTATCTCATTTAAAATATGGACGCATAGAGTAGTGCCGAACATGCATGGCCGTATTTAGGTCGTGGCAAAGGTGATATAGTGGCCACTGGCGCAAGGTCCGCAAGGGCGCCAAAAAATAGAAGCCACAACGACGGCCAACTCTTCTATTTCTCAATAATTTCTAGTATCGCTGATGAAGAGCTTCAAAAGCAGATGGTTTAGATAATAACGTGCATATTTTTCTTTCTTGCCGTAGACAAAAGTAATTTTGTCAGTTGTTTCCTTGCCTAGTCAATGAATCAGTACAGCAAAGATTTATTGACGTTTTGTATTTTTCTTATTACAACTTTCTTCAACAACCTAATCAATTTTTCAAATAAAAAACAATCCAAAAACACTAATCGATGTGCATAAATATTATAGAAGACTCGCACATTTGGCGGCCAACGTGGGGAACATGCAGTATTAAAGAATGTATTATTGACTAGCGAAAAAAAGGCAAACAGGTGCGCTGTTTTGTACATTGCCACAAGGACAATAATACCTAAATACGGCTCTGAGCATGCTTGTACTAAAAACCATTCGATAAATGCAGATAGTTGGATGTATTTGAAAATTATTAAGTGTTAAAGTAGAATAAGGACAAAGCACCCATCATAGATAGTCCAATTTATAGTTTATTAAAAGAAAATTTATTGTAAAACTGTTTTTGCGCTTAAAAATTTCCCGTGGAAATATTTTACCGCTAAAACTGTAATATATTGAGATGTTTTACTCAATACAAAATTTTAATTTTTAAATTTTCTTTATTTGATTGGGGTAGGGTTCATTACACAAAATATATTTTAATTTTTTATATATAATTTTGAATAATTTTCCAAATAAAATTTTATCTACCAAAAACGGATATCTAATTATACACTATCTATACTATTCATTTACCCAACTAACTTATCTTTTTCCCTAACCAACTTATCTAATCTTAACTACCTTAACTAACCTTACTATCCGCATAGTTCGTCTTTTAAATTGTCCTTTCCCTTTTTGTTTAACTAGCTTTACTTATCTTCTATAGGTTTAAATCTTCTCCACGTCTTCTATTCACTCATGGAACAGCTTCTTTGAACTGCTTATCTTCTACAGCTACTTATTAATTTGCTATGACTTCTTGGCTTATTAAGTTTACAAATTTGGTTCAGCTATATTACTTTCCAGCTTTTATATTACTTTCACTTTACGTGACTTTCTGAATGTCTTTTTCGTTTTTACACTTCTTATCTATACTTAAAACTAATACAAGCATTGTTTACATTACATTTTTTAACTTAATAATTTAACTTTGACAATAAACTTCAAATTGTGACTTTTTTAAATAAAAATTTAACCAAAATTAATCTTGAAATGACCCTTATAGCGTTTTCTTTTGAGATTAGTAGAAAGTGAACTGAGTGCGCCCTCGGTGCGCACTGAAATTGCTCTTGCACTACCCCAGTTTTTACTGTAACTGCGTGTTTTTGATATTTCAAAAGAATGCATTTTATATAGTGCACTTTTTTGGTTAGGTTATTATTAGTATTTGAAAATGTTTTCTGAAATTACCGAAGGCGAATATATAAGCTGAATGAGAACTTAAGGTATAGAGAGGTTTTGATTCTCTCTTTTCTTCATATTCTTCTGAAGATGAATATGAGAATACATGCGTACTAAAATAAAATAAGTACAATAAAGAAACGTTTTATACATTCTGCACAAAGTCCTATTTACCTCCTCCATAGGTACCAATTTCAACTTGAACTTGATCGTTGAACGCTTGAACCTAACCTATTCGTATTGTCCTGTCCTGTAAATTTTTTGTACCATGGTGTTGCCCTGAGTCGAATAGTCAGAGCAGTTTTTGGTGCCCTCAGGTCACATCGAGAGCGAGCAGTCTGTTCAAAAGAACATGCGTGACAGATTGCTCTCCCTAAAGACATTTCAATAGAACACACAACTCGCTCTCAGTGTGCACTCAGTGCGTTGCTCTGGTCTCAAAAGAAAACGCTATTAAATATTTCATCGCAATATATAAGGTTAGTTTGTGGACAAAGCTTTAGTTTACCGTGTATGTTGGTGGAGAGAGTTTCGGTATAAGTTTTGTCAAACATTGTAAGAATTCTTAGGTTAAGTTTTATTTAGATTAATTAAAACCTTAGACCTTTTAATTTTAATTATTTTAAGGAGTGTCTTGAATTGTCTCATCCCTTTATTGTGTTGAATTTAGATATGCATACCTGCATATGTATATGCACATATTCCGCAGAAAGGTTCTGGTCTAACAAACTGCTAGTCTGAATCCTTCCTAGTCAAGTTGTCGCTTCTTCATTGTCTAGCATACCTGTATGTCCTGTTATCGAAACCAAAGTTTTATTAAGAACAATAAAAAACTCTTCGTTTCAACGTAACTTCCAAGTTTATTTGAAAAATTTTAAATCACAATGACGGCCGTTTCGCTAAGTAGCATCGTCAGATTGACATTTAAGTTACATTTTGTTTGTTTGTAGCTAGGTACCTGATGTTTAGGTTAGTTAGTTTTTTATTATTCTTAATAAGATGGACTTCCAAAAAGTAAGAGTTAGTACAATAAATTTAATCAAAGTTTTATTATTCTTGTTTTTTGCCCCTTTAGACATAGCTGAGTACTGATATTTCCGCTTGACTGTCAGTAAAAATATTTCGCTTGACTGTGATTGAAAATAGTTTAGACTTGTTTAAGTTAGTTTTTTCTTAGGGTCGTTAGAGCACATATTTCAATTGCACCAAATTCAGTTTGAAAGACACTGGTGTGTTCACCCAGTGACTACGAGTACTTGATGTGAGGCCCATTTACTCCTGGTTCGCTGCCCTTCGCAATTATTGAGCCATCCATTTTTGTATCAATTTTTTTTCTACATTGTCGTCTTTAGGAAGATCGGAAAGTGGGATATCTCGTGTCATGAAAGTCAATACTCTTTGATCAATAAATTCCTGATTCTCCTACTTTGCTACAGATAGTCTGATCATAGCCCTACCGGTAGCTTTCGCTATTGCTAAAAATGTAGATGTGTGAAATCGGGTATTACCTGTAATGCTGCGGTTGCACTTGTTTTATAGTTACTGTGATATATACTCTATCATAGTTGAACTCTATTGTTTCCTCCTTGTAGCGTACATTTCCTGTTATCGGACCACAAACCACTGCTTGTGTGATATCATAATGCACATCCACTGCATTATCTTGGGGAACTATCCCCAGTTTTTATGCTTGGGTGTGAGTGTTGCCTCAGGATAGCCCTTAGGCTACATCTACAGTTTAGTGATTTTAGCCGCTGTCGCATAACTGGTGGCTACCCTAATTCTACCAGCGGCTTGCTCACTTTTCGGAGGTGTACCCCGGCTTTTTTCTTCTGTCTAGTTCTCTGAAGGGGTAAGATGAAATCCTTTCCCCCTTTTCCATGGGGGTTTTTCTTTGGTGGGTTGAGTTTTCTTTATCTCTTTCTTTTGTAGGACTGATCCTCGCTTCTTCAAGTGGCCTGTTCCCATGAAGAAATCGAAGGTACCGCCAGGCTCCTGTTCCACTGAGTCCTCATCTTAGCTGATCATCTGTTCCTCTTGGTTCACCCTGTTCTGAAAGAGTAAAAGGTAGTTCTTTTGGAGGCTTTGTTCTTAGGCGTATTCTTGATTGTATTCGACTGCCTGTTTCATCCGGAGGGATCCCGCGCGTTTTTTATTTTATTATTACTCTTTCCATAAGTGTCCACTAGTAGCCAGGAACTGAAGGTCAGTCTCGACAAAGGTAAGGGGTTTAAACATAGGGGTGCCTTGTAGTACCCTAAGGTTAAAACCACTAACGACTGGTACTCTATCTAGTCCTGAATCCCTCGATCTAGATACTCACCTTGATTTAGATTTTTTATTAGGTTTTCTCCCCTTGGTCCAGGCGATAAAACAAACGCCTTCTGTTTCTTTTTTCAATTAAAGTTTATTTACCTACCAAAATAACTTACGGTACGGTTAGTTAGAATATGCTTAAAGAAATGTTGACGTAAATGAAAAATTACGTCAATTCATTATTTGAATAACAAAGAAGTAGGTCTTTTGTTTACAAATTTGCGATAACCAAATATCTTTCTTACACAACATACATTTCATTATTTTTAATTAATAATGGAATTTTTAATTCATTTTTATTAAACGTACGATACATTCTTTTAAAACTATATGTCGATAATAATTTAAAATGGCTATGAAAATTACTCACATAGGAACAAATATAACCATTTAATTTTACGAGTATTTTGTTTTCATACCATTCAAATTTTCGAATTGAATTAAAAAAAACATAAAAATTACTTTTACCTGCATGATAATTCAAAGATAATAAGAAGGGACGTCAGAGACGGAGAAGGGAAGATCAGAATTGACTGGAAACATTGGTTGTAAGAAGGAAGGCAGCGACAGCTGTAGACTCATGTACAGGAAATGAAGCTCAAAAAAAGGTAAAACCTCGCAATTCTTTGGTCCTGCATGGATTGAATTAAAATTTTAACATAAGGTAGGTGGTAGCCCAAGGATAGAAATTTGTATCGAACAAAAAGGCACCAAAGCCTTGGTACTGGTTGCGACCCCATCTCGGCGATGGATATTTTTTATTACATTTTAACCCCAGAAATCGATTGAAAAAGTAATTCTAAGCAAAAAATGTTCAATAGATTTTTTAAAACTAATATTTTTCAATTTAAAAATAATAAAAAAACTCTTTGTTCTAAGGTAACATCCAAGTTTATTTGAAAAAATTAGATTTTTAATCACAGTAAACTTGGAAGTTACGTTAGAACAAAGAGTTTTTTATTATTCTTAATAAGATGGACTTCCAAAAAGTAAGGGTTAGTACAATAAATTTAATATTTTTCAAGTTATTCTTGATTGAAAGTAACAATTTTTAGACGAAAAATACTTCCAACTGTAGTATTAGAATTTTTTAACGTATATCCTTTATTTTTAATGATGAAATGTTTTTTTAAATACGATTCAGTAGAGCTAAGAGCTAAAAGGATTAAAATCCTTAAGATTCCTTGGTTTTTAAAAGGGCTCAAAAAATGTAGTACTTCGTAAATAAATGTTTTAAATATCTCGCCAAATATTCACTTTACAGAAAATCTACGTAGAGGAAAATTAGTCATTAGAAAGCTACAAAGAACTCCTTTATTTTTTTTATATTATAAGTACTTTCAGAGATATTTTAAAAAAAGAGAAAAAAATATAAAATAATTTAAGCTTTTAAGCTCTAATTTGTCTAAAATTAAGCATTTTAAATTGGTTAAACTTCTTGGACGTATTAACAACACATATGTATAAGGGTAAGTGCAGAAGGGTGAAGATCAGTTTTAGTTAAAAGGTTGTTGTCATTGATTTTTTCATATAATAAATTGGATACTGAACTTATTTTTATCATAATTTTTATGCTAGAGCTTTTTTTTATAAAGAAAAGTCGGATAATGTTCGTTAAAGAAGATTTTATGATTTTTTCTACAAAAATGCAGTGTGTTCCCGATATTTGACTTTGATTCGAAGAAATTTTCCATTTGAAGAAAAAAGCTAATTAACACGCCGTGTCTCGATTCGTATTGGTCGTAAAAAAATTATAAAAAAAATAACTCTGTTCGTCTTTTTAAAAACTACAATTTTGTTCTCCACAGTTTTTTTGATATAATGAGTTATTCGCTAAAAAACCTCGATTTTTTCGTCTAAAAATTGTTACTTTCCATCACGAATAACTAATTACTAATTCGATGCTCTGTTATAAAAGAGGTTTTAAAAAAAATCGGTTCTTAACAATATTTTTATATATTAGACAGAATTTAACAAGAAAGACCAAATGCTTTTTAAAAAAAAATAAACATAATTTTTTTCTACGACTATTTTTAATTAGGCATTGTATTCTCCTCTAATGCTTGTCAGTAATGAATACTTGAGTTTTAGACTTCTATTTTAATATAATTATCAAACAAGATAAGACACTCTTTTTTAGTTTTTATTTATTTGACAACTACTGTCATATATGATACAAAGTAATTAGTGTATAACATAAATAATTATAAGATATTCAGTAACACTCCCTCCCAGTAATGAACTCATATTCATTAGTTCTTTTTTTGAATATCTAATAAACATAATTTTGCCACTGGTCGTCTGAATATACCCATACTTGTTTTCACATCAACGACTCGAATTTGGCCATCAGTGCCTGGATGGACAGCCGTAACAATTCCTTTAGGCCACACAATTCGGCAGAATTCTGAGTCTACCAGTATAACCACATCACCTATTTCAATTTTTCTCGTGGATGGGACGAACCATTTCGTTCTCTTGCTCAGGACAGGTAAGTATTCACGAATCCATCGGCGCCAAAAATGGTCCGCTAATAATTGAGAAATTCGCCAATGTTTCCGTGATACCAAATCGTGCTCATCGAATTTTCCAGCAATCTGTGTTCCACTAGAAGTACCCAACAAGAAGTGGTTAGGTGTCAGGGCTTCATCATCAGCATGATCCAGTGAAACATGGACTAATGGGCGACATAGTTAACAATATATTCTGCTTCTATGAATAAAGTTTGTAAAGTTTCTTCGCGTGGAGCTTTTTGTTTAAGTATCACATTTATTGTCGTTTTAATAGACCAAACTAAACGTTCCCAACTCTTTACCATATGGGGGGCTGATGGTGGGACAAAATACCATTCAATATCAATTGTTGTTAAAGTCGATATAATTTGGTTCTGATTTAATTGTTTCAACGCTTCCTTGAGTTCTTTCTGTGCACCTCTAAGATTGGTTCCATTATCGGAATAAATTTTCTTTGGACATCCTCTGCGACCAACCAGTCTTCGAATTGCCATAATAGCAGAATCTGTACTCAGTGAATGTGCTATCTCTAGGTGTACGGCACGAACACTCATGCAGGTGAACAATACACCGTATCTTTTTTCTTTTCGGCGTCCAATAGTAACATATATGGGACCAAAATAATCCATTCCTACTATAGTGAAGGGTCTCACGAAGGAAGTCAAACGACAAGTTGGTAGTGCCGCCATTTCAGGAATATGATATGTTGCTTTCTTGTTTTTACACAACTGGCAATTGTTCCATGAACTTCTCACAGCAGATCTTATATTTAGTATCCAGTAACGTTGTCTGAGTTCATTCGTAACAAATTCTTGCCCATTGTGCTTTGCGATACGGTGATAATGAAAAATTAATAATTTTGTGTAATAATTTTTTGGGTCTAAAATAATCGGGAATTTTGTGTCTTTAGTCAAATCATTTGAATTTACAATTCTACTCTTCACTCGAAGAATGCCATCAGCGTCCAAAATCGGTGACAGTTTGAAAAGTTTACTAGAAGATTCAATACGAATACCATTTAGTAACATTTTGATTTCTTTTGAGAAGTTTTCCCATTGAACATATTTTATCCATAATTTCTCAGCTTCATTTATTTCAGCAGGTTTTAACTTGCCAGTTGCCTGTGATTTTTTTCGAATTATTCCAATAAATCTCAGAGTCCAGGCTGTTGACCGAATCAATCTTAGCCAAGATAAAAATCTGGAAATTTCTGGTAAGGACGGTTTTGTCATAACACTCGTAAGTCCTACAAATTTCTTTTTCATTTCGGATTCATCCAATTCGATGATAACACTTCAGGCCATTTTTCTCTACCAAACTTCAAAAATCTGGGACCATTCAACCATCTACTTTCTGAGTCCCATTCATTCATGCTATCTTTCCGAGTAGCATCATCTGCAACATTTTCCAAGAAGCTTCATCAGAGTGATCTCGTATTTCAGTAACAGGCATTTTAAACCTTTTACCAACAAATTAAAATTTATTTGGTAATAAGAAATATGTACCAAATAAAATTAATATAATAGGTATATCCACAGCTTTTTTTTTTTATATAATTAAATGTTAAGACCAAATAAATTCTTCATGTTTTATTAAATTATAACTAAATTATCTAATTAAATATATATAATTATTTTAATCCTAACTTGATTTTACTCTGTTAACATTTTTTCTTTTCCGTGGTTGAATATTCGCATTCAATATGCATAGTATATTTGTTTCTGGTTCTTTGAAAAATGTACTCGATCTATAGGATGTTAAAACTTATTGAAAAATGAACTTGATCTATAAGATAATGAACAAAGTTGTCGACACTTGACGTTTCACATTTCTTTATAAGCATTTGTGCTGACGTAGAAAATTGATTGTGATTTTGGTAACTTTTCTTATTTTAACTAAAAATCTTAGAATGGCCGTATGCATTATGTTTATAGGGTACAACTCTTTATATGAATTTCTGTTGAAATAAGTTTATGGATACTGGCTAACACCATTAACTAATTTCTTAGTGTTTCGATATATTTACTTCTGATATATCAAATGTCTAATATTCTTGGGTATATTTACAAAACAGTTAATTAAATCTCGCAAATAACGTACATGTAAAATTAGTAGCCAGGTTCAATATTTTGGCGTAGTTATTAGATTCAACTATTGAAATGTAAATAAGGGTCAAGTCCTGTAGGCAATTTTGTAATATGTAGATTTAAATACTTCTCTTCTATTCTGTTACTTTGTTTGCTATTTAAAAATATTACTTTTTAAATCTTTGTAGTCAAATTATTTACACAAAGCAAATAATTAGGTAACTTTGTGATCGATAGAACCCCAAAATTGGACTTGGCTAGTTTTCACTAGCAAATGATGTAAAAAAATAGAAAATGAATAATAGAATCGCATTTACATATTTAGTTAATTGACTATTTGTCTATCTGACAAGTTTATGAAAACTAGAAAAATTAAACTATTAATCATCTATTACAGAAACATTATAATCTGTTAGTGCTTTCGATTTAACAGTTCTACTGCTAAATTTACAATGAATAGTTTTTTGAGAAATCAGATACATGACTAAGTGATTTATATTCATTAGTATGTTTTACCTTCAAAGTTAACTTTTACCCATCAGTTTTTTTCACACCTTCCTTGAGAGATGCAATATGACACAGCTGTAAACACACTTATTCTCTACATTTCTTTCTTTTGAAACCTCTACTTGTTTTACTTTTCGGCTTCAACAAACGTTTTATACGAGGAAAGCCACTTCATCAGCTATCATCCTTAAATGATCTTCATATTTATCTATCTCTCAGGGCTTCTTTAAGACATTGCCCAAACCTGGACACTTTAAAAGCCTACGTTTCCCAGGTGGGAAAATTTGTATCTATCATGTATTGTACCGGGAAAAATTTGGCTTTTAGCGCCGATACTAACTGTACATATATCCTTAAAGCTAGAGGTTATGAAATAATTGCGTTTTTTCGCTGAACTTTACAAAAAGTTACATTTTACTTACTAATTTCTGAATGAAAAATCTACTCTTTTTAAAGGCAAATACTTTAATATCCATCTTAGATATTGATTTAATTTTGTAGTATGTGATTTAAATAGATAGTTACTACACTTTAATTAAGAATTCATTTTCATATTAAGTTTATTTAACTTCTAGGAAATCTTGATCATTTATAGTTACTATGCTACCCACTAAAAACCACCCTTTCGAAACCTCAACTAATGTTCTCAATTTTCGGTTCTTTCTTCTTTTTCCCTCTGCAATTTTTCTTTTGGTATTTTAGGTATTATTTCCCAATTTCGCAATTGCTCTGTTCATCTTTCGTATATCAATATTTTGAGTTCAAGGGTATCTTCGCATCCACAGTAAGTACATTCGCCCTTTGCTATTTTTTTAAATCTCTTTGCAACCATTTTTTGAGGTCTGGAATGAGCCGTGTTGTGTATTCTCCTTTGTCTATTGTTACATTCCACCTGTGTTGCCAGTTTTCTATTGTCCTATTCTTTAGGTTCTTATCTGTTTCATATATGCTCTCGGTTATACATATATTATGTTTTCTCCTCGACCATTAAGTCGATTGGAATTGTCCCAGCTACAACCTGCAGTGCCTTGGTAGAAATGGTTTTAAATGTGGCCGCTAGTCTAATGAGGCCTTTACCTTTGTGTCTGAGGTCATGATAGGCCAGAACCTTCAGGTGCAATTGCCAAATGCCTCGTTAAGAAGAGCTTCCAGCAATGGATAAATAATCAGGCGTTGCGCTAGTAGCAGGAAAACCCAGGACAAAGGCAAGCTAAACTATTCCTTAAAAGCTCTTTGGTCAAACTATCTCAAAGTCGAAAAACGACAAGGATGAGGGTGGGAATGCTGACCGGACACTGTAGGCTAAGGAAGCGTATGTAAACAATTGACCTAGCAGATGACAGCCTTTTGTAAGTTCTATCAGGAAGACGAAGAAAACGCGGAGCACATACTCTGGGATATGAAGGCCTAGCAAGGGTGTGGTTTCACCTATTCGGAGAAGAAAAACCAAGGGGAGAGAGATACGCAAGGTAAGTGATGTCCAGGCTAATTGGTCTAATAAAAAGGATAAAGCTAGATATCGAGCTCTTTAAATATAGTAAGGGCCACAATAGATCTACAAAGGTCGTAGTGGGATAGAACAAAGAGCCACTCCAATCTACGTTGTGTCTTCTCCAGCAACATTCTCTTTTTCTATTGGGCCCACCAATTTTAGGAATTAATCGTATCAGCTGTCCAACCTTTATAATTGTCTGTGTAGGTAATATATTTTCCAAAGTTATTTCGTTTAACGAAGAATGCTCCCAGATATTTAATCCTTTGGCTCGATTTCTGTATCCGGAATTCCAAACTTAATATTTTAGTTTTCTCTGGCGCTAGTATCAGTTCGTTGTCATGCATCCCACTTTGACCAGTGGTGGTCAAATTTCAAAGAATATCCAATAGAAAATTATACTAACGGGGATCGTCGATAAAAAAGAAGAATAATAATTAATGTTCATCACAAAAGCCAACATATCAGTGCTTTATCAAAACTGCATATACAAAAACGAATTAATAAGTTTTATAGAGAAAAAAAAATTTTAATATATTTCAGATATAGCTAAAAATTTTTTTTAAATAAACAGTCTTTTTGAATTCCGCTAATTAGACCTAAAAAAACACAGGATAAAAGTAAGAGGTTCTTACAAATAGGGTTTAAACCATAATTATATTGTAAATCTAGTATGGAGAAAGGTTTTTCAACATTGTAGGGCATAATTTATAAATAATACATGCCACTACAAATTTATTAAATGGATTAAAAATGGCAACAACTGCTTGTCCTGCCATCTGTTAAATGTAGCCTCGACCATCTCGCCTAACTGAAATATAATCAATGGTAAAACCACTACAGTTTGCTTTTTGAGCCCGTTAAAACGGAATTCTACAAATTTCAAAGGATTGGAGATTAAGAGTTATTCAACAGATGTCGTGTATACCTATACCCTATACATTTTATGATTTAAAAGTATTTTGTTCGGAATATTAATTTTGTTTTTGAGTCGCACTATTAAATTCTCATCATTTTCATCAGAATAAAATACTTTATTCAATTTATTTTTCTCCTAGGTACCTACTACTATTTATAATAATATATAATATATTATATAATATACAATTTTATAATATATTATAAAATTTAATTATTCTCTAATACTATCATGAGTATAATATCAACAGACGTTGTTTAATATTACCTTAATCAAATAAATTTTATTATATTATTATATTATTTTGTGTATTTGTAAGAAAATTTTAACTTGGAAATAATTTTTATGTAATGTATTAATATTATACTTTGTACACTAACATGTTATTTAAATCTACCAGAAATTTCGAGAAATTAATTATATAATGTGAAAAAAGAAAACAGATATATTTGTAATATGCTAATATGCTCTAGAATACACCACAAGTAGACAAAGTATGTCTAGTTATATATAGAAAAAAGAGATGCATATAGTGTACTAGAAAATGGTTAATTTATAAAACATTTAAGAAATTTCTGGATGTTTAGAAACCTATAAAAGGACTTGAGCATATAGGTCGTTGGAGAGTATATTATTGGAAGTCAGCCAAAGAAGATCGGTCAAAGTGAACAGTCAGTTTGAACACAGTGAAAAAACAGTTTTTAAAAGTAGTAAAAAAAATAAAGTGTTAAATAGTGACATTAAAAATACAAGTTAAAGTAATCAAGAATTAAAACAAAGTGCTAAATAGTGACATTAAAAACATAAGTTTAAAATTAATACCAAAGTATTGTTACATTCAACGTTTATTTCTTTCATACAATAGGTAAATAATGGTTTACAATAAATATTGCAAAATAACTCTGTTTTCATAAACTTTGGGTGTAGGAAATGCTTAACAAATTAAAGTTACTTAATCGAATATTTTATTTATGATATAAAATACAGGGTGTTCCATTTGAAAGAAGAGAGAAAATGAAAGGCTCGAGTTATCGTTTACCCTACAATAAATATTACAAAATAACTTTGTTTTTATAAACTTTGGGTATAGGGAATGCTTAACAAAATTTTAAGTTACATAATCGGCTATTCTATTTATGATATAAAATACAGGGTGTTCCATTTGAAAGAAGAAAGTTCGAGTTATCGTCCACCCTGTGTACCAAAGGGAAAATAATTAATATTTAATGAAATACGGTGATATTATATCATATCACGAAACTTAGGCAAAATACTTTTTTTTCTTCAACGTACAATAAGATACAGAGCGTTGATTTACCTTCGATTTTCACACAAACGTGTCCATAACTTCTGAAGGACTCTGTATAACGTATCAAAACCTTATATCAAAATCTTCAAAAAAATGTGAGCAGTTCGAATTCGGTATAATACACAGGGGTTCCCATTTAAAAAATCATGTTTGGTTTGTAACGGAGTTATACAACACTCTGTATAGTTTAAGGTTATTTTAAAATATGGACCCTAAGGGCATCTACTATTTTTGTTAATAACATTTTTTGATATCTTCTAAAACAACCCATATACCGAACTTTGTCATAAGGTTGGTACACCCTGTATGTAAATTTTATATTTTAAAAAACATGTTTTTGTTGGAATAATAGTTTTAATAATAATGGGAGAGTGTATAATTTATAGTGAATACTTGCGATTTTATCCAATGACAATTTTTTTCTGTTGCATGTTCTTTTGTTCTTTGTAGTTGACAGACTTTTTTAAACCATAAAATTAAACTTAAAAAGTTTCGTTCTGGGAAAAAATATTGAAACTGATGTTTGAAGCGTTTAAAGCTTTTTCTTGGCCAACCAATTAGCCCCCCGTCTTCAATAAAATTTAAAAACACTATTTTCTTGTTTGTTGTTTAGTTTGATTTACAAGATAATTTGGAGGATGATATCTTTCTATGTTTAATGCCTTTGTTAGAGTTTAGTAAGTAGGTAATTATAATACGCATTGTCTGCTATTTAATGAAGCAAAATACACTGCACCTGTTATGTTTTTCGCCTGTGGTGAAATAATGACTTTTAAACATAAAGGCAATAATAATTTCAATCACCGCTAATCTAATAGGAACAGATAAAACGTGATGTAAATGGTCTAGAGCACCCTCTATATAAATTTCAAAATAACAATATAAAAAATTTTCGTAGCGAAATCTAATAAAAGTCACGTTGCATCCCCTAACAAATGTTACTATGTCCAATTCAATAAACGACGAAACAAACCTAATTGTGTTCAAAAAATCATTACAAACTTGCCCAGGGTGAAAATGTTACAAATGTCTTTATAATGTGGGTCTCTTCTACCCTATTCGGTCGGCGGATAGGGCGGTGTTTTGATGCTGTTTAAGGACGACACAACACAACAGTGGTGTAGGCCGATTTTTTTAATAATTATTTAGGAATTGGTCAATATACACTCTTTACTACTAAATTTGAATGAAGTGTGAGAATTAACATCGAATACAGCAAAACGTTTTAAACATTTTATACATTGTGACTTGAATTTGAAAAGTAGCATAACGACAATTTGAATTCTCATAAAAATTTTTTGGGTTCGCTATACCCTCCAGAAATCACAATATGTACTTTATACAAAAAGCAATGTAACTCGAACACTTTCAAGAAGTAGCATCAGGTATAGAATGTGAATATTCTCTCAGCAAATGTTCTTTTAACCAATTTTTCTAGTAAAGCGCTTTTGGTAATGATAAAAGTCGTCAAAGGTATGGTCTATGCTAAAATCCAAATTAGCCATGAAGGAAAGTGTTCACATATTCAAATTTATGAAATTTACTGCATTTTTATAAAAACAAAACGTTGGGTAAAATATTTATCCAGTTTTTCTGCAAGTACAGCTCTATTTATTTATTAGAATTGCTGGAGCTTGTCGAACTACGTTTAATAACCACCAAAGATATACTCTAAAAACGTAAAAAGGCGAAGCATTGTAACCATAATACATTTTTGTCATTTATAGATTAGGTGTACTGTGCTGGTGGTTGGTGTGAGTATAATTATGAAGATACCTAGTTTGATGACAATTTAGTTAAAATTGCCAAACGAACTAGAGTACACCGATCATTGTTATCGAAGCACATCTGCACCCTTTTGGTCAATATCAGCACAGATATTCTATCATTACAACTGCACGGTGGGGCTAAATCCTCAATAACTACGAAGGAATACTTTGAGGATTCCACTCCCAATAAAATATACTTATGAAAACGCATTTTAACAGGCAGCAAAAGTAACAACTTAAATTTAAAAATAAAACCAGGTTTATCGTTTTTCCAAAGGAGAGTTTGCAAAGTAATTATCTATTAAGGATATACAGATTGTATTTTTTTTTTTAATAATGTGTTTATAAATGTTTGGTTAAAACAATCATACCTGACAAATACAGTTTCAATGAAGACATTTCACAAAATTCTTATTCTAATTTTGAATCAATCCTGTATTCAACAAATTAAATATTATGGGGTTTTGTATGTCAAATATTTATAATGATAGTATTTATAAAGGCTCCATCCTGGAGGGAGCATAACCCACAAGTTATGAGGACACCATCGCGTTTTCTTTTAGATGGTATAATAAAAGTTTTGCTTTAAATTAATTTAAAAATATTGGAAAGTCTATATTTTTTCAAAACCGCAATTTTTATGAATACAAAACACTTAATTTTTATTTTTGTGCATCTCCGAATTTTATCTTTATTGGATTTTTTATAGTTTATAAATGTTTGGCTACATGAGTGAAGTATCTAATGACAAGACTATTGCCAATGGCATTTGTGGCTAATCGCAATTTATTAATTTTATATTATTCTTTAAGAAAGTATTTGTGAATATGAATATCATCTTTTACTTATATAATATATTATTATTTGTTGCATTATTAACATTTGATAATTTAAATTATCTCATTATCTCATATCTAATTAAACTCTCAAATGTTATAAATTACACAGCAACATTCTTTTTAAAATCAAAATTTTCTTGGTAATTTACATATAAATAATAAATTCGTTTAAAAAATGATAAAATGGCAAAATATAAAAAATATTATAAACAACTTATTTCATATAGCTGTTGTGACACTCGTCCTTTAAAAAACTCATCGCATTGCGATGTATCAAATAATAATAAAATAAGTTGATATTCTGCGTTAATCACTTTTCTTTTAGGGAAAAAATGCAGCACCAGTGCGGAACCAGTGGTTTACAAATCATTGGAAAATGTAGTACAGGTTGGTGTAATCCATTGGGACGTCAGTGCAATACTTTCTGCTCTGAGTGCAAAAAGTTCCGCACGAGGTCTCGTGGTTTGGTTGTATTTAGAGAAAATTTGGCGGATAGAGTAGAACTAGGAATAAAGATCAGCAGAATATTTCTCCCCGATCTGTGTTTTTATGATTTTAATTATTTTATTACCATAAAAGAAAATTTACATAAAAAAGAGCAGGAACCATTGCTTCTTTCATTATTTTTTTCTTTAAGCATTGATAGTGATGAAGAATATTATTCCTTGTTTGGAGAAAGAACATATTTGCCACTAGGCACAGAAAACGACAAATACATGTTTTATTAAATAAAAATGTGTTAAATGGTTTATTAATAATGAAATGGATAAAAACACAACAAATAAAATCATCCATAGGTTCATTGAATACAATTAACTGTGTATTTATTCTAAAGAGTTGCTGCTGACATTTTCTAATTGTAACTTAAAATTAACGTCGACTTAAAAATTTTAACATAACCTATCAAACACTCGCCCTTAAGGTCAAATCCATAATCTGTTGATACTGCAACGGCACCAGTGCGGTTTTTAAATGCACGCAAGCAGCGTCAGTTTTGCCTCCAGTGTCAAACTTTTCTTTCCAATTATATTAGAAATTGACGAAGTTACAACAAAACACATAGTTCACTGGTCACTTTCTCTATTTATGCTATGGTCATTTTGAATTAATTTGCGATAAGTTTGTGCTATATACGAACTAAAACTACTTTAAAATAATTATTAAAATTCAAAACATCGTCTTATACATGACTTTTAATTTATTTTCATATTTTAAACAGGCCAAATATTATTAGTGATTAGTTTCTATAATATATTGCATAATTCATTAGCTGGAAATGCAAATTCTAACTGTGAATGTTTTTAAGAAGGTTGTTAACCTTTTTCACAAAATTGCATAAACTATCCTGACTTTGATGTGGATGCTAGGTCACAATGAGGTATAGAAGTAAGAAAACTAACAGATTTGCAACAGAAGGTGAACATAATCCAATAAACCACTAAAATTCAGATTCGAAAGTGGGGTGATAACATAAATAACATAAATGGCGGGCAGCACAGAGACATACTAATGCACTCTGTCATTTGAGGAAGCATCTATTTACTATAGAAATAGCGGAGGAAGCGTGGTGTACAAGCAGTGAAAGACTTGACTAAATTGCGCATGTGCTATGCAAAATTCCAGTGTCATTTGAAAACTGCAGATGTAAATAGTTGAATATTGCTATATTTCAACGAATGTTCCATTTTAAACTAATTGTTTCCTTGGTATGTAAATCATTGATATGGTAATTTAATAAATGTAATCCTAATACTGTGCGTTTTGAGTACATTATACCTATACACACTAATTGGATAAACATTGAGTGAAGGTATCTTCAGATGAAAAATTTGTTTAGCTAAATTCAAATTTTCTGATAATTTTGACAAAAAACCTTCACTATTACTCAAAATTTGTGTAATAACATTCACTAAAATTCTCAGATCTATTTAATTTCAATTATTAGGTATATTTATTTTCAATCATGTTTTTCAGCTAAAATAAACAATAAAAAAAACTGTGTAAATCTACTATAATCTTCTATAATTTATTATAGCTATCAGGTCTAAGCTATATATTTTTTAACAAAGATGTTGAGCAACTAGTACCAAATTTTAAAAAACCCTTGGTCTCCGTTAATGCTTCGATATTTATATCATCGGTGTTTACCAAACTCAAATAATTCCTACGAGGGGCATGAACTTAATTGACTTTGCGAGGGGCCGAGCACAATGTAATTTCTCTTTTAAACTGGCAAATAGTCTATTATTCGTAATGAACATTATTTTTGACGTTATGAATAATTGATTCGGAGAAAGTTTAGCAAATAATAATATATTTTGATTTTTGACGTTAAAAAAAATATAAATATTCAATTTTTCTTTAGTGTTTTTTTACAGCCAGTTTTTTACAGCCAAAAAAAATTACTGGAAGTTACTGAAAAACAACTCAGACTAATGAGGGGGATTCTAACAGGTTCATGAAATTTTTTGTACTAACCCTTACTATGTGAAAGTCCATCCTATTAAGAACAGTAAACAACTAAACGGTTAACTAAACTACCACTATTTATTTAAAAAATTGCTTTTTTAACCTCAATGAAAGCCGTTTCGCTAGAATTAGCATCGTCAGATTGACATATTGAAGTTACATTTTGTTTGTTTGTAGCTAGGTACTTGATGTTGATTAAGGCTAGACCAAGTACGGAATTAATAAGACATAACAATATTAAAGACTAATAACATCTAGGCGAGAGAAAAACAAATGAGAAAGCTAAAAGACCTACCAGGGAAGACACTGCAATGGCAAAGCACATATGCAGTGAGGAACGGCTGAGATGGGCTATGAACACCTTCCAGCCCTGGAACGGATGGAATATTTCCTGCCCTACTTCAACAGGGCCAAGAGGCAATAATTCCACACTTGATCCGAATTAGTCGGAGCAGCCTTGAACTGGGATACATACCAGAAGCGTGGAGAAGGGCCAAAATCACCATCATCCCAAAAGCAGGGAAACGGGACACTACGCACCCCAAATCCCTTAGACCGATCAGCCTCACATCGTTTGTTTTCAAAACGATGAAAAAAGCTGTAGACAACTACATTAGAACAGAAATCTTGGAACAGGTGCCACTGCACCCCCGTCAGCATGCGTACCAAGCGGGAAAGTCCACAGAAACCGCTTTAATACAATTGACTGACGAAATCCAAGACGCTCGGAATAAAAAAGAGACCGTGGTATGTACCTTTCTGGACATAGAAGGGGCCTTTGACAATACGCCACATGAGGCAGTCAAAAGAGCACTGATTGAGAAAGGAGTAGATAGAACGACTTCCATCTGGATGTCGCAACTGCTATCTACAAGAATCGCAGAAATGGAGGCAGGACAAGACACTATCCTCATTAATGTGACCATAGGCTGTCCACAGGGGGGAGTTGCATCCCCGCTTATGTGGAGTCTCACTGTGGACAGTCTACTTAGTCAATTGACCAGGGAAGGCATACAATGTCAAGGGTATTCCGACGACATGGTTATCCTGGCAAAAGGGAAGTATGAAAATGTCCTCTGTGATATTGTTCAAAGAGGACTGAACATTGCGAAACAATGGTGTGACTCGGTGGGACTCAGCATCAACCCCACCAAAACCACACTAGTAGCCTTTACAAGGAAAAAGAAACCCAATCTAAAAATCATAAGAATAGGGGAGAACATCGTCGAGTGGAAAACAGAGGTCAAATATCTAGGGCTAATCCTAGATAGCAGGTTACTCTGGAATAAACACGAAGAGGCCCTCATGGTGTGCAGGAACATTGCAGGAAAGAACTGGGGATGCAACCCACGTATTCTAGTTCTGAGATGTCTAGTTCTTGAGACATCTTTTTAGAGAGATCTCCTACAAATGCCCTTTAGTGCCTTAAACCCTCTAGCTCGAACCAGTAAGAACGTCTCCTCCGATCTACCCAGTTCGATATTGTTCCTCTGGCTACGCTATTTGCTATGCCTATAAATGGCTCCGGGCCTATAAATATTCCTTCAGCACCTTTCCTGGCTAGAAGGTCCGCTTTTTCGTTACCTTCAATGCTGGTATATATAACCAAGAAAACAGAGAAGACTTTAGCTGGAAAAGAGCACACATCTAAAAGAGGCACGTTGATACCAGCAAAATCAATGAAACCAGCATGCCGAACCTGTAAAAAAGGTATTCGGAAAAAATAAATGAAAATGAAAGAAAAAAAATATTTGACAATTACTGGGACCGGTCAAAAAACTGGGACGTAAAGAGGCAATTCATAATATCGCATATCAGCAGTAAACCCCCTAGTTTCACAAATAATAACAAGTAGTAACTCCTTTTTACCTACTGCTTACTCCTTTTTACCTACTGCTTATTGTTGAGGTAAATAGTCGCAAGTCCACTAAATCAAAATACAGGTATGAGATACGAAAAGTAAAGTAACGTCGTTTTATCAAACAGATCCTATAAAACAGATCTCTCAAAACTTTCTAAACTGGAGATAAGACAGTTTACTTCTATGCTACTGATATGAAAATTAACAATAAAAATAACACCAATAAAAATAAGTAGATAGGAATAGTAGGAATATTGGTAGAGCAAAACCGACAACGCTTTTTCTAAAAAAGTGTGGAATGGTTCCCCGGGCGGATGTAATTTGGGCCGGAAAAAGGGCAGGTACTAAAAGCCGGTAGGTAAATTCGGCCGGAGGTTTTAAGTTGCTTCCTTATCTCATAGGTATTTTCGGCCGCAAATCAAATAAAATAACAGAATGCTTTATATTAAAATATTTCTTTATTTCAATAAAATTATTACATCAACTTATTTCTATAACTTAGGTAAACTATAAATTTTTAAAAAACGTTTTGATGTGATACAGATTTAACGAAGTTAATTCTAGAAATATTGTCAGATCGAAGCATATTTACCATGTTTTCGATAAATTTTAGTTTGTTTTTTACTTGTTTGTCTTTAATTTTTGCTGGAATATTTAAATTTTTTATTTTTAAATATGCATCGATCTGACAATCTTTTAATTTTTCTATAAAAATAAATATAGAAGGATGACTTGAATAAAAACTAGAATTAAAGTGCGAATGGAATGATTCGCAGGCATTTGTGGTTCTTTTAATTGATGGGTTTTCATATGCCCATATATTTGGTGGAAAATGAGATTCTGGCGCTATGTAGTTTTCTAATAAATAGTCTGCGTATTTATCTATAAGTTGATGGTCCGGTTTGTATGACATGAGATCAAATATGAAACAATCTTCAACTTCAGAGGGGTCTAAATAAGTTAGCCCAAAAGTATGAGTAAGCCATTTGCTTTCCTCGCAGTTTTTATCTTTATACATTTGGGTTAACCCTATCGATGACAAATTCTCTGGCAAATGATTTGAAAGAACGCTTTTAATAATTTTTGAAGGTTTCTCCGATATGTCTTCCTCAGCTTTGCGCTTGCATGAAGTCGTCACTATTTTTCTCTCCAACGTAGTTTCATCGGACTCGTGGTTGTGGATTAATTCACTTCTAGTAACTGTGTATTCCGCATCAACAGTGTACAGTTTGGCTAAACATCTTAAATTTTTCTTTATACACCTCCAACGTACTTCACCACTTTTTAATACGTCCTGTTTACAAAACTGAAACTTTTCTACAACTAGTAAGTCACAACCGCGTGAACTCTTAATTACTGAAACAGATGCCATCGTATACAAATAATATATTTTATGCTTTCTATCGACTATAGTAGCTTCAAGATAAGTTATAATACTGACTAGCTATAATAATTTTATACCTGTTATTTGTGAATTTTACGGCGGGCGTAATTTCCGACAGGTACACAGGATTAGGTATTTCCAAATAAATACACAATTAATATTTTACAGAAACTATTAAGCAATTACCAATATTTTATTCTCATCGTAAATATCAACCCCTCGGCAGAAATTACCCCTGTCATAAATGGTACCCCTTAATTTATGCAGGTAGGCCAAGGGATTACCGGCCGAAATTACGCCCGCCGGGTTCACCGTAATTAAAAATTATACTTAAAATCATAAAAATATCTTTCCTGGATTTATAGTGCTGTTATGCTTTTGTCTAAGCATAGACGAGTATAAACTTTACTAAATGCAATATATATAAAACTGTTACTATTTTTGTTGTAGAGGTAACAATATGTAATTACAATATCTCAAAACCCTTTTACGACTAACTAAATTGATTTTTGTTTCTAATTCAAAAAACTTGACAATAATATCAAGGGCGTGCCCATAATTATTTAAAAATAAAAGGTGGCCTCAAAAATTATTAATATATTTTAAATATTTGTAGGGATCTGATAACCAAATTCCTATAATGTTGAATATCTTGAAACCATTATCAATAAAAAGTAAAACAGAGATATTCCGAGATTTTTATGATCGGTTAGATCTTCAGACCAGAGATAATATAATCAATAAAATCCTTGGAGGAATAAGAGCGAGGATCTGTCTCGTCTAGTCTCGTAAACATTCAGGTCCCCACAAACTAACACAATATAAAACCTGTTAACATTCTGTGAAACAATTTATATAAAAAACAACAAGTTAAAAGTTCAATTAATTTGTGGAATCATAATATTTAGCGGGATGAGATAAGAAAACTGCTGACAAGGCTTATTTTTTTTTAAACGAGACTGAGACGAGATTTTAATCTCGCTCTGCCTCTTTTCGTCTGATGCTCTAGAGGGAATTTAAAAAACGTACCGCTAAATATTTTGAAATGATGGTAAATATAATAGAAAATACACTGCTCAACAATTTAACATTGTTACTGTAGTCCATAAATCTGTTTACCTGAAAAAAATGGCGCTACGGCGATTAGAAACAGTACAACTCGATCAATTAGTACGTTGGATACACGAAGGCTAAGTCAAGAAGAAGTTGCTACACAGCTAAATATGGTCCCAAAGTGTTGTCAGTCGTGCATGGACTCGATATTTGAAAACTGGGTCTGCAGCGTACAGGTATGGAGCAGGACGAGAACGAACTACAACTCCTGCTCAAGACCGCTTTATAGCGCTGTAACTGCAAGAAGAAACCGACCTTTACTGTTTCGAGAATTATCAGCTTCTTTAGGTATGCTACCGGAAGTCGCTATTTTTAGCGGCAACTGCATATTTTTTGTCCTTAAAAATTGTGTTTTTGTTATGGAGAACTTTTCATAAAGAGTTACTTACAGACTACAAAAGTTTATAAAAAATAATTAAAAAAATAAGTCCATATAAGACTGAACCTTTTTATATAAAAAAACGTTAAAAATTTATGTTTTCAATATCCAAATTCAAGTTTTCAGTGGATTTAATTTAACAGACACAATTGACCAGTTTTAGTTTAAATTTATAGTACTATTTTATCCATTTCCTAACAAGTTTGGTATCTATAAATAGTTTATTAGTATTCCAGTGGAAAGATGATCACAGTCATATCTGGAAAATTAAGCAGCTACACTCTCAACATGTTCAGCTTGTTACTTTTTTACTAGCATTCATATTTTCCTCTAGCGTCAACGAAAGAACCGATTGGCATGGAAAAAGAGAAATTGAGTAATAAGTAGTTAATCGAATAAAGACAATTAAACACTAAGAGTAGCAAATTAAAAGATTTTGATGAATTTTCGGAGGATGGAATCGAATTCAGTTTTCAATTCGCGTCTCATTTCCAAACTTGACGGAAATTGCAATCTTTAATTCCACGGTGGATTTTAATTATGAAAAAACTCTATCGTTAAGAAATCGGTTGTAATAATATCATAAAATTATTGCATTAAAATGCTTTCGTTTAAATTCATTAGATTTCTGTAATAATAATTAATATGTATTATTATTCTATAGGGAAGTGTGATAAAAATACAGTATTTATATTTACTAAAACTGTTCATACAATAATAGTTATAAATGATCGTCATTTTAATAGGTTAAGAAATAGCAAAACAATTTACCATTTTAACATAAAAAAAATGTCCTCAGCCTAGTTTATCAATTCTAGTGAGATATCATAAAAAAATACAATTAGAATTTCTCTTTTATGCTATAAATGTTAAGTTATTTTTGCAATAAAGTTTTATAGGACTAGATATCATGTTTTTATTTGATACATAAATTTCTGTACGTATTTTGTTCATTTATTCCGCTTTTGTCTGTGTTGCCCCACGTCTGCCTTGATCTTCCTCTCTTTCCTCCTCATTTTGTTGCACCATTCTTATACTTATACTTTTTTGCTCTGTTTAAAGTGTTCATCATTTCCATCCATTAGTATTGATCTATATATTGTTTTTGGTTTTTGAGTTTTCTTTCTTATTTACGAAACAGACTATTTATATAAAGTTTTTTTCCATTATTTTTTAGTTACCTATATTAATTATTTAAAATTATCTACTTGGGGCTATCTCCCCTCTGTCTAAAAAGGCAATTTCTCATTTCCTTCTATGCTGCTTCAATATCCTGTAATCTTTCAAATTCTGTGCGTCAGTGTCATACCAGACATTTATATTCCGAACAATAAGAAATTTGTGTTCCATACTCCAATATAATACTTTGTAAGGTTCCTCCAATACACATTCACTCCATCTTCTTAACCTTTACTTCCAGGCCCCATTTTTTGTATTCCTCTACTAATTTTTTCCTCATATAATTTAAGTCATCTTGATTTTGTGCTATCGAGATTTGATCATTTGCATCATTAATAAGGGGGGTCCCATGCCACTACATTTTTCCTTCCAGACTTTGACAGCTTGCCCTAAGTATATTCTAAAAAGCATCAGCAATAGGTAGCACCCCTGTTTCAGTCTCTTTGTAAAAGTAAATATACTAAATGACATAAAAATCCGAACACCCAGTTTAAATGATTTTATTTTAATCGGATTTTTATGTTACTTAGTATATATCATAAAAATTTTGTTTCCCACTCTAACTTTTATTCTCGCGTTTTTGTATAAATTTTGGGGGACACTATCCACAAATGGTCAACTGTGAGTCTTCCTACTCTAAAACCAGCTGGTTCTTCTGCCTTATAGTCTTAATACTCTTTATCTATTTTATTTCTTAGGAGTTAACATACAATCTGGTGACTGTACGGGTTACAGCAACTCCTCTGAATTTTTTTAAATTATCGTTGCTGAACTTCTTGTGGAATGATAACATAATAGAGCTTTTCCATTCAGTTGGTACCTGTGCATCATTTATGCAGTCAGTGAATAGTTTTTGTTCCAGCTTTTGACTAAATCGGCATCGATATTAGGAGATTTTCCATTTTTCAGGGTTTTGATTATTTTTTTAATTTCTTTTTTTATATCTTTCCAGAGAGATGGCTATTTTTTTGCTGTCTCTAATTCTTATGGAATTATTTGCTCTTTATTATAATGTTCTGGTATTTTATTTTCTGCTGTTGCTTTTCCTTTATTATATCAGCACGTTTAATTAATAATTTCTCTGTAATCATTTAAAGTTTTTTCTCTTTTTTGTAGTTAGTGGCTTTAACTTTTTTCAGTAGTTCTTTAAATCAATATAAATTATTTTGTTTTCAATGTGGCTGGCAAAAAACTCAAAATTAACAGTAAAATGAAATTGTCGTGATGTTTTGATTACTTCGTGCAGCATTTAAAAAAAAATGAATAAAAGTAATTGTAATAATATCTAAAAATTGGTCAGTTTTTCAATGACCTGTAAAAATTAAGGGTACACGTTAGTGCAACCTAATAAGAGTTGTTCGGTTCATATCTGTTGCAAATTCCAAAACCGTTATATCAAAATCCAAAACCATTAAACGCTTTCCTCATTCCGTTGTTACACCGCATACCTTCCTCCGCGGATAATAGACTTCGGTCGTTCAATCTATGAGATAATCAGGACGTAATATGAAATTTGCTAGTGACGTAGGCTATAATTTTCAGATTTGATCGACCCAAATGTGACCCTTTCTCTTAATGGAAGCGCCTCCCGCTGTTTTTGACATAATAACATCTGGCAGAGGTAGAGATATAACTTTATAAAGCTCCAATCAAAAGAGATTCATGTGATTATGTACAGGGTCGGGTTATAAAATAATTAATATTGTCTGAAATTATTAATTACTACGTAAAATGTATTGCTAAAATCGAATTATAAAAGAAATACAATTAAAAACTCTCAAGTCAAAATATGATAAAAATCACCAAGAACCGTCTTAAAGGCAAGAATTATACAGAAATTTTCTTTGAAATTTTCAGAATAATAGTGTACTACGTAACGTGTATTGTAAGAACAATTTTACGCACTAATGAAAAAGTTGCACATACAGTAGCGTAGTGGCGAGTGCGTAAAATGATGGACATATAATATACTTTACCTACGAAATATTTAAATATGTAATTTTGAATAAAATGGCGACCTCTACTGAGTTGCTAAGTGGTTTCTAGGGAAGCCGTGCGATTTACTTTACAGCTGTGCGCTTTTTTACCGTGCATTATAAGACATCTTACATTGATTGATGACCAGGGGTTGATACAGGGGTAATCGTTTAAAGTTTAGGAGGGGCCTCGTAGCGGCGGGTGCTGAAACGGAATAAGTGTAAGACATTTCCAACGAGTTATGTACACGAGTTTTCCTACCACCCAAATTGTTTTATAACTATGATTTTTTTAACTTTATTTATAACATTTACTTTAATTATTATTATTTTTTGTTTTTGAAATATAAATAATTAAAATCAAGTAACCACCATCCTCTGAAATTAACAACCAAATTTTTTATTAGCTAAATGAAGTCTTAATGTTTTTCCTGGGCTTCATGACAACTAAAAGTAAAATGGGTATTGAAACAATTGGTGAAATTCATTGGAACTTGGGAAACGTTATGTGTTTTGAAATTTTTTTCTCCATTTTTTATTCTTTCTGTTTGTGTTAAAAGATTATACCTTGGAACTAAAACTCTAAATATGTGTATGTTTAGTTGCATAGATAATCATTTTGTAGAAGTATTAATTTGACATTTTTACCAAAGGATAATATTTTTAGATCAAATTAAAGAAATCAAAGTGATTCATTCAAAAAAAAATATAGTTTTTTATTCATTAATCTTGCTTAAATGTGTGTTATATTGTTTCTTCTATTTAGCGATAGCGAAACATTGAATTTAAAAAACAATGTTGTAAATAAATAGTGGAAGCTTTGTTTAAAAAGTTCTAGAAGTGGGAACCACTGTACATTTAAATGAGAGAGAGAGACCCAAAATTGCAGCAGTTGTCCCCTATTTGTAAAATAAGAACTAAACCACTTCAAAGAAAGACCACTAATATGCCATAAAATGCAAGCTTGTTTATCAAAATCTTTTGCTTAACATAGTAAATGCCTTGGCAAAATTACAAAAAATTAAAATCCTGAAAAGTTTAATGTTTAATGAAGAACTAACATCCTCAATTGAATCACTAATACAGATGCCCGGAAGGAACCCAAATTGCTGTTTTGTAAAATATAAATTTTAAGAACAAAACTCATTAAACAGATTTTTAATAGCCTTTTAATTATTTTCGATACAGTTGGAAACAAAGAAATTGGTCTGTAGTTAGAAGTTATGTTTTTATCGCCGCCTTTATGTAATGAAACAATTACCGCTGTTTTCAGACAGAAGGGGAAAACACCCTCTGCAAAGGAATTATTTATTAATAAATTTCACATGTTAACTACCCCTTGAGGAATATTTAAGAACATTCTAGCGGACAAGCCGTCAATACTACACGTACCTATTTTTATGCTATTTATTATTATTATTAACTGAAATGTATCTATTAGTATATGAAGGAAACAGTAATATATTTAGAATAAAATAGTACCTAGTTCTGAGGCCAATTATTTAATTTTTTTATGTGCAGAAGAGATCCTATATGTTTGAAAGAATTACGGGTTCCTTCAGTCGTCCAAGATTTGTGACGTTCAGTTTAATAAAACCAGCATTAAAACATTTAATTATCTTGCTAAAAATGTCAAAACATTTTGAGTCTGTATGTTGAAAGAGTATTCCAGTTAGTAGATGAACAAATGTGATAAAAGTTAATAATATTTTTTGGTCCTTCTTTGGTAATTTATCCGTAGTTTTAACCTCAAAATTGCTTCATGAATCGAGAGACCAAGAAACACGGTACCTCGGCAAAGCTAATTCGTGTACTAAACTTTATATGGATTATTTTCCTATAGATACGAGCAAACTACGGAGGTAATGCCAATCCTTTTTGCGGATGACGTTTGTCTGGTGAAGGCGCGAGATATGCAGAACTGTCATTGCGCGAACCCCTACAATAGGCTCATGCTTTATCCATCAATAACTCAATACACGGTCGTACGAGGTAGTTTCAGAAAAAAACTTCTCCAGGCTTAAACTTCAAGGGGAAACTATCCAGCCCAGTACACACATCAAATACATAATACAACCAAGTACACTTCACAACAAGTATATCTATTAGAGGGTAACTGAGGCTAAAGTAGTTAGGCGAGTCCTCTATCCTATGATTGGTCCCCCATGTTAACATTGCAATAATCATGTACCGACATCTCGTATTTTATTCGACTTTTAATAGATCCTTTCAACGAATGTAAGTATTACAAAATAGATGGCGGTTTGGAAAGGTGGATCTCGCTATCCGAGAAACACATGGTTATATGAGTCCGAATTTTGCATTTATTAAAGAATTTGTTATAGAGTTAACCAAAGGAATTTCTAAATTTATACCATACAGTCTAAATGAAATTCCGAGGAAGCGGGTACTGAATACCAAGAAGCATTTTCACAACTTTAATGCGATTTTTTTTGTGTATTATTCAGTGATGCCGAGCAGCAAAGAACCAACATTGAGGCGACTGGAAAACGAAAATGAGTTAAGGGTTAACGAGGTTAGATTAGATTAAATTATTTTAGGCAGTATAAGCCAGTTAGACTTTTCTGCACTTCGATCTACGAAGATCTTTTGTATCTACCTTAATCTACTAAAACTCTAGAACGCCAATACTTCTAGCGAAGTTAAGCAGCTTTTGTAGAGGGATTATACCTAATTTGATAGGGAGTCAAAGAACCTCCTTCTGAGAATTTAAGCCTTTTGCACAGCCTTTTTGTGACACCAAGGAAAGGTATATTAGCCGCTTTTTTGCGAGTTTATCAGCTTTCTCAAATGTTAGTCCACTAACATCTACAGCTTGTATATCCGCCTGAAAGATAATTGGGTGTTACCAAAAAAATTGGATAATTCGGTCCCACTTACTCCCACTCCAACCTTTTCATCTATCTTGGATCCATCTGTGTACCACACCAGTGAGTTCTCTTCTTGCTCTGGTGCGACTTCTTTCACCGTATGGCGGTTTTCTATAACCACTTCAAACGACGTCTAACTGAAACCTAACTGAAGGGGTATTGAATGGCTGATATAAGGATGCATAACTTCCCACCACCTCATCAAAATCCACCTTCCACAAATGCCTTACAAAATGCCTCCAATTCCAGGGTTTCGTATACCCGTGCGAGTCATCAATCCAATCCATGCTAACTACAGTACACAAAATGCATTCAACTGGTACATTTGTCCTCCGTATGCAAAGCCAAACTTGCCCCATCTGCGGAGCAACCAACCACCAGACAGAAACATGCCCAAAAGCTGCCTCTTCTACCTGCAGCAACTGTCAAGGCTTCCTGCTACCCCAGATGCCAGAAGCGTCTGGAAAGTCCTACCCGTCCACAAAAAGTAACCCCCTAAACTTTGCCACGCCCGGCAAAACTACGCATCCTCACATTTGAGGACCAAATAGTTATTATGCGACATCATCACAACCTTAATTGCATCTTCAACTCTGTCGGCAACAAAGCCCACCTAAAACTTTCCCCCGCCTCCGGCAGAGACTAATTTCATCCAGATATCTATCGCTACTCATTTAAAACCCTGATGACTTACCGGGAAACTCACCCCACAAGTCAGGTTATACGCCTTCTGCGGTTTTTCTATAACACTTCCCGAATGGCTGGCAGAAAGGGGCTATAAAGCCTGAGCTGTGTACCCGCCCCAATCACATCACAAAATAACATCCAAACAACACCACTGTCTTCTAAACCTATACCCAACTCATCCTCCTTTTCAACTTTTACCCAAACTTCGTCCTAAATACTCCACAAAAACAGTCACCTTCAAACACCCAAAAACACTCCAAACCAGCCCTGCAAAGGACTCAAAACACAAAAACACACCACTAACCCTTTTAGGCAAAGCCAACCACACTAAAACAAATCGAGGAGGACGAAGAGATGCTAGTGGGATTTTTGTCAGGTTAAGCAATAAAATACTTTATAAATTTAGTTGTTTTATTGTGTTGCTCATAAGATAAATTGTATTGACTTAAAAAGATATTATAATGAGTATTTCGACTAGTAGATGAACAAATAAATAAAGTTTTTTTTCAGAATTAAATTCTAATCATTTCATATTGTCTTTTTTGTAATTTATTCAAAATGTTAACTTAGAACTAAACCGCTTCAATTATGGTTTTATACAAAATTGTCATTTTCTAAACATGTGTTATCTAAAAGAATTTATAGTTAAACATCAAGAAAACAGAGCAGACTTCGTATATACAGAAAACTTTAATTTCGAAGCAAAACGTTCAGCCGTACTTACACAAAACTGATTAGATTACTGCACACTTTCTGGTGACATGAATGGACTAGTTTAGTAGGATCATATTAATCAAAATGATAGCAATATATATTTAGGATAAGATACCTTCTTACTTATATTGGTATTCATTTTGCAATTAATTTTTCTCATTTCGTAAAATTTAGCAATAAATAATTAGTAAGTTTTAAACGTAGCGCCAACTAATAACCAATAATGAAGTGTGTTTAAAAGTCAACGTTGTCATATTTTAGCTACGTTCGTTTCAAGTATTCTCAAAGAACTGGCGGCACAAAACACCGTGTTCTGTGACTAACTGATTGTACCAGTTGACAAGATATATGACAAGAGAGAAAATCGTGTTTATCTGTAATAAACAAACAAGACCCCTATTCTTGACGGTGATAGAATAGAACAGCCAATAGAAAGTGGGCGTGGTTCTATTGAAAATGCCAAAACGGTATTCTTGAAATTCGTTCTCTCACTGTACCGATAGAAGGGTTGCTCCCCGAGAGAACAATTACTTCTATTGGTTATTTTTGAAGGAACCGCTATAACACCAAGAGAAGGTGTTAGGGATTTTTATTTTCGAACCAAAAATAGTATAGAAGTAATTTCTTTCATAAACCAAACACAACCAAACAACAAATCAAACTAACGAAAATGACACAATATTTTGTTTAGTGTTTTACTCCTTATTTGATAAAGTGTCAATCAGAGAACAAAAATATCGATATGTTTATCTCTTTTTAATGACAACAAATAAAAGAGAGAGATAAGTTTCTTGGTTAATATTAAAGCATATCGACAACATCGCAAATTTTCTACCAATCTTATTTAAACACGTCACTTACCACTTATGACGTATGTAACCATTAAATTTAAATTTCAAAAGCCGATTATTGCTAGAGGATTAATTTTATAAAAATTTTATTTGTACAGTTGAACCCCTAAAAAGCTATTTTATAAGATGCAAATATAAAAAAAATCACTAAACTAGTCCATTGTTCGTATCAGTAAGATGTTGTTTTAAAGTGAATTTCAATTGTTTAATCTCGTCAGCCTACGAGTTTTTTCGTTATTGTATTTTATATAATATACATAGTAATGTCACGTGTCATATAATTTTGGATTTTGTCAATATACAATAAAATTTATGACGTATCAGAATCTTAACTCCTTCAAGAATAAAGGTAACGCGAAAATACTCAAGGCAACAGAAAAAGATATATATGACAAGAAAAAATTAAAGTGTATTGATCTTTAAAGTGAATATTTTAAAAAGTATTAAGCCGTTTTTATTTAAAAATATTTTATTTGCCATTCCCAAATTATATATATAGTGTGGAAAAGCAAATTCATTCATTCGTTCATTCGCTAACTGTACATATTCATAGAAAATCCCGAAACACTTCAAATTTGATTGATTTGAAGTGAAAATTTGATCCCTACCTTCAACACCCTTTAAGAAGTATAATAAGTATATGTAATATGAATAAAAATAAGTAAAAATAATGAATATGAGTAAAAAATATGAATGTCAATGAAGTAGATGTTCAAAATGTTCACCGCGAACGTCTGGGCAACAAGTCAGGCGATCAAATCGCAAGCATTATTCGTTCTAAGTCATAAATCATGTGGTTTAGTTCGCAAACAATATTTTTGACAGAACCCCACAGAAAATTTTGTAATTTTATATTTTATGTTTTAATTGTGGTCCTTATATTTATATTTGTTTTAATTTTTACACTAAGTTATGATTTTCCTTTTCTTTTAATTTGCACCACTAAAATAACCTTTTTTTATAGCCTGATGATGGCCGAAACTAGTTGCTATTATGGTTTTTCCATCAACATAAAGAATATAATTGTGTGACACAGACTTTGGGTTTATCATTTGGTTTCCCATTATTAGTCACATTTTGGTTATGGATGGTTTACTTTGTTTGATTTTTTTTAAATTGATATTAAAGAAAAACACCGATATTTATGATTTTCGCTTAGCTACTGTCATATAAATACTGAAACGGGAAATAAATTAGTACTGTAGGTACTCTAGCCAATTCCGATAATAAGATAATTTTATTTTTTGTATGTTAATTTTTGCAATATATTTAAAAACATTTTTGGATAGAGAATGAAGAGGCATTTTTACTTTAAATAATGTAAGTTTGTAATTTAAATTTGAAGTGTTTCGGGATTTTCTATCAATATGTACTATCGGCTTCAGAATAGCATATACATTTTCAAACTCAAATCGCTTACATTGAATAGACGGCCTATTTATTGTGTATAACCAATCACGGTTTAAATAATAATAAATTTGAAATCAGTTAAACAGTTGTCCACGCCCACATCTTTAATGTTTGGAGCATAAGGTATTTTATTGACAAATTGCTTGTCTCTCTGTCCTTTGTAAATAAACTTAATCCCCAAAAAACCATTTAATGTAGGCGTTTTAAAAATTGCCATTACTTTGTTGTTTAAGAAGGGCGTTTTTATAACTTTGGTAGGCAAACAAAATTCACCTTTAACATGTATATGCTATTCTAAAGCCGACTGTACAGTAATCCAAATAATGAATTTATTTCATTTGACTATTCCTCACTGTATAGTACTTACCCTATAGTCAAACAACTTTAATGGCCAATCAATAAATAAATTATTATTCATATAATAATTAAAATTTAAATTTGTGAAATATAATAATCCACATCGAAACAATTCAATCCGTCTGGATAACAATCGAACAAACAAAACAAGCATCGCTTATTAATGCAGATTAACTTTATTAAATTGCCATGTACACATAGCATCCCAAACGCAATTGTGAGGAACGGATAACAAAGGGCAGTTGAGCAGCAGAAACAAAATGTGTGTGGATATATGTATATAAATATACAAACGCCGGGTTAGAGCTTTATGACAACGTAATGATACTAAATTGTTTAAATGTTGGCAACACAAATATTAGAGGGCAGTTAACCGATTTAATTTCCTGCGACCCGGCCGCATGACTATGGTAATCAAGATAGCTGGTACCTACCCTCTTTCCTCTTACCCTGCTACCCGCAGACGTATAACTAATCACGATGCCACCGCAGCTAGACTCCATTATTTACTCAACTGCTTTCATTGATTGGTTCTGATTGGAAAGACCCGTTCATGCTCTCGTTCTATATACGCCACCAGCGGAATTTTCGACGAAATTCGTTAATTCGACGTCGAATCGGTTAACCGAAAATTTTCAACGTTTTTCCGTAAATCAAAAAGGAATGTATTGGTAAATTAATAAAAAAAGAACCACGGATATGCACGCTCCCGCTCGTTGGAGAATATGAAAAATGTCAGTAGGTACTCATGGATATCCGTCAAAGAAATTTAATTTCAGATACGAGGGATCGCTTAACAACTCCCATGATAAGTAAAAAAACATAAAATGAAATTTCCCCAAAAATTATATAAAATCAATTTTAAAAACGCCTATCTATTTAATGAAGTCGATTAAACCAATACGTACATTATTATTAGATATTATTTAAGCTATTATTAATTTTCTGAGCGGCTCTCCTGGCAAGGCGTGAATTGTCTGTGCTGTACCAGCGATCTGATTGTAAAGGTTCTTTATTATTTCTAATATCCTTTAGAACGCTCTAAATGTCATTCCAGTTATTGAGCGGAGAAACAAATGTCTGTGGACCCCCACAAAATTGTAGTGGTTCCTTTCACAAATAGGAGAATGCTCTATAAACTGCGCCAACCGCCTGGAGACTTATTAAATCTATTTCATTTGAGAAGGAGGTAAAATATCTGGGAATCATCCTAGATAGGTAACTTATTAAGAACTTCCATATGGAGGAAACTATAAACAAAGCTATATGGTATACCTCTCTGGAATGGTGTATCTGTGGGCTACTTTAATACAAGGGAATGTAGGGCAAAGATAAGGGAATCATAATCCGTTTTCATTGTACCGGAGCTATACTTTAGCGTTGCAAAAAGCACTGCTAAAGAGACTAGCTTGAAACAGAAAACACTTTAGCACTTAATAGATGCTAGCTAAATTTAAGACGTTTCACCTCAACGCTATTACCTGACACGGCAAGTAACCTAGACCAGTTACCAGCAGGTGAGATTTAATCTTGGAGAATACGAAATTAACACAGCTAAATCCAATTTGGTACGACACAATATAATACACAAGATATCGCTGTAAACTGGAAAAAATACAAAGAAAGATGTTAATAAGGGTTACAAGAGCTTTTAAGACGGTTTCAACAAAAGCACTGCAGCTAACAGCAGGCATTCCACCCATCTACCTATTAGCAGAGGAGAGGAAAAAGTACTACGAACTAGAGACAATACCTAAAATAACAACGAAAAACCTTATACAAAGTGAAAAGATAGAAAAAAGGCAGAGAGAATGGGAGGAAAATACAAAAGTAGGACAGTGGACAAAGATACTTATACCAATTATTAAGGTCTGGATCAACTGTAAACAGCAAATTCTGTCGGGACATGGATACTTTCAAAGTTTCTTAATAAAAATAAAGAAGAAAGATAATGACAGGTGCTCCTACTGCGGAATTAGTGATTACATACCCTTTTTTAGTACCCAACGTGGGGCAGTTTATGTAAAGAGGCGCTAGATATATTAGGGGAAAACCTAACATTTAATAAACATAATGACACAAAATAAGGCAAAGTGGGACATCTTAAAAGGAATTATTCAAAAAATCATAAAACAAAAGGAAACTGCCATTTTGATGATACGCAAGGCAGCAGTCCCGGAATGGTGTGAAATGCAGAGGGGTTTTAGTCGGATTAGCGCCCGATACTGTCAAACGCAACGAGAAAAGCGCTTTTCCCCTCTACAAAAAAAAACTACCTGACAGAGGTCTGAGTGACTGTCATTTCTGCAGTGACGAAGATGTAGCTGAGGATCACATTACCCTTCAAATGAATGGACTGCGTATGTTTGGTATCGCATGGGGGTGAAGACATCAGCTTCACAAATCAACCGTTGACTTCCTAAGAGAAAGTGGAATTTTGGTAAACTATAACCTATAGGGGTATTGCAATAGGCTTCGGCTAGTTGCAGTGGAGGGTCGGGCTAGCGATCCACTTTCATTAATCCTAAACCTAACAAAGCGGATAAAAGTGGTTTAAGACCCACCATAAATGTTTAATGTTTTTGTTTAATTTACTAATGTTCCAAAAATAACTATAAAAACACTTGAATAGAATCGAAATACTCTCTATATTCTATACTCTATATTCTACCATCCACAAAAATTATCGGTAGTGGACTTCTTGTGATGCGTGGTACTTAATTTACTAATAAAGTCAATAAATACTACAGTGTGTTTATAAAGTCTATGACTTAACAGTTTGAAAAACAATTTGTATATACTTACTTCAATACAATGCACTTAACAAAATAAGGGTTAAGGTAAGCCCGGTTTTGATGCTGCAATTTATCAGTGCAATTTAGTTGTAGCAACTTCTTGCCGCAACACGTCTCCTTTTAAAGTTGCTTGAGTGTTTACACCATGCAATTTCTTAGGAAAATACCATATTGTTGCCAACATTGAAAACAGGCACCATATGTTTAACATTATAAGATAACATTACTTTATAAATAAAAACTCTCAAAACAGCTATTTATTGCAAATGGCAATAAACATAATAATTACAGATAACGAACAGATAACGAGATCGATTGCATTGATCAGTTGCATGGTGAGATGCAGACACGAAATTGCATTGTCAGAAATAAGCTGTATGAAATAATTGACCTAAGAAAAATATTTCTAATTTTTCCAGTATAAATACTACAAATAACTTACAATGTGTTAGAAATAACAATCAATGATTAATGAAAACCAATTTTCTTTAGGAATCGCAAATCGTTGGGTTTTCTCTGTTAAGTATTTAACTGGGGCGTTTAATGACAATAGTTTTACACTCTAATGACGTAGAGGTGAGAACATTATTAACAGTTAAACGCTTTAGCCAATAAATGCTCGTGGTAGCGTAAAGTTTCACACCAACACCAACAACGAACAAAAAACTCATAACAGTGCTTGCATCCCACTTCTAATGGTTCTTGTTTATACGGCCGGCGGATTCACACAAGGGATTATCAGGTAAAATGTTCAGTTCAAAGATTCCAAGACTATTGTCATAAGCTTATATGGGTCGTGCTTATCCACTTCAGTTAATAAATTTTAATAAGTGGTTAGAGAGATTTTGTTTGGAATTTTTTTTTGTGAGGGGATTTAATAAAATAAAAGCGGAATTTTAATCAGCAATTCAAAGAAATGTTTCGGAACTTTGACTAAAATATATAGAGGTATAAGTATAAACTCTCAAGATAAAGTGATTTGTTATTGTCAACATAATGAAATAATAGAGATCATAAAGATGGTGTCCAGAAGAAAATAAATATACTTTTGTGATAGATCCAATGATAAAGCATGACAAAGACACTAGTATATCAAAAAAAATTTAATTTTGAATGCAATTTTCTTACTTTGATTAAACATAAGTTTTAATAATTAATAAACACTGGAATCATTTAAAAAAACATTTTTTCTCATGTCTGCATAGCAGCAGTTCGTTTTTCATCGTTTGGAAACAAACACATGCAGCAGATCAGAAAAAATTTAGCTTTTGAATTCCTTGTAAACTGGTGCATTGTCTGTCCTTGCAATTTTACTATGATCTATATCCAATGAAACGCATTCAATTCACATAATTATGTACTTATCAAGATTTGACTGTACAATATCAATGTAAATATTTTTTTCTAAAACAGTTACATTAAACTTTTTAGAATGGCTAGAAGCATTAATATATCACAAAGTCGACTTTTGTTTGGATTCAGTGATGTTAATAGTTAGTGTAATTAACTAAACGACCTGGACAGGAATCAATGATTTTCCTTCATGTTTAAACAATTTAAACTATTTGCAAATAGTTGTCCTGAAAGGAAAATCATCTTCGTGTACAGTCAAAATAATTGTTAAAAGTTTTTCCTTGTATTAAAATTATTATATCAACTAGATAATCTGTTTATCCCGTTATTAGGTACACATCACTGTATCCGTAAAGTGTGAAACAAGTTAATGTTTAGCTAAACAGGTCATTTTAAGATATAATCCTGAAAAACGTCCATTTTTTATTTTAATTTGCCATATTTTAAAATAATATTCTTATATACTGGGTGAATTACTTTGAGCAATGACGTCTTCGTCATTATTTTTAAATGGAACACCCCATTTTGTGAGCTGATTCCAAAAATGTACCACATGTTGATTTCAATTAGTATAGGGTGAAAAAAAACACAATAGTTTTGTGTGTGATGATTGAATAAATTACACACTTCCATCTGGGTTCGCGATCTGTCTCCATATCCAATCATGAATCAAATTTTTGAGATTTGACTTTTCACAAAGAAACTGGACTATCTAGGTTTTTTTTTTATATTTTGTCCGCTAGACAATGAGTATTTTTGATAATATTATTAATTTAACTAGTAAAGAATGTTAGCTTTATGAGCACTCACATAAGTATTTTTTGCTCACCCTGTACCAAGAATCAACATGTGATACATTTTTAGAATTAGCTCAGATAGAGTAATCCGAAAATTGGGACAAAACATTGGTGTTCCATTTAAAAAAAAATTTCGGTGACATCATTACTCGAAAGTACATCCCCAGTTCTTCCCTGCAATGTTCCTGCACCAAACACTGATCTGTATCCCTAATCGGTAAAAAAGAACAATTGTATCACATATCACCTTATGAAAACGAACATTTATTGACAACGACGCGACGTTGACAATAAGAGTTGGGAGTCTAGAAATTATAGATCAGCTACATTCTGGCCCGCTATGAAAAATATCCTTTCTGCAGGTTTTGGTCAGATAATTTTTGTATAACAATTTAAATTCATGTAGTAGCTGGTTTAAGTTAAATAATTAAAAACAAAGAATTTATTTGATTTTCAATAAATAATCAATTTTGATAACAGCCAATTATTCATTATTGTATAAATAACAATAATTAAGTTGACATTATTTTTAGATCAAATTAGTTCTTTTCGGTTTCATAAAAGGCCTTTTCTTATTTTCTTTATTAGTCGTTTAATATATCGGAAAAAAATTACTGTTTTTAATTTTCTTTTATAAATTTTTAGTCATAATCAATCAATTTTTTATTTAAATACTTAACTATCCAAACAGAAACTTGCAAAACATAAGCCACCTGAGAAAAAAAGACCATGCTATATTAGCAACATATCAATAATAAATAATATCAATATCAAATAGCTAAAAATACACATTAACCATAAATAATTATTAAAATCATTATATTTGTTACAATACATATCTTTTTTAAATCCCTAACGTATTTTTTTTTCTTTTACTACTAACAAATAATGTTAATGGTGTACCTAAAATGGCGGAGGTGTATTAGAGCGATAGATTTATTTAAGAAAATGGTGAAGGCGATCGTTTAGCAAATTATTTTTTGAGGCAGCTATACTATCGGAAAAATGTACATTCACGTTATTTAAAAAGGAGCAACAAAAGAACTGTTTAATTAACTTATACAAGATATAAATATAGTGGCAATTAAAATTAAATAAAAGATAATGGTGCATAATAATGTAGGTAACTTTTTATATATTTAAAAGAGGGGGGGGCGTTGAACATAGTCAACAAAGGAACATAAATATATAAATGGAAGTGTATATGTGGTGTGCTTATTATAAAGAAAAAGAAGAAATTACAAGAATGTTTATCCAAAAAAATAAGGGTAACAGTTTTCTGCAAGCACGATAAAAGATTGCATCAACTAGTAATTATAGTCAAATTAATATAGTATAAAATTTGGTAATAGCAACAAATTGTTTAGTTAATTACAATAATTCAATAAAGAAAAAGAGAATGTAATTTTTGTCAATTATAACTTATTAATCTTGTCAATCCGTCAATCTGAAAGTAAATTAAAAGCAGCTGTCATTACAAAGTTAGTTGTTTAGTGTTCTTAAGAGGGGCGTTTCTAATTTGGTAAGACTGCCTGAATTTAGTGAAAAATCTGGTTATTTTTAAATTACAAGAATGTAGAGTAGATGGCGATAGTGGTTTCAAATTAGTATTTTTGTTATAAATTTGAATATTTTTAGAGCTTGTTGACTTTCTTTGTCTAAGACAGAGATGAAAATATGAATTTTGCTTCGTAAATCTTTGAATATTTTCACGACATACACAAACATTTGACCTTGAAACCATAAACAGATGAAAAATACCTGTATATTTTTTATAATTTCCTATTAGGATATATTTTGGAAGTTAGTTGTGTTTCATAGGCGTAACAAATTAATTGTTTTTAGGATTTAAAATAAAAAAAATAAAATAAGATTTCGGCATACCTAACAAATAATTAATAAATGAAATTTATTGTACTAAACCGAGTTGGGTCGGATATTGAAAAAAAGTATCCGGATACCGGATACGGATATTCAAAATGTATCCGGATACTTTTTTAAAAAGTTCGAATACTTTCATTTAAAAATGTATTCGGATACAAGTATCCGAATACTTCCTAGGATACTTTGAAGGATACTTTTTTTAAAAAGGACATAAATTATTAGTATTAAAACTATGTGATGTGCATGTATTTTTAATGTAATATATAATAATAAAAATACATTTAACGAAAAATTTTTCGTGTCACTGCCTGAACTTTTGATATTGAATTTGGCCAGCGTCGGACCAGCCGAGTTTTCAAACTTTTTAGGGGGTGTACTTATTTGTACTTGTAGGTACACTAAAATAAAAATATAAATATTAGGATGTCCTTTATTATAATATCCGAAAAATAATTTCTTCTAATAATTATAAATACAGGGTACAAAGGGGTTCTTGAAAATAATAAAAATATAGAAAATATAAAAAATAAATAACGTACTTATGAAACTTTATAACTGATTTATAGGTAAAAACAAAGCTCCATTAGAATATAATAATATATATATTATAACGGTAACCAGTACGAAAAATGGGATTTAACATGTTAGACACATCTGAATTAAAAGAAGGGCAGTGTTGTGCCTACGTTAGGTGCATTATCGGAGGGCGATAAATAATATTTAAAAGTATCCGAATATCAAAAACAGTATCCGGATACCGGATACTTTAAAATTTGGTCACGGATACGGATACCGGGTACAAAATTTAAAAGAGCTTTCGGATACATAAAAAGTATCCAGATATTGTACCCGTATACAGAAGTATCCGGATACTACCCAGCTCTGGTACTAACCCTTTACTAATTAAGGTATTTATTAGAATAAATATATTAATTATAATAAAAACATAATACGGTTTCTGAATATACACACATCAACATGGTCTAAAGAAAAATTGAAATAAAGTGGAAAGTATGTAATTATACCTTTTTTAAAATTGAGATTGAAATCTATTGGCAACAATGCAAAGTTAAACGAGGTTAGTTGTTATCTATGACGTAAAATTGAATATGTTTTTAAAACATTATTGAATACGGTTCAACGCCAAAAAATAACTCAGAGCAGAGATGTATTATTTGAAGGTGTTAGGTTAGGTTAGGTTAGTAGATGTAAATTTTTAGAATATATTTTGTTGGGAAAAAATTTATTGCAAAAGTGTTACTATAATGTTTGTAAACATTAACAGGTTAGTCTGTCTTCAATATGACTTCAAGTAAGTAGGTACCTTGCTAATTATTTACTGCCTAAATAAATAAATATCATTTATTTTTTAGAGAGTATTGGACATTCCTAAATTACCATCCAGATCCATGATTTAATGAAAAATGGAGTACAAAGTAAAGCACACCCTACATAAAGCTTACCTATAGTTTATTTTTATTTTGAGAATGTTGAGCAAGAAAAAAATAATGTTTTGAATAACCTACAATAATAACTAACCAAATCTAGTATCTGTAGAAATACACTTTGTGCACCTGTTTTCAAGATACCTAAAGAAGTGGGATAAGCTGACTATCAGCGATTGGCCAACAATACTCTTACAAGTACTAAACATAATTGTTAATGTTATGGGTATATCTGAATAAAACTAATTGTATCATTAAATTATGGCTATTAATTATATTCCAAAAATGTCAACCCCATACTTTTTGGAATCAATTGAAATTAAAATGTATCTAATAATTGTAACTGAATTTTTTAACTGGTATCTTTCACACAAATTAAAAAATTTTATTTATTTTATTTACATTTGAAAGCACTCTCCATCTAGTAATCAGAAGTGATAACAGGTAAGTTTTAATTTGTTTATTTACTGGTTTAATTTTTTTACAATTAATAGGTAGGTATTATTTATTTTATTATCTATGATTCAGATCTAAATATCAAATTTAGTTTTAAAAGATATTTTGCATACTAGATATATGAATTTTTTTCTTTTTGAGTAGGTACCTACCAATAGTATTTGCCCATGTTGAAGTATTTTCTTTGGAAAATTGAAATCAGTGGTATTTTGTGTACTACTGCTACTGTGTGCTTATTCCCCTGTGAATTTGCCTCTTGATACTAAATAATCAGCATTATCTGGATAGCATATTTCTTTGGTTTCATATAAGAGTCTTTACTAGGGCATCTCAGAGAAGTGTTAATGCTACTCGTCCTTTGAGCCATCCTTTGTGTACTTTAAATACTAGGATAGACCAGGAAGAATATTAGTGTTATTTTCTAAATCAAAACTATTTGATTATTTTATTAGGTGGAGTATAGAAAACAAAATATTTCTACAAGATTCAAAATAGGTTACTACTTTTCTAAAGTATTTAAAAAATGTCCTGAAAATACTATTTTTAGCAATATACTTTTTCTGGCAACCATATATGTTATTTCATCTATGTTTAGATAATTAAATTGTTGGAGAAATAAATCAATGGTTTTCAAAATATGCTACTGTTTCCTCAAAATCTTTGGACCTCAAGTATAACTGCCTACACTGGTTGTATTCTGTTGATAGTAAGAAGACTGACAAAATTTGTAACTGAGTTAGTAATTTTATGAATTATTTTATATTTTATTTCTAATCTTTAATTTTTTAGAACTGTTTCCTCAAAAACTTTGGACCTGAAGTAACACAGGCTTTATTCTATTTATAGTAAATAATTAATAATTTTTACTGTTAATTCTAATCTTTTATTTTTTAGAACTCTTTCTTCAAAAACATTGAATCTGGACCCTTATAGAACTACATCAATATGAAACCTATTGTGGGCTACTATCTGTTTTAAAATACAAATGTTTATTTTAGGGTTCAATTAAATTTTAAACATTATTACCAAATTACATCTGCATATTTATTAGTAAATAACAAGTAAATGTTTTATGTTTTTCTTTTTTAGGACTCATTTTCTCAATTAGGTATATGTACCCAGTTCACCATATATGAACTTCATTCTGACATGAATATGGAACCCTTTGGTCTGTTTTATCATTTACCAACAAACTTTCAATGGTGAGGGGGATATATATAAAGATAACAGACATATTCAGTATCCAACCCAAATTTGTAAAACTGTTTTAATAAAAATATTACATATTTGACTGTAAATTTTTATTCATCACATTATCTAAAGAGAAAAGCTATTATATTTATGCATATTGAACATGTAAATAAATATTGTAGAAACCCTTACTTTGTGGACATTATCCTGCCTATTTAGAAAAACAGTTTAACACTTAGCTGTTAATATTTACATATGTAGTTTTAATTTATGAATGTAAATCCCTTAGGTTGGGTTTATGTTATTTAACAAATAAAGATATAAGGTAACTTAAAGATTAAAAAAGTATAAAGAAAAATCAGGTCTCTCAAAACTCAAATTTTTACCAATTTGACTAAAATAAGACAACTGTGTTTAAGTAAAAAGTAATTTAGGAAATAACAATGGTTCATAACACTAAATTCCTTGGATAATGCATAAACCGATGTAAAAACCAACGCAAATTGTGAAAATATACTTTAAAATTAATTTAATTGACTTCTGGTAAATTATAAATATAGACAATTATATATTTAAAAGCAAAACACTAAAATGAATATATTTTGACGTTATAAACGAGAAATAAGGTTAGGTTATGCTAAGTGAAGTTTGTGTTTGGATTTGGAGAATTAGAATAGACATACGTTTTTGAAAAAAGCGCCACCAAAACTGTTGAACTAAATTGACAGATTAGTGCAATGTTCAAATTTTGCGTGCAACAAATCTCAAAAATATACCTTTCTTTAACTTCATATTTTGCTAGTCGCATTCTCTATGCATTCTTTAGGAGTTAAGCTTCTGGCGTTAAAATTCGTGATCACAAATTGTCAAACTTTTTAAAAACATACCATCACTTAAACACCAATATCTCTTTTATTACAATATAAAACTTAACTAAAAAACCTTATCTCCTAGAGAAAGGTCTAAGCTATATCCTGTTAAAATTTGAATACGTAATTTAAAGGCGTTCTTTAGATTTGTTGTTTACAAAATGATTGAAAGTTTGGGTACAATTCAGGCATGCCACCCGTTTTCAGCTGTCACATTTTTGACGCCCCTCTTAATATTACATGTTAAATTGCAAATAAAAAATGGCAGTTGCAGCGCAGTTTGTCCACCTTCTAACAATGTAGCAGCGATTTCATGCAGAAGATTTTAATTGGTGTCACCTTTGTTCACAGGATGCATCAAGAAAAGAAATTCTTTATTATTATAATTTACTGCAGTAATTATTCTATCGTAATTTGCTTAAACTGTTGTTCATATTTATCTAATCTCTAATAAAACTGAACCTTACGTATTAGTTCACAGTTATAAAATATGGTTTGCCATTAAAACTTTTATTGATAAATGTTTTATTTGGTAAAATTAGGTAAAAAGTCCTGCGTATAGGGGGCCTAAAACCAATAGAACATTTTGTCAATACATGATTAAACAATTACACATGCAATAATAAAAACTTTAAATTCTCTAGTTTAATTGAAGAATCATTTCTACGAGAAAATTATTTCCCACTTCTACAAAACCATATCAATCTATCTATCTATCTATGCCACTCACGCGAAAACTTTGTGTCCTTCTTTATTTTCGCAGGAGTGAGAAACGACTCTCTTGTAGAAATTATTCAAGAATACGGGTCCAAGAATGTTTCCTGTAGAATGTGATTAAGTCCCAATTGTACAGCACATCCCTATACGGATTTCCAAATCACGTGATATAAAGATGGCGTCTGTGGGCAAACCTTAGAACATAACACTGTCAAAGTCACAGACCACATATAATCAAAGTTTCATAAACCATTCTATACGTGGTTGTTGTCAGTCATCCCTGTTTGATCTACTTCCACAACCAACCACAAGGCATGTAACAGGCATTTTTTCAACTTAAAAAGTCCAAATAATAACAAGTCCAAATAATATATAAAATCTATTTTATAAAGTCACAAAAACTATATTCTCACCAACTTAAATAAAGAAAGCACTATGACAGCAAAACAAAACAATGCTATTGTTCGCCTACAGTCGCCATATTGAATCATTTTTGACAGATCGTTGGAAAGCCTAATAGTTGTTTTCAAAACAACATTTTTCATTGGCTATTTTTTTAAAAAACTAAAATCAACACAAACAAATAATTACCATGAAAATGTTTGCACCAGTCATTCTCTAACATTACTTTCAAAATGGTAGGATTAGTTGCATAGTTTCAAATAGTTAGGTTAGGTTAGGTTAGGTGGCGCTGTTGTAAAAGTAGACCTGTCAACCTTTTTTTCATATTGTAAATATGATCAGCCAATTACAATAGTATGCTCCTAATACAGCATCGGTTTATTTATCAAAAAGCTTTCAATAATATACTGATCTGTCAATATTCTTTTTTAGTAAAATAATTTGAGGTTAGGTTCATTTCACATAATTTAAGTGATGTAAGGTTAGTTTTAATTAAATTTTGTATAAAAACTGACAGTTATATTTATATGTCATAATTAAGTTACACAAATAGACCAGAACATTTATTTTATTTTATAACCAAATAGCTTATGAAATAATATTAGAAGGTATTACTTTTTTAGACGAGATTTACTATACTATAGAATTTAATTTAAGAAAGAAAAAGCATAAAATATTGTACCATGGAAGCTGTTAAACTGGCTAAGCAACGTTATAGACAGTATCCTTTATTATTATCTAAGTGTAGAAAAGATGCTACCCAATATGCAAATTGTGTTTTAAAAAAAGGAGATATTAATATGAATAACTGCGAAAAAGAATTTATGAACTTTAAAAGTTGTTTACAAAAGACAGCTGTATCGTTAAAAACAAGAATTTAGTTGTTTAACATATTTTATAATTTTTATAATCTAACATCATAAAATTTAAGCAAAAATAAACTTATGTATTCTGTAGTATTTAATTTTTTTATCAAATTATCTTGTTTTATTGTGTACTTTACAAGGTTTCAGGAAACAAAAATTTATTTTCTCGTTATTGTATAACCGTTCCAACGTAGAACGCCACTGTGACATAATTCTACTTGAAAAGACATCATTAGAGGGATTGAGACTGCTTTGCGGTGAGGTGACACTGTCACATACACAGCTCACAAAAAGCGCCATTGTTCCGCAAAGAATAGTTTACAGCGGTCAAATACAGCATGTAAACAATGAGGCAGAGGCGCCGATTAACCCCAGGAGGGCGATTTGTTGTTACCCCTGCTTCTTCAATCTTATAGGTCTCGCCACTCATAAACTAGTTATTCCCTTATTTCATTATGCGATTCCCATTATACGAAAAAATAGGTAAAAATTCGGTTTAAACAAGTTTAGCAACAATAGCGTTTTGTGAAAGTTATTGATTGGCTTAGTACTACTCACCAAATGTTGTATTTGTTGTACTGAATTAAAAAATAAAATTAATATTAACTCTAAATAAAATAACTAATCATAATGAAATTTTAAAAAAGATTGATAGATTTTTAGAAAATAGTTATCTTACGTTTTATACTACGTAGATGATCATACAGAAATACATATATATGATATGATGCCCTGGATTAATATAAATGTACCATTGAAATTCTTAGATCTATCTTCGATATTAGAAACAGAAAACAGAATGTGTATTTATGAAAATCACTAAGTGATGGGACCAGATGGGACCAGGTAAATGCTAAAGCAGATATAATTACAATTCTTGGGATTCTTTTGATGTTTCACTTTTACATAATGTAATAAAGATGCCAGGTTCGATTTGTTAGAAGTTTTGGAGATTAGATCTTCAGTAATGAACAGTTAAGTCAATGGACTAGTTTAGTAGGATCAAATTAATCAAAATGATAGCAATATATATTTAGGATAAGATACCTACTTATTTATATTGGTATTCATTTTGCAATTAATTTTTCTCATTTCGTAAAATTTAGCAATAAATAATTAGTAAGTTTTAAACGTAGCGCCAACTAATAACCAATAATGAAGTGTGTTTAAAAGTCAACGTTGTCACATCCTAATGATTATATCTTATTTAATTTATCTTTTGATATTAGCAAATATTTTTGTTTTGTAATTTTGGATGCTTTTTTCTCTCAATATATGTTAGATTAATCTACTAGGTACTCATTGCTGTTTTCTGATGTAATTGTTGTCAATAATCAAAGGCAAAATAATTTACTATCTTTATAATAATATATGGATTTTCTATAATCTTATTGCATTCTATTTATTATTTTTTATTTTTTTGTATGTTTTATTAATTTTACCTTTTCTATATAATTCATTTTATTCTTCCCATCATTACTCCTTCTTTGTCACCCACAATAATACATGACAAATTCAAATATAGAACATTTTATTGTATTGATGTATTGAAGTTTGCCTGATCAGGTAAGCTTAACCTTTATTTAAATATACTAGCTTTATGTCTTTCGTTCTTTTCTTACATATATTATTTAAAATTTAGATATATTGTTTTTATAACTCTTAATTTTTTATTGTGCTCTTTGCCTGTTGATCAAACTAACATTAAATGTGGTGCTTAGACTTTGTTGATATATCAGCAACATTAGAGAGATTGATTGTAGTAACCTTTACTTTGTGGAAGTCCATCTTACTAAGAACAATAAACAACTAAACGATTGAGCTAAACTTCCACTATTTATTCGCAAAATAAGTTTTTAAATCCAATGACAGCTGTTTCGCTAAAAACTAGCATCGTCAGATTGACATATTGAAGCTACATTTTACATTTTGTTTGTTTGTAGCTAGGTACCTGATGTTGATAAGTAGTTAAGCCTAGACCAAGTAAAGAAGTAATAAGACATAACATGCATCAAATATTTGTGGAATGTTAAATAAGAAAAATAACAAAAGAAGAAGCAATATCACACACGTGCTATATTTTTGTGAATAAATCACTTTGGTTTTCTCAATTTGATCAAGAAATATTATCTTAATGTCAAATTAATAAATAATTAATTAAAAATATTATGTGTTGCATTTTCTATGTAAGATTTTAGCAGTTGCAAGGTAATATAGTCCTATTTATTTGATACCTTAAAGAAGTGTGCGTTTAGGTGTGTTATACCTTATTATTTTTATAAAAATTTCTTTGACATTTCAATTACAGGAGTTAAACGTAAACGAAAATGTTCAAAACACTTTACTAACACAACGTTTCCCAAGTTCCATTTAATTTCAACAACTGTTTCAATAACCATTTTTATTTTAGTTTTCATAGAGCCCACGAAAAAAATTAAAATATCATTAAGCTAATAAAGAATTTTGATGTTAATTCCTGAACAAGGTGGTTGTTTGATTTTAATTAATTACATTTCCATATTAAAATTCGTTTAAATCATCATTTTTAACATGACTAACAATTTAAAATAAATTTAAAAGTTCATAAAAATAAAAAAGATTCATTTATATATTTCTTGAACTAATATTTCACTTTCCACACTTGTTATGTAATATACCTACTATTAATTCTATTATTTCTAGCTTGTCCAGTAATACCTTTTGATGTAATATATTAATTTTGTCATTTTACAAAAGCAATAGTAATAATAATTTTATTGCCGATAAATGAATTGGTAATAACGATGACAAATAGCATTGTGTACCCCAAATGACAGACATAATTCATTTTCTTTCTAGTTGAGAAAATTTTGTTCTTTCCCCTAACATATATAAGTAAAATGTAACTAGAGATAGTAAACGTAAAAACATAGAATAATAGTACAATAATAATATTTTGTTGTACCAAACTTTGTAGAAGTTTATTAAAAATACTAACCTTTTACGGTTTATTTAATAATTAACTTTTTATATCAAAACTACTTTGATCGTCAGATTCAAGCTACATTTTGTTTTAGGAGTTAACTATCTGATGTTGATTAAGTAGTGTTAAGACTAAGCCATGTATTTGAAGTATTATACAGGGTGCTGTAATAATTAGCATAAAATTGTCATCCCAAATCTTCACCTAATTCCGTTTTTTCGAATGGGACACCCTTTATGTTATTCATTTTCCAAAGAAAAGTACACTCTCTCTTTTGCAGTTTTCAAATAAATGAACTTTATACATATTTATTGTAGGCAATTCCCGTTATAATCGGTATAGATAAGACATAGATAAGTGCCACAAGGATGCGTCATATCACCGACTTTATTCCTTCTACATATCAACGACCTTTTCTATGCTAATCATAATCCAATTTACAGTTTTGCAGATGACAGTACCTTGATCTCCATGCAGGGCCCTCCATCAAATACATCTTTGTCAATTCTAGGAGTGACAGTCTCCAATAATATTTAATATGCAGAGCACGTTAAGACAATTATCAAAAAGGCTGCCCAAAAACTAAAATTTCTATGTAAAACCAACTGCGCAACTACTAACGATCTACAAAGCACAGATAAGACTGCAAATGGAATTCCATGTCTGGAATTCAGCTTCTAAACATTGTCTCAAACTACTAGACTCAATTCAAAAGCGAGCTATAAAATTAATCAACAATCCGGGGCTCACCGATTCATTGCAAACACTAGAACACCGAAAAATTGTTGGGGATCTAACACATTTCTGCAAATACTTCCATGGTAAGTGTTCCAAAGATATTGCTTCCTTAATACCACCACAAGCTACATTTAGACGTAACACTAGAATGGCTCAAAATTTGAATACTTGGACTGTGCAACTGGAAACATCAAGGACATCTCTGAACCAGAAATCTTTCCTTTATAGAACAGCCATGGAATGGAATAAAATACCAACATTCGTATTTCCAGATAGATACAACATCCAGTGCTTTAAAACCAGAGCACATAAGTATCTCATACACTCACCCACTCGCCGTTCTGTACCTTATATATAATAAAAAAAAGTATAGTGAGATGATGTGATTTAATGGGTTTATTAATTTTATTAATTATGGCTCTTAATTTTTTAAGTCCTACATTGGGAACATCAATTTGTGATGGTTTGTTTTATTTGGTTTATTATTTTATTTAGTTTTATATTGCTTTTATTATATCGGGATGTTTGAATTTATTAATTGTATTATAATAACAATTATTTTTTATTGTTTAACGCCCTATAAAAATTTTGCCTGCTCAGTGAAATTATTAATTTATTTATTTTAAAACCCGACTTTCTACCTTGAGTAAGATTCAAGAAAACTCAATTTGTATATTCTTTAAAACACTAAATTATAATTGAAAAATTGTTTGATATAAACTATACATAAAACTATTAATATTGTTCAAGTGTTTATCACATGCAAAAAAAAATTTTTACACAATAGAAATGATACCTTGAAAAATTATATTATCCAACCTTGATTTACATTTACAAAATCATGCGTACACAAATGAATAAGTTCTTATGCACATACCTCGTATAAATATCTTCTATGTTCAAATTGATGTCAAAATGTGGTTGGTCCCTGCTAGGTAGGTGATTTGCAAAACAGTTGTCACCTGCTTTCAAAATGTCCGCTCAGGCTGGTAAGTACTTTAATACTGTTAAAATACTTTGTAAATAATATTTTTGTTGAATACTTTGATTTATTCAGAACAATAAACAACTAAAAGGTTGAATTAACTTTCACTATTTATTCTATAAATACTTTAAATGCAATTACAGCGAAACGGCTGTCATTGCATTTAAAGTATTTATAGAATAAATAGTGAAAGTTAATTCAACCTTTTAGTTGTTTATTGTTCTGAATAAGATGAACTTTCACACAGTAAGGGTTAGTACCATAAATTTCATTTACTTTGATTTACTCAATTTTTTAATTAATAATGATTTTATGGTGCTAATTAATCACCAATCGACGTAGTCAGCACGAATCAGCGAGAAACAAGAGAAGGAAAATTCAATTTTCTGGTCCTTTTAAACTTTTTCCCAATAATGACATATAATTAGGAATTCAATTGTCTAGATTTGCAAAATTTAACCTAAATTTACGAAAAATGATAAAATCTTTTTACATTTTTGACTATTTCTTTGATAATATGAAGAAAACTTGTATTCTTACATTCATTAAAAAACTATTTAAATTATTTTTTGATAAGTTTTTTGGTATAAAATTGAAGTTTGAAATGTGCTACTCTTAGGTATGTCAATCACTTTGAATTTTTATAAATTTGAGCTAATAACAAAAAGCGATCCTAAATCTATGTATGTTAATATGATTTAAATTTTTCTTTAATTTTTATGTTTGATTTATTTTAGTTTATTTGTTAATATCCCACGTTGGTATTGTCAATTTATTATGATTTAAATTTAATGATTATTATTATTTAATTTTATATAAATTTTACTTGTTCTTCTGTAATTCTATTGTTGGGCGCCTTATCAAAATTTTAACTAGCTCAGACTATTTGTTTTGAAATTTAAATTTAAAATCTGACTCTTATCAGGGTAGGATTCAAATTAAAATATTATTTAATAATTAACACACAATAAATTTAACGTCAAGTATTTCAAAGAAATTTTACAAAAACTGTTAATTGGTTTTCATATGTTTAGTACAAATAAATAAATGAATAGCCTTATATGAAAAGAATGGAGATGATACATACAAATAAAATTAATTTACAGTCACAAAATAACAAATACACAAATACTAAATCTTAACTATGACACGTACCTTTTATTATAAAGTTCGTTCACTAAAAATTGCTATTGTCTAAATGGAACAGCACAAAACTCGGATCGGCTTCTCCTCGTCCCCTGTCAGAAATGCAATACCAACAATATGGCGGCTAAGGACCAGTTGCAGAAAGAATGCTCAAATTTAATCTTTCAAATTCTCTTGGAATCAGTCTCTGATTTGACAAATTTATTACTTTGGTAAGTAATTTAATAATGGTTGATTATTTTACTGCATGTATTTTTAATATTACATGTATTACTTTAACATAAACAGCTTTTAATTAATGCAAAAAATTTTCTTCTAGTTAGTAATCAATTAATACATACGATGTTAATTGCTCTGCTACCAAAATCAAAAGAGAGGTGAATCATCAATTTTCCGGCCTTTTTATAGGCTTCCAGGAAAAATGACAAGTATGACATCGAAAAACGAAATTCCATTGTTTAGATGCAAAATTCTAACCAAAATTCTTGAATATGAAGGTAATGAAATTACAAAACTAATAGTATCTTTGTTAACTTACAGTGAAATCTTATCCTTATATTTACTAAAATTTTGTTTGTATAATTTTCTAAGTGACTTTTCCTAAGAAAATTTTAGATTCAAAATGCACAACTTTCTTGAGCTGTCAACTTATTTTAGACCTTCAAAATTTGAAATAAAACCATCATTTGTGTTAAAATTACTATGAATCTGTTAAACTAATACTATTTTACTTGATAACTACTATTTTAAACTCTAACAACTAAAATTTAAACTTTTAAAAGATTCTGTTATTTGTAGGTATCACTTATGCATTATATAAGATAAGATTCTCTGTGTTACAAAAGACTCACAACTTAAAATTTATATAAAACATTTACTTAACTATCCTACATACATTTTGTTACATAAAATGTCTTTGTTAGTGTTTGTACATTAAGTTTTTCAATATTTATTTCACTATGCACTATTAAAGTGTTCTATCAAAAACTTATGTGATTATGTCCAACATTATTGATATGGGAATTAGTTTACTGTATTTCACCACACCTGCTACATGTTTTTAATTGTTCTTATGTCTTTTAAGGTACTCATGAGCTATTGGAATATTTGTTTGTACAATATCGAAGACTATAATTTGTCTTTTTATAATTTTGTAAGTACTTCCTTTTTATAATATTAATTTAAATACTTTACTAACTAAAATTACATGTTGATTTCTTAAACATGTGAAAACCATTAATACTTTTGATTTTTATTTTCTTTTTATTGTTTCAGATTAAACTTAGAATTGGAAATATTTAATTATTATAAAATAGCAAAATATGGATTCTATTCAATATAAAATGCCCATTACATTCTTTGTTTATATTAAATGTATGTCTTGTGAAAATTATGAACTTGGAAACTTTAGATGTACAAAAGAAAAAGTAAATGCTGATTCTGTAAAACTTAATAATATATCTTTTTATTGTAAATTATAAGGTAAGTTCTACTTATTAAATTTTTAACTATTAGATATCTATCTCAATGTATAAATCTTTATATAACTTTATATAACTTTATATAACTTTTATAACTTTTAAATACGAATTTGACTTAAAAGAAATAAAAATTAAGCTTTTAATTTAATCTATTATATGAACTAGATATTAACTATTATAAGTACTTATTTAACCGAAATCTCTTGATATTATCAAATATTAATTTACCAATTTACATACATTTTTCCTAGCTAAATTGTCTTATATCAACCTTTATTAAATGTGGTTTGAAATAGTCTTTTAAGCATTTACTATATGAGTTTTTTTATCATTAAATAAGTTTACTCTATCACTGTAACCTTTATAGTTTATACACAGATTACACCTTTGTCTGATAACATTTATTGATACAGTTTTTAGGTATATCTCAGGTTGTGATGTTTTGTCTGAATTGATATTTATTATCGGTGTCTACCTGTCACACCATGTAAGTACCTCCACCTTATAAATAATACTTAAACATTTAACTACTTAAATTACACAGTTGTTTGTTAAACATATGAATTAAATTAATAGTTTTAATTATATTCTTTTTTGTTTCAGATTATAATTTTAATTTCAAGAGAAAACAATTTGGGATTTGCTATATGCATTGGGACTAGTTTGATTGTTGGTGAATAATACTACAGGATCCTATCCAAGATAAAGTTGTCAAATACACTCTTCAACTATTTGAATGTTTCACATTTATGATTATTATACCGAATACTTTAAATGAAATAAAGAAAAGTAGCTGATATTTTAATGAAAATTATTCTAATATCCTTTTTATATTTACATATTGGGGTAAGTTTTGCATTTAATTTTACTGAAGCTTAGCTATTCATCTCAATAGATAATACATAAATGTACTAGAAAGTCAAACAGTTTCTAATAATAATTCCATATATTAATATTTTTTGCTTATTTATTTACTTTATATATTTATATATTGGCTGTCTATTCCCATAAATTGTTAATAAACTAATATTGGGATCAATTTTTGTATTAACTTGTATATAGATTTTATCAAATTGTTTTTAAAAGTATCTGCTCATTTTCAATTGGTAAGAAATTCAATCATAGACGCAGATGTAAATAGCAGGATACTTTCAAATCATTTACAATCTCTATTGAACGCGTGTGCATTCAATAGTGATTTGATTTTATCTTGAAAAACTGATGGAAATCTTTTGAGATTAACGTTTATTGAAATACAACAAAGGTATTTTGAAAGAGGAATAAAATAATTTAATATTTTTTTTTTAAATTGTGTTAATACAAACCGAAATTGTCATAGCCGTAGAATTCAACAAAAATGTGTACCTACAGTAGGAGTCGCTTTTATTTGAGAAACTATTTTATTATTTTAAAAATAAACTATTGTCTGGGTTTTGTATGTAAACAAAATGAATATGTATTTTTCTGCCAATAAAATAACGAAAAAATATTAAGGAAGATGTAGGAGACGTTAATAACCTCAGATATATACAAGATAGCCCATAATACCTCAAAATTCGTGTGACATAACATATTTTTTGTACTTAGAGTAGTCATTTTATTTGTTTATCTATGGTATTTATGCAAATGTGTATTATAATCATAAAGAGAGCAAGGTATGGATAAGAATATTAATAATATGAAAAGAAGGAGTAACTTCACTGCTGAAGATACAAATACAGTGATAAAATTCGCGAATCAACAGAAAAAAAAAGATGGTACAACTTGGAAATACAAACATGCCTCGAAGCAAATCGAAAGAAGTTTTAACACTTGAAGTAGTGGAAATATATTCAATAACCTATCAATGTAGGTGAATGGGAAAATGTATTTTAATAAAAAACTTAAAAGTTTTTTAATAAGTGTGTATTAAGTAAAATGTAAATCTAGAAACTGAGCGCTTTCGGCTTACAAAGCCATCTTCAGAGTTTCTCCTAAAATATATTTTTAATGGTAAGAAAAATAAAGTATATTGTTGTTAAACTTACGTCAAAAAAGATAAAAACCACTAAGAAGAAATGTATAAAACGTACAAAACATCATAGAAACAGACAAACCAACACAAATAAATAAGTAAAAAATAACAAATTACATGAAAAGATGGACAAAACAATGTAAAAATAAAATTAACCACCCTAAATAGGATGTATAAACATTAAAATCAAACCAGAATTATAACTAATACTACACCTAAATTACTTCAATTAAAAAACTTATAAAAGAAAGAAATTGGAAGTGACTGCTGAAACACACAATCGATAAATTAAGATTAAAGTTATAAAATAGATTGTAAAATGAAATTGAATGAAAGCTAAAAATTGTTAAAAATTAATAGGAATGACTGGATTATGAACTAACTGTCCCAGAAAAATTTAAATAACGGTTTGAATTTAGTGTTTAGATTAACTTGCGTGTTGCAGCAGTAACCAGGATTAGCTTTAAGCTCTCTCAATATTTCCAGATCCTCCAAGTCCATTTTCACAAAATTATTAGCTGGTATACTGTGTAACAATTTACTATTTTTGGTTGGCGAAAACTGATGGTTGTTGAATTTGATATGATGCCCGAAACGAGATTTATCTGTTCTAGAAAGATGTTCTTTAATGCGGGTATCCGGGCTAACCTAACCTATCAGTTCGAAATTGGAGTTAATCTTTAATCATTTCCAATATTGACAATTTTGCTTTGAAATCATGGTCATTCCATTTGTCAAAATTGTCCATTCTTTCCCTTTCTGTATAATGCTTCCGTTCGTGCTGAATAATTTTGCCACAAAAGTTCTCAAATCTCAAATGGTTAAATCTAAATAACAGGTCAAAAATGTTGGAACATCCCTGTTTGTGGAACAGAATTCCTATTGGTCTCTGAAAACCATGTAAAAAAAATAAATCAAATCTAATACTTATATTCATCTAGAAGATAGAATTAGAAGAAAAACCAAACTTAATCTTTATCTGAAGGTTGCTATTATCTGACGGATACTTAACTAGCGGATAAAATCTACAACTAATAAACCGGTCCTCAGTGCAAGTAATGAAACACTATGTTTAATTTAGAAAATAAAAAAGTATAGAATACCTACCATTAAAATTTATAAAAATTCTACCATTTGTATAATACAGAATAAAAAGCAGTTTACCAATTCTTTTGCCAATGACATCTTTCAACATATCATCCGGCATGTTATTCAGCATCAGTGGGTGATAAAAAGCCACTAACAGTGGTGAAATTTGATTGAAGGCTGCACACAGTTGAAAAGAGAATGCTCAATGGTTCATCTAGACCCATTTGAGCAGAGATTATCCGACTGGTTAGGAAGAACCTTTCATAAATGATGGTATTCTTAACAGGTCATTGGTTATTTCATAAAAATACACTATGTGGAAAATATGGGGACGCTAAAGAGAAACTGGAACAACTAATTTTTCACTGTCCTATGAGAAGCAGAAGGACCATCAGTGTAGGTATAAAAGATGGAACAGCGAAATATTGGCCCTCTTTTCAACATTTATCATAAGATTGACCAAAAAACTTCGGCTTATCTTGGCAAATGTGAATGCTTATAATGAATCATTGATTAAAGTAATTAGTTTAACAGTGATGAACTGTCCAGATGTATCTGCTCATTGACAATAAAAAAAACAGGCTAGCAAAGTTGAAAATCGTAAAGGGAATCTTCAAAATATATGAATTAACCAATGTTTTAAACCATGAAACCGTTTCTCGTAAAATTATCAAATGACGGTTTAACTAAAAATTTATGAAATTTGAGGATGTTATTTACATCTGTAAATTAAAAATTTTAAAAATACATGTTGTTAATTTTATTTCTTCTTATGTAACTCATTTTTATATGAAGAAGTTTGAATTCCGTTCTAAAAATACTCTAGAAAATCCACAAATACAAAATATAAACCTAATTATTAAACTATTTTGAAAGGATGCTATCAACGATTTCTGTAAAGTAATAAAAGTTGGTACTTTTTGAATGTCATAAAAAATATATCAATGCGCTTATATAAGCACTTTTAACTAAAAAAACTATGAAGGAACTTGTAGTAATAAATCATTAGAAAAATGGATAAGCAGTTTCAATAATTAGTTGGTAAAACATACATGTTTTGAAAATTCTAAATACTAGGTGTTTTAATATTATCAGGATAATGATTAAAATGCGAAAGTTGGTAAAAAAACGTAGAAAAATCCTCAAATTAAATGTTATTCCAAGCCACTGATATATTCAGCGTACTAATCCAACAGACACGGGCCACTTTCGCAACAAAAGGCCTTAAACCAACAAATAAACTCTGATAACAATGACCTGCGCCTTAAGACCTCAATACAAAATATCCATGTTGTCTTTTGATACTTGTTGGTATACAAGATCCGAAAAAGATACTGTAAATATACAGTAGCCAAGAAATCTCTTTGAAATGCTATATTCCGATACATAAAGCAGTTCCGTTTACTATTCTCCCATTCAGTACCTATGCTCTTTTCAAGTCACCCACAAAGAATTAGAGATTAAGGTTTTTGTAAAATGTATGTCCACTCCAAACATTACATGCTCTATTAGTTTGTTAAATTTTTATCAAGGGACTAGAGGAGCTGTCATAATAATAGTCGAAGTGTGAACCGATATTTCTCAGCATATGTTTTTATGAATAAAACGTGTTTGGGGAAATAGGGGATTTGCGAAGATAATAAATAAAGCGAGATGAAAAGGTGGACGTGCTGTGTGAAGAATTTTAACAATATAACACCCTCGCACAATGTGTGATGCCCAATAATAATAGAGGTGACGATGATGTTGTAAAGCCCTTAATAGCATGATCTACTTCTTTATGCTTTGCGGTATTTGGCTAACTACTAAAGTTCCTATAGCTGCAGGATGCCTATGCATCAGTGACAATTTAAGAAACATATAAAAAGTATAAGCGGAGATTTTCCTAGTTTTTATCTGTGTAAGGTAAACCTATTTTGGTGAAAAATGTCAATTTCATTTGTTCTAATAAAAATGTGGGTTCTATTACCCATAGAGGATTATTTTGGATATGTCACATTAAAATGTTACATTTTTTATAAATTTTATTGAAGCTCTAGTAGTATTACAAGTATTACTACTTGTAACATTGAGTATTTTAGTTGACAAATAAATTTTTATTTTATTTTTGAATGATTAATATTAAAGGGGATAAGAGATGGCAAAAATGGTTGTTTAACGAAAAATTAAGAAATCGGATTGTTCTGGCGTATATTTGTGGAAAAATATTACTTTCACAAAAAGAAAATGATTGCATCATTTTGCAAGACGACAAAATTGTGAAGATTTTGAGACCAACCAGTCCAGTCATTTTTAGCACTATCGGGTAATTATGGTTTATGTTTTGTATATAAAGTTGGGTAAAATCTTATATTTGGAAGGAATTTTCAGTTTTTAGTCAACAGCGTTAGTATTACTTATTTTAAACACCAAAACTCCTTACTTATTTGCATTTAAAAAAAATCTAATGAAAATAAATTTCAATATTCGGAGGGAAGTCTATAATGAAAAAAATTAAAATAGAAAAATATTTCTCCTTGCCCCTCTAATGTTAAGAAACGATTCTAAACCAGGCTTGCGTTTTCTAAAGAAGAAACAACCACTTCCTGGGCTATATACCCTATATGCTTTAATTTCAAAACAACCTATTTTTACGCAAATATATTATTTAATATTTACCGAAATATTAAATATTTATTACTTTCAGTAACCAAACTTGTTTATTCGGATACTTGACACCTTCCTTGACAAATTTGAAAATATTTCAAATTGATCTGATGTGCCTATAATTACTGCTTTATTTTTAAAAACTCTACCTTATTTTCTTTATTAATAGAGCATAGAACCAAAAAACTTTGGCTACATCTAATGGCTATCAATTTGGAAAATAAATTAACTAATAAGTAAAAATCTCACTACAACTAATTTTCCCAAACAAACTAGACAAGAATAAAGTTTTAAAAATAATATCTTTTGCTACATTTGAATTAATTTAAAACACCAAATAATTTTGCTTCAAAATTATTGAATGCTAGAGAAATTTACCTAAATTAAAAAAAGAAGGTATTTTTGAATTATTAATATTTAAAATGGAATGTTGTATAGATTGGTTAAACAAGTGGGGATAAATCAGGAATTCGAACGGGCCATTTAATTTAATATCCAGGGTAAAGGTATCGCTAAAATAATTCATCCGCTGTGTCATGGGGTCGAACATTTTTTTTTAAATATTCCCAACTTGATTTGTATTTGTCGTCATTTAAATTGCATTGTACAAATAAGGGTTCAATGACTTTGTTGCCAATGTTACTCGCCCACACATTAACAGTCTGACAAAACTGAGTGTTGGTTATTTGGACAGAATGTGGCTTCTTCCATTTCAAAATTCTTCTGTTCTCTTTGTGATCCGTACCATTTAAGCATAAAGTTCTTTCAACCGTTAATAAAAAATTACGCATATATTAGGATTTTGATTGATTTGTTCTAATAACAATCCATTCTCCATTCTCGGATAATAGTCTCTTTCACGGAATTTTTTTATCTTGTTTTTTTAGTTTCTTTTTATTGGTACTACAACAAAATGGCTCCAAATTTCTCGGGAATTCGAAGATACTGCCAAATACTCTTGGATCCATTTTAATTGAAGGCCAACACAAGGCTGAATCAACATAATTTAATTAAAAGAAGCAGCATGGTATTCTATTATAAATCGAGAAAATAGACATACACAATCAAACAACCACTACATAGAATATTATTCATATTCTTAGGATAGAGTTACATGTTGGTAAGTTGATTACTATAAAAGTTACTAAAATATTATCTGAGATGCATCAAACTTAGAGTCCAGTCTATTCCTTTCAGCTTTCATGGAAAAAAGCACTGTATATTGCCTGTTATTTTTTTTATTATGATTAATAATATTACTGAAAGAGAAGAAAAATAAATAGATAAGAGATTACCAAAGGGAAGTAAAGCAGACTGTGTGAAATAGTAATTCGATCCACGGTAATACATCAGCGAAACATGGATACTGAATGAGCAACAACGCAGAAATATTATACATATATGGTAAAAATACTAAGAAAAGTGTTTGATCCGAAGAAATGTGAAGACAAATGGAAATACAAAATAGAATAAGAGCTCAACTCTGAAAAGAGTATAATAAATAGAGTATTAAATGAAAATGGCATATGACATGGGAAAAAAGAGTAGAGAGGGGCCAAGGAAGAAATGGTTGAAGATCGTGAAGCAGGACCTGACAGATATTGGCATAAAATATTGAAAGGAGAGAGAAGGACGGAAAGCAGCGGAGAAAAAATGCCCTAGAAAAAAAAATTTAGAAGGGCCTGCAAGACTTAAAGGGCTGTAGTGTATGATTAATATTAGTTGTAAATAGTTTATTTTACACTCATAACAATATATCGGATATCGAGGAATTCCAGGATCCGTTTCAAGACAGCGGACCTGAGGAAGAGGAAGGATTGTCTTTTACCGGTTATCAAGAAGAACATAAAATTCCGAAAAACTAATAAAACCATAAATGTTTCTTTTTTTAATTAGTGAAGGACAGACCTAAAACACATAGAAAACAGTTGTGTACACGTAAATCAACTGCGTCTTTAAGGAAACATTTACAAACCAAAAATAACCATTTTTATAAAAAATTCTTTCCGCAGGTAGCAGTGCCAGACAATTCCAAATAAATTTTAGAAACGAAGGCACTGAACATTTTAAGAAAATATATAAAACTACTTACTTCAGTGAAAATGACGAATAATTGGAAATAAATGAATTTATTAGTTCACTCAGGCTGAAAACGATATTCTTAATTGGTGGGGATGACATGAGAATGTTTTTCCAAATTTATCTAAAATGGTAAAAGATTTTTTGTCCATCCCTGCAACCTCTATATCGATAGAAAAATATTTTCCACGAGCCTTCCTTACTGTGACCAAATTAAGAAATAGATTAAAGAAAAGAAAATCCTTAAATTAATTTTCATATTGATTTTCAATTTACAAGTTTACGAAAGTTGTGTTGTATTGAAAACACTTATTTTCCATTTCCTTAGCTGAATTAAGAAAACAGAATAATGCTTTTATTTGTTATTAACTATAATATTACAAGAAGGCATGCCATTTAAGAAGAAAAAAACAGTTAGTAATATAAATAGTTCGTTCAAAAGTTTGATAGCTTGAAAAAACTTGAAAACTTGACTCCAAAAAATTAGGTACCTTCAGCTTTAAAAAAAAGCTTGGCTTGACTTGAAAAAAAAATGGGTAGGCTGGGTTTGACTTGGTAGTTTTAAAAGCTTTGGCTTGATTTTAAGCCAATCTCTTAAAAAACAAGTCAAGCCTGTGAATCTTTGATAAGTAACAACAACATACTCGTATATACTCATATAATAAAACTGCAATTAAATTAGTATAGATCATTATATTTTTCGTCATCTCAAGAACTGTCTTGTTTTCTTCAAGCTGAAGTTAGTATCTTTTTTATGCGCTTTCATTATCCATAACCACTACCGAATCAGCTAGAAGAAATTTTAACATTACACCGAAGTAGTCTACGACTACTATTTGTACTATATAACCTTCGTTTATCCAAGTCCTGTCATGATTAAAAATTCTCTATTTCTCTCTGAGCTACTGCTTTATACTTTTCTAATATTTTCGTCTCCAGCAGACAATTTCATCGCGTTCCAGTAATAGTGCATTTCGATTGTGCTGTTCCCAGGCACAATCCATACTTTTAACAGTTTTCCATAAAGGTTTTGAGATATCAAAGGAATATTGTCCATAAATATTGTGTCAAAGGTGGGTGTTTCCTTCTTAAAATAAAACAAGTGAAAGTTTCTTCAAATGTCACACTTGGTGTCTTCATCGAAGATTTTTGTTGTGATTCCTAAACTTTTCTTGGGCGGATTTACTTAATTTGCGTGATATCTTTTTGTAACAACAATTTGAACTTCCAATTCCAGTCATTCGGGCACATCACTCAGCACTTGGATAGAAAAACTAGGGTGATCATGTATTATGGAATCATATACATTTCAAATTAACTATGATAATTTTATTAGTATTTTTATTTATTCAATCACTTTTGTTAAAATTAATGTGTTTATGAATAAACAATAATAACCCGAGACTAGACTAAAGAATAATAAAAAAAATAATATATGTCATATTTATTTTTAAATTTTAATGCTTTTAATCATGTGTTTATTCCCATATACACCAGCTTAACTGATTACCTACAGCTGCCACTATTTTTGTGGCAATTCCAAGATGATTGATTCAAACCATTTTTACGGTAATAATACAAATTACTGGAAAATAAATTGTTTTGTGTTTGTGGTAAAGACCCCAATCTACCTAATCGTCTCCATCAAGAACTTGATTAAGTCCATCCACTTAAAACCAATACTAATTATAATGTCCATCCAGAACACCAATCATCTGATAAAACAAAAAGTAATTTTTGAAATGTTGGAGTTTTGAGCTTATACATATATTACAAATAAATAAAAATATCGTGTTAGTATATAATTTTTGTTATCATTTTTTAGATCTGAAACAGTCAGAAAATCAGACCCATTCAATTCAATTAGAATAATGATACCGGAACTCCAGGTGCGTAGCGCCGCATCTACAAAAAATTGTAGGAAGGATATTAATATAACAATAAATCTAGGATTATATTGAAAAAAAATATTTTTAAAGTGCAGTATTCATTTAGAATATTGGCAATATTAGTAAATCATTCTTGGTAGACAAGTCCAGTGTGTCACATGAGAATTACTTCATGTTCCGTTCTCTTCTGCATTTAACTTTTTTCCTTCCTTTTATTGGAAACTAACAAAAAATATATTTACAGTTATTGTAAGATTGTAATACATCAAAATTAATTTTATTATGGGATGCATAATTAAATCCGTAAAAACCATTACCATCTTGTACTAACCTTTAGGTATAACTCAAAGATTTTGTGTAGATTATAATTATCATTTATTTATTCATCAATGAACGAAGTTTCTTTTTGGTGCGGCTTTTTGTGAGACCACAAGAAGGCTCCAACATAAAAAAAGATGTATTAGCACCTTTTTTCTAAGTCTATCAGCTTCCTCATTACCCTCTGTAACCTGGTACCCACATCAAGGTGACCTTGTTGTTTCTTGTCAGTTTCTTAATGGATGACTAGCATGACTCATATGTCAGGCTTTTAAAAATATTGATGTTTGTCCTTCAAGGGCCTCTACAGATACACTCCTGAATACTAAGGTTGGGGCGTTACTAAGAAATTTGGATAACCGAAAATCCGGTCCCATTACTCTCACTATAACTCTCTCATCCCTCTTTGAACCATCTGTGTAAGTACCACACCAGTGAGTCCTCTTCCAGCTCTGGTTAGACATCTTCAACCGTATGGCAGTTTCTTATAACAACTTTAAACGGCATGATATCTAATAGTTGATTTAAGGAAGTTATTGGAATTTTTCCAGGTTCCTTAGATGACCAACCAAATTACCAGGGTTTAAGTTTTCTGTATGTTGCAATATTGCAGCGTAGACCTAGCAGCGCTTCTAAGGTTCCTGTGGGGCAGGTTATCATTGCCCAGTTATTCCCAGACAAGCCAGCCAATCCACTTTCTGCAACTAAGCACACTTATGAACCATAGCTAAACATGGGCTTGATATTCATTTGGTATGATCAGTAGATCATTTTCGGTTTCAAGTCCCAAGTTTTTCCAAATGTCCAGCTCGCCACTATGGCTTTGGATAAGATTTTTTCTTAAATTAGTTTTTGATCCAGAATCCAGATAATTTGCCTCCTTAGAAAATTTGAGTTCATAGCTGGAGAGTAATGAACTTTACAAATAGACCAATATTCAAATGTGTCCTTTTTGATAAGTAACAAAATGAACGACCATAACAGAACTAATATTGGAATTGTTTCTTAACGTAATACAGGTGTTACAATAATTAAACAATAATCTGGAAATGTAAAACATAATCAGCCATAATAAACTTTAAAGTACCTACTTAAAGTACCTTGAAAGTGTAATCCACATCCAATTTCGAGGGACTCAAATAAAACTCAATATTATTAAAATACTTATATACTTATATACTTCACTAGAAGATAAGATGAAATTTGTTACTTTAAAAAATTAGGTAAAACCCTGACCTATAAATAAAAAAAAGCACAGGTATTTTTCCAAAAAGGAAATTAAACGAATTCTTTTTGGTATTATGTTTTTCCAGTACAGTATTTTAGCTATGCTTTTAAAATTAACCTAGGTATGAAATTTTAAAATTATTGCTTTATTCGTGCAGAATACACTTATTGAAACAAACTGATTTTGTTTTTTAAAACAGTTGTCTTTTGAAACATTTTTTACACGTCATTGCGAAATTTATCCAAAAATCGTACCTCATTCATATTTTTAGAAAGTAGTTAGTATAATATAAGCTTGGAATAACATTTTTTAAGGATGAAATAAAAATAAGGTTAAGTTTATGGCATTAACTAACGAATTTTCTGATTTCTGACAGATGGATTGCAATGCTTTAGCGTCATTCTATGGGTATTTTAGGTATTGGTTTCGAGAACTCAAAATTTCTTTCTCTATATCGAAAAATGTCGAAACATTTTTTGCAATCTCGCCCCGAAAAAAAATTCAAGAAATGAGACGGACAATCTCGAATTTAGTGAGTCTCGTTAATCCCTAGATTGGAAATGTTTAACTGGTCTTTAAAACAATCTAAATTACACACCAGTTGGCATAAAAACAGATAATATCCAAATTCAAGTAATTATTGAAGTGACTTATTGACATAAGCTGGGATATCTTCAATTATGGACTTACTTAAGGCAAGTGTTTGCTCCGAAGTCATGGAACAATGAGTTATTTTCTCGGTTCAAGTAAAACATTAATAAACATCCCCTGACTTTACTTTTTCTTTCTTAATTGACCTTGACTATATGACTAATACCAAAATTTTCGCATAGGCAAAGTTTTACGTCTGTCAAAAACATTATTGTAGCTGTATTGACCTACTACTTTGTTCGTGATAGTCCACAAAATACCACTCGTGATGGAATTTATCTTAAGTGAATAAGTGATCAGTCTCTCTATTTAATGTTAAACTGAACATAAATCTACAGACTCATCGTGAACAATAGATTACTAGTGGTATTATTATTGGTAATAGAACTATGTGGAATCTAAGGTTAGTTAATTTGTGAAAAATAGTCATACTTTTACCTTGATAATTGATAATATAAGTAGACAAAATATCTTGTAAGATGGCCAAGATATGCACAATTGTCCAATACTGGGTTACTTATTTGTGAACAATAATCAGTCTTTTATTGTGCTAAATATATTAGGATATTAGAAGTAGTGTAGCCTAGATACAGACTAGATATATCTGAATATTGTACTTTTAATATGAATTAATCGTTTCACTAATTAATTTTAGTATTTATTGTTTTATTTGTATTAACCGATTGAGTATTAATAAACTATAATAATAATACCTTTTTGCAACACCACTGTCTACTTGAAAACGATGCGTGCCAATATTCCTGGCATTACCAAAGTGGTTGATGATTCCGATTGCATTGAAAAATGCTTTAAGGGTTTACTAATTCCGCCCTTATCTACCCTTTATCTCTTCGTTCCCTTAATAGAAACTTAAATGGGTTCCTCAAAGGTGTGCTCCAAATAAAGAATTACATAAGCTTTTTAAGGATTTTATAAATAGTGACGTGTTGTTATAGTTATCCCTTTTTGGTCCTCTTCGATCTGTCCTTTTGATAACGACTAATGGGTAATAATTGAGTTAGAATTTATAATTCGAATACGGATAGATGTCAAAACGTCAGTTTTGAAATATAATAATCGCAAAAGTACCTATTATAAAAATGTTTATCCTTTTTAATAAATTGTAAATTTAAAAGGCTCTTAAATATTTCTTGTTTATTATGCATGTAAAATTTTTAATACTGATAACTTTTCTTAATAAAAATTCCCTTTAAGTTTTAATGTTTTGATAATGAGAAATACAATAATTTATATTGACATCGTTAATGACAATAATAAACAAAATAATAAATATATCTAACTTAAAAATATTGTGAATAGCCAAATAGTGAAACTTTTTAACAAAACTTCCACTTTTATTTAAAAATTTAGCTTTTTTTAACTCCATAACCGCTTTTTTCAATCGAAAAATTAATAAATGGAAGAGATATGCTTCTTTGGTTAAATATCCCAAGGTATATATTATTATTGATATATGTTTACATACATTTATTACTATTTTATAGTAATAAATATTTGTAATTATCATAAGCTCTTTTATCTCATGCGGCGACTAACCGAATGTGTCTGTTGGTAACAGGTAAATTAAAGAAAAATTAATTAATACATTTATTGTGACAAAAGATTTAAAATTTAAAACAGAAATTTAATCATAAAAGATCCCGAAATTTAAATATATAATAAACTTAATTGTAACTAATAGATGATTTAAATGTATCTGCAGGTTGACGGTTCACGTTCCGTTAAAAGTTGGGTATTGTTCGAAGTGTTCTTTCAAATATATTTTAAACGCAGTAATTTTAACTGATTTTATGGTTTTTAACTTTTAAATGGTGAGTACACTTTTATGTCTTTAGGACACTCGGAAAATGTTTTAACTTATAATATTTACTTTTGAATATCACTGTATTTGAAACTGAGTCCTTTAACTATCATTGATTAAAACTGACTGACTGTAATCTGTAATGCTATGTTTGACTGTAACTAAACAATCTCTTTTTTATTTTTTATTTCTAGATGTTTTTAAGATGTGACATTAAACATCTAGATGTTTCTGTTGACAAATATTCTATCTTTGTTCTACTAATTATAAAAACATAATTATTTATTCGAATATTCCTAGAAAGTCACTAGAACACCTTAACAGAAATACTTGTTGAACAAATTTTAAAAATATGTTCTAGAACAATGTTATCCAATTATATAATACATAATTAATGATATTGATAAAATTACACAGTAAAACTAATATTACAAATAAATAAAAGCTTATTTTCTCTGTGTAATGTCAACTAATATTACCACATAATTATTATTGCCTTAAGAAAATAGGTCATATGACAATTTTTACATAATTAATATTAATTATTTTGTTTGTTTAGGTTTTTAAACTAAATTTTGTTCTAAATATCATATTAATGTATATTATAAATTTATTTATTATCAAGTATATACCTTACATAATATACCAGATACAAAACTTAACCGAGACATTATAAAATATTTATCCACTATACGTATGCTAAATTTAAATATTTTTCTTTGACTGTTTAACATTAATTAATTTAAAATACAACAATAAAATCAATTTTAAAACTATCTTTCCCTGTATACCATATCTAATCATATTATACAATATAAAGTTTTACAGTTACATAGTGCATTACTTAAATTAGTTAATTTGATATTCAAAATTATTTCTGTTTATTACGTATAATTGAAATTATTTAATTTAAGTTATAAACTGATACTAGAATTAGTACTTTTATGTTCACCGATACATATATTATGACCTCATACTTTATGTTTACATGGTATAAATCATTATACGAACTATGTTATAATACAATTTCTCTTGTATTATGTGTAGTTAGCCATTTAGTTAATTTTAGGTATGTCCATATACAGTTAAGATTAGTTAACAACTTTCTTAATTTAATTATAATAATAAATTGATCATTTAGATGTAATGTTACCAGTAATTCCCTTTCTTATATTAAAAAATATTTCGATATTATTATACTTTCTTGTCCCATCCTTTCTAGATACATTAATCACTAGAGACTCTAATAATATAATAATCATCTTCAAGTTTAGTCTCTTGCCAAATGTAACACATCTTGATCTTGAGCACACTTCCAAGAACTTGTATTTTGTGCTATTAGTATCCATCTACTGTCTATTCTTTTTATGCTATATGTCTAGCGTGGTGGTGGTCTGCCTTTGCTTTTATTTTCCATGCGAGGTCTCGATTCCAACAGTCTTTTAGTCCACATGTTAATCTCCAATCTACGGCAAACCCCCATATAAATTTGGTGATGATGGTGTCTGCTTACTTGCCGAAGCTTGAATAAGCTGGAAAAGTTTCTATTTATTTCACAGAGATATTTATTACCTTAAAATGACAAAGTTGTAATAGAGACTGACACGTGAAAATGTTTTTGCCCTGGGATCTATTGGGGAAACAGAACCTTATGTAGCTACATGTTACAGAAATAAGCCAGTAAAATAATAAAACCAGCTGCTTATTATGAATTGATGACAGTAAAAACATTATAATATTTTAATTATCATAAGTCTCATGATCATTTACATAATCCCCTTTTTATTAATTTAAAAACTCAAACAATGTGAATCGTATTTTTTTCGTAACTTAATTATTAGTAATTTCTAATAAATTGTTCAAAGTAAAACCTAACCGTTGAGGGTTAGGTAATAAATATAAAAGAAGAACTTAAAAAATATATATCACGCAATTCACCAAAGAAACATCATCATATCTTACGAAATGCGAAACGCAGGATAACAATGTGCCAATTTCAGCTTAAACAGCCCATTGTAGTTGAAAATATAATAAAGACATTTTTATGGAAGCTCCCATCTGCCGTCGTATCTTGGAACTAATCGCATTACGTACTCCATTTTTGATGCGCCCATCCTCCCTGCTCGAAATCTAATTTAAAAGTCATTTGTACTATGCAAGAATAATGTTAGCATCGTTAATAATAGTAATAATAATTTCATTTGGTAGTCAGAGTATAAAAGGAGATTACGCGACGCCCGGTCGTTTAAAAATAAATATGATAAACGCGTCTAAAGTAGAAATTTTTTTGTCATAATTTTTAGCACTTTATGAAAAGGGCCAAGAAAAACCAATTTTTCTCGTCATATCAGCGAAGCACTTTTCAGGAAATTGCTAAAACGTATAATTTTGTTATTTTTTATTAAAATACAGGGGATCTTACTGAAACATTTTTATACAATACCGCATTTGTATCCTTTCATTACTATAAATCCGGGTATTTTTTGGCCAAAGATTTCCATATAATCAATACGAGCATGATAAACTTGAAATAAAGCTGCAAATTAATCTTTATGAAAATATTTCTATATTTCTTAATAGGTAATATCAACATAATGAAGACAACAAATTACAGGAATCATTTACTTCATACAGGATATTTAAATTTACATACGCGGTATATTTTTACAATAAATTATAATTAGATAGAAACCGCTTTTAAAATTTTTTATAATCACAGTAGACAAATGTGTAGGAAGAACACTTAAGTTTCTCAAAACCTTAGAGAGACTATTTAAATGGTAGAAAAAGTTTATCTTTGGTAAAAAAACTGTCAGTATATTTAAAGAGAAACTCTAACCGGTTGAGCATATTTTTGCTGAAATATTAATTGAAATGGCTCAAAATTAGCAGCAACGCTTCTGTATCTGTAATTCTGGAAGGGTGGCTCGCCTCACTGCGCTTAGGCCACATTTAGCCCATTGTGCGGCCTTCTGAGATTGAGCCTACCTATTAGCTCGTCAACCAATTTACCTGTTTAAAGTAGGTGCCAACGTTGCCAGTAGGCACCTCTCCCAAGTTAGTATGTGTTAACCAGTCCTCGCAGTAACGTTTACTTAAACCATTGGATAAATAGACTAGATCAATTATTTAAAATATTTTTTTCACTACTAGCCTCTGAACCTAACTTTATTGACTTTTGTTGAGGTAGTATATGTATCTGTATATGTAGAATAGGGAGGGTGAGTATAGACCCACAGCACTTAGGCCACAATATGGCCCATTGTACATCCTCCCAAGGAGTCGCCCTCCTAGGTCATTGTCCATCCTGCCTTATCCAGGAAGGACAAGTCACTAGGAGACATCTCCTTAATATCGGCAGGTATGTAGGCCAATACTCACCGAACACACTCTCTTATCGACGATAGCTCCAGACATTCACATAAGACATGCCTGACAGTTCCATCTTCCTATTCATACATCCTGCATAGAGGTGTGTCCACTAGCCCCATCATATGGAGGTGTTTCCTTAGTTGACAGTGTCCAGTCAAAAATCCCACTGCTAAACGTAGGTTCTTCCTGGTCATCGCCAAATATTAATTCGGATCCAGCTTCTGAGGGTCGCCCAGGGTGATCCTGGCAAAACTACATCCTTTGGTATCATCCCATCTCTTAAGGGATTGAGTATGAGTGTAACGTTTGACTAGTTCCGCAATTATCGAAGTCGTCAAACCATGGGTGTCGCCTGGTCCCAGTCCAGCCGCCATCCTGGCCAAAGAGTCAGCAATACGGTTACCTTTGCTCCTGTCGTGCTCTTTCACCCACCTTAGTACGATATTATTATCTACCGAGGCGTTAGTTAAATCTTGGTGGCACTCTAGTGCTAACCCTGAGATAATACGTTGTCTATTCAAGGATAGTAGCGCTTATCTACTATCAGTGCAGATTATTATGTTTTTGCCAAAAATTTCTTTTCAGGTTAGCTCTTTTGCGGCAATTGAGATACCAGCCAGTTCTGGTATTTTTCCCCATTCCCCACTTAATCCTTAGGCTAAGTGATCTGGAGTAAACTTCACATCCTGATCCTTCCTTGGTTTTTGAGCCGTCTGTGTATATTCGTATTGCATTTGCAGCATCCGCTTCAGTGTTCTGTTTTATTTGTATTTTGCAGGGTTTATTAAACACAAAACTGGGTCGTAGCATGGCCATAAGCGCAACCTCCTTGACGTGCAGACCAGTAACTAATTCCATTGCCGCGGTTGGTGTTGTTCGCATGGCTCCTGTGATGACGCCATTCACTGTATTTGATATAGTTTTTGGATGGCTGTTGCTTGTAGAGTTTTAGGTCCCCATGCAATGGCTCCGTATACGTTAGCATAGGTCTTATTCTTGCAGTGTAGATTCAGCTGACTACACGGGGTGAGAGACCCCATGTGCATCCCACTGTCCTCCGGCACTGCTCATGGGCCACATATGGTCTTTTTGCTCTGCTCTGAATGTGCGAGTTCCACTCACTTTTCTACCTTGGCGCATAAATAACATTATTTTAATTGACACCCTACTCTAGAAACAATGCCTTTGCTACATTTTAATGGCCAATGGCCTTTTCTTGAAATAAATTAGAATAATTTAAAATTAAATTTTTTATGTTGCTAGTAAGATAAACTTTCACATAGTAAGGGTTGATATAATAAATTAGAACTTATTTGACAAGGTAAAAAATTATAAAAAACAAAATTATTATTAAGCATTTACTGATATGTTTCTCTTCTGGAAATTTCTGATATTTGCTGGAATATTTTAATAGAAAATGCATCTATCTTTTTTTAATAAATTACAAAATATCGTTCACCTAACTAAATTTATAAGTTGTTTATTATTCGTAGTAAAAAATGAAATTCCACAGAGTAAGGATGAGTACAATAAAATTCATTAAAAACATCTTCCAGAGAAGAATTAGAGGAAGAATTTTTTTCAAAGTCACTAACTGATGTTGATTAAGTAGTGTTAAGACTAGACAAGTATGGAATAATAATAGCCATAACAATATTACCTAGCCTAGATTTTGTTAGTCCAAAGGGATTATCCTGGATGTATTTCCCTTTAAGATCAGTATAACTGTGCAATAATATAGAAAAAGTAGGGAAAAAACTATATCATGCTGATCTTTAAAATAACCTAATACTAGCTATTTTTTTTTAATTAAACGTGGAAGTTAATTTCAAACAATTAGTAGTTTATTGCCTACTCTTATTTACCTAACCAATTTATAGAACATTCTAGTACATAATATTACTTTTATCATACTTTATCATTCTTCTTATAGTAGAAATTAGTTTGATATTATAATGGATTTCTGTTTATAATTTATAATTTAAATTAAGAACAGTAAACATCTAAAAGGTTGAATTAACTTTCACTATTTATTCGTAAAATACTTTAAATGTAATGACGGCCGTTTCACTATAGAACTAGCATCGTCAGATTGACATATAAATAAATAGTGAAAGTTAATTCAACCTTTTAGTTGTTTACTGTTCTTAATAAGATGAACTTTCACGTAGTAAGGGTTTGTACAATAAATTTCATTATAATTTAAATTATTTAATTGTATTTATAAACTAGAATTAGAACTTTTTTAGTGACCAATACCATGTAGTGTTATGTTTACATGGTACAATTCTTTATACAAACTATATTATGATACAATTTCTATTAATTTATGTGTAGTTAGCAATTAATTAATTTTTATGTGCCTTAAATCATTTCTAAACCGTACTCATATATTGTTTTTACATTCTATTCAAAATCTAGAAGGCATAAAAAATCAACATGATCGTAACGCTGAGAGCTGAATAGTTTCTTCAATAGTGTATTTTTTTTGATATTTCTGTTCAAATTTTAAATACTTTATATCATTTTAACCAGGTTTGTTGGCCTAGGGTCGTGAGAACGGAGCCTAGGGGGGTCTAATTTGAAGAGGAGCAGAATTTTTGAACAGTTTATAAATTTAAAAAATTGGTTTCCATTAGTTTGAAGATCTCAGTGCAGCGTAAAAATTTAAGAGTTAGGAATCTTTCTCAAACTTGTTGGTATGCTCGAAATTATGCATGTTACTCATCAGAAAAAGATTGTTCTGCAGTACCTAATGCAATGGAATTTATTGCCCAAAAGCACAGACGAGAAACCGACCACGTAAATTTAAATAATTTTAACCCTGTGAGTAAGAAGAAGAATTTTAAACTGATTTATCATCCATTGTGCAAATATAGTGTAATGAATCAAAATTTTAGACTAAAATAATCTTACCTTATTTGTTAAAACGGTCTATGTTTTATTGAGAAAAAAGGATGTTATTATAATAAACTCTTCAAAGAGATTTCAAAGCTTCTTTAATTGAACTTATACACAATTAACTATGAACACTTAATAAACTTGTTTCCGACAATAATTTGAGTAAGGAACGCACTATATCTCAGAAGTATGGTTGGATTATCTTCTTGGTAGATGTTGAATTTTGTATTAAATTGTAGCAATACCTAAAATACAGAAGGAAAATAGTAGTACTGAAATCGAATATTAATTTTAAAAAAGAATCGATGTCTTATAATTCTTTTGATATTTGAAGGTCAATAATTTGTAAGAATAAAACAGGGTTGTATTGAGATTTGAAAGTACATTTACTATATTATTTATAAAAGTGAATTAAATTTGTTTTCATTAAGTTGAACCGACTACTGAAGGTATAGAGTTTTCTTATGCTCACAGAATTTATATACAAGGTGAGTCATAATATAATTGAATATCAAAATAAGGTAAAATTAAATTGAAATATACACAATTAAATAATTTTTTAGCCCCACAAACATGAATATAATAATTAAAAACATAAAACATATAATATAATTATAAATTTTCCCTAATTATAATTTGTATATTATTACAATAGTTCTCTAGTATTGTATTTCTTTAAGGGATTAAATGAAAAAACGACGTTTTCTAGACAAGAAAATATTCTAGATATTCTGAGTTGGCAGGTAGTAAAGTGCATATGATAAGCTCTATAAAAATTTCAACTAATTTGATAATTTACCCGAAATGTGTTAGAAATCTTGCTAATAAAGTAGTCAGCAAGTTTCCTGACGATTTTGAAAAGACGTTAGACTATGAATGTATTCATTTATATTACCAACTCAAAGATTCTTGAGCAAATATGGAAGATTTATACACTCTGCACAAGATAAACGTAAGAAATTGGATTTAAAGTACGTTTCACAATAAATCGTTGACTTGGTACCTGCTCTTAACTGCTCTTAAGGGATTACTAATAAAAGGTGGTTAATATTTCTTCGAACATTTACAGAAAGGTATTATTTATTTTTATCCATGAAGATATATACGTATACGTAAGTTTCAACAGTTTTGTTTAATTTCAATTAATAAATAAACTTAAAATTTGTTTGTTTGTTTTTAAAAAATTTCGTGATTTTTTTTACAAAATAAATTTAAGTTTTAGTAAATGTTACTGAGTTTTATTTAAATCTATTTTGAAAACCAGATTACGGATCTGTTAATGTTTACTGTACAGTGAGAAATTTATAACCTTTCATTACTAATCCCCTAAGGTCAGGTACCGGAGTCAACGAATTATTGTGAAACGTACTTTACTTTATGTTCGAGACGTTTATCCTAAAGTAAAAAATTGCTTTTCGATTTTTTTTTAATTATGGCTACAAATTGTTCCGAAGAAAGATCTTTTTCCACTTTTTAAAAGGATAAAAACCTATTTACGAGCAAGCATGGGCCAATAAGATAGTCTTAATGCTTTTGCACTACTGAATATTGCAGCTCAACTAGAAACGAATTATGACATTTTGCGCGGGCCAAAGCAAAGCTGATTAATATTAATAAATATATTTATCACTTAAAAATTTATAAATTATTTATTTGTCATGTGCGTAGTGTGTATATAGTTATAGTTAGAAATTCTACATTAATACATAAAATTTTAAATGAAAATATTAAATCGAAATTAATTAAATTCATTTTTTAAAAGGAGCGGCACATCGAAAGGGGCCTAGCGGAAGAAAGTCTTGATCCGTCACGACTCAAAAACAATAATAATTGAGTATCCATGATTAAATTTTGATTTTGTCATTCATAGTTCGTTAAACAACAGTTTAATTAGAATTATGTATTTAAAAGTTGATACAATATGATTCTATGCATTTCAATATAAATTTGAAACTGTATTAAGGTTTCTATTTCCGATCTATTAACATCGAAGTAGTGTCTGTTAGAGGATCTTCAGTATCTGCCCTGTATAATATGTGTGTTCATTCCTTTGGTAAACATCTGCTCGGTTAATAGATCAACACCCAATACATGATTGTATGTATACACACTACGGTCAAGCTAATTAAACCAAGTCCAACATAAACAATTATCCCAAACAGAATAAATCTCTGAAATTTGAGAGAACGAGTTAATAAATGCGTTTCATTGGTTAACCTCACTCAAAGACAAGTAGCAATAGGACTTTACTCAACTTAATTCTCGACTATTGACACCAATTTGAAGCTTTTACACCATAAAATCTACTGTATAAAGCTCATTAGAACTGGCAGCCTCTCCGTCTACACTTGTAGACTCCATGATGGATGTTCGACAACTTTTATTGGCTGAACTAGGGTCGCCACTCCTTTTCGACCGCCCATTCGTTGTGTGGAGTTGCTGCCAACTTCAGTCGGTTAAAAGCGCGCGATGGACTCAGACCGTTGTGAAGATACTTCAAGTATTCTTAGCTACGGGCTGGACGTTAAACCCATAAGAATTGTCGCAAGCCCTCATACGGGGCCCAGGCATACCATAGATAATATACTGGGACTTGTGAGGAAAGAAGACGGTGATGTGTTAGAGAGATCGCAAACTCCGGGAAACGGTGAGAGTGCTGGTAAGTCACCGTCATACTATTTCTCTATATGTTTGTAACAAGCACGTGGCTTGATACGTTAAAAATAACAAATATTCAAAAGAGCTTTTTTAGTAAAGTTAGTTTAAAGTTAACTAAATCTTATTGCTTAAAATTTCTGGCTCAATATTGCAATATTAAATTTTGTGTTTCTGAATCCTTTTATATTTGAGGATATTTGAATAAGAAGCTATTAAATTTGACAGAATTTTCTCTACTTCATGGTCATCTAAAACAGAACTAAGATCCATAAAAATTATACACTAATCATCATCATTATAATGTATTGAGAACAGTAAACAACTAAATGGTTGAATAAAACTTATTTATTCAAAAAAACGTTTTAAATTCAATGACAGCTGTTTCGCTAAAAACTACCATCGTCAGATTGACATATAATAGTGGAAGTTTCATTCAACCGTTTAGTTGTTTACTGTTCTTAATAAGATGAACTTTTACATATAAGGGTTAGTACAATAAATTTTATAATGTATTAACCAAAAAATCCAACAATAAGCTGTGTAGCTCAATCGCAAGTATTTATAACTGCTTCAGAGCTTTATGAACTTGTTTTTAAGTTAGATGGTTTAAAGAAATTTTATGTTTTAATGTGAAAAGCATTTCGTAAAAGAGTGGTGAACAATTCTTTTAATGGATATGAGAACGATATTTTATTGTGGATATTTACTTCTGAAGTTTTGGGCGTCGCTGTCATTCAGGATTACTGATTAAGATCGTGTATTGAAATGATTTGTTATTTTAAATCATCAATGATTTTGTTAACATCCTTGTTTACCATTTATGTATAAAACCTAATCATGTTTCCTCGATGGTTTTGCCAGTTACAGTAATGCCCGTTTGCACCAGCTCTTAACAAGACATTTAACCATGAAAAGTGATTATTAGTTCCGATTAAATGGTGTAAACGAGCGTTTAGCTTAAAACGGATCACTTACCAACAATATGGTTTTAAAATTGTTTTCATCTAAAATAACATTACATACCGCAACACATGAACCGGCAGAGTGCCTCAATAACAGTAGCATGGGTTTAATTTAATATGTATTCCTTTGAAATTTTTTGATCTATAAAAATATTCATTAAGAAGGATTTAATTTGACTTTGAAGTATGTTATCATGTGTCATCTCTGTTTTATTGATCTTAACAGCTGGTTAAAAGTATGATTGTAATATAATGAGAAGGAGGTATTATTTAGAATGTTTTGGGATTTTCATAACAAGTTATTATTTTTCATATCACTCTCATGATAAGAATCATGGGACACACATTAAATAATCTACTAAGGTCTAGGTTAAAGTAAAGTAAAACCTGCAATAGATATTGATAAGTCAAACTATGCAAAACAAGTTCTTGAACATCCACACTCACTCATACACACCAATGACATTCAAATACTACATATTTGTGATAAAAAAAAACTTAGATTTCCTCGAAGAACTTGAAATAAAATTAACAATATAAAGTAGTTAATTAACAAATAAGCTTGGAAGTTCTCCACTATTAAACTGTTTACTTTGATTAAGTCTTCATTTTATATAGATAAGACGTAATTGTAACATATATATTAAGTTATTGTAAACATCAGCATGATATAGTTTTTTCCTGGTTTTTCTATACCATTGCACAGTTATACTGATCTTACCCTGTGTGGAAAATGCGAACCGTATGGGGTAAATAGGAAAGAGATAATTAAGTATTTATAAGATTCTCCTTTTCTTTGGTTCACAAAAATCACACACGTAACCTTCGCTACTTTCGCCAGCAGTACAGCGTTAACGAATGGCGCCCAAGATGCATTTCTCTATTGGGAGGAATTCATACTTTTCGTTTCACATTATGTAATAAAACTCCTCTTTGTTTTTATTTTCTTGAAAAGCATTTTTTAAATTCTTACAGTTCTACCCTTGTGTTGTGCATTCTTTTGTGTAATTTCAATGCTTTTCTTCATTATTTGGGGACCTTTTATATCTTAGCTTGTCTTTAGCTTTGTTTTCTTTTGTTTTTCCTCCAGTTGAATTTTCATTGGTATGTTGGATAAAATCTGAAAATGCCTCATCTTATTCTGTCGCATAGAAGGAAGGATAGATAAATTGCTAATTTCAGTAAGAGGCACAGAAATAGAGAGAGAATGATAATTGGGAACGTTTAAAAAAATGTTTTGACTGAAATAAAAGTAATACTGGAATCTTGTGTTGGTGTCTAACTCTGGCCGGCAGTGTTAACGGAATTATACAAACTTTAGAGTTATGCATTTTTTTTGAGAATTACATACCTCAGTCTCTCTTGCATAGATTTGATCCAATACCAAACTTTCAAAGATGTCTTCAGATTTCTCATGATCAATAGGATGAATTCTCGCAGCTCTAAATCCACTGACAGCCCTGTTTATGTTAGCTATACCTATTCCCAATTACTCCACTATTCCTTGTAGACTGGGCATGCCGAAGAGAGTATTTAAAACATTGATCTGTCTGGTGTGGAATGGTATTTAGTCAGATTGTATCTCTAAAGGCATGAGGAATCAATGTTGCTGTAAGAAGGGGTAGCAAACAGGCTTTACAATATGCTTTTTAAAGTTACCTTTCTATAGGTTTTCGGCCAAGTATAGTCAAAGGAATTGCATTCATGTTTTGCCCTATAGTATTCCTAGATATGTTTTTTGTTATAGAATTCAGTCTAATAAAGTAATTTTTACAAAATGGATAGTAAAATATAATATATAATTTAAAATTTATATTCCCATTAACTTACTTGGAATTTTACCTTAAATGTACCAAGGAATTATTAAAGAATATAATAAAAACATTTCAATTAAGACTTTTAACAAACTTATTAAATCGATATTTTTTAGAAATTTTTCATTTAAACTTTTCAAACTACAAAAAGGCAGCTTAAAATGTATCACTAAGAAGAGTATTAATGTATAAATTTAAATCATATGATGAAGCACAACTAATGTGTGAGACAACCTTGAGACTACCGTAAAACATTTGGGATGAGATTATGCAAATGTTTTAAGTGCTGCAGAGTCGGGTAATCATTTAAATAAAAAAAAAAATACGGTAAGAGTACTATTCGTACTGTAGAAATAATTTTTGTGTAATTGCGTACCTTTTTAACACAACCAAATATACTTTTAAGATGGGTCAGTTGTAATGGCATGTTCTATCCGTTATCCAACAATCAACAGTATAGTAAAGATAACACTGCAACAACAACACTGGTAACAAAATTATTTCTTCTTCAAAAGTTTAATTTTCCAAAAAAATACTGAAAAATTGATCGAGCACCAATTATTAAATTTTAATTTGTTCATTAGTAATACGTTTGAAAGACAGCTGGAGCATTATTTTCTAATTAAAACTCTTGAGATTGTATGTTTTGCACAAAATGGTTAAATACAGGGTCCTTTTTGACTAAGATATCAAGTCACTATATGATCAGTAAATTGGTTTTGTTATCTTTTTATTAAAACTAAATGGGAGAAGCAGTATCAAGTGATGAAAGTTATCTTTCATGGTCACCTCTAGAAATTCTTACTGAAGTTCTGGCAGGTGATTTCTAAATAGTATTGATGAAAATCGTCTTACACAAAAGTTCAAACATTTTTGGCTCTTCTACTCATTCCTAGAAGGTGGGCTAAATAATAAAAATGCTATTCAAAACAAACAACAAACTCCAGATGATACCTTAGGCAGAATTTACACCAGAGCAATAAGCAACTGGCAACTAGCATACATTATCGCCTTCAAAAGGAACGCAATGATTAATGTACGTACCCATTCATGCCAAACCGATGTCCCTGGTTTTTTATTGGCAGCAACATGGACTGTCGATCGCCAGAGGCACTTGTTGCTTGAATGACACAGGTCTTGGTTTGTTTTTGCTCAAATTGCTCAAATTATAGAAAAATATCCTTGTTTATATAATTACATGCCCTCTAATTATTCTAAACGCCACATGTACAAAAAGGCTGGGAATTTCGTAGCCAAAGAAGCAAAAATTTCGGGTGCAGCAGAAGTGTTTGATTAATGCAAACGTCAAAAATATTAATAGGCACAAAAAACACAACTTTGTTTTGTATTATTGCTTGTTGCTGCACCAATAGACCGCGATTTGTAGTTTTAATGTGAATTTAAAACCAATACGATGTATATCATTGCGTATCGCGTGTTGCTTGCTGCCAGTTGCTTATTGCTCTGGTGTGAATTCTGACCTAGTGGTATAATTTTATGTCTACTTCTTATGTCTACTTCTATGTCTACTTTAGTTCTCCAGATAATTACTAAATATTTAAATATTATAATGTTCATAATTTCTGATAGGTTAAATGGTCGGTTTGATCATCTGATAAATTCAATTCTAAAGAAAACCAAACGAATCCCAAAGTAATTTTTTCGTGACCAGCCACTGGCAAACGTTAAAAAAATTGTTTCCAGTCATTAAAATTATAAAACATCACTCTAACCGATGCGTTACTTAATTGATATTTAAATGCAACGCCTACCAATTTGTAAGTCCATAAAAAACGTTTTACATCAGGTAGACTGGTGGCTCTCGAAGATGATGTATACAAATTTAAATCAATTAGGCTGAATTAACGATAAATGGACTACCGTGATTATCAACAGATAATTCGAAATACCAATGGGATGACTATCAAACTGATGAACCACTTAATGTGTCCTGATCATATTCATCAAATAAATTATGTTGGATGAGACTTGGAAGCCATATACGTGACCTGTTGTATTAGATCAAGTTTTAAAAATCATCCTTTTGAATACTCAATAGCTCGATGAGACTTCTGAAAATGTTTGGTTTATACCAATAAACGATAGCAAAAGATTAATAGCTACTGTTAATTGTAATTTCATAATGTTGGCATATTCTATTCAATTACGAATGTCTCTACTTGTTCATTTTATTTCATATAACCTTATAATCAATTTTATATACTGCCTTAATTTAATAATTTAGTAAAACAATAACGTACTATTTTCCATCTAAATTAAAAATATATACTTGTAGAAATATATACATCAAGAATTACTTGAGTATAGATTTAAAATGAATTTAAATAATAGGTAACTAATCAATCAAAAACATTTCTCACCCTTTTTACGGGGGAAGATATTGAACATATTGTGAAAAAGAGTGTTGATAACAGTAGACCAAGAAACATGGGCAAGATAATAAGAAAACTTAAAGCATAAACCAAACGGAAATACAGAAACTAAAGAACCGCAAATGCCTAAAAACAAATATCTGTCAGAAAGTCCAAAAATAATAAAATAACTATCAAAACTAAAGTAGAAAATAGAACAACACCGATACCCAAAAAAATACCCATAATCCTACCCTAAGATTTATAGAAGTAAAGTACTAAAATTATTAAAAAAAATATACTAGCAAACAAACCCATAAAGTAGGAATCACTGAGGAGTTTTTGCCTCTAAAAACCTACAATAAACAAAGTACATGAATTGAAAAAGAAATCCAGAATTTAATAAATCAATGTACATATGCTTTGTATGTCTAAAGCATGCTTTTGACAAAGCTTTAAGATGTAATCGACCAATTGAAACAAAAAGAAGTCAAATAATGCCATAATATAAATTTGATATAACAGAGATTCAATATCTAAATCTCGTACGAAAAAATAAAATCTACATTTGTTGCTCTAACCGTTACTTTGTATAGAATACAAAATGTACTTTCATCAATCAGAGATAGATATTTTTTGAAAGTATACTTTATCAGTTTTCTTAAAAACATTAACAGTAGGTAGTTTAGGATAATCAGTTTTTCTTGTTGATGTAAACAAAGAATTTGACAGAGCATGCCATAAATTTATTATACCTAAAAGCAATGTCAAATAACTGTAAGAGTAATTGGAGTTCATTACAAAATTGATGCAGATAACACAGTAGTAGTTTGTCATTTAAGATTTAATACTTTTAATACCAATAAATAATAAATAATAAATAAATGTACAAAAAATTTACAAGAAATAGGATATTTTAGCATAGCACGGTAGCATAATGTTATACACACACCAATACACAAATACGTAATATGTGTTGCCTGAACAGAATATACTTTGTAGCAAGAAGCTGTCACACACACACGAACATGGGACCTGGTTTATTTACAATATTTTATGTTATCTTCGATTTACATGCTATTCTCGGCAATTTTCTTTGTCTTTGTTGTCTTTGGTTTGTAATTTTGAAGTGCTAAATAATAAGTATTTAACAAAATAAAATCCAAATTTATAGGATATAGTTGATGATGGCGGATTATATATTATGGTTATTGGTAATTTTTTAAGGTTAGATTTTAGTTAAATATATTTAAATTTCTTTTTACTAGATTAAATAAATTTGGCAATACAATAATAAATATAATTTTTATATAAAATACCTATGTGTTAAATACCTACATAAAAACTTAAAAATCAAACAAAACTGTGTAACAGAGGTGTAAAGAATATTTTCCTACGACCACATATGAAAGTGCTAGATTGCACACTTATTTGTACTTAAGAAAGTAGCTAATATCAATACACGTATTGAAAAGTAAATATCAATACACGTATTGAAAAGTAAAAAAATATAGTTCTATGATCTGTGACATTTACGTCAAATTTATCAATAGTAAAAACACATAAATGTCAAAGCAAGGACCATTTAATTTTTTTTAAATCTTCCTTGTGTCAAATATTGTATTGTAATTGCCAATACAAATTTTTCTGTATAAAGTAAGAATAAAGAAAAAAGTTTCTTATAGGTTTTTAAATTTTTAAAAAATAAACATATTTTTATTCAGTATTATTATTTTTATAAAAACACTTTTAGAAAGAAGAACAGTTTATTCTTTTTTATATTGTGTTATGTTCCGTGCATGTGTCGAATGTGGATTTTTGAAGTTATGTTTGTGTTTCTGTTCACAATTATCTTTGTGTCTATTATTATTACATTACTTTTCAATTAATTTCACCGACTGACCATTTTACTTTTAATTTTTATAGAGCCCACAAAAAAAAATTAAAATGTCATTTAGCTAATAAAGAATTTTGATGTGAATTCCTGAGAAAGGTGGTTATTTGATTTTAATTAATTATATTTCCATGCAATATATAAACTCGTTTAAATTCTAATTTTTAACATGACTAACAATTAAAATAAATTTTATAAATAAATTTAAAATATTTATTATAATAAGAAATATTGGGGTCGTAGGAAAAATCGTGTACACAACGCGTTAGAAAGTGTATTTCTTGCACTCGTTACGTTTCCGCACTCGCCACTACGCGGCTCGTGCTAAACTTCACTCGTGCGTAATACTTCACTTTCCACACTCGTTATGTAATATACTATTTCATACCAAGTTTAGACAAACGTACTGTTGTGGCGTCATACAGTGAATATGGGTTCATTATTCACTAGAGAATAATAGGTAACATTACACTTAAGGAAGCACATATATAATCAAGGTTTTATACGACAATCTTGGAGAAACTATTTTACATGACTGATAAGTCGCAATTAATTTATAGTTATTTACGTTACAAATACGGGAAGGCGATGAAGGAGTCGAGTCAAGAATACTGCCTTTGGTTTTAAACGCAATAAAATATTAAACTGACATGACATATTTCATAATTTTTTTAGGAAGTCATGTAGACTGCTGGGAAAAAAATATGTTACTTGATTTATTCTTAACATGGTTGATTTGCTTTGTAAATAAAAAATGAACAGCGGTTACCAAGTAACAATGTAAATAAAGGCAGACATATTAAATTTTTCTGCACACACGAAATATCTGCGGAGAAAATGGATCTGAAATTAGATAAAATTGCTGAGAAAACTACGGAAGCCATAGGGCAAATCATTCCAGTGAAGTCTGCGAAAAGATATGAAAAAGAATATGCGCTGTTTTGCAACTGGCGTGAACAACACAATTTGAAAAGTAGTGCTGATGAAAATGTGATATTGACTTACTTTTTGGATGTGGTAAGAACAGTTTTTTTTAAAGAATATTCTTTTCTTTATTATTTCTCTTTGGTTAATGAGAATGTCAACATATCAAGTTTTCCAAAGTTGATAGCTTTTTTGAAAAAACAAAATGTAGACCATCAGCCAAACCAGTCGAAGGTGCTAACAAAGGAACAAATTGAAAGCTTCATGAGGAACGCTCCAGATAAAGAATATCTATTACTCAAAGTGATAACATTACTTGGAGTTGCTGGAGGTTGCCGAAGAGAAGAGATCTATAATTTAGAAGTAAGTGACGTGGAGGATATACGGGTACTCAGCTAGTAGTTAAGATTAACCAGATAAAAACGCATATTCGATGAGCTATCACTGATTAACAGTCATGAAGTTCGCTAGTTGGATGTGTTTAGAAAATACATAAATTTACGGCAACACGTCTGCCTGAAAGGTCTTTTGGTGGGTTAAAGACAAAGAAAATGTCTGTCTCAAAGAGCTGGTATACATACTGTTGGCGGAGCACCTAAGAAATCAGCTGAGTTCTTAAAACTAGACCAACCAGATACAGGTCATTGCTTCAGGAGGACATCCTCAACGTTGTTTGCCAATGCTGGAGCTGACCTTAAAGTTCTAAAACAGCACGGTGGATAGAAGAGTTATTCAGTTGTAGTTAAGTATATAGAACAAATGATTGAAGGCAAAAACAAGATTGCAAAGGGGTGAAACTTTTGTTGAAGTGCTACATCACAGCCACACATCTTCAGCGATTACAGAAAACACTGTAAATCCATCAACAACTTCATTAATACATATTGCTGGCAACAGCAGTTGTACAATGTCAATCTTCAATAACTAGAATAAAAGCTTAGTTTATGTTGATCCACTTATTATTTAAAACAACATTGGGAGAATTAAAGAGTACTGTAAAGTACAAGTGTACCGTAAAGTGCCATTTCCCGGACTCGTTTGAGTCCGGGAAATGGCACTTTCCCGTACATTATGAAAAAAAGGTATAATGTCACAGATATCAAATAGAAAACCATGATTTGAAAGGGTCGTTTGGTTTCACGATATGGATGCATTTATTGGATAATCGTCATATTAATCGTCATTAAAAAAGGAATAATAGACATAAATATGAAAATTATTACAAGCTTACACAACTTTCTTCTGAATCCTAATGTTTTGGTATTGTAAAACCAAACATTTGATGCTTTTTTTTCAATCGTTCAATTTAAATATTTCCAAATTTTAATTTGTAAGAAAGATCCAAAACATTTATATTTTGCTATCGTCAATCGTCACTCATCTCTGTAACAACCAAAGTATCAAACGTTTAGATAATTTAAAAAAAAACGAGAAAACTTGTCGCAGAATGTGAAATCCTATTCATCTTTATCCTTCGTATATTGACAGCACACAAATTTGACGTCTGCTTTACTTGACGTCGTATTATAGTTGATAGGCTTACGAAATTGACAAATAGGATGAAGGAGGCTTAATTGCTTGTTCGAATTTGTTGGGCGATTGAACTCTTCGATTTTATTTCTTCCCTGACATTTTTAATTTTCTTTTATTATATCTATTGTCAAGGATCATCCACTAAACTAATTTAAATTAATTGAATTTGTAATTGATAAATAGAACAAAATTATAGTATAATTGAGCAACGAATAAGAATAAGAGCTTGCATAATTTAGGTAATTGAGCTAAGAGAACGGTATTAATACCAATGTACAAAAGATGTAAAAGAAATATCAAAAATGTATAGCTTTGTGTAGATACTTAATTACAATTTATTATAAAATAGATATTATATTTATTGAAATATTTATTTATTTTAGAAACAAAATGTCTTTTTTCAATTACAATAAATTAAATCTAAAGAAAAGTAGGATTACAACAATCACTCTATATACTTAACTGCAACTGAAGAACTCTTCTATCCACCGTGCTGCTTTAGAACTTTAAGGTCAGCTCCAGCATTGGCAAACAACGTTGAGGATGTCCTCCTGAAGCAATGACCTGTATTCTTTTCTGGTTGGTCTAGTTTTAAGAACTCAGCTATTTTCTTAGTTGCTCCGCCAACAGTATGTATACCAGCTCTTTGAGACAGACATTTTCCTTGTCTATAACCGACCAAAAGAGCTTTGAGGCAGACGTGTTGCCGTAAATTCATGTATTTTCTAAACACATCCAAATAGTGAACCTCATGACTGTTAATTAGTGAAAGCTTATCGAATATGCGTTTTTGTCTGGTTAATCTTAACTACTAGCTGAGTACCCGTATCCTCCACGTCACTTACTTCGAAATTATATATCCTCTTCGGCAACCTCCAGCAACTCCAAGTAATGTTATCACTGAGTAATAGATATTCTTTATCTGGAGCGTCCCTCATGAAGCTTTCAATTTGTTCCTTTTTTAGCACCTTCGACTGGTTTGGCTGATGGTGTTCTACCTTTACAGAAAGTTTTTTCCATACACGTGTGATTATAGTACCACACATCGTCTGGAATAGAGTACTTTTTGCACTTACAATATGCTATTGCAATTCATATCATAATATTTTTTCGAATTTGTCACTCTTTTGTCACACTTTTTAAAACGTTTTGCTTACATCACTTTCATTAAAAGCTGTACATTGACACTTTCCTAGTCTCATTTCATGTGTATTACTGACTAATTATTGTGTGGTACTTTTCAATTAAATCTTACCCAAATATTTAAAGGAAATTATACAGGAAATGAACTTTGTTTTTCTCCATTTCTCGCTAATAAGGCATTTGTGTCGATTACGGAGTACATGGTTTAACAAGTTACTGACTAAAAAGAGCCTGCATGCAAAAAAGCAATTAACATTTACCGCTCTTATCGCAAATCTGTTGTGTTTATTAATAATGCAATGCAATTAAAGTGCACGAAAACGGTCTAAGGATCGATGTTCTTAATTAAATAATCAATTGTTTTACTTAAAATGTTATTGAAAAGTTTGTTTGTAAGGAAATCAAAATGATTTATGTCGTGACTTAGTGGACACGGCTGCAGAACGGAAAGGTTTAATATATTTCGACACTTATTGAATTGCGTGAAGAATGAATGAAAGAACAGTACTATTCTAAAAATGTATGCTGATACCATATAATATACAAGGTGGTCCAACAAAAACTAACACCTGATTTTTCGACTTTGAAAATGTGCATTTCCATAACTTAAACCCCCTACCGGGGGTGACACACAACCCTTTGGTTTTGAATAGGGGTGTGGAGTGTTGCGATACCTCATTTTAAAGATCTTATTAAGTACTATCTACAGGTAATAAAACAGCTAGTGAGGGAGGCAATGTGGAATTTATTCTTAGTTAGTTGATCATTTATTGTCCAAAAAAATTGATACTTTTCTGTCCAAAAAAAGATACGGACCATGTTTTTGATTTACCTTGGTCCATGGTGAATTTTTAAGATGTTACACTTATGTCAAAGTGATTGTAAATTAGTAGTAGAATTCAAATGGTGTATTTCATAAAAGGAAGAGTGGAAATAATGAAGTTATATTTTAGGAATTACTACTGTGCGCAAAAAACAGCAACATTATTTGACTAACATCATAATAAAACACAAATTTGTACCACAATGTTAAAATGTATTTAAATCAAATGCGGGACTAGGCTAATATGCAAGCAAGGAAGCTTACCGATTATCCAGACTTCAATGGCACTAAATCAATATATAAATTATATGGTAATAATAATAATACGATTACGATTACGATTAATTAGTGTGAAGAAGCTAAGTAGATCTGTTATAGTAAAATTACAAAAAAAGAAGTTATTGACAAAAATTGTAGGCAGCTTTAAACTCCACATTTTAAAATCAGTTACAATCTCACTTAGGGTGTTCCATAAGATAGTGGCACCCTGTGTTTTCTTTTAAATTTGAAAACTGCATCACTTCCACAACACTACAATGTAAAGTTTTATTATCTTATACTGGGTATTTAAAAAGTTATAACAATATTATCTGAAAATCGTATTAAGTTTAACTTCCTGTATAATTAAAAAGAACTATAAGAACATTGATCTAATGCAACCATAGTTTTTCAATAATCGTTAAAAATTATAAAACATATTCATTTTCATAACATTCGTTACATAAAATATAGGGTTAAAATGCAAGCACATTATTTTTTTGATAATTTTAAATAGAACATCCTAGATTTTATATCACTATCGAAAAGTACTACTATTATACTTCAAATTTTATTGAGTAGGTACAGTCGGCTTTAGAATAGCATATAAATATTAAATGTGAATTTCCTTTACCTACCGAAGTTATAAAAACACCCTGCTTCAACCAGATAGGAGTGGCAATTTTTAAAACGCCTACAATTACTTACTTCACTAAGGAAAATAAAATAATGATAAGAAATAACATTTGAAAGAGGTGGTGGCCTAACCAGTTCTGTGGTGATGTTCAGAACTAATTAAAGTATTAAAAAAAAAGAAATATATTTCAGATTTAAACAAAAATTGGCAAAAACATTTATAAAATCAATACTTTTTATTTTTTAATATATTAAAATTATTGGCTTATGTTAAGGGGGTGTTTGGGTTATAAAAAATCATTAACAATAAACGAATAAACTAATCGTAATAAAATTTTATATAGTAAGGTCTGCGATGTAGTTTATTACAACATAAAGAAAACAAAAATTATAACAAAATTTATCATAAAAAATTGCTGGAAAAATTCGTCAAGTTTGAAAGTCGTCCGCTACGGGGTGCAACGAACACTCAAAAACATAATATTGTGATTATCTCCGAAAGAGATATTCTAAAGGTATACTAAAAATACAATTTTTGAAATCTTGATGAGATTATGAAAAATGTTGGTTTGGGACTTTTTGCCAATACTCTTTAAATAGGGGAGTGTGGGAAGGTTCAAACTTGTTATAAACAAATGTCATATAACTTTTTTTTTTAACCGATTTCAATGATTTTGGCTTCATTTAAAAGAGTTTCGTCTGTTTAATTAGATGCATAATAAAAATACCAAAATTACACAATTTTGTCCCCGCTAGGTTGTTCTACGTAAAAAAGTCGATCATTTTTTTTATTTTTCTCGGAAATTTCAAATGTAATGATGCTTTCTTTTTTATTTAGGTAAAAAGAGGATAAAAAATGAAGAAATTAGTGAAAATCGCAAGTCTAAATCTTAATATTTTATTTGATATCTTAAAATTAAAATATCACAATAGTTAAATAGAAAACCAAAATCAGTGCCAATGTCGTCGTAGAATAAGAAAACCCAATAGTCACAATCAAAAAACAAAATTCTAAATCCATATCAATAGCCAAAGTTCGTCTTAATAAAAAATCATTAAACAAAATTCAAAATCCGTGTAAATAGCCAACGTTGTCACAAAAAAGGAATTAGTAAAGAGGTTGCAATAAAAAACAAATAAAACCGTATAATACACAGGCAATTTGTCAATAGAATACCTCAACTCAATTATCATCCCTCTCTGTGTAAACTTTAAAGATGAGTGTGTGGACAACTGTTTGACTGATTTCAAACTTATTATTACCTATTTAAACCGTGATTGGTTATACACAATAAATAAACCATCCTTAAAATGAATTCAATGCAATGAAAATGTATATGCTATTCTGAAGCCAATAGTACTCCCTATACCTAAAGTTATCAGTTTCCTAGATATTTTTATTTTTCCTTCAAAGTATTAATTTGGTAGATATTTTAACGTTTACCAATAATTATTGTGAGTTGGTCATGATTGGTTTATAAGAAACTAACAGTTTCTGACAAACTTAACTAACTAATGAACTACTAATAGAAAATGTTTGACTGCGCGGCCAAACTCGTATTAATTCTTCAGGAAGACTTGATTCAACTAAAGGGTAAAGTAATGCTGCATAGTTGTCACTAGTTATTCCTAAAGAACTCAAAGTAACTCTGTTTCTATTTTATCTTGGTGGATACTTAATTTCGGTTTATTATTGATGTTGTTCATAATTTTATAAGTTCTCTGACGTTCATTTCCACTAATAATTCTTCTTTACCAAATCGAGATCATAAGCATTCTATTATCTTTTCATAATTGTTTGTGGTAGGTGGATAACTATCAATGACTTGTGAAGCTCTGGATTTTGGTAGCGTAGCTTTTATCAAGTATTGGAATTTGTCTTTTTTGTCGATGGTTTGTATCTTCATGGATTCGACGAAATTGGCTCTAAAATGACCACCAATCCTTTATATCACCTCTAAACTTTTGAAATATCTATTTTAGGTAGTCTAGATGAGGTAAGATTTGACCGAGCATCGAGTAACTCTTTATCTATTCTAACTTGCAGTTTGTCCAAATTCGTTCAATGGTTTAATAGTATTATCAACGTGATCCTCATCAGTATTATCGTCTAGCAGTATATTAATAATTTTTCTATGTATGTATGTCAGTTAGACATTCAAAGCTACTATTTAGATTTTTCATTGTACCTTGAACATCGATCAATAATTTAAATGTCGGTTAAATGATTTGAAGTACTATCGGCTTCAGAATAGCATATACATTTTCAAACTCAAATCGCTTAAAATGAAAAAATTTTAAGGACGGCCTTAATTTTAAGGACGGCCTATTTACTGTGTATAACTAATCACGGTTTAAATAATAATAAATTTGAAATCAGTTAAACAGTTGTCCACGCCCACATCTTTAATTTTTGCAGCTTAAGGTATTTTATTGAGAAATTGTCTGTCCTCTGTCCCTTGTAAATAAACTTAATCCCCAAAAACGTAGGCATTTAAATGTAGGCGTTTAAAGGGCGTTTTTATAACTTCGGTAGGTAAACGAAATTCACATTTAACATGTATATGCTATTCTAAAGCCGACTGTACATATCCTTTTTTTCAGAAGTCTTTCCATCGTAGCTCCAGTGAAATCTTACAAATTTTAAAGGATGTCAAAAATTCGATAACGTCGGGGTCACCAAATGATGCTTCTAAGCACTTATAACCAGCACAGTAGAGAGTCGTTTGAGAAAGATTTTAAAATAATGTTTAACTCAAGTTTATTATGATATACAAATATACCCTGTTCAATTATTAAAAATTATTCAATATTTATTGTCTCCATGACAACCATAAAAACCAGTAGTAGAAGTAAAATTATAACATCGTCCATTCCTGGACACGTTGTAGAAGTTTTTATAGTTCGTAATTTCTTACAACACTAGTGCTGTAAAGTGATACTTATAGCACACTTGTAAATAAAAAAGTTACCTGGACCTTTTTAACGTTCCTAGCGCGACTATTCAATTTTGACAGACAAATTATGAACTAACTCAACAGCACGATTAATTTTAATTTTTATTTGATTTGTGCCATGGCACAAAACAGAGCCGAAATTTAAAAATCGAAATATAAAAAAGTGAATTGTTCAACGATTTCTAAAGCGCCATACTTTGTATTAACGTTCATGTCTTATATTTCTCGGAACAGGGCTGATGAATAATCGATTATCATTATAAATTATTATGACTTTAATTTGGAATATAAAGAAACAATTTTAAGAACCGAAAGTTATTGTTACTTCGGTAAAATTTCTCTTTAATATTTAATATGATAGGTCAAAACTCTCTGAAATTTATTAAATTATTACTCTTTGACGTCCATTGCATTAACTGGAAAATTAATCAGTTTCTGACAGATAATTAATCTGCTAAACGTACTAATTAGCAACTCTGTTAAGGTTTTATATAACAAGCTTAATAAGTTGTTGATTACTTCGGGGTTCGGTATATCATGATTTATATTCAACGCATTATTGGCAGACGTAATTAGTGGAAAACAGTTTTTTTTTAATCTTTTCGACAAGCGAATAATTAATGTTCTCGACAACAAATACAAAGTTATCGGAATAGAAAAAAGCTAACTACCTTTAATTTCTCCTAAAGAATTGATCGGTACAAGACAACATAAAATATTCCAGACATTTTTGTTTAAACTCTACCTGAAGGTAAGATCTCATGTCTCTCTTAGCACTATTTAATAATATAATATTAACAAAAATCCAAAAATATTATAGTATATTATTCAATAAGCGTATAATGATGGCTTTTACACACGAAGATGAATGTTATGAGTGTGATAGATCATTAGTAGGTGTCATCTGTCAAGAGGAGTTGGTGACTGGTGACAATGACAATTATTATGAGTATTATGACAATACTGTTATAAAGTCATGTTGGATATTAATAATAAACCTAGAGAAGACGTTGATTATTTTAATATTATACCAAATTACCAAATAATACATGGTGTGAGAATTGAGTTTGTAATCTACGCCTCGTAATGTCATTATAATATTTTTATAAAGGTCGACATCATGTCGGATGAAAATTAAGGCCAAGAAAGTTTCTGGTATGTCCAGTCCACAACCCATGGTGATGAATGGTAACTTGGCTCAACAGTGAAAAAAATGTATACAGTCTTTTAAAATTTATTTACGTGCGTCTGGCATGGATGAAGAAAGTGATGGCAGAAAGGTAGCATTATTTTTACATGCTATTGGCGAAAAAGGCATAGATGTATTCAATACGTTTGAAAAATATGAGAATAACATTAAATACGACGAACTTATAGACTTATTTCAAAATCACTTCGTCCCAAAAGCTAACCTCACTTATGAATGTCATAATTTTTTCATAGATACAGTCGACAGAAGCAAACATGGTCCGCGGAAAATATGCCAACTAATTTCAAGGTTATCACAATCAGCCAATCACGAGCCAATGTTAACGATAATATCAATTTTAGTGGCTGCATAAGTGAGATTAAAATACAACTACATCGACAAGGACACGCCCACCCAGGGTTCATGTTTGCTTCTGTCAACTGTAAACAAGATAAAAAAAAAGAAGACTTCGCTTGCACACTTGTTAGGTTTAAAACTTCCCTTCTAGGAAAGGAGTTATGTTTTCTCTACTACTCTAAAATTCAGTCGGGAGGGGTCATGGGTGGTATTTAGTAAAATCTAAATAAATAAATAAATCAAAAATTTGGATTCTAGTAAACAAACTGTTGTTATGAGTCAAGCTATAGTGTCGCCCTCTTCAATAAGCTTTGCATTTTCTTCCCCATTAGTTAATAACTACAGTTGCATTTATTATTATTGACAAACTTGTACAATACCATTAACAAAAAAAAAGAAGATATATAGATCTGTGATTATTACATACGAAGATGAAATTGCAACACGAGCCGGAGGCGAGTGTGGTAACATCTGAGTGTGTAATAGCCATTAGGCGCTTGTTGAATACTATACTTTATCCACAACTATGTATATAATGGAAAGTATATTTCAAATGAACAATATTTTTTTTAATGGTAACGTTATTAATACACAATAAATTTATGTTTATTTACTTACATAATAATTATTAATAGTTACATTACAATTGTTAAAATTTATGCCAGGGATAACTTTGTCTGCCATCTGAATCTAATTGAAAATCATGGGGCTTGGACTGGCACTAGAGCTAGTATCATTGTAATTAGAGCTAGTATTTCTGTGAATTTCGTTTGAAATCTGATGTCCTCTTTTTATTTTATTGGTTATGTTGTCATCTATATAACCTTTGGCTTGGTTGATTTCCATCCCCCTAACTGCTTTACTGCTGTAATGTCACCGCCTGCGCTAACGCAATGGTTGCAGATGATCTTCGGAACGAATGTCCTGTGTACAATCCGGGATTCTTTAATTTTAAAAACGTAGGAAAGTGCTTTCCCATAGAAGCTAATTTGTTAATACCTACTTTCTGAATAGTATATTTGCCATTCTGATAATTTTAAAATAATGATAGGCATTTATATACTTTTTATATATTATTATATTTATATAGATTTATATACTTTTTGCAAATATCGTAAAATTCACCTGATACAGTAAATGATCTAGGAATCTTTGTTTTTGTGAAAGATATTTTCATTGTAATCTTCTATATCTTCCATTTTCATAGAATATAATTCATTAGATCGGCAAGCTCCCATTAGACCCATGATTAAGGTTACCTAAAAATAATTTGATTAAATTGGAAAATTCTAAGCTGAAAATTACATTATTGTAAGAATATCTTTGTCATTAGATAAGTATGATCTGGCGCTTTTGTAATAAATTTACTGATTTCTTCGGGGGTAAAAGTTTTAGATTTTTTCGGTTGATGGCCCTCGGACTGACGTTTTAAGAATGCCTGTAACTTCATGTATATAAGTCTCTGAATGGATACTATGGTAAATATTCAATGTATTTTTCAGCATTGAATAATATGCCCACAATGATGATGACTTGTATTTTTCAACAAAATACACTAGAATAATATTTTCAGAAAAAGACGATGTTTTTTGTGCCAGTTGCCAATCCATAAAACTTTTGTACACCGCATCATATTCACCTTTTAACTTGTTAGGTAGGAGATTTTCTGTAGCGCTACCGCTAATTTTTAAATGTCTGGCGGTGTACAAGACATATCGTCTAAATCTGATTCACTATTAGACATTTTTCTAATAATACCAGAGAATGTACACACCAAATAACTCACAAACTAATAATTGACAGTATATCTACAAATACAATGACAAGTGAATTCACAAATTGTCAAATTTAACGTAATGATTGAGTAATAAGTATTATTCCATCGAACTGTCATTATTATTCAATTCTATATATTAATGCATGGCATTACTTGATAAAAATTGCAAATTTAATAGATATATTAATTAATAGTAATTAATAGTTGTGGATAAAACAATATATTTATTATGTTACCCTTTTTATTATACTGTATGTTCATTTATTCAACTTTTTTTTAATTAACAAAATTAATTTATTTAATCGAACTAATTACATATTTAAATATTTTTAAATTATTTTAACTAAATAAAGCATTCAAATTGATTTTTTTAAATAAATCCCGTGCAACAAAATGTGTAATTTGTTTTGATCTTCATACCATGCCAGGATAATTGTCAATTATAATCCTGGTCGTCATATCCATCAAAAGGAAATACGATTTAACTGGTGCACATGCAATTTGGAAATAAACTAATTTAGCGTGTTTTAGTAATGCATTCAAGTCGTAATTTCATTTTCAAAAATTTCTATTTAAAAAATTGTACAATAATGAGATCTATACAAGCACGATACCTGGACTACGATGTTGCCGCTTAATATTAGGTCTTTTTTTATTTTATAAAAGAAAGAAAGGGCCTTAGCTCATATTATCATATTCTTTGCAACAATGAATACCACATTGATAATTTTGAAATTGATTGTGGTAACCTTTATTTTGTGGAAGTCCATCTTACTAAGAACATTAAAAATAGAGCTTTTTTAACAAAACTTTCACTATTTACTTAAAAACTTGCTTTTTTAAACTTAATGACAGCTGTTTTGAAATATGTCATTTAGTTTTAAAAAGCAATTTTTTAAATAAATAGTGGAAGTTTTGTTAAAAAAGTTCCATTTTTAACGTTTTTATTGATAATTTTGTTAACAAATGTTTTTTAAGTTTCTTCTATTGTAAACAAACATGGCAATTATTATAACTGATCCTGATTTTAACGAGCAATCTGCAAATATCAAGATACATGAGAAAAAATCTAATAAAAGCAAAACATTTAACATATACAAGATAATCAATAAATCAACAAAATCGACAATAATGAAGAGAATTTTCAAATCATGATTACTTGGTAATACATGTACGACCTATAAAATTTAAGAAAAACCGCAATAACAGTTTAGGAAATACTAGCGCTAACTGAAATGAGGACAGGAGAAGGAGAAAAACACTGTTTTCACTGTGCTTGGATCCTTGTGTTAGCGAAGTCCCACGACTATTTTCCAATCTGATAACTGACTGTAACTGACTAGATAGTGGCTGACGGGAGGATTAACATACCTGATTAACATACCCCCGGATTAACATGACTCCATGTTGGGCTACTGAATACAAATAAAAATTCTGATAAATATTACAAAAACACAAACGAGCTAATCAAATTTAAATAATTCGAATAGCTCTTTACCAGACAGAACAAATAACGAATTTCTAGACAAAATAAAGGAGAAAGTGGCTGATTAGAAATAGGCAGAGAGTGCAGAGTGCAGAAGACGAAAGTGCAGAGCCGAGAGTTCTAGAGACTAATAATCAATAAATTTGATCTATCTATCTATGTAGTTATTAAACCTTCTTCGATTAATCTTTGGAAACAAACCTTTCCCAGTCTTTTCTACTATTTGCTATTTGTCACTATATTCATCCATTTAGAATCAGCGTGATTCTTTAGGTCTTCCGCCCATCTTATTTGCAGCCTTCTTCCTTTTTCATTTTTTTTATTTTTCCAGGATATTCAGTTTAGAATACTTTTGTTTCATCGTTCGCGTTTTTGACTGATATTGTGATCGGAGATTTTCCACTTACAATATAATTCTGCTATCCCTTTACTAACATTTTTTAGTTTCCTTTTATTTCTTATCTACTCATACAAACGAATGGTTAAGAAATTTTATTTTCATCATCATACAAGTGTCGCCAATGAACCTGATGCTTCATTAGAAGTATAAGGCTGATAGAACGACTGTAATCTAGAGGTGAACACTAATAAACCTTTCAGATTATAGTGGAAGGGACATTTATCGATTGCTCACATAAAAACTAATTTAAAATAAAAGGGGAATATGGAAACAATTACAGAAAGGAATATCTTACAATATATTTTAGTAAGAAGCAAAAGCGCGAATGAAAAAAAACCGGTGTGAAGTACCAGAAAGGGTATTGATCAACTTAAAGATTAGAAAATAGAAAGTAAAGGCTCCAAAACTCCATTTTTGCATTATTTTTTGTTTCTTAGTTACCTATTGAATAACTTTATTGTTGTTAAAGAAAGTGGAGAAATTGGTTCATTACAAAGATTCTGCACATAGACTTACTGATTTAAAGTAGTCGACGACTCCTTGAGAGATAAATCTCTGTTGTAGGTTGGGTTTTCAGTTAATTGATGGAGCCGAGCAGTCATACAGAATGTGCTTGATGATTTCTTCTTGTTCATAACCTCTGTCTAGATGTGTGTAGCTTATTTTAAACCTGTATAGATTCCCATTCCTAGCTTATTTTCTGCGGCCATTTGCAGGAATCTTTTGTTTGTACTCTTGTTTAAGTACCTAGCTAACTTATTTAAAATTCTACAGCCTTCTGTTTCCTGTTTCGTCCTATCCCTCTCGGGGTATGGCTTGATTAGGTTATTTATAGTTACCTTTATAAACGAATAGATTTCCTTCTGAGCTAGTGTGCGTCTTAGTCCAGTTTACTGTCCATAGTTGCCTCCGTCAGGGCTCGGTGGCATTCCAACACTTCTCCCGAAGTTCTGCACTTCCTTGCACTGCACTTCCTGACCCTGTCTTAGACCTAGAGAAGCAAGTAGACTGAACTAGTGCACTGTCCTTGGTTGCACTGCAATAAAGACCCTCCGGTGTCACTGATATACACCAGTACAGAAAGTTCTGCAATAAAAAACAAACCTATTATGTTCTGTTAAAAATGTAAGAAGGAGCCTGAATCGTAAAACCATAGATTATAAAAATTTTCTTTTCGTAAATCTTAGACATTTTCACATTCTTGTCGCACTTTGCGACATAAAAACATACATAAAAACTATAGATATAGATCTATATTACGTACAAGGATTACCGTTATTTTTTCACAAATCGAGTGTTTGCTATTCTATTGATTTTATGCTTTGTACGTATAGACTAACTTAATATTATTATTAATATGGATTAACGAAACCAACGTCATCGACACATTCCAAGTATGGAATTATCTGATAAGTGTAAATCACCGGCAATTCATTGTTTTCTTCGTTTAACATCCCCACTTGTTTATTTTTAGGTTGGCTTCAACCTAATCTTCAATCTATTTTTATACTCTATAATTGTTATATACGTAATTTTTAATTTAATTTTATTATTAAGTTTAATTATCACAAGATGTATCTACGCCTGTAAACGATTCCCAAATTCAGTTATTTTTATGGTGCTTTGCATTTTATTACTCCATACATTTTTGAAATAATGTACTATAACAACTAGTCTGTTTAAGTAATGGTTTTCTGCATTTTACACAAGCTCAGTTAGAAATTATTTTTGTAAATTTCCAATTTATTTTCCAAATATTCTTTGTATTTTGAGCCCAAAATTTTAACCAAAATCTAGGGCCTTCTATGTTAACGACCATAATCAAATATTGGTGAGAAGCACTAACATAAAGGGACGACCATGAATGCAACAACATTAACGGCTTTTACAGTTAAATCGAAATAAAAACATCAAGTTAAGTAATCTAAGTGGTGTTCCATTAAACTCGCCATATCACGGACGATATGATTATGTACACGCAATTCCAGTCGCAACGGCACGGAAAATAAGTATTACTAACATTTATTTGCCACCATTTCATTCTGTTACGTTTCCCTTAATTTTATTGTACACTGCTACTCACTCTATAAATAATTGCTTGCATGTTAAATTGTTTTCGTTAAAATCAAATCGCTTTTCTAATAACGATCTACACTTTAATTGATTAAAACACGAATTATAACCTTGACATTGTCATAACCGGTACCATTCTTCTTCTTTTTCTTTGTTTTAATCGCCTCCTGTCTAATGGGGCTTTCATTCGCTTTCTGGATTTTGTTTTTCGACGTAGATTAGATGGTTACACCTCAATCAAAAATTTTCACAATTCCGATTTTCTACATAGATTTACCTCATTTATTTATTGAAATAATAGTCAAAATATTTTAGAGATATTGCAATGCAATCTTTGGATTACAAATCATCACAAAGTAAGGAGGAGTACATTCTGCTAATAAACATAAATATAAAAAAATAGGATATACAGCAGCTTTAAAATTGTACACTGATGATTATCATCTCTCTCTCTCCTTCAATATTTCTGCTTACATATTTTGTATAAAGCTTTACTTTATTTAAGTAATTCAAGGTCATCAATAATAACTTTTATATAATAAAATTAATTGTACTAACCCTTACTTTTTGGAAGTCCATCTTATTAAGAATAATGAAAAACTCTTCGTTTTACCAAAACTTCCAATATTTATTTAAAAAATTAGCAGCTTATAATTCTATGATACATAGGGCATTTTCAATTCCAATGAACAAAATTAACTTTGATAAAGAAATTGATATCATAAAACAAATAGCTACATCTAATGGCTACCCAATTCATTTAATAAATACATTAATTAATAAGAAAGAACAGAAAGTGTCACTAAACCTAATATTTCCTAAACAAACTAAAGAAATTAAATATTACATATTGTGGAACTGTTTCCAATAAAATTTCAAAAATTATATCTTCGGCAACATCAGCATTAATATCATTTAAAACACAAAATAATATTGGTACAAAATTGTTAAATGTAAAAACAAAATTACCTAAATTAAAAAAATCTGGTGTTTACAAAATTAATTGTCCAAAGTGTAATGCTGTATATATAGGTCAAACACAAAGAAATTTTGAAGTAAGATTTAACGAACATTTAAGAGCATATAGATTAAAACAACCAGATAAGTCAAATTATGCAAAACACCTACTTGAACATCCAACCTCACTCTTACACATCAATGACATCCAAATACTACACACTTGTAATAAAAAACAAAATTTAGATTTCCTTGAAGAACTTGAAATAAAAAGACATCTAGCAGATCCACAATTTAAAGTTGTTAATGAACAAATAAATCTGGGAAGTTCTCCACTTTTAAAGTGTTTGCTTTGATTGAGTCTTCATTTTATACATAGATAAGACGTAATTGTAACACAAATATATTAAGTTATTGTAAAGATCAGCATGATATAGTTTTTTTCCTGGTTTTTCTATATCATTGCACAGTTATACTGATCTTACAGGGAAATACATCCAGGATAATTCCTTAGGGCTCATAACATCTAGGCTTTAATATTGTTATGTCTTATTACTTCCATACTTGGTCTAGCCTTATAACTACCTAATAAACATCAGGTACCTAGCTACAAACAAACAAAATGTAACTTTAATATGTCAATCTGACGATGCTAAGTCTAGCGAAACGGCTGTCATTAAAGTTAATAAAGCAATTTTTTAAATAAATATTGGAAGTTTTGGTAAAACGAAGAGTTTTTCATTATTCTTAATTTTATATAATAGCCATTTTTGTAAGGTAAGAACCATAGTAGAAACACAAAAGTGACCGAAGGCTTGGTAAAGAACATATAAAACCTCATCCCACCTAGACTTTCTTTAGATCGTTTGCAGTACTCTATAGGATCTTCTCCAGTTTGGTATTTTCTAGTAGAATCATCTTCCTCGTATCTCGTAGCTATCAGAACACAATTTTATCACCGCGGTTAGAAAAGTGGTATTGGACTTGACTGTGAGCACCAATAGAATAAGTGATAATATTGTAGCTTGGTAGATATCGCAGAAACCATCATGTTCCGACCACAGGTATATAAGATTTGTGCTCAAAACAAGCCCTGATAGTGACTACGTTTCGAAATCCAAGAGAGAAGAACTAGGAAGGTTAGAATAAATCCCTCAGAGAGTCACCTAGAAGTGGCAGTGGATGAGGTTAACGAGGCAATTTTGAATGCCTATCGAAAAAACTGCCCAGAACGAACAAGGCAACGCAAAAGGAACGCAGCTATTTAATAAAGCCAAGCTTAACATAAACTGGGACCTTACAGGAGTAAGCTCACGCATTATAATAAGGGGATCCGGAAGGCCAAAAGGGGCTCATGGAGAAGGTTCTGCGAGGAAATTTCAGAGACCACAGAATGCGCCCGTATCCACAAGGTCCTGACCAAGGTGGACTCCAATAACAAGGTGAGTTTCCTGAAGAAAACGGACGGGAACTATGCAGGTACGGCTCAAAAAAGTTTGGAGTTGCTGGTTAAAGCAAACGTCCCAGGAGCTACCATTTACCTTGATCGGCAGGAGGCATCCAGTAATATCCAGGAGGTAGGCAGAACCAGTCGGGAAGACTGGCACCCAAAGGGCGCTTAATATAGTGAGTGCCTAGTGTAGGGAGGAAGGGTTGGCGGTAAACCCCCACAAAACCACACTGGTACCATTTACAAATAAGAGAAAGTTGCAATATCTGCGAAAGCCGTAACTTAACGGTGTGGAAATTCCACTTGCAGAAGAAGTCAAATACCTAGGGGTTATCTTTGACCAGACTCTTACATGGAATTCTCACATCGAGAAATCCATACACAAAGCCAAAATCGCCCTGAGAAAGTACAGGCAAATGTGCGGGAAGAATTGGGGATTAAATCCAAACATGACCAAATGGTTATACACATGTCGTTAGGCTAATTATAACTTATGGCCCAGGACACTGCATGTTGGAGCGCAGAGGCAGCTAAGTGGTATCCAAAGGCAAGCGTTCCTTTGGTAAAAACGATAAAGCTGGATACCGTACTCTAAATATAGGGACGATCACAATATATCTGCAAAGGGTCGTAGTGGGACAGGACAAAAAAGCCACTCCGTCACTAATCTAATAAAATCTAATCCAAGGCTATAGGATCAATCGCAGACAAACTTAAAAGGGATTTAGAGTCTTAGAGTTTGCTATTTGCAGCGAAACAAAAAAACCAAAAATATGCACTTTAAAGTAGAAAGACAGCAATTGACAATGAGTATATGAGAATGTATACGGCGAAAAAAAAGACCCAACAAAGCTTTACATGATCTGCTTATTAGGAGGTCCCAAATTCAGTAAAAGAAAAGTTTCATCACCAGTTTCATCGATAATGGTTTATGGATCACCAATCAGGCATGAAGCATTAAAACAAATGTTATGCTAGAAAAAACGTCAGCCTACTGGGCAATATTAAATAGTGAGAAATTAGTACTAATATTTGAACAGAGTACTCAGTATCATACAAAAGCAAGGATAATTATTATGGCTAAATGGCAAAGCATGTGGAAAAATAATACTGGAATAACAAAGGTATTTATTAAAATGTAAGAAAGTGACAGAAATTAAAGGATGGTGTAATCAATTACTACCTTACAAATTTTTGAATGCAAGGAATTATTTGATGACTATTTAAAAAGAATGAACAACCCCCAAAAAACAACTGGTAAAATTAATTAGTACCCTACACAAGCTTCAGAACAATAAACAACTAAAAGGTTGAATTAACTTTCACTATTTATTCTATAGTTCTATTATTCTAGTTATTGTTCTGAATAAGATGAACTTTCACATAGTTAGTACCATAAACTACACAAGCTTTTACAGTTCATGGAGTTTTTAATGACCACAATCAAACTTGGATAAGTGAGAGTTCAAGGGAGCACAATCTCATAGAGGTTTCTGTTTCTCAATAATAGAGGTTTTAGAGCTTAAAATGATGGTCCTGGCTCTTATCCAGTTCTCATTTATTCAGGGTTGACTGTATTTAAAAAAAATGACAAAGCTCAAAACAGCAGCTGCTGATATAGCGTCAAAATGGATTCAGTAAATCATACCATTTTTAATGTATAATGTGGTATTCGAATGTACTAAAAGAAAGAAATCAGTTGGGAGATGTTACAAAGAAGTGTTACTGTTAAAGAACGAAAAGTAGTTTGTGAAATGAAAAAATAGATAATTAAGAAAACAATTGAAGATGAAAGACAAACAGACAAAGATGAAAGAGGACAGATTCGATGAGACAGGATGAGAGCACAAAAAGAATTGTATGGAAATGTATTTGTTTAAAGGTTTACGTTTTGTTCTGGAATAAGGCTTTTGGCGGTCCCAGTCTAAAATGGAGTTTCTAGAGATATTGGGTTTCTTAACAAATATCTATTAGTTTTTCAATAAAATCATGGAAAAATTTTTTAAACTAATCTTTATTCTGTATAGGAGTAGACCATTCTCCATCTGACGTGGTTTCATGCTCATCTGGAATAAAACACAAGAGCACATCCCTTATAATCCTTTAAATTGCAACATTTAGCCACCATGCATTCGTGGCGATTTCCATGCAAAGCAATGCATGTTAAATAATATTACAATTCATCAAATGAAATGATTATTATTAATATTAGTGGATAGCATGCATGAGTTATGTTGAAATGTATTTAAATAGAAAAACATAAATTTCAACTCCGTTTGATTGAAATAGAGTATTTTTTAAATTAATTTTATTTTATTAACAACAAAGCATTTGATTGCGTGTCCACAGTGTAGACTAGGTAGGTATATCACGTTTTTACATAAAACCAAACAATTTTTTAATGAAATTCATTTTTTAAATTATTCCAGGTAAATAAAGATACGTTCGATAAGTTGATTTATTTAAATATAAATATTTATTTAAAATACCCAATAAATAACTGTTTATTTAACTTCTTCCACTATTTTATTTAAACAATTAGGTAACTGTATTATCAACTGGCAGCTAATTCTAGTTAATATTTTTCTTCAAATAGATAGATAGATAGATAGATAGATAGATAGATGTTTAAGAGGTGGCCAGAAGCCTATTCCACTGCGACCTTTTCAGATCTATTGTGGTCCTCGAAAAACTATATTACATCTCCCAGTCCGACTCTCTTAACGAAGTCTATAAGCTTTGAGACTGTAACCTTCATGTAGTCCCTTGCCAATGGATATTCTTCTCCTAAAGTCAGGAACCGCATATTTACCAGTCCGTCGCACTGACATAAGATGTGCTCTGGTGTTTCCTCTTCTAGGTGACATAATCTGCACAGATCCGTCTCTGTCAACCCCATCAGCTTAAGATGCCTGTTTAGCTTACAGTGCCCCGTCAATAGACTTACTACAGTTTTGACCGTTTTCCTGTCTTTACTCAATAAGTCTGACGTAAACTTTTGCGAATGTTCCATTATGAACTGTTTCGCTTGCCTTTGTCCTGGTGAATTCCACCACCATTCCCGTGATTTTTGTGCCACCCATGTTTTCATGGCCGTTTTTATTATATTTTTTGCAATGCCGCAGAAAGGTTCCGGTCCAATAAAAGGCATTGATGAGCCTAGTTTAGCCATTTCATCTGCCTTTTCATTGCCTTTTAGACCCCTATGCCCTGGTACCCAAGCTACCATAACCTTGCTACGATCCCCCAGAGTATTCAGACAGTCCCATACTAGCCTAGAATTGACCTCTACAGAATCTAGTGCTCTTAGCACCGCCTGACTTTCTGTGAAGATGGCTATTGAACGGTACGTCCTATCCAGCCTTTTAATTTCTTCTACACAGTAGTGAATTGCCGTAACTTCTGCTTGAAAAATCGTGGCATTTTGGGATAGACTTACTGGGAATATTATCCCTTGTTTCCTTCTGACTACGCCGGCTGCCACGCCGGCGTGGGAAAAAAAAGTGTAATTTTAGTTTGATAATAATTATATAAAGGTATCTTATTAAAAATTATACAATGACATTTTTTATATAAAAAATAACAGCTACTTATTGCAAATCCAAATCAGAGTCAGAAGATATAATAATTGACTTAATCATTTCGTCAGTAACATTGTCGAACTTCCACATAATTTCTACTTTTCTAATTTTATGCATTACTGCTTTTTCCCAGTTTTCAGGTTTTATATTATTTACATAACCCAAATTTTTTTAAGCCTCCTCCTCTGTGTCTACATTAGTTCAATGGGGAAGTTTCCTCCTATTGAATGTCACCAAAAGATGGTACCAAAATAACCATATTACCAAAATTTTAGCTCAAAAAAATGTACAAATACTCGGGTATTTTTTAAAGCGGGGTTCGTGTTTTCAAAAGTGGCAATAGCGCATTTAATATTTACTTTGTTTATGAATCAAAACTATAAAATCAACTCATGGTCTTACTAATATTGCATTTTTATTACAATATAAAACACTTTCTGCAATAAATATTAACTATGCACAAGCGTGTAAAATTTCTATTTACCTTTTTCCACACTCACTGTTGGTGCGCTGTTGCCAATTCGTAAATTGCGAATGGAACACTTAAAACCACTACTTTATGAAAGAATATTTAGAAAATTATAAATAATTTAGCCGTTTAATAAAATAAACCTTAGTTTATTAACTATTAATTTTTTAAGAGAATAAAAAAATAGGAGACTTCCCCGTTGGATTAAATTCACAATGTTTTGGTGGGGTTCCAACAGTCATTGATATTTATTTAATTCTGCCAATTTTATAAATCGTTATTTTTAGCCAATTAGATGTGAGCAACTTTTCACCAAGGATTAAGTGATAACTTGCATTGTCCTTTATGATTGCAGTTTTTAGGAAGAAGATCCTTCATTTGTTAGAATCATTCAAAAGCTAATAAACCATCCTCTTCAACTTGTAACACTTTCATCCTGCCATAATTTATTTGGTGCATTTATTTATTATCTATAATTAAGCATATTTTTCATTTTAAATATTATTATAGCTAAACTTTTTGTTTTTCTGGAGCCTTAGACGCAAACTAACTCCTCGGTATCATTAACACTTTTATATAAATGTTTGCAAGTGATTCATAACAATTAAACTCTATTGTTTTTTCATTTACTCTTAAAGGATCAAATATTCGATGTTTATAGAGCACAAACGGTCAAGCTTGGTATGGAAACTATTTAGTTTCTTTACCCTGGGTGCAGGTGGAAACAATTTTCCACTTTTTCAGTTCACTACAATTATCCATAATAGACTACAACTAGCAACTACTTTTGGTGACCTGTTAAGAATGAAGAATACACAACTTGGACCTTACAAAAAGTAAAAAAGATATCTGTCCACTTAATTTTAACACTGGATTACGAAGAATAATTATAACAGAAAAGTACCCATTGAATAATTCTATGATACGACTATGGAATTTTTAACTCGGTTGCGGTTTTATTCTGTTTAAACCTTTTTCCATTGTTCTGAGTAGCTTATTGTCATAGAATATCTACAAATTGTATTATTCTAGGCAAATTTATCCATTATAAGATTGTAAGAACAGAAATTTGTGATACTGAAGTTGTAAATATCCAGAGAGGTGTTAGACAAGGCTGTGTTCTGTCCTCAATTTTATTTAAACTGAACATAAAAAATTACTGATAAAGTGCTGAAAGTGAACAAGATCTACAAAGTCTATTAGATAAAATTGTACGAGAACGAAAAATATATGGTATCAAAATCAATAAAAAATACACCAAAAATTATGATTATCTCAAAAACCAGAACCACCAGAGTGAAAATATCAATTGGTTGTTTCATGAACAGCTCACTATACCCATCAGGAAATAAAAAGTAGAATAGAGTAGGCCAGAAAACGTATTCTTAAAAATTGAATAATTCTTTACATCAAGAGACTTAAGTCTTTCCCTCGAGAATTCATAGATATAGTTAAAAGGCAAAAAATATAATATCTTGGGCACATACTCAGACTCGTAAGATGTAGCTTTTTACAGCTGATAATGAAAGGAAAAATCGAGGGCAAAAGAGGTCCTGGTAGACGACAAATGACGTGGTTAAGACACATCAAAGACTTAAACTTTCAGTCCTCATTAAGAAAGGCTCAAGATAGAATAAAATATGCTGAACTCATCGCTAGTCTTCGATGGAAGAATATAAGAAGAGAAGAGGTAAATTTATGAAATTTTGACAAAAAATTAGAATATTTTGTAATGATATTTAAAATGACTGCAATACGTTCAGTAATAGAAATTATGTTTTACTCTCTCTTGCATAAAAATGGACTACATTTCCCTATTCATATAGGATTCCACCCCCGTATAATTTGATATGCGTGCTCAAGAAAATCCTAAGTATACAAAAACGACTGTGTTTTAAAAACAAAACAAAATTGGCTTATGCAAATATGAAACAAAAGCAACTCAGCTTGTCCTTAATTTAATGAGAGTTAATGTGCCTAAATGAAAGGTTTAAATAAATCGGACGCTTTATTATCGTTGTAAGATGTAATTTAAAAATTTGATTAGTAAACAAAGGGCATGCAACAAAGTATCGTGTGCAATAGGTTAGATTTGCATACATGTCAGTTACGATTAATCTATATTACATATTAAGCTTACGGAACAATTCCGATTTCTGGCATTTTTTTAACATGCAAACTTCTAATAAATTTTATATAATAAAAGTCACATTAAATTAGTCCAAATGGAGGGTGTATTAAAATGAACGATTTAAGGTATATAGTTATCAGTTTATTATGTAAAATAATTCTTATCGATAACCTCCCATAAATTATATCGTTTGTAAAGCTAAACTAGCAGTTAAAGAAATATTGTTTAACAATATTTAATATAAATATATGAAGAAACAATTATATAAAACTGATACAGTATCAAATAGTGACCGAATAATATCGAATTTAATTCAATACAATCAAACCGCATAGAATTAACACCTGTCCCAACGCCGTAATCCTACTGATAATATTCCTAGCTAATAGAACACAATACAAACATGCCACCAACATTATATATCATAACCTAATGATTCAGTGTCCGCACTATCTGGTTGACTATCGCATAAGCGCTCCCCCGATTATTTACCAATGCAGAAACATTAATTACTGTTATATCGCGACATCTTGTCACGTTCCATAAACAACACCAATTTCGACGAAAACCCTAACTTGTTGTTTAAATTATTCAGTAATATGTATCCTGCATATATTGATCAAAATTAAATATCGGTTACCGTACACACACAGCAATTGTCTCTAACGGAAATGGGTTTTAAAACATTCTTTAACAATCCCATACTTTTATACCATTAATGAAAATAAAATATATGTTTTTATTTATTGATAATACCTAAAGTAACTGAGTAACTGGTTCCATTGGCCAACAAAGTCAACAAAATTGCGGGTTAAAAGATGAAGGTCAATAAAACATACTTGAATACTTTATTATCTCCACGTTGGGCGCCAAATGTGCGAATAGGTATGAACATCGTTGTTTTTTTTTCGTGGATGGGTTTTTAGTTTTTGATTTGAAAAATAGACAAAATATCAATAAAACTTTAAAGGCAAAATAGTATCTCTTTTATTGGCCAGAATGAAACAACAGGCAGAATATCTCACAGAATGAGTTTTGTCTGTGACAAGAAAGAAAGAAAGAAAAAATATGCACGTAACGTATCTATTATCTCAACCATCTGCCCTTCATCTAAAGTACGGTGAAATTATTGAAAAAAAGGAGATTTGGTCTTTGTTGTGGTTTCTATTTTTTGGCGCCCTTGTGGACCTTACGTCCGTGGACAGTGCCACCTATGCCACGCCCTAGATACGGCCATGAAGGGTCGGTTGTATAATGTGAGTTAGAACTGAAGATTGGACGTAAACTTTTAATATTTTTTTTTTATATAAACATCGCTAAATAGCTAAACTAACTATTAATAACACTAAACAAATAAATTTTTCATTAAAACTTATACGGTTAATTTAAAAAAATAATTTTTTAATCCTAATGACAGCTGTTTTAAGTAATTCAGCTCATTATTCATCTTCAGATTGACATATAGAGCTTCTGTGAGTGAAACACTTTAATTTTGTATTTGAACTTCACAGTAGATGCCTTCTCATGTCATATTTGAGCAACCTCCATAATATATGGCTGCTTTTATATTGCACTGAGCAAATCACTCACATGCGCATCGATAAACTGAAACAGTTCTATATAATTAATAATGGAGCAGTAGGAGACATTTTGAAGCTGATTTAAAAATACCTTTATCTCTTTTTACATTTATTGACACATATCCAAATATTAAGTAATCTGGAGAAAACATTTTGCATTTGTTCAACGTAACGAGTGTGTTCAATAGTAATGGGAATCTATACAGGGTTATTACACCTGGGACGACCTGCAAATGGTCTTATATTTTAATCTCCGGGTTTTCTAAACCAATTTATGTATCTAAAATTGCTGAAATGGTTGATATCTATTACTTCAGCAGCATGTAGCTCGCATCGTCCATCTTCCAGTAGGTTCACGATTTAAGCTGCTTTTTTCTGTAGTTTTATTAAAGTTGCCTCATTTGCCCATTTTTCAGTGCCTCTTTAACATAACTTCGGAGCTTCGAGCCCTAGGCACTGGAGATTTAGGTGCCCCTACGTTGTCAGTTTTTTTATCAAGGAAACGCATACATTAATTGTAAATGTTTATTGTAAAAGCGTACTAAAAATTTTGTAAAACAAGAAAAATGTAAAACCTAGAAAATATTTTTAAGGTTATGAAAAAATATAGAAATATATCAACAAACAATACCTACATGACAAAAAGTAGATGACTTTTTTTCTTGACTTTACATTAGCAAACTGCTTTATAAATATTATCACAATTCAGTTGTTCCAGTTTATCATTTTCAATACATAATAACGGTAATGCGTCTAGGTTTCGATCCAAATTTGACTAGAAAGCTGCTTTTACATTCTAGATGACCTCAAAGGACCCCGCAATTATGTTATGGAAATTGGGTTGTCAAATTATCTAAATTTCTGATATGTTGTATATTTTGTCACCCTGAAAAAAAGTCTCCACGGGCATAATGTGTCAAAATGAATATTTTGGCAGCTATGGAGTTGCTAAAGCTACCCAGCAAACTTATGTCAGATTGGATAAATTGACCATTGGCAGCTACCAATTTACTGTCAACGAAGAATATAAAGGTAAATATTCCCTGTAGACATTAGGAGTATAGGCTTTTAAGGGTGCTGAATTCAATTCTAATATCAGAATGGAAAAATTGACATTTTTTATAGTCCTCAACTCACTATCAACTAGAAATATAAAAGTAAATACAAACGCGCTAAATTCAATTCTCTTTAGAATTGGTGAAAAAGGTAGTTAAAAAACTCTAAATAACAAAAAATGATATTTTTTATTTATTCTACTTTGACAATTAATTGACAGCTGCCAACTATCCCTTTTTCTAATCTTTCCAATTTTTGACATTTTTATACAAATATTGCTTTGACAGCATTCTGTAAACATCAACAATGCGTCATACAAGAAGCCTCAAGATGGCCGACTTCCGTCGCAAATTTTTCTTAAAGTTAATATTTGACAGACTTCTTCCTATTTCTTTTTGTTCTAAGGACCTAATAAACCCAAAATTTCATTGTCAAAATAGAATGTTTACTTTTCTATTTTACTTTAACAGTGAAGTGATAGCTGCTAAATTTCTGTAAGATTACTGCAGGGTCCTTTTACATACATTATATTTCTTGCTCAATTAAAATTGTGTTACTTTCATCTGCTTCAACAAAAACATTTTTCCTTTTTTTTTGTTCTTTGAAGATAGGTATGTATTTTAGATTATGTTTGAGATATGCCTGGCAAAAGAATAATTTTGCTTTCAGTCCAAGCTCAAAAGAGATGTCATTAATTCTACTATATAGCCCTTTAAAGTCCACAGTTTGCAACGTTTAGCTTGTTGCATTCATTCGTTTCAAAATGTTTGCCTAAATCAGTGTCAATAGAGCTGTCAAAGATATTAATTTTATCGTAGAGTGCATTGGCTTTATTTTTAACTGCTGATTTTTTCTATTATTAATGAACTGGAAAGAATATGTTTAATTGATCCATAATTTTTAAGTAAAGCAATTAGACTAGACTACCTAATTTCAATTAATCCCAATTACAAGACTCAGTTGATCACCTTGCTTCTTCTAGAGTGTCATTAACCCTACTTTATATCCCATGTTGGCATTCCTAGGAACGAAAGAGTCGAAAAAGCCGTCAAAGAAGCTTTACCATCATATCGTAGTGAACATGTCCAAACTCAAAATGAGATCAAATTTTTTGCAAACACCAAACTAGTAAGCGTTGGCAAGATGATTGGATTCTCTAAGTTGTATGAAACTCAGCCCACTTTTTCTATCCATTCAATTTCCAGAGATGTGTAGGAGAAATAGCGTCACACTTAGAAGACTGATTGGGCACTCAAGGTTAACCCATGTTGGTTTGATGCTATCAGAAATTCGACCTGTACGTAATCACTGTCTTGTTCCCTTAGCTGTGAAATATATCCTAATATAATGATTGCACAGTTCAAAAATGCATCATAAACACCAGTTTAAAGACACAATCGGAGGAATCCTCAGCTCACCACTTCAATTTCCTAACGTCTTCAGATAGTTACAATACATACGACTGTATGGTGGAATAAAAACTTGGATATAATTATATATACAGTAGACAGAAGCAAACATGAGACCCGGAAAATATGCGAATTAAAAGAAAGGTTATCGCAACCAGCCAATCACGAGCCAATGTTGACGATTGTACATTAGTAGTAAATATAATCGATATAATATGACCAATTGATATTATCAATCTATTGGTTTTGGAGATTTTCTATATTGACTATGGTCGGAGACCTCATTTAGACAACACCACTTTTGGAAATTTTGTCAAATTCTATTAGTTTGAATCTTAAGTTCGAACAATTTTTATTTTTGCACAGATTAGCCTTATGTTATCGATATTTGGTAATCGATTCAAAATATGAATTGTTTTTACGAAATTACAACTACAGCGACACACAGGGCAGTTAACTGTATTTTGTGTATTTTATTACTTGTTTCTTATCTAAACTTATTACTGGATTTGTGTCAATGGTCATGTTTTCAAGACAAATTAATTTAAATAAAAAAATTAATGTAACACATTTGCCTTTTTCTTTAATTAAATTCCACCTTTGAAAAGAGTATTGTGCCAGTTATTAATAAGCCAATTTAAACAAATACTGAAAATAATTTCAAATACAAGGTGCAGTCAATGGTAAAAAAGAAAAGTAGAAAATTGTTTCTACTTGCACCCAAGGTAAAGAAACTTAATAGTTTCTATACCAAGCATATAGCCCAGGAAGTAGTTGTTGTTCCATAGAAAACGGTCAAGCTTGGTATAGAAACTATTAAGTTTCTTTAACTTGGGTGCAGGTAGAAACAATTTTCTACTTTTCTTTTTTAGCTAATTTAAATTTTATTCTGTTATTATTAGAAGAAAAAATGGGCCCATGGGGACACTCCCACTTAAATAGCTATAAAATGTAAATAAAAATACATGTTAAGATATTTCCCCTTTCGTCATCATTCGCGATTAGGTGGATATCCATATTCTGCATTATTTTTTACTTCGTACATCTGAATATTTTCTCTAATTTGAACTCCATTTTCAGGCGAAGGAAGCTGTAACTCCAATGACGGTGTCTCCGACCTCCGCTACGGAAAGATGGGATCGGCAACAACGGGAAGCGGTTCAGAAGATGAGGGGACGACAAATACATCCGGACACTCAGAAAGCGATAACTGCAAGAAAAAACACAGAAGAAACAGAACAACGTTTACCACATATCAGCTACACGAGTTGGAAAGGGCATTCGAAAAAAGTCATTATCCGGATGTTTATAGTCGAGAGGAATTAGCCATGAAAGTTAATTTGCCTGAAGTTCGAGTACAGGTAAGATATTTATTTATTTAATTCTTTTGAAATACTTAAAAGTCATCTTGTCCCTTTTAATGACAATAATCTATAGAGACAAATTGACTATTTCGAATGAGGTATTTACAAATATTTTCTGTCTTGTTTAAAAACAAAATTTTAAGTTGGGATATATTATACACACTATGGCTAGCAGCTACAAATGCAACAGAAGTAATAAACATAATACATGGATTAAAAAGGGAAATTTTACATCACCGTTTAAGTTAGCAATTGTGAAGCCAATGTACACTCAGGTGCAATAAAAAGTTTCCACTTTTAGGTTAGGTAAGTAATAAAATCATGAAATGTATAACATTTAACGTGATATAACCGAATATAAAACAATGACCACCTATCCTCTCACTGTATATCAACCATTAGAATTGATTCCATGTGCTATTGGATTATTCGGTGTGCAATTTCTTTCATTGTCAAAAATATGTGACTAACGTATCAATTTCATTAACAGATAAACATTGCTGTGTGTCAGTTTTTGTGAAAGTATCGTAGTTTTTTTAATTATTCTGGATATTGTCTTGTTTTATTTGTCTCCTGATGCCTCCATGTGCCGAAGATTCTGCAAAAGCTATAGCTCTTGTGGCAGATGGCTGCAGTTTGCGTTATGTTGCTAGACTCCTTCATTGCACCCATACCACGGTTCGGAAATGTGTGCAAAGGTTTAGAGAAACTGGTAGGAATACACGAAGGCCAGGATCTGGCAAGAAACGAAAAACAACGGCCGTTGATGATCGTTTCCTAACCTTACGTACGTTACGGAACCACACCTCTACGTCTGTTGAAGCAAGAAATCAACTTAGAAAGGTTCGCGGCGTTGATGTAAGTGTGTGGACAGTTCGCAGAAGATTAGCGGAGGTAGGTTTAACTGCTTGTAGACCAGCACATGGACCAAAATTTTTACCGCGTCATCGAACAACTAGGCTACAATTTGCTCATAATCACTTGGCATGGACGTTGTAGCAATGGAGTGCTGTACTGTTCACAGATGGATCAAGGTTTTGCCTATATTCATCAGATAGTATGCAGCTTGTACGTTTATTCCAAAAGTAAGCCATAATGGAGGCTTCATTATGGTATGGGCCGGCATATCATTAGCAGGCCGTACGGACCTTGTCTCTGTAGAAGGGGGGGCTTTGACAGCACATCGATACATTAACGACATTATGCAAGACTATGTTGTTCCATTTACTCCATTTATTGGAGATGATTTCATCCTCACGCATGACAATGCAAGACCACATGTTGCAAGAATTGTAAATCAATATCTGGATGAAGTTCGAATAACCGACATGGATTGGCCAGCATGCTCGTCGGACATGAATCCAATAGAGCATGCTTGGGATATGTTGGATAAACGCGTAAGGAGTCGACCAGTGTCACCAACTTCGCTACAAGAACTTCGCATTGCACTTCAAGAAGTGTGGGAGAATATCCCTGAAGATTACTTCCGTATTTTAATTAACAGCATGCAAAGACGCATGCAAGCTGTAATCAGAGCTAGAGGAAGTACTACGAGATACTAAACAATCATAAGTTGCTCGTGTTTCTTATTAGATGTAATTTTGAATTTTTGAATTTTCGAGTTGCGTTCAATTTGAATAAATATACCCATCTGTATTGTTTTCTTTGGTTTTTTAGATGCTTATGACGTTAAGAATACTAGATATAGAATTTAGAGCACAGTTTTTGTGCCTGCTCTGCTAAACCTTAAAAATATTTGTTGGAAACTTTTTATTGCACCTGAGTGTATAAAAGTGGAGAGAAGACTGAAATAACAAACTATTGACCAATATAATTAATATCTTGTTGTTCAAATATATTGGAAAAAATAGGAAAGTTGCCACTAACAAAGTTCTTGAGTAAATACGACCTAATATCCAAATCTCAGTATGGTTTTCAAGAGGGTATATCCTATAAAGATGCAATTCATGTGGTAATAAAAAGTAATTATAATGGGTTAGACCAAGAAACAGCAAAAATCGGTCTATTCCTAGACCTTGATAAAGCTTTTGATACCGGCGTAGACCACATTATTCTTCTGCGCCCATTAGAAGATATCGGAATGCGAGGAACAATTTAAATAAATATAAACTCATAAGGATGTATATTGATACCAAAATTTATTTTTAACAAAGCAGAGTGCTTTCAGTTGACATGTCAATATGAATGAATATATCATCAGTGTCGTTCTGACAGTTTTTAGCGAAACAGCTGTCATTGCATTTAAAAACGTATTTTGCGAATAAATAGTGAATGTTTAGTTCAACCGTTTAGTTGCTTATTGTTCTTAGTAAGAAAATTGATTCTTTTTTAAATTTATGCAATGATTCAAAGGTTTAAGACCAAAAATTTCCTTTCCTTACGTAATCAATTAGTTGTCTCGTTAACATATTATATAAAATTTAAAATACTACACATAAAACATCAGTACAGTCACAATTCTTTATAACAATAAATTAAACATCAAATTACATTGAAGATGACCTCCCTCAAAAGGGGAATAAAAGTTTTTCTTACATGTGGTTGTTAAAGTAAAGCTCTATAAGAACATAGAACACAAACACAAAACTATTAACAGATACGACTGCATGAATAAATAAGGATAGAACAATGAAAACCGACCAAGTCAATTGAAGTGTGGTAAAACTTTATAGCAAATTAATTTTAATTTCAATTGTAATCTAAAACAAATCTAGTTTAAAACATCCTAAAATTAGGGTGTTGAAACTGATTGTTGGTTTTTCGCCAACCGAGCAGAACCGCTGCATCATTGAGTGGACACTCATCATCGAAGAATTTTTTATGTATGGGGATAAAGTTTCTATCAAAAGTTTTTTGAATAATTAGACATTTATCATTTTTATCCATCTCCTTTAAAATCTGTAGATCTTCATACAAATCGAGTTTTAAGAAGAGTTAGATGTTATATTATGTTAAAATGTAACCCCATTTTTATGATCGATCTCATGGTTTTTTTCAGGAGTTCTTTTATGTTCGATTACTCTAGTTATAAGTAGCCTCCCAATCAGAACAAGAGGTCCTATAAGCACCACTCCTCTGCAGCTTATTTATTTTATCTTTGGTATTGACCAGACAATGTAATCTGATGTTTAATTTATTGTTTTATTAAATTGGGACTGTAGTGTTGGTCTGTGTGTAGAATTTTAAATTTTATAAATGTTAACGACCAAACTTGTTGCACCCTTGACTATGTAAGTACATTTTTTGGTCTTAAATCTTTGATTAATTGCATACATTTAAAAAAAATCTATTTTCTTACTCTTTCAGGGGGCACTGATGAAAGTTGATGTCAACTGAAATCGCTCTGCTTTATTAAAAATAAATTTTGGTACCAATATATATCCTCATGAGTTTATATTTATTTATTTCTCTGGTACACTTAGCCAATCTGATTTATTTCGTTTACAGAATATTTAATAAACAGAAAAAATAAAAAGAGTAAATATGGAAGACAACATGACTAATGAAAAAATACCTAAACAATCTATTTCTATTGGAAAGTACTAGTAAAATAATCACCTTTACTGATGATACAATTCTAATATACAACGCAACAAACTGGTATAAAGATAAAAATAGAAACGGGATCTCCTTATAAATTATTTATAACAATAACTTAGAACTGTATTATACAAATTTAAACATATTATTTAGATTTTAAGCTTAAAACAAAGAATTATAATATAAAAATTAAGGCGAAACAAATCTAAACTATGGTATATTTGAATGGGGACGTGTAACGCTTACAACTGGCTGCATATTGCCATATTTAAATAAAACTATTTGCTATCTATTAATACTAAAAAATAATGTTTTTGTTAAATTTTTTTGCCAAAAGAAATTCACGTTTTATTAACAAAAAAAATTACTTTTGTAACTAAACCAATTATCAGGTAAGGATTGGTACAATAAATTTAAATTTATTTTTTGAAAGTATAAATATAATACCTTGTTTTCATTAAACTGTATCTTCACAACATTTCCCAACATATATGAAAGGCCCACTTGGTAGACTCTTGATTTGATTGATAATTTCTTAACAAAATTTCCAATCTCTTGTTTTTTTTCTCTTTTGGATTCAATTTTTTCTAAGCTATTGTCTATTCTACTTCTACAAACAATAATTTACTTCCTGATATCCACCTAATTACATGGGCTACTTCTCCAATTATACTGGCTTTTTCGGAAAATACCTTTAGCTCTTGTTTTGTTTTTCATTCTCAATTGTTTTCTAAACTCTTGCCCCACTCTTTCTCTGTACATTTCTTTTCCATGTTGCTATAATCCTATAAGTCAATTTGTCTTATCGATGTGGATCATATCAGTATTTTATGCAACCGTATTTTGAGTTCTCTCGAACTTTTGAAAACTCTCTTTGGAGAAAGTATTTAGTTTTTGTCAAAGCTAATGAAAAGACACATTCTTTTGGTGCCAACTACGATGTTGTAGCTTATTTGGTTTTTGAGTTTAATCATGGTGTCTGCAATTTTCAATTGAAAAATGGGTTTTATAAGACTTTTTTTGTAATTACTTCTATAGGGCGCATCTGTCGATGGTAATTGATGTGCAGATTTTCAAGCTACTAAAAAGACGCATCTTTTGATGCTAATTAAAATTTTGTAGCTCGTTTAGTTCTTTAGATAAATTATGTTTTTTTACAATTTTCAACTAAAAAATAGGGTTATCAAGAGTTTTTTTGTAATTACTTCCATAAGGCGCATATTTTTGTAGAAGGTCATTGACGTATAAATTTTTAAGCTAATAAAAAGAAGCATCTGTTAGTGCTAACTAGGATGTTGGAGCTCGTTTGGTTCTTAAGATTAATCATGGTTTTTTGCAATTTTCTTTTTGAAATACTCACCTCTACTTACCTATTTAAACGTATAAGCATTACTTTTTTCGTTGACATTTATCTCGTCATTTAACTGTCTATTAGATTAATATTTTTTTTATGGCAATTTCATGTACTTAAATTTCTCTTAGTTTATTTCTAGACATTATTTTTTACCAACTTATTCTGCCCAATTCTTGCTTTCTTTTCGTACGAGTAGAATAGCAGATATATCAGTTACATTTTTTTTGGTATGAAAATCTGCTTATGCTTCACTGCACTAACATTTAATTTTTACCTATGAGTGTGTGCTTTAATGCAGTTTATTAAACATTTTTCGAAATTATAAAACCAAAATCTGCTTATGTTTTCGTCAAAATACGAGTATTACTTCTACTGCTCTAACATTTAGTTTTCACCTACGAGTGTGTGCTTTATTGCAGTTTATTAAACATTTTTCAAAATTATATTTAAAAACGCACTTTATTCAGTATACACAAAAGTATCCGTTTTATTACTACACCTTGTTGTACCTACTCGAAATGTTATAAATAGGATGAAGTAACAGTTGGCCGTGTTTAAATTAAAACATAATTCTCGCAGTTTTGTTTCATTGGTTGAATGATTATTTTTATTTATGCAGAGGACATAAAAAGGTAGTTTGCAATGTATTTTCCGCATTTGAAACGAAATTTAATTGGACATTTACAGTTCAGTGCCCATTTTTGATAAAGAGGAATAATTGAAAATTTTTCATTGGAAGAGACAATAAAAACATTTTTGTTACTCGATTTTGCCTGGTATATTGATGAAGCGTTCATTTGCTTTTATTAACAATTACATTTTTACTGCACATTTACATGCAAATTAAAATTTCAGTGGGTGTTGGTTTTTATGCAATTTATGTTATTAACTCTTGATTAAATTCAAACAACTATGCACATACTTTGTTTCGGGTAACCCAAAATGCATAAATATAGCTAAATATGTATAGGTACATTCTTCGCGTTAATCAACTCCCATAATAAGAATTACCTAGTTGATATGAAAATTAAAGTTTTCTTATATGCATTATTCAATATTAAAAGCTGGCATCCTTACAAAATCTCCTCGATTTAAAGGTCGTATTTATAGACTTTCTCATAGATACAATTAATATATAACAATGAGAGTTGTAAAAATTTATTGTACTAACCCTTACTATGTGAAAGTCCATCTTATTACAAAGAAAAATTATTAAGAACAGTAAACAACTAAACGGTTGAACGAAACTTTGAATTGAATTTAAAAACGTATTTTTCGAATAAATAGTGGAAGTTTCATTTAACCGTTTAGTTGTTTACTGTTCTTAATAATAACAGTTCTAATAACTTTTTCTTTTTGATATATATTTACAATCTGAAAAAGATTAACTGAAATTTCATTATATACTAAGTGACATAAAAATCCGAACACCCAGTTTAAATGATTTTATTTCAATAAAATTTGGTGAATTTATTTATTTTACTGAAATAAACAATTGATAAAATTTTTAGCCTTATTAGTTGAAGATTCCGGTTTTTTACTGCTTTTTTTGAAATCCACTACCAATCCAAAAATGAATATTGTAACCGTAGTAAAGATCTTGACATTCTTTACGATTGGTTACGATGCCTAGGTTACGATTAGCTGTACGATTTCGTCAACTTAGTAGATAGATAGATAGATATATTTATTGTGTTTAAGATACATCTTTTCACAAGAGTTCAGTACATGAATTGCTTAAAATAGTGTCACATTGTAAATTATATCACATTGTAAGGGTTAATCACCACATGCGAAAGCTCTTAATTTTAAAATACTAATTACACTGTGGGCTAGCATACATAACTCAGATAGATTATTGTTATTTATGTTTAAGAATTGTACTAGACCATCAATATCCTTTACGGTATTAAAAAAGTTATTTTTTCTTAAGGGACTGTAAATGGGACATTCGAACAAAACATGCTGTAACGACTCTGGTGTGGACATATTACATACTGAACAGTTTTCTGTACAATTAATTAGATGGAAATTTCCTTTGAAAGAAAATTTTAATGTTTTGTTACTAGTTGTTCTGATTTGTGCGATAATTCTCGTTAAATAAATAGGTGCAGGTAATCGTAAATAATTATTCTCTGTTTCGGTAACTGATAAAGAGGGATATAGAAGGGAATATGAAGAAGTAGTCTTTCTAAGGACATCTATTTCGTAAATATGTTTTTCAAATTTATCTAGAATAACTTGATCAAACCTTTGTGAACATGTATTTATATAGTTTTCCCATAAATTTTCACATTTGGCGAAAGTAAACCAGTCTTTGATTTGGGCAACCCAGTTGTATCTAGTGTTGTCAGTAGCTAATTGTTTAAGTCGTATATAACATAATTTAGAAATTCTCGAAGTATCCATTATTTTGAGTTTGTTTAACCATATTAAAGCTTGTTTGAAAACAATAAATGATAAATGGAGTGAACATGTTTCGAGACGTACAATGTGATCTGGAGTATTGCGTGACAAATTTAAAAGTTTTTATAAAATTGGATCTGGACGCGCTCAATAACATCGGTGTAGCGTAGTCCCCATATACCAATTCCAAAACAAAGGGAAGATAAGATTATAGAATTAAATAATTTATATCTGGAATCCCATGAGTTCATTTTAGATCTGCACATAATATCCATAACTGCTCCTATAGCACGATTGGCTTTAACTTTGGCATTCTTGGCCATCGTACAGAACAAAGCTGTAGAAGAAAAATCAACACCTAGATATGTAAACTGTCTTACTGTTTCCAAACTAAATCTATTATAATAAAACTTATGGTTATAGTTATGTAAATGACCACCTTTTGAAAATATTAGCACTTTTGTTTTATCAGTGTTAACAGTAAGTTTATTAATATAACAGTAACTCTCAAGTTTTCTCAGTTTGCGTTCTATATCAACTGGAGAATCGCCCAGGATTACTATGTCATCTGCGTATTGAAGCATTAACACATCATTCCTGCCATCAATATTTATTCCTTGTATGTCACTTGAGCGAAAGTGATCCTCAATATCGGAAATGAATATGGAGAAAAGCAATGGACTGAGTGACTCTCCTTGAAGAACTCCCTCAGAAATCGGATATTTTTTACTGTACGAATTTTGATGTCTAATCGAAAATGTGGCTTCATTATATAAGTTTTTAAGTATTCTAATATACTTCGAACTGATTCCTAGTTTATACAGTTTTATCCAAAGAAGAGTATGATCTATACTGTCAAATGCTCTACGAAAATCTACAAAAACAGCATACACTTTTCTGCGCGGGAGCCTAAGGGTTATTTGCACTATGGAGGTTAAGATAAAGATATTATCTAAACATCCTCTGTTCTTTCGAAAGCCAAACTGTGTTTCAGGAAGGATTAAATTGTTTTCACACCAATTAGATAAGCGATTCAGTAGGATTAGCGTAAACACTTTGGCAGAGCAACTTATAAGTGATATGCCTCGATAATTATTGGGATCCTCCAAGGGGCCTTTTTTGTGGAGCATCGTAAGAATTGTTTCTTGCCAACCAAAAGGGATAGTTTCGGAATCTAGAATCTTATTATACAGATAACACATATAAAGGCGCCAATTTTGTGGTAAGTGCTTTAAAAACTCTTAAGAAATGCCATCATTACCGGGCGATTTTCCATCTTTACACAATTGCAGTGATTGGTCAAGTTCATGAAGGGATATGTGGGAATCCAGAAATTCATTTCCAACACCGAAAAAGCATATATCACTCACAATTTTATGTGAAATTATACTATCGTAAAATGATTCCCAGTCTGTGATTGATATAGGACAAACTTTATTTTTACGTCTAAATAACCTTATGGTTTTCCAAAATTCCGATTGATTTTTCGTGTTGGAGAGAACATTTACAATACTATTTTCATATTCTTTTTTCTTGTTGAAAATTAATGTTTTATATTCCTTTTTATTAACGATATAAGCTGCTTTATATGGTTCCAAAAATCCTTGCTGTTTACATATTTTCAAAGACTTTCTTGTTTGTTTTTTACATCTTAGGCAGTCAGCATCAAACCAACTATTATGTCTTCGTGAGTTTATGTTATTAAAATATTTTACTGTAACTAGGTTGTTATGTTGCGCTACATCCCATGTGGTGGTACAAAGATTATTATATAAAACATTTACGTCTCCCAGTAACCCAACATTTAATGAACATTGAATTGACATAGTAAAATTAATAGCTTTGTTATTATCCCAATTTAAACCCACATATGAAGATTTAGTTGAAGGAATAGTATTACTTCCCAATAGTTCAGAGCCGAAGGTTATAACTACTGGAAAGTGGTCAGAAAAATATTGATCATCTAGCACATTAAAATTATCAATCATATCAAGTTCATTATTGCTACAAAAACAGAGATCTATTACACTTTGCCCCAATGTATTACAGAATGTAAAGTTAGCAGGTCTATCCGTATTAATATGACCATTAATTAAAGAAAAGCTTCTATCGTACATAAATTCCAAAATGACCCTTATAATTATATATTTATTTTGTCACAACTTAACATATTCGGAAAAAAATTAGTATTTTCTACAATTTCTTCTGGAATTTCACTTTTTCCCCAATTCTACTGTTAAAATATCCAATAATGAAAAATAAATGGTAAGGATATTGCTTTTATACATTATCTAGTGAGATTCCAAAAGATTTCAATAATTCATCATAATCACATTTTGGCGAAAAATATATCACGCAAACAATAAACTGATATAAGGATTTTTTAAACAGGCATATTAGCCACCAAGGGGAAGCCTCCAGTAGTTTTAAATTATAAACGGATTTATAAAATATAGCAATACCTCCTTTTGCGCGTCCTGCTGACTTCTCCTTAATCGCCTTTGAGCAAATACTTTTATAGCTACCACTTAAAGATTGAGGCACTTTGATGTCTGCAGATAACCATGTTTCGCATAAGCATAAAAGGTCAAATTGTTGCTGTGAATGCTGAATAAAGTAATTCAGGTTTTTAAATCCCTGCATATTCCAGAGTACCATATTAATACCTTGTATCTTTTTACAAATACTAGCGTTATCCTCGTGTGTAAGCTGCCTCCCATCTCTGTTTATGTTTAATTTAGGTAGTAAATAACTTTGTTTTATTTTTCTTTTTTGAATTTTATTTTCATACTCTGGAGTCATGGTATTATTCGTAACGTTAGAATCAGAATTGGTTGCTCTTATTTCAGTTTCGGGTTTTTTGAGAAAGTTTCTCTAATTGGTTCTTCAGATATAGGAGATCTTTCACTTACTGTTCTTCCTTTTGTTTTCTTCGAGGTAGATGTTTCCAGTGCACCCAAATTTTTTCCATATTTCATCCAGTTTTCTGCGTTTTTTATGTCATATTCCTCCCCATTAACTATTAGCTTATTATATTTTACGAATGCCCTGTGACCTTGTTTTCTAGCTATTTTCATTTGTTCTATAAGTTGTTTCCTTTGGAGTTGAATTTCTCTTGGAGAGTCCTCACCAATACTCCACTGGGTATTTTTTAAATTTCGAGCTGACTTCAGAATTTCAAATTTTTGGTTTCTATTTTGTATTTTCAGTAGTATTGGTCTATCTACATTAGGTTTTATATTCCCCAATCTTCTAACATCTCGTTCGATTGTAAGTTGAATTCCCAATTTACTTATTACTTCTCCTATTTTCATCTGTTGAGTTTTATAATCTTCCTTGACAGTTTCGTTTATTCCGTAGATAATTGCTACGCAATTCTCTTTCTAAATGTTGTATTCTTTTTTCTTGTATTTCCATTTCCCTTTTAAGCTTCTCATTTTCTTGCTTCCTTTCAATGTTTTCCGATCTTAGAGCGTTAAGTTCTTGCTGTATTTCATCTAGTTTTTGTTCGATTCTAATATTTCTTTCGTCCATGGTGTTTAATTTTTCCATGACCTTCTCCATTTTTGTAACTTTTAATTTAATGAACTTCCAATTACGGACCTGTGCTTTAGGTTGATAATTAGCTAGCTCATCAATGTAAAAACGTCGGCTTTTTTATCTTTACAGCTAACGTTACTGGTTTTAATTTAGGAATTATTTCAATATTTATTGATATTTGGCTAATTCTTATAGTTTGCAAAGATTTTAATAATTTACATACCTCTCATTAACTTTGAGATTCTGTAACACTAACTTCCACGATTTATTTTCGATGTTTTCTATAAAAATTTTTAAATTTAGTAAGAACTGAACTAAACAGGTATGATTTACTATACGCCAGGACCGAACTCCTCGTCAACTTAGTAAGTTTGATAGACCTTAGGAGACCGTTTCTCCACTACCAGGTCCATTGCAAATGAATGGTTTGCAGAACACGGAAGACCTATTGGTATGTGAAGTGTTTACCGACGAATAAGACGGTTTGGCCTGTTTTCATACCGACCACACTGGGTCCTCCCTTTAACTCCAGAACACTGACGTAATCGCCTTGAGTGGTGCAGAGAACGCTCACTCTGGGATCAGGAATGGAACAGTATTGTCTTTAGTGACGAGTCTCGATTTTGTTTAGGCATGCACGATGGTCGAGCGAGGGTTAGAAGACGACGTGGTGAAAGGAGAAATCCACGGTTTTAATATCTAATATTTAAAAGCAAACGCTGCATTTCTATTCTTGATAAGATCATTGTTGGTAACAGAGCAAAAGGAATTTATATTTGTCAACGTTGCATTTCTGTTATAGATAAGATGATTGTTATTTGTTTATTTTCCTTAAACACTGAACTAACAAAACTTAAAATTACTTATCTAAAAAGGCCCTTGCGCCGAACGCTTTAATCACGTCTTTTACCTGTAGCCAGTATTAAATCATGCGCACTGCACGGAAAAATTGGCTTTGCGGTCCTTACGGCACTATAATTTAAAACAGGATAAGCGCAGTAATATACTTTGTTATTACGGCCTAAGTGAAGGGAAGCAGGAAATTCTGGTTCAAGTGACCTGTAGGATGACATATTGCTCTCCTTAACTATGGAAAATTTTGTCGTCCCATGTGCATAGAACACTTTGCGCCCCATGAAAATGGAACACTTTGGCGCCCAATCGGCATGGAACACTTTTGCGCCTCATAAGCTGGAATACAATGTTGTCCCGTGGTTATAAAATACATTATTGGAACATATCACCTTTCCTTCTCAGAGAAACACATTGTTTTTGTTTTATTCTTTTTTAATCAATAATGCAAAAGAAATCAAACACATTAGCAGGTTTAGAAATAAGAATACTACTTGAGATAACGAATAACATGTTGAGTCTGGAATGGAAATTATTTAATATTGACCACATAATAAAGTAAAAAATATCAGTAGAATGAACTGTATAAGGCTGGTAATAATAATTGTCAAGTAAAACATAGCAAAAAAACAAAAAGAAAAAAAAACAGCCTATTAAAACAACAACAACAAAAAATAGTATAAAAGTGAAAAAATAATTTAATGTATGTCAATTTATTCCTTTTTATATTTATGGCATTCCGTACTTTAAGTAAAACATAGCAAAAAAACAAAAAGAAAAAAAAACAGCCTATTAAAACAACAACAACAAAAAATAGTATAAAAGTGAAAAAATAATTTAATGTATGTCAATTTATTCCTTTTTATATTTATGGCATTCCGTACTTTTTTAAACCATGCTATACCTTGGATCTCACAGGTAAAAGAGCTTAATTTTTCGTTACGGAAGTTGGGAACAAAGTATCATATAGTTTACAAATTACAAAGATGTGGATATTTTAATATTTTTTGAGTATTAAATTTTATAGATAGAATATGTTAGAAATAAAAAAAACCCAAAACTTTCAATATAAATTGTAAGGTACAAAAAACATACAAAATCTTGTTGTCATCACATCTTTCACAGGATTTTACTAAAGAATTTGTTTCGTAAATACAATAAATAATTATGTTAATATATTACTTATTTCTCATTTATCGAGTTTCTCTGTAAATATATTTAATTGTATTAAACTCTTACCAACTGAGATCTGTCGAAGTTGCATAAGGTTGTCTTGAACGTTATCCATATTATTTTCTTGTTTTATATTTAAATTCAAGTATCGACACAAAAATAATAAGCTCCAATTAATTATAATTTAATAACCAGATTCCATCAGACACTTACGTGGTTATTTGACAGTTGCAATCGTATTAGCAAGCTTAGGAATTAAGTCTCGACTAAAAAGCGTCAATCCGACGCGAGATCGAGATTGTAATCCGATTGTTTCGTTAGAGACGTCTTGTTAGTTCACTGCTTTGATAAATTGCTGCAATAATCTGCCAGGTGTCTCTTCAGTGCAGCTCGAAAATTGAGTTACACGAAGACAACTTATTAGATAATTATTTACAGTTATATAGTCTATTCGATATCATATGATAACACTAATAAGAGTAGTTTTATGGTGTAAGTTTAAAAGGTTTTCTGTTTGGATAATGTTTTTATTAATGACTTTAAAAATAGCAATTTTTAATGGCACAGGCATTGAAAGATGAATTTTTCCAAACAATGTGTCATTGTTACTTAATATAACAATTAAAAGATTTTTATACACATAAAAATGTATTCATTTATTCTCTTATTTATTCATCAACTCAAAAATAATAAAATTAGGAGTGTAATTTGAAAAATTATAAAAACTAATAGTCAGCTGAGTTGTTATCTTAATCATTATAATTAATTTGTGGTTATTACTATTACTAAAGATTATGGCCGTATCTTGGGCAATATTGTTCTTTCTTTATTTTCATAAATTAAAGTTATTTGGACAGATATTTGGCCTGTTGTTTCATTCTTGTCAATAAATGTTTAAGTAGCCTATTTCACCTTTAAAGATTTATTGATGTTTTTTTATTACACATTTCTTCATCAATCTATTCATTCAACAATTTTTCAAAACAAAAACTGAAAAATTATCCATGAAAAAAAAACTATGTGCAAACTAACTATATAGTCTCGCATATTTGGCGCCCAACGTGGGGAAATGAAGCATTAAAGTATGTTTTATTGACTTTATAAATAGGGGGCGCTTTTTAATATATTGTCTCAGGAGAAATAGTACTGAGATACGGCTCTGCTAGAATAATTTACGGACCGTATAAAATCGAAGATCAAAAATGTCAAGCGTATTCAATATTAGAAAAACAAACGCAGAGGATGTAGTGAGAGCCAAATAGTTAAAGAAACTAACAAACTTTTAAAACCGTTGCTAATTCTGTATTCTCAATGTATGTACGACTTGCACAAAGTAAGAGTTAGTAGGTACTTTTAATTTAACAATATTTATAAATAAACCTTTAATATCTTAATTAATAACTAAACTAACTAAAATTACCCAATAAATATCAGCTCTGATTGCAATAATTCTAACTGATACCTGAATAAAGATATAACAGATCTCTCCTAGTACGTTTAAAATACTTGAAATGATGATGGAAATGTTTGGCTACGCTTCGAGCATGTAGGCAACACAAACCAAGTTGATTTGTATTCATTTTTCACATTCATCTTCGATCCCAAAAGGTTCAAATCCACTTACGAAGACATGGATTCAATATACACCACTTCGTCCGTAAAATTTCAATAAATGGAATAAGTTTGTGTTTTTTTATTTTTATACATTTTATTTACTTTATCGTCTCATATTGGCTGAAAAATATATATACAAGAAAAGCTATTTACCAAAAGCAAAACTTGCCGGCCTGGGGCGAAACTCTCGAATATAAAACGTCAATTGGTTGCCTTGTTGCGTGCAATTCAAAAACGGAAATTTAATTTAAAGTTTCAGATTTCGCCCGATAAACGAAGTTGTTAAGAGAAAACGTTCTCTGCGGCTGAATATGATTCACACGAGGTTTAAACATTCAATTTAAAATTGAATTACGATCTGAGGTTTTTGTGATGAAGCCATTAGCCTTTTCGTAATAAATTCTTTCAATTTTATATTTTGTTTAATCAATTTTAATAATGCCCGAGTTACCTTTCGTCTTATTTAAGATTCCTCCATTATTGTTCTTATTACGAGGGGTATTTTTTAACCAAGTAAACAATACTGTCAACTTAAAACGTTGTCGCCTTCTTCGATAAACAATAGGTTTCCACCAGGGTGAAGTTTTATTTGGTGAAGCAGGTGGATATCACTCGCCTCTAGATCTAGATTTGGTCGGAAAGCGTTTCATGCAGAAATTCCTAGCCAAAGGAGTCCAATGATTGCACTGTGAGGTCTTGCATGGTTGTGAAAGAGCAAAATTCTCTTTATAAGCATGCCGTGAATATTGGGGATAACTCTGTTTAGCTTTCTTAGGATTTGGCAGTATACTCCAGCATTTACAGTTCCTCTTTGCATAAAATTATCTAACAAAACACCACACCTGCCCCAGAACACGGATAACATTATTCGGCACTGGGACCTATATACAAGATTATTTGTCTCATTAATATGCTCTGTTGTAGGCTACTCATGTTTTGTCTCCAGTAACTTTCTGACCCAACATATCGCCTCCTTGATGGACTCAAGTAAGTTATTGAGCACTGATATTCCGTTAAGAATTTTGGTTTTTAACAAGAGCACACCTCTTAAAATGCAAGTGTTCAGAAACAATTTTGAAGTACACTGATCTAGACACTACCAAAAAATCATTTTCTAAAGAAACTGAAAGAATTTTCCTCCAATTCTTCTATGATCAAAGATGGCCGACTAAAAGCTGGAACACTTTCAAAGCCCTAAACAGTTCCACAGGTTCGCCACAAATCTGCAACTGACCAGTTGTACTATGCAAAAGCTCGTTATCGCTATTGCTTAAAATGGAACAACCTTTACTTAAAACAAAACTATCATCATTGAAGAAGTATGATGGGTTTAGAGAGGCAATGGGGAGAACTCAGGGTGCGACTATGTCTCCTCTAAATTGGACAGTCTTGGTAAATCCTCGCCGACGATCTAGTTGTAATTGTAAGCGGTCTGTTTAAAGAGCTGATTTGTAATATTCTTTAGACATTGCTAAATGTCACACTTAATGTGAGAAGGAACAAATGGCTGTGAACCCCCATAAAATGGTAGTGGTTCCTTTAATAAATAGGTGTAGTTTCGATAAACCGTTTCCAATCTTTTTGAGAAGGAGTATTAATTCTATTTCTGGAGTAAAATGTTTGGAGGTTATCCTAAATACTTAGAAATTATCTGGTAAGAACTATAAACAAAGCTAGGACAATCCTCTGAAACCTTAGAAGGGTGTGTGGCCAATCCTAGGAGATGAACCTCATCAGATTTATTAGATTTATCCAACTTTGATATAAACCAATTGCCACCTATAATGCAGTAGCCTGGTAGCTAAAAACACTAAGCTGCCTAGAAAGGTTAGCTTGTGTGGCCATTACGGGTGCAACATCAACAACCCCAATGGAGATGAATGTGGGTTTTACTGGAGAAGGCAAAATAATCGTGTTAGCCCTATCGGTGGATAGGCAGATTAAGGGGAGGAGGTTCTAGGACTGTTCTGGGTTACTGAGTACTCACCAAAAGCTTGGAGCGGTTTCAGATATTTTCCCTCTAGGATATATATGTACAGAAGTCGTTTAACGTCCTACAGAGCTCCAACCAACTAGATTCTAAGCTGGTATGTAATTGCACTGGATAGATACTTCTGCGCTAACTCTAAGGCGTTTTTGTCATAGCCTCGGCTATCACTTCTCGAAGGTACTGAAGTAAAATGGACGTATTCTAATCGGACTTCGAATGATCGTTTTTGTCTTTTCTGCAGTGTGAGAGACATCAAGATAAAAGAGTCGAGCACATTCTGCGTACGTTTGGCTTCGTATGTCTGGAGTCTACCGACCTTAATAAACCTTCATCTAGATCAACCATTAACTTTGGTAGAGGTTATGGGTGTACCTGGAATTATAACCTCTAGGGGCGAGTAAAAATAGGCCACAGTAGAGGAGAGGGTCAGAGTCTTACATTTAACCTAACTTAACCGAACCTAACCAATTTTAAAACCACCCTTTGTATATTGTATATTCTCCTTTCAAGAGAAGTGTAGAATTAACCTTTATCCTATGTAAACCTTTATAACTTTCTTGGATATTGCTTCTTAGTTTGATTTATTGGTATTACCTTTTTTTAATATTTTCCTTTCTCATTTAAGAACCGAAATTTTATGCCTAGTTTTTAATTAAGTCCGAGAGACAAGCAAACAGATTCCAAAACAAATAGAGCCACACAATTTACCTCATTACGTCTATTATGCCTCCTCCTGAAGCTGAAACATTGGTTGGTTAACCCTATTTTAAATAGACGACGCGACGTAAAGGAAATACTTTTTAAAGTTGACTAGGAGTGATTAGTTCTCGTTATGGTGGATGAAAGGAGGAAAAAGTCACTTTTCTCATGTTGTGAAATCAAATTTCCACATCTGGTTGTACTTGCTAAAGCGCAAGGTCTAACTAACCGAATTTACCCAGCAGAAGGCGCAGTGAAGCTGGAGTCAATTTAGGTTTTTATTGAAAGGAGACGGCAACAATGTCAAAAATACTCTTAGTTTTCAGGATAATTATACTATCAGTAATCTGTTAAAAGAAAGTTTATAAAACTTTGTCATTGTCTCTTGTCTCTTTGTAATTTTGTAGATTTCAATCCTGCCTTTAATTTACATTTTTTTATGTTTTGTTTATCCATGTCAGGAGAATCCTGATAGTCTTTGAACTATTATTTACACTAATTATATTTAGGTAAGGATATTATTAAACTACTGATTTTTTTATAAATAAATATGTAAAGTATTTGCCCCTTTTAATACCATTTAAGATGACGCCAGCTATATGGTCAGAAAATGAGTAGAGGAATATAAAGAATAGGGTCTAGAGCTCAATTTAGAAAAGACTCAATATATGGTCATTGGAGAAACGGAAAGGGATTGGGAGTAACGATTACACAAGACGGTAAAGACGAAACGGATATATATATGTGGAACAAAAATATTAAGAAAAAAACAAATTTATCATATATTATTCGAAAGCTGTGTAAAACTTATGATGCGGAAATTTGGGTCATTAACAAAAATATTTAAGACGGACTTCTCGCTACGGAAATGGATTTCTGGAGGAGGAGTAGCGATATTTCAAAGACACAGCACATCCGAAATGATGCCATAAGAAATAATATGCATGTCAAAAATACCATCCTAGATGAAATTGAGAGAAAAAACTGATATGGTATGCCACATGCAACGAATAGAAGAAAGCCGAGAACCAAAAAAAGCTGTGGCATGGCAGCCTGTAGAACAGAGGAAGAGAGGAAGACCCAGATCAGGATGGATTAAAGGAATGAAAGAAACCATGGAAAGAAGAGGTTTAATAGAATGTGATTGGAGAGATAAGATGAAGGTGGATTGATGAGGACGTCCGAGCCTCTTATGATGACAATCGGTAATTAATATAACATAAATATGATTGTAACCAAATATATATCTCATTTTAGTTTAATTGAAGTTAGTTTTAATAAGACTTATGAGATAATAGAAGTATTTATTTAAGTTAATGCAGTTCGTGTTTGAGAAATCTTATGCAAAAAAGCTCAAAGGGGAATTATTACTTTGTCATAGTAAATTATTATTATTTAATATTACTTTGCCAGTGTTAATACTAACCAATTATGTGAGATACTTTTTTGTAGATATTGTATCCAGATAACTGACCGATTAAATTATTCTTTCCAAAAACGTCACTTTAAAGCTTTCAATTCAAACTTACACGAGCACTCGATGGGTGACATTTGTCTCGAATAGTTTCCATTTTAGCTTTATAATTGTTGCAAATTATGGGTATTTGACAACATCGCCAACTTGGCGTGTACAAATACATGTCGCATCGCGTGCCTCACCGACAACAATCTTCGACTGTTTAGTTGGCAATAAAATTAATTTATCTTACATTATACAGGGCCAGCGATTCGGCTGTAAACCAACACAGAATGGGGGGACCAAAACCGTTAGAACGGCATGCAAGGGTAGTTCGCATAATTAATAGGATCACGAAGACTGGCACGGGGTAAGAAAAGGCTAGTGCTGAGCGTGATTGCTAATAAATATCAGGAAATAAGGGTCCTCGTGCGTCTCAGCTGCTGATAAAATAATTCTGAATGTCGTGTTTAATAACAGTGTAGGTGAAGTCACGCTAACCTTAAACGCACCACTTAATCAAGGTCATAAACTTATCTGTACAGACGGAGACGAGCCGCTAATGAGTTTGAAGAAGATTTTATTATCAACAATCTTAATTTTATTCACAGGCATTTAATTAACACGTTTTTTAACAACTTAACGAAAACTAGAATACTTTATGTTCTTTTACATTTTAGTCCACAGACATTTTTTTGTGTAAAATCTTTTCCATGCATAGTTATTTAATTAAAAATGTAGAGTCTAGGCAAAAATATAGGTTAAAAAAATATAAAATTACGATTTGGAAACTGTTTTTCTTATTAATTTTATTCCACATAAACTTTATTGTTTAATGTCAATTTTGTCAAAACCTCTTTTTGGACAAATTGGTAAAAACTTCAAATGATTTTTTATATTTTGCACTTATAAAAATCTTCATTATAAAACGCATTTGCGTATCGTAATGTAACTTTTACGCACGCAAATTTTTGTTTTAAATGGTTGGCGACATGAGTGAAGTTTCTAAAGGCAAGACTATTGACAATGACATTTGTGGCTAATAGCAATTAATTAATTTTATATTGTTCTTTAAGAAAGTATCTGTGATTATGAATATAATATTTTACTTATATAATATATTATTATTGGTATATTATTCATTTTAAAATATTTTAAAACATTAACATTTGATAATCTAAATGTCACAACTGTCAAATTTTATAAATTACACAGTGCTGCCGACATACTTTTTAAAATAAAAATTTTCGTAATTACATAAAAATAAAAAATTAATTTAAAAAATGGTAAAAAGGGCAAAATATAAAAAATATTATAAACAACTTATTTCATATGGCTGTTGTGACACTCGTTCTTTAAAAAACTCATCGCTTCGCGATTCGTTTTTTAAACTTGAACTCGTGTCATAACAGAATTCCATATGAAATGCGTTGTTTAATATACTATTATAATGTTGCCAAGATTTACTCTGCATATATCGAGTATTTGAAAATAAAATAGGTATACTTTTTTAATTTTTTCAAATTTTAAGCTTTGGTTTTTGTAGTTTTGAATAGCTAGTTTTTTGTGTTGTTTTACTGTCGAAGTTTAGTTGTTTTCATAAACATTAAGAGTTTTTCATTTGGATTTATCACTATTTTATTTCAGATATTTAAATGAGAGATTTTTTTAATACACTTTGATCTTTGTCAGTTGGTCGGGAAGACGATTTAAATATTTTTGTTTTCTTTTATGCCCAGTTTAGAATTTTGCTAAAAGAATTGTTGCTTTTATTTATTTTAGAAGAATAGCTATATTATTTTTAGTCTGGTAACATGACAATATTAGTTGATATCTTTACTGTTTTGACATATGTCTGAAATGAAGTCAATAATTCTGGAATTTATTTAATACGCCACATTATTAGAAACATTAGAAACGTCACTGTCTCCATTGTAGAAGGTAGTTAGTTTGCATTGAAGATTTTTATAATATGAATTTTCTTGTTTATGGGAATAAATAGACACATTATTATCGTCAAGGAAAATTTCGAGCAGTATTTAAAGAATTTTTATTTTGTTTTATATGAAAAAGTTTGCTTTTGAGGTTAAGTAATATTATTTTAATTTTTTAGAAGAAAATAAAACTTTTTTAAATATAACTCAAACTATTCTTTAACGATAATAAATTGATTTTATAGCACTATAATGTCAAAAACTCTACGTAATACAATCAACTTCAATGTAAACTAACTACCATAAGCCCACAGCTTGATTGGATATAATGCTATGACTTATCTCAAGCAATGGCAAAACTATACAGTGTGTAAAAGCCAAATGGAATAAATTCATTATTTCGGTTACTGTACATATTTATAAAAAATCCCGAAACACGTCAAATTTAAATTATAACTTGACATTCTTTAACGTGAAAATACAACCCCTACCTTCAACCCCCTTAGAATGACAGGTACGACCCCCAATTTTTTAAATGGGAAGTATAGGCTTGTGATATATCATTTGAGAGATCTCTTCATTCTCTATTCAAAAATGTTATTGTTTTTAAATTTGATGCAAAAATTAACATAAAAAAATTAAAATCATGTTGTTACCGAAATTCGCTAAAATATACGCGAAACTTATTACAATATACTTAAAACTTATTTCCCGTTTAGGTCTTGATAATGAGAAAGTGAACAAAAACCATAGCATTGTGGTTTTTAGATGGTAACCATTAAAAAACTTTAAAGAATATCCGTGGCAACCCTATTTTAACAAGCAGTGGTAAATTGTTTTATTTAAGTTGTCATTGTTGTAATTTAAGTATAAAGTTTGTTCAATTAATTCTGAAAAATGGTTAGATTAACGGCAATGCATAAAATAACAGTTTTACAAATAATTGGTTACGGAGATAACATCCGAACACAACAGGAAGTAACTCGCCTAATTCATGAGAAATGATATGGTTTCAGCAGGATGGAGCACCACCACATTACCAACTTAATATCCGGCAGTACCTCGATACAATATTTCCCAATCGGTGGATAGGGACGCGAGGATCGATTGAATGGCCAGCGCGATCACCTGATCTTACATTATTGGATTTCTTTTTATGGGGATATGTGAAGAGCCATGTGTACAAAACTAAACCTTCTGATTTAAATGACTTAAAAGAATGAATAACGCTTGCGATTAGGTCGATCACGCCTGATCTGTTAAATAATGTTAGAAGACAGTTTTATTTGAGATTAGGATGTTGCCAAGACGTTCGCGGAGAACATTTTGAACATCTATTTCATTAACATTCATAGTTCTTATTCGTGTTCTACATTTTATTACGTTTTGCATTACATTTTAGTTTTTGATTGTATTGTAGCGAATTTCGGTAACAACATGATATTAACTTTTTTTATGTTAATTTTTGCATTAAATTTAAAAACAATAACATTTTTGAATAGAGAATGAAGGGACCTTTCAAATGATATATCACATGCTTATACTTCCTATTTAAAAAATTGGGGGTTGTACCTGTCATTCTAAGGGGGTTGAAGGTAGGGGTTGTATTTTCACGTTAAAGAATGTCAAGTTATAATTTAAATTTGGCGTGTTTCGGGATTTTTTATAAATATGTACAGTAATAATGAATTTATTCCATTTGGCTTTTACCACTTTTTATAAATATTGAAGTTGTGGAAATTTTATTGAATTTAAATAAGATATAATAATAAAAAAATGTATTTGGGAACTATTTGATGATGCTAAATATGAATTACCTGTCGTATTTACAACAGGTAAGCGTTAGGTTAGGTTAGGTTTTGGGTTAAAATTTTTACCAATTATTTTTGTAATTAGTAAAGTGTCCTAGACCAATTATAAAATGTGTATGAAAATCGGAGAGGTCACCGAATTCTACATTTTTTCCTAACCAAATATTTCATTTTGATATCAACGAAATCAAAACCGTAGCTTGAAATTTTGCTATAATTAGCCTATGTAATTTTTTCTATTTTTGGGTGGGCAATAAAAAATTAGTTAGTCAAAAGAACTTGTTCTAGTCATAAATTATGAGCAAACAAAGATGCAGATCCGATTTGTCTATTTAAAATATTTTATTGTTTATATTCTTGATTTTAGTTTAAAAGCACGATATTAAATTTTCAATTTTAGGTAGTAAACTTATATTGATGGTTCATATTATTACAATCCAAATAAAAGTTTGAGTAAAAGCAACCGCCAACTTTGCAGTAATTCCGTTAACCAAAGTGATTAGGTGAGAAGGAGCAGATGTATAAGAAATTCGCCGTCTTTGTATCTCTCTATACCAGTTGATTAGTGTTTATAACAACCTTCATTAAAACTTTGATTAATAACCACCAAATTGAGTGTTAAATTCATTACACAAAGTGAATAAATTGAAGATTAATTAACCATTGATAATTTAAACTCGCTAGGCCGTAGCTTAACAAGGTTAAAATTTACATTTGAGGACGGAAAGCACTTTACAGGCATAAACACAATTAGGAGGGGCGAACTCACCCTTGCCACCCGCCCCTGCTTCGACGTAGGAGCGAAGAAGGAGGGGACATTGATGGACCCACTGATGGGGCCCTAACGGAGCTCTAACGGCGCTGCTTCATCAGAAATAAGAAGGGTCGACCGGAAGTGTCAAGTGCACGCGCACTTCCGTCGCCCAGTCATCTGCCAGCTGGCCAAGCACCATCTATCAATCAACCCTTTCACTAATCTACTACTAGTAGCGGCGTATCCAGCACGTCTTTTTAAGGGATTTGCGGCACACGCTATTTATACATGTCAATATTTATAGTTATTTACAAAATCACAATTAAATATTTAGTCCTGACTTAATTGATTAATTAGATTATCATCAAACTAATAAATTATTAAAAATTTATTCATTTTCTAAAATAATAAATCTTGTTCAAAAAAACAAAGATAACTCTATTAGAATAATTATTTAATAGCCTATATATTTTAAATATTACTATACCTAATTACTTAAATAATCATATTTTAAACATTTTTTGGTGTTTAATATCCCCTCTGTAGGTACGACTATGGGTTAATCTTGTACTAATCTCCGACAAAGATGCACTTTACACATTTTCCCCTAATTAACCCCAGTCAAGGAGCTTTGTACTTGTATATTTGGCATTCTCTGGTTCTCTAGAGATTGTGGACACCTTGCTAGGCATGCTCGTACGTACATCCGAGGTACGTTGAATGACAAACAATTATTTGTATGTGGAACAAGAGCATAATTAGTTCGATTATGTGAACCGCCGCTTTATTCTCATACCTCTAATTATTTGATTAGGAACACCCTTCAGTTATTATAATTTCAACGTGAAGCATATAATAGAGGGAGCATGAAAAAAAATGTTTGTTTTATTCACGCTGATTGATGGGACCATTTGTTTTAACCCACCTACGCTGTAGATATTTTTAAAAGTTTTAAAACTTTGCTTGCCGTATTTGAAGGGGAGTTTGTTGAAATAGTTGTCTGTGTATTATTTTTGATTGTGATTATTACACTTAGGAAGTTTAAAAAGTTTATCAAAACTATTTTCCGCAAAGTTTTTATTATTCTTCTTTCATTTTTTTGGGAAATGATAGAAAAATAATTTGGAATCATGATTCAAAGTAGTTTATTTAATTAAAATTAAAAATCAAAAAATATTAAAATATTTTCCAGCTCATCAAGGTTGTCTGGGGCGATATTACGAGTTCTAATGCGCCTGTCCTGGTAGTCCCAAACATTCAATTGAGTTTAGGGCTGGACTAACTGCTGGCCAATCTAAAACTTGGATACCAACCTCTTGAAGGTATTCTACTGTTATTCTGGCAATGTGCGGGCGATCGTTATCGTGCATCAGAATAAAATTCACTACATTTTCCTCAAGAACCTCCTTTATATACCGATCAGCTGTCAGAGATCCCCTACGAATTACAATTAACTCCGTGTGGCCTTCAAAACAGATGCCTCCCCATACCATAATCGAACCACCTCCATAATTTTTGGCTGCTCTTATGCTACACTGAGCAAATCGCTCACCTGCGCGTCTATAAACTGAAATACGTCTATCGGATCCAAAAAGTGAAAATCTTGATTCATCCGTAAAAAGAATATTAGCCCAATCGTTAATATCCCAATTAACATGTTCTCTTGCGAACTTTAAACGTGCTACACTGTGTGATCTGGTTAACAATGGAGCAGTAACGGGCATTCTGGTTCTGATTACAAAATTCCTTAATCTGTTTCTACCCGTATAGATAGATATCCTAACACTGCGGACTCCAGAGAGAACATTTTGCAGTTTTGCAGTTGCAGCTGTAACTTGACGAGTTCGCAAAGTCTGAATTCTTAAATAACGGTCATCTGCAGGATTAGTACACCTGGGATGTCCTGGAACTGGTCTTCTTTTATAACTTCCAGTTTCTCTAAACCTTCTTAAGACTCTAGGAACGCTGAATTGGTTGATTCCCATGACTTCAGCAACATATTGCTGAGATGGTCCATCTTCAACTAAAGCGTTCTGTCAACAATTAGGAGGGTTGTAAATGTTCTGGCAAAAATTCTATAAAAACAAAATACTGTTAAAAGTACTTTCCTAAAATTTTATGACTGATACTTTGACAAAAATGAAATTTATTTCTTACCCTCTTTAAAATTTTAGGGTAGTTTACTCCGGCCACAGAGGGCTGCCAGAAGTGGCTTTTAATTTTAATATAGAGGATTTACCAAGAAAAGTTTCGTGACTTTTGAAATGACCACCCAAAATTGGTCACTGGCTCTTCCTCTATAAACTTCCTCAGACTTGAAGAGCTGCTATAAATCTGAGAAAACATCAGAACTTGGCAAGTAAGGGGGGACACAATAGATCCTATATGTCGCAGTGTACTTATCACCCCTAATTCATACATACATACATACATGTTCTCATAGTTCAATAATAAACATTTACTTATAGAAATAATCTGAAAACGACTAAAGGAAAGGAAGTATTGCATTTTTCTTCTTCAATATTTTTTCGTAAATATTTTTATACAATTTTTCCTAAATCAATATCAGCATTTATTTGTACATAGGAAGTCTAAATATCCTCTATATTTCTTTTTATAGATACAATTATTTGGAGTGTCTGACAGATTTCTTCAAAATGCTTTTTGTATATTTTTTAAAAATTTTCCTTAATTTCTCATTTATTTCTGAGTTAAATTATCTCCAAGATCGTCTTTTACTTTTATAAATTCTAATGTAATTATCTTGAAACTTGTAATAAAAATATAGATAATTTTTATTTTAAAACTTGGTTTAAAATTAGCTTGGTTGAAGAATTGTAAATCAAGTCCGAAAATTCGTTATTAGCTTGAACGAACAAAAATTTAATAATCGTTTTCTATCTGGCGCATCTGCGTTAGTTCTCACAAATGTTAAACTGTTCCGAAAATCAATTGGGAGCTCCTTTGTACTTTCATAATCAAACACTAAACATTTAAATTAAATTACATTTCATTTTGTATCGTGCCTCCTGCAGACTTCGCAATTGGGACTCTTACGTTATCATGACGGGAGTTAAAAGAAAATATCCGGAAAACTAATCGAATTTTACATCACGTTTGGCGTTTTAAAAATAAGACGGTTTTTTTTTCTTTTCAATAGAAAAATAATTATGGTGTAAATTTTTGCTGGAGATCACAACGTATCAAGAGAGAAACGACTGGCGGATTTTCTTCCATGTTTCCTTCCAAGATTTCCGTTGTATTAGAAATTTTTAGGGTACTGAAAATAACAATTTACATTAAATAAATAACTAGTTAACATGATTTTTATTAAATTTATTTTTTTCCGATAATTGAAGATCGCCTTTGTATTTAGATTTATAAAAATGTATAATCCATCAAAAATAATCCATCATTGAAAATAATTTTTAAACAATTTAAAAAAACTCAATTCCTAAAAGTTCACGCTTTAATAAAAATAAATCAAATTTTACATTTATTTTCAGAAGAATTGGAATTTAAAACACATATCAAATTTACTTTACATACTATAGCTATCAATTTATTTTTTCTATTATATATTATTTTATATTTTCCTTATACTTTTTTCATAATGGAGAGCCATTTGTCAATTGAGCCAAAACTGGGTGCGTGATCCTCTTGGTGACCAGAATCAGATTTATTATAAATTATTATCAATATTATAAATTTATTCTAAATTGCGTTAAATCCAATAATGTTCTGTCCACAAATTTTAAAAAACTTTTTAGAAAATAAAGAGTTCCTTCTTTCTATTTAAAACTATTTAAATAAATATTAATTAAAACAAATTTTTTATTATTAATAATTCATTGATTATCAGTTTAAATAGTTTTAAGGGGGGGGGGTAAAGTTAATTCGTTGAAAAAAAGGCATGTTTTTATGAATTTTTTGTGAGGAAACAGTTGAAATTTCTTTATTAAATCCGATGATACATTGAAGTATCACATTTGAAGAATGTTCTGTAAAATTTTCACAAAAAAATATTAACAAATACGGTAATGGCAGCAAATATTCCGACGTGCCTCGAAAAAAAGGAGAGTTGCGGTGGACATCATAACTTGGTGCTGGATCATCTGAAATCAAAAAATCAAAGTTCATTCGTTAGATAACAGTTTTCCCCAGGAGGAGACGTGGGGGTTTTTCGAAATTTAAATTTTTCACTTTTTTGGAGTACTTTGAAGGAAAAAACGGGATTTTTCGTGAAAAAAACCCCCTAATTTATTATTGTTAAAAGACAATTATCAACAAATTTGAAAAAAACTTTTCATCAGGGCCTCTTAAATAATGGACAGAAATAGTGTTCAAAATTTCAAAACGATCGGTGCAGTAGTTTTGAAGTCATAATGTCCACCGACGTTAAAAAAGTGAGTTGTGGGAAAAACGCTTTAAAGTTTTGAACACTAAAAAATCTTGTATAAAACGTTTATAAGCAAATTTTATAAGCTTACCTTTTAAGAACATTATGTCCATCTCTACATAAATTAGTCATACTAACATTGTCTAATCTTTGAAATTTCTAGAACAAGCTAGAACAATACATGTATGTCAGTCCAGTAAGTTAAGTAAATTGTTTATATACAAAAAGATATAATATTGGTAAAATTACACTATATACATTTCTAGATTAAAATTTACTTACAGATACATAAATCAAGCTTACTTTATTATGTGTATGTCTAAGAATAATTTAAATTTTAATTGAAACAGTATAAGACACATGGTTAATGATTTTAAACTATCTTTTATCATATACATCTTTATAAAATATAATATAATAGAAAATATTACTAGTTACATATTGATATCACTTAAATTACATATTATCATAATTTTTATGGTAAAATTTAATTCTGTTCATTATCTACAATTGAAATTATTTCACTGCTTTTACAAATTTTTGCTAGAATAGACACTTTTATGTTAACCGATACAATACAGTGACCGTATACTCATAATATATAATAACAGTTATTAGAATGAGATACTATAAAAAAACTGTTTATAATACGACATTCTATATTGTCAAAAATGTTTTATAAATTGAGATTTCTCACTGACAAGTTGTCAATAATTTACCATCATAGTCTCATTGCTAAATTTTTAAATAATCGATAAAATATAATTTTAAGGCTCTACACAAAACAGTCACTTCCACTTCTAGTGATACAATTTACTATTATTGATCTATTTAAAAGAAAAAACCAAATACATTATATACGTTGTTATGTTTACTAAATCAAGTCAGGTGCTCATAGCACAAGTTATGAGTAGTTTCATCATCTTCATCTTCTTTGTCGGCATAGAAGTAATAGGCCCAACGAATGCAAATCAAATATCTATTCCACACCTTATTGAACTAAGAAAACCCCCAAAATATTTAGACTCTCAGCATCTTTGTCATCCTCAGAGGATCCGTTAAGTTTACTCCAAGTAAGTTTTCATTTTTTATTTTCTTTGTCGTAATAGTATCCGATATACTTTGTTATTCTACTAATTCCTTTTTATAAGGTGATTCTATGATTTTCCTCTGCATTTCGTGACTCGATGTGTTGTTCATACTTGTTTTACTAAAGGAAACATGATGTCAAATGACACTCCGAATGTAATGCTATATTGACACTTCCCGAACATCCAGGTAGTGAGGAGGTTGGTCGAAATGCCTGATCAGGAGTCTTTTGCTCATCCCTTGCTTTGTGTTATTTACTCCCAAACATCCAGGTAGTGAACAGATTAATTAAAGTGTCTGTTTAGGAGACTTTTGCTCACTCCTTGCTTTGCGTTATGTACTCCCAAACACCTAGGTAGTGAAGAGATTGGTCAATGTGCCCGTTCAAGAGTACTTTTGCTCATTCCTTGCTTTATGTAATTTCCTGAACATCCAGGTTGTAAAAAAGTTGGTTGAAGCACCTATTCAGGGGTTTTTTTGCTCACCCATTTTTTTGTGTTTATTTATTACTGAATTTCCGGGTTGTGAGGAATTTGGTCCAAGACTCGTTATTATGTTTGGTTTCTGTAGATCTTATACGTCTAAGCCATCTTTCTGTAATAAACAAAAAATATATACTATAAATTATGGGACATAGTGGGGACTAAAATAAAAAAAATTATCCCGCTTTACCTTTTATGTCTGGACTCCATTATGCCCCACGCGCAGTAACGAAACAAACATGGCTGTACTCTTACCTTTGATTGTATGCGGTTGTTGTAATTATGTAACAACACACCTAAAAATTTAATTGGAATTTCTAATACAAAACTTTACACGTAGTGATGATGTATACATTTACTTAATATATAAGAAATCTGATTTGTATTTTGCCAATAAACATCAACATTAGATTGAGGCTGACTGAAAAAGTGTGTTTTTATATATTAGTCCAGATCTTGATTCTTGCCTAATACACGAAAACTTATGGTATATACTTAATAACCTGGAAGAAGTGGAGGAAAGATTCATTTAAATCTGTAAAGGATTGGACTAACAGGAAATAAGGCAGCTTATTTTAAGTATTGGTCAACGATGTCAGGACATTATTCGTGCGAGAGGTGGAAGCACTTTATTTTGAGAATTTTTTTGTTTTTTTTTCTTTCTTTTTACAATTATAATAATATATTTTTTTATTTATATATTTATTTTTATTATATATTTATTTATTTATAACTTATTTACTAAGTGATGCGTTAATTTTTTGGAAGAATGTATTATTATAAATTATAGCAAAAAATTATATTTTTAGTTGTAAAATATGTTTCGACGCCTCAAGAAGTATAAGGAATTTTGATATAGAAGAAGAAGAAGCAAAAACATTTAGATATCTGTCAAAACAATGTTGACAGAATACAACCAAAGCATATTTCAGTTGATATTGAATTTTTATAGAATCTAGAAATTCATTAATATTTTTAGATTTATTTATAAAACAAATTAAATTACCCAAGTTATATAAATGTAATGAAGAATTACCCTTTGCAAGTGGCTTTTGTGTATATAAAACAAACGGAGCCAAATTTAATTCTTATAAAATTCGATCAAGTAGATGATTTGGATAAAGAACAAAATGATTCACTGCATTAGAAATCAACACTACCCCAAATAATCTAACCTAATGATGTTTGCCTCGAAACCTCCCCATTCTTTATTGTTTGGTATCTATAAACTGTTTGGTGTCTATCAAACGATGTGCATTTCAACCCCAGAGGTTTTAAAAATAAAGTACTAAGTGTTAAGTTTATATTTTTTCTTTTGAACTTTTTTTTATCTATCTAAATGAATTTCATACTTTATCTTCCCCTACATGGAGAACTCTTTTAGACAATATAACTTTTTGTTGCTCGGAATTCCTTGAATCAGAATGGAATCCTCGTAATGTTTGTTCGGTCGATCTGTATTGATGTAGATATTCCTTCAATAACCTGTACATATATTATTTCTTCTTAAGCTTCACCTTCTCACATAATCTTCAGGGTTTCTTGGTTCGCTCATTATTCTTTTTCTCAGCACCTCCATGTTTCCCTTGTTTTCCATTTCTTTATCTTATTTTTATTTTTGAATTCATCAACATTAAAAGTTCCATATGAGTATACTTGTATCATCTACAAATGTAGTTTCAATCAATGAAATTGTTTATGAATAAAAGAATATTAAGTTATCTTAATGCTTAAAGATATATTGTTGGTAACTTTTTTACTAGGGCATACTAGCATGTAAGCATATCAGTCATATTCCATGAATGTTATAAAAGAATAATTTCCTTAAAAGAATATTATGTACTGATATTTGACAGTAACAGTAAAACCTACCAATTTTAACATAAAATCTATAAAATATGTATGTAACTATGACATGTTTTTGTATTTAATAAATAAAGATTACAAATAAACTTCTTTATTGAAAAAATAAATTAAAAATATTTTGAGAATTACAGGCAAGCTATATAAAAAACAGATTAATAAGTTTAATAAAAAATGTTAATATATCAAAATAATGTAGACAACTACCGAGATAAAAAATGTAAAAGTGTCAACAATAAACTATTTAATAGCCTCAAAAGTATATTTTTTTATTTTTTAGATATGGTACTTGCTCTTAAATGTTTTAAATATACTAAAAGAATTTTATTTCAGTTTATAGTTTTAAACATGAATGATCAATATTAATTTTTTTTTATTAACCACACCTGTCTCCCTTAGTGCTTATTCAAAATTCGTTACACAGTTAAAATATATTAAAAATATCAAGTACCAATCTGTTAGGCTGCTATATTAAAAGTTATCACTTGACTAAATTTTTAATGAGTTCAATGTATCCGTACCATAACATTTTAACCGTGCTACCCTAATATTATATTGATCAAACATTCCGAATCAGTGATTCAGAATAAAAAAAGATTGAATAGCGTTATTTTATCAAGTTCGAAATTAAAAAATCTTTATGAGTCGAAAGTAGCAAAACTGAAAGTATTGAAGAATCTCTTGAGATCTGGCACCTTTGAGAATGCCGGCCAGCGATGCAGACACCCTTTCATTTAGAAGCCCTTTGCCATCACAATAGGGTTTTGTTAAGGCCCATTATACTACAATTGCCTATGCGTTGTGAATGTGTTTGTATCAAGTCGACTAGGTTTTTGATATTGGGTGTTTAGAGCAGTCAAGCGCGAAACTACCGAGTCCACAAAGCCAGTGGCGGACTTCGATATTTTACTGAAATGTTCTACTACTATAAATATATGAAAAAAAGGGGAACAACTTAATCATTAATTCTTAAATAATTTGTTTATTTATATAACCTAATATTTATAGTATAATACAATGTTTGAACCGATCTTATAATATTGATGATAATATATTTAGAAACATAATAATAAAAAATCTGGTGTAGGTTATACAACCTCACTCAGACACACCAATACATCCAAATACTAAAACAAAATTTAGATTTTCTTGCAGAACTTGAAATAAAGGCATATCTAGCAGATCAACAATTTAAAGTTATTAATGAACAAATAATCTTGGAAGTCCTCCACCATTAAACTGTTTAATTTGGTTGAGTCTTAATTTTATACATAGATAAGACATTAATGTAATACAAATATATTCAGTTATTGTAAATATTAGCATTTTATAGTTTTTTCCTGGTTTTTCTATATCATGGCACAGTTATACTGATCTTAGAAGTAAATACATCCAGGATAAACCCTTAGGGCTAATAACATCTAGGTGTTATGTTTTTAGTATTAACGTTTATATATTTTTTTATAAATTCCATTGCCATGGAGTTTTTGTTGATTATCGTGGAGTTAGAATATTTATTTTATGTCAAGTATTGTCAAATTATTTAATGAGTTTATGTTATCTATCAATAATTGTATGAATATGAAATAAAGAAATATAAAAGTGGTGTCAGAAGTGGGATCACGAGCATACGACACAGCTGTTAAAATGAGCGAGTTAACTTCCGATTTCATACAAGCACTTTCCAGTGCGATCGTCAGCGCGATACAGTCGGCAGCAGCAAACGTCGCCCCAATAACGAATAGTGCGATTCCACCCGGTGTCCAAGTAAGTACATCAAGCAAACCTCCTACCTTTTCCATAAGCGAGTACCGATCATTTGAGGAATTAACAGTTGAAGATTATTTCATAAGATTTGACTGGGCTCTGGACATTTCAAAAATTCCAGACGACGATCATGGTAAATATGCACGAGTTCATATGGGTAACGAACTCAACAACGCGTTGAAATTTTTGGTGACTCCTCGCAATCCCGAAACTCTTTCGTACAAAGAGATAAAAGAAACACTTATAGGACACTTTGACCGAACTAAAAATAAATATGCCGAGAGTATAAGGTTTCGAAAAATCAACCAACAAGAAAAATGAAACAATAGCACAATTTGCTCTTCGCTTGAGACGAGGCGCAGCTCATTGCGATTATGGCGAATTCTTAGATAGAATGCTCGTAGAACAGCTTCTACATGGACTCCGCTCTCGCGAAATGTGCAACGAAATCATTGCTAAGAACCCCACTAATTTCACAGATGCCTACAAAGTTGCACACGAACTAGAAGCGACACAACATACGACCAGTGAAGTGAAATCTACAGAAACTGCACCTGCAGAGGAACTCACGAATAAATTAGGATACGCAGAGCCTCAGACCAGACGTGAGCAGAAGCCGTTTTCCTTTAGATCAGGAGCGCGTGATCGAGCACTACAGCAAAGTACCTTTGGAGCACCGTTCCAAGCAACGCCTCAGAGAAGCATCCAAGGAGTACCCCAGCATACTGCCCAAGGATCTACGCAGGACAGACAACTTGTTTGCATTGGGTGTGGAGGCTCGCATATACGAAGTCATTGCCCATTTTTTGACAAAAATTGTAAATCCTGTGGTAAGAAAGGTCACATAAGCCGAGTCTGTAGGACAAGATTGCGACAGATCACAGCACATATTTCAGTTTCGGAGCAACCTGCAGATGACATCACTCAACAAAATATTGATTCTATTGATTATCTGGGAAAGATCAATGTGATAAGCGGCACTCAACCAGCAGATCGGCGAATGATTGAGGTACAAATCGACGGACGCACTTTAAAGATGGAGCTCGACACCGGTGCACCGTGCACCATTATCAGCAGAAAAACTCTTTACTCAATTAAACATAAATTTTCTTTGCAGAAATCTGATAGACAATTCACGAGTTACACTCGCCACAAAATTAGCTGTATCGGCCGGCTTCCTGTACATGCTACAATCGGGAAGAAAACAAGAAGACTTAATGTTTATGTCGTCGATGGCGATTTCGACTCCCTCTTAGGCCGTGAATGGATATCACATTTCATTTCCGAAATAAACTTTTCCAAACTCTTTCCAGAACCTGAACAGATTCGTTCAATATCAACTGCAACACCCTGTCTCACCCATGAACAAAAAACTAGACTGCAGCTACTGTTAACCAAATATGAAGATGCATTTGGTGCATCGGCCGGGAAACTCAAAGGACCACCAGCAACACTGCATCTAAAACCCGGAGCAACACCGATATTTGCCAAACCAAGGGAAATCCCTCTAGCTTTACGTGAAACATACGCAAAGGACATTGACGCGAAAATTGCATCAGGCCACTATAAGAAAGTTGATTACTCAGAGTGGGCATCGACAACACATGTAGTTGTAAAAAAGAATGGAAAATTGCGCATTACCGGCAATTACAAGCCTACACTCAATCCTCGCATGATAATTGACGAACACCCCATTCCTAAGCCTGAACATATTTTCAATCAAATGAAAGGTGCAAAATTTTTCTGTCATCTAGATGTGACAGATGCCTATTCACACATTCCCATTGATGATAAATTCGGTGAGGCACTGACCCTTAATACCCCAACTCATGGATTGATTCGGCCTACACGAGCTGTCTACGGTGCAGCAAACATCCCCGCGATTTGGCAGAGACGCATGGAAACTGTTTTAAAAGATCTTCCAAATGTTAAAAATTTCTTCGACGATATAGTCATATATGCAGAAAATTTTGAGAAACTCCTGGAAATAACAGATCTTACCCTGGAACGAGTTAAATCTCACGGACTGCGGCTGAACCGTGAAAAATGTGTTTTCGGAACAACTTCGATCGAATTTTTAGGACACAAAATTGATGCTCAAGGTATTCATAAATCAGATAAGCATATTGAAGCTATTCGTGATGCACCGAAACCAGCCTCTATAGAAGACATGCAGTTATTTCTGGGTAAAGCCACTTATTATAGTTCATTCATTCCCGATTTGTCTACAAGAAATCGCCCCCTTCGCAACATGCTTCTCAAGGATTCTTTCGAGTGGACATCAGAAGCAGAAAAAGCATACGAGGACATTAAATATGCCCTGATCTCACCTCAAGTTCTCATGCCCTATGACCCAACACTTCCATTGATACTGGCAACTGATGCCAGCAAAACCGGCCTCGGTGCTGTGTTATCACATCGCCTAGAGGACGGCCGAGAACGCCCTATAGCTTACGCAAGCAGGACAATGAGTTCGACTGAGCAGAAGTATCCTCAAATCGACAAGGAGGCACTTGCCATAGTGTGGGCTGTACAAAGGTTTTTCTATTATTTATATGCTAGACACTTCACGTTATATACTGATAACAAACCTCTGTCTCAGATTCTGCACCCTGAAAAATCTTTGCCTACGCTCTGTATCAGTCGAATGGCAAACTATGCAGATTATCTTGCACATTTCGATTACAATGTCATTTTCAAACCGACAAAACTCAACGCAAACGCTGACTACTGTTCTCGTGTATCTTTACCTGCTTCAATCAACAACATAAAACATCAAATTATGCATGAGGGGGAGGAAAATGAAGATTTTGACGAATTTGACCATTTTATCGTAGGACAAATCCAGCAGCTTCCAGTTCGTGCAGAGAATATCGCTCGAGAAACAGCTAAAGATCCCCATCTCGGAAAAATATTTCGTTTGCTGGAATCAGGACAAAGCCTTGCTCGTGCTGGATACAAATCACCTGAACTAGAATACAAACTATCTGCAAATTGCTTGGTTTTTGAGCACCGAGTGGTCGTCCCACCAAAACTTCGCCAACCTATTCTTAATGATCTACATGCAGCCCATTTAGGAATCGTGAAAATGAAAGGCATGGCACGTTCCTTCATTTACTGGCCTGGCATAGACGAGGATATAGAACGCATTGCAAAATCGTGCAACGACTGTGCGAAACATGCACACGCACCACCTAAATTTCGTGATCACCATTGGGAGTACCCGCATGGACCATGGGAGCGCATCCACATTGATTATGCAGGACCCTTCGTTGGAAAAATGTTGCTTATTGTTTCTGACGCTTATAGTAAATGGCTCGAAGTCAAAATCACACATACAACAACAGCAGCCGCTACGATAGCGATCCTTGATGATTTATTCACAGCTCATGGAGTGCCCATGATTATTGTTTCCGATAATGGTCCACAGTTTTCTTCCGTCGAATTCAGGGACTTCATAAAGAACGCCGGAGTTAAATACCATAAATTCACCGCTCCCTATCATCCTTCCACCAATGGCCAAGCAGAAAGAAACGTACAAACTGTCAAAGATCATCTCAAGACAATGTCCACGACACCTGGTTCTCTGCAGCGCAACTTGAATGAATTTTTGCGACAGTACCGTAAAGCACCACACTCAACCACGGGACAATCTCCAGCACAACTCTTCCTCGGACGTTCCCTGCGGACTCGCCTTGATTTGCTAAAACCAGAAAGCCTGCACACGAGAATGGTTGAAAAACAACAAGCAAACTTCGATTCTTCTTTTCGTGTATTCTATCCAGCGCAATCAGTATATTTTCTATCCGGAAATCCGCGGATGGACAAATGGGTTCCAGGTACCATTATTTCGCGATCGGGAGATCTTCATTACGACATCGACTTCTTCGGAAAACGCTTCAAAAGGCACGTGGATCAAATTCGGGGACATCAAGAAAACGAGTATCTGATGCCATCTAAATACAAAACTCTTTCAGAACCTCTTAACCATGAACATTCACCACAACAATGTCAAACACATTTCAGTGGAACAAGTTTGGTTCATCCAACAACCCTACCAACAACTTTCACAGCAGAGCAAAATGGACTACCAGAAGGCAATGTTCAGCCTTCCGAGCTCAACGTAAAGCCACCGATGGATGAACCGGAGGATGCTTCAGGAGCATTGTTGCCACCGCCACTGTTGATGCAAAATTCGTCTCCGAAAGAAAATAGGACACTGCCAAATACGCCACGAAGATCTTCCCGAGTTAAAAAGGCACCAGTACGATTTTCTCCTGATTAATAGAATTCCAAGATATGGATTCAACGCATCCTGAAGGGGGAAGAATGTTATGTTTTTAGTATTAACGTTTATATATTTTTTATAAATTCCATTGCCATGGAGTTTTTGTTGATTATCGTGGAGTTAGAATATTTATTTTATGTCAAGTATTGTCAAATTATTTAATGAGTTTATGTTATCTATCAATAATTGTATGAATATGAAATAAAGAAATATAAAACTAGGCTTTAATATTTTTATGTCTTATTATTTCCATACTTAGTTTAGCCTTAATACTACATAACTAATCAACATCAGGTATCTAGCTACAAACAAAAACTACAAAAACAGAATGTAACTTCAATATCTTAATCTTACGATGCTAGTTTTTAGCTAAACAGCTGTAATTGTAATTTAAAACCTAATTTTTTAATTAAACGTATAAGAATAGCTGTTTATTATTCTTAATAAATAATTACTTTCATTAGTTTAGCAATCATTAAAGTTTAGAGTTATTTCAGAAAATATTTTGTATAAGTAAAAATTATATTTAAAATAAATTAAAACAAATAAACGATATGTCACAATTAGCTAACACTATTTAGAAAGGGAAATACTAAACACATAATTATATAGAGTAAAATCCAATGTAAAAGATTAATGTTTTATTGAAAACAGTTATTAAGATTGTTCTAAAACATTATGTATGCCTATGTTTTAGCTTCGAACCTATCCTTTTTAAGAAAGTAACCATTTTTATCTTATATTAAACTCATGTATTTTCGGCTGCTCTAGTTGTGCAGGTGACCAATCTGATAAATTGTTAAATACAGGCGAAGAATTTTGCTTTTGTCAATTATCATTACGGAAATTGTTGGAAATTCTTACAGGCTGATATCAATTATTTATTTTAGTTTCTTCTTACCCCAAGTAATATTCACTGTATGATCTGTTACACTAACTGTTTTGTACGCATTTCTTTTTCTTTGTCAAATTCCTTGCAACTAAATAATTACTATTCTTTTAAAAAAAATTAGCATATTTTGATTAGATAAATTTTAAAGATTTTTGTTGTTAAACAGTTTAGATGAATATTCATTTTATATATAGATAACACATAAGTTATATTAAAGGATAGCGCGGTATAGTTTTTCCTGGTGTTTCTAAATTTTTGCACATTTATACTGATCTTAGATGGAAATGTATTGAGGTAAATCCAGTAGGGCTAATGATATGTAGGTTAGGTTAGGTTCTACGTGAGTGGTCGTTCAACGTCCCCTTCAATGCGACCTGAAAGGTCTATTGTGGCTCACCCCTAGGATATAGTCGTTCTATCAGCCCTACGCCTCTGATGATGCTCATCAGTGTCGTTGGCCACATTTCCATGAAATCCTTGGGCTATTGACCTTAGTCTCTCAGCAGTTACAGATATGCTTGGCTGTTTCATCCTCAGCCTGACATAATCTGCAGTCCGTACTTTCTGCCAGTCCAATTGTTTTTATATGTCCATTAAGGCCTGTGTCCAATCAGTAGCCCTTTCATAATTTGTAAGCCTTGTCTGCTCATTTTCAGCAGCTCCTGATACCTCTTTTTAGTCTCTTACAAATGCCTTTGAGTGTCTTAAACCCTCTAGCTCGAACCATTAAGAGCGTCTCCGATCTACCTAATTCGATATTGTTCCTCTGGCTACGCTATTCGCTATGCCTAGGACTGACTCAGGGCCTATAAGTATTCCTTCGCAGCACATTTTATGGCCAGAAGGTCCGCTTTTTCGTTCCCCTTAATGCCCGCATGCCCAGGTACCCACAGTTTGTTATTTTCCCCTAGACTTATTAGACCCTGAAGGCATTTCCAAACTAACTTGGAGGCGATCCGATTTGATTTTGCCTGGCGATCGAATAATATGTTTATAGTTTATCTTTATAGTTCTGTTCCTGCAATCACGCTTAAGGGTCTGCTGCAGACATATCTCCATTGCAAAAACCTCAGCTTGCAAAATTGTGTATCGTTCTCAGATCTACCTTTATTATATTTTAATCAACATCAAATAGTGATCTCATAAAACAAAATGTCACTTTAATTTGTCAATCTGACGATGAAAGTAATTTCAAACAGAAAAGGTTATGTTTTCTAATAAATTAGTGGAGGTTTTGTTGCAAAGTTATTTTTCTTAGGTTCACTTAATTTGATTAGCTTCCACAAAGTAATTTTTAGAACAATTTTGTTTTTACTAGTACTGGTAATAGTAAATTTTTCCACATTTATTTTTTTCAATGATATTTTTATATTAACTGACTAATTTCTTCATTAGATCCTTTTTAGAATTTTAGAATTTTTCAAATAGTTCAAAATCTTATAAATCACAATTTTATTTAGAAAATCTTAGTGAGAACTAATGCTAATTTAATGTTTACCATGAGATTTTCATACATAACCTTAAAAAGTATGAATTCTCTCACTAACACAAGGAGTTGGTACCAAACAATTAAATTATTTTGAGTTTCAACTGCACATAATGTTATTTCAATTCAGAGCTCAAACTTTTATTGTGTAACCCGCCCTTAGATATTTTAATAGTTTCATATTTTATTTTAAACGAATAAGATTTTCTAAAATTGAAGAATTGTTAAGGAAAGTAACATAGGATGTATCTATACAATGAAGTTTAATTCTCTAAATTCAACGAAAACCAACAAATCATATTGATATATTTTGAAAAATAGATACAGAGGGATGCATTAAAACTTTTTTTTACAGCTTAAACCCCTTATTGATATTCTCATTGTTCTCCATCCCTGTATAAACATTATTTCGCACAAACTGTTGCTATTCATTCGAGAGCTTAAATTCTATTGTGTATTTTATTTCGAACAAAGTTTGTCAATTGAATTCTGTAATTACGATTTGATAAGGGATTACCTTTACTTAGATGTGAGCCGTTACGGTGATATCAATCTAGCTTTGGGGTTATAACAATGTATAATTGGAGATTACGATCTTAATATTTTCACTCGCTACATTAACTAAATAAAATACGAAATATCCTACTTAACCAGTTGGTTATATTGTTTATGGATGATAATATACATTAGGTTAAATAATAATAGAGTTTTTTATTTTGGTCGGTTTTTTCCACGCTGTATATTTAGTTCTATTAATTGGTTTTTAATAACCAAAATAAAATAAGTAATAAGCAAAAGTCGAGAAGAGTCCTTTACAATATCGAATTCTAACAAATTGTTTAAAAATGGTAAAAATAGCATATTATTTACATTGATGTGGACAAAAATTATCTTAAAATTCTTATAATATATAAAATCAATAACTACAATTTTTTAAATCTCATTTCAAGCTTAATATGCTAATTATATAGAGACAACCAAATGCATTTATTAAGTTAAGAAAATGATATGAATTGTTGACATTCTAGAATATTTTGAAGTTAAGAACAATAAACAACGGTTGAATTAAACTTTCACTATTTATTCGCAAATACTTTTTTAAATGCAATGACGGCCGTTTCGCTATAGAATTAGCATCGTCAGATTGACATATGTAAGTTTAATTCAACCTTTTAGTTGTTTAATGTTCTTAATAAGATGTACTTTCACATAGCAAGGGTTAGTACAATAAATTTCTATTAATTTGTCTAGTGATTTCTGGCTGTTCTGTTTAGTATAAATTAGAGGTTAATTTTTGACAGATTCCATTAGTTTTGATTAAGTTTAGACGCCAAGTGATTAAAACAGTCAAATTTCAAGAGAATTTTATTTAAGAACCACGTAAAATAATATTGAAATTTAAAGGTATTTAATAACTCCAAAAAACAAAATAAACAAAGGTTTATGCCAGGTCAATATCAACAAAATGTAACTTACGACTATTGCTTATTACACATACTACATTACATCCTTGAAATAAGTATTCTCTAGAACACCTTTGGCGAATATTTCAGTACTGTTTAATCATCTGAAATATCTAATGTTCGGGAACCATTTTTACAGTTTCTCAAGAATTATTGAACACTGTCCTATAAGGTAATCCCTAAATAAAGTAAATAAACCTTTTTTTAATAAAACAGAACATTAAACGTCAGAGTACAAATTAAGTTATTGGAACTTCCTTTTTAACTTGGCAGTAACCTCTTTTTGATTTTAAATAATCTAATTTTACTTGTGCCTTTTGATTGTTAAAAAAAACGTTGATTTTTTATTTTAAATTTTATATTGGTTTATAGCAGAAATTTTTTTATAATTTCAACTTTATAGATTTAATTAAAAGGAAAACAAACAATTTCAGCACTATACCGACACAAAACAAATCTCAAATCAAAAACACAGACAGATTACTTTAATAGTTAAGAAACTTTTAGTTAGATTTGGCAAATTAGGCAAATAAGGGAACCTTAAATACTTACAGTATCTAGTCGTAAAAAATAGAAAGCAGTATTTTATTATGGTTCCCTTATTAAATATTTTATAATTCGCATGCGTACCTGTCACTGTCGGAACGACCATATAATAAGGCATTTACCTTACAGCTTTTCCAATAATTCCCTCTTATTATTACACTGTGGCTACAACTTCCGTACTTTATAAATTAATTGGCCCTTACAATTCTTGACTGGAATGATTTTAATAACCAGGCAAAGTTAGTCTGTCTCTTTCTGAATGTTCTCGATTTGTTTGTATCTTTCTAAATTGTTTATTAACTAGATCTTTTGTCTTAAAATCGTCTAACAAATAAGCATAAAAATAGGAAAAGGCATTATATCTAAACGGGTGGTAATTCTTTTTGTCTTCTTACTTTACTTTTTTTCAAGCTTAGGCTTATAAAACTTTAACCCATTATTTTTTTTGTAGACACCTTCATTTTACTCAATTAAATTTATTTGTCTATCTAAAGTTATTTATTTCGCCAAATAGTGTAGTTGCTTACTTTCTTTTAAAACAACATTATGCTCAAAAAATTTTTGGAAAAGCAATAAAAACACATTATTAAAAATAAAACGTCTTCTAATGTCTCAAAGAAAGACGGAACTAACAGACAGCCGACAATGGTTTATGTAATAATTACTTAAGAAACTTCATTAATTTTATCAACATGCCTGTTTGGTAGTTGTGTTTCTTAGAATTGAAAGAAATTAATTTCGAATTAAGTTATTACTTTGTTGGAATCAACTGTGTAAAGCAACGGTTTAAATTAACTTTTTCTCCAGCTAAATTGTGGCAGTCACAAGAACCATTTTAAACTTAATTAACGTCATGAATAGAGACTCAAATTAATTCAGCGAGATAAAAAAAATTTGCTTTTTCAGTAAATTAATTTTGTTTCTTTTCGAACATTTATAGTGCAGTCACCTTTACTAATTCCCAAATTGTTATAACAGAATTATGTAAAAGTTCCATGATCTTAATAATATAAAAACAGTTCCCAAAATGATTTTGATTAAATAATTGAGCAAACTAATAGAATGGAAACTGGGATAACTGTCAACGGGTATTATAGAGGTTGTCTTACGATATTTTATTACAAATTTGTTTCCCCAAAATGCTATTATCTTTGCAATAGTACAGATGAATAAGGTTATGTTTGAGACATCTTGAAAAGAATGGCATTCCATAAGATATGCATTGTTTTTTTTGACATATCCTTCTCCATTACACAGTTGTAGACTAGTAGGTTTAGTACTTTAAATTATAATGACCAAGTTTACACCACTAAAAATATACGTGCTACGTTTCATGCGTTTAAATTAGCGACCATGTTTAATTTTAAGGTTTTTTTGTCTAAACATCTTATTGAAACTAATATAACTTTTATTACTGTATGGTTAATTACAAATGTGAATAATTATGAAAACGGTTGTAAAGAAGTAGTAACAATGTAGGTATTTCTCTGAAATACAAGGGGGTTACTTTGCCCGCAGATTGAAACAACAACAACTAGAAATTGATTGTATTAAAGCAATTTATTGAATAAATAGTGATAGTTTTGTTTAAAAAGTTTTATTGTTAATGTTCTCAACAACAAATATTTATTAGTTATTAGGTATTAGGTTAAATTTTTTTTAAACTTATGCAATTGACATTTTCAATATTTTTTGTTTGACATTTGGGACATCTCGGCATTTGAGTAAACCATAGAAAGAAAGAAGATTATAGATAGCCAACTCTAAGGGTTTTTGAAAAACGTGTTTACAGCGCCGCTCGTGACCTGAGTACTAACTATATAATTGTATTTTTTTATTGGTTAATTTAAAATATTTATATTAAAATATTTTGATAAATATAATAAATATATTTTTCAAAATATTTTTAAAGTATTTTAATATTGTTAAGTAATAATTCTTTATCTTTGCAAACTAATATTCTTTGATACTGATAACTATTCTGCTTTCTCTGATTTTCTCAATAATTTTTTATTTATTATACGTTGGTAAATAATTTTTTTTGCAATTCTTCTTTTTTACGCACTCGATATAGACTAAAAGTGCTTAGCATATATCTTTAAAAAAATATATTTGAACTGTGACGCTTAAACCTGTATTATGTATAAAATAACAGTACACATCATTGTCTTGTGTAATGTTATTTTTTTTCTTTTAAATACCTTTTATAAACTCATTACCAGAAATAAGCAAAACGAGTAACTAAGGCTGACGAAATTATTTTTTGTATATATTTAACTTTATAAATGTTAACAATGTATACTTTTTACCATACAGCGGCTGAAACATCAATTAACTTGTTTTTAGAATGTTATTTTTGTTACGTAATTCGTTTGTGAACTCGAAAAACGTTTTCCCTAACTCCTTTTAAAGACGGTAATGGAAAAATCAACGGAATAAAAAAGATTAGGTAAAAAATAAAAGAAAAAACAAATTACCACAAATAATGGCGTTAAATTGAATGTTGTTGAAACAATTTTATGAAGTTCTGAAACTCTAGAAAGCGAGGGTAAAGATCCAAGAAAAGAGCACATCAGTATGGATACACATCACCCCACATCATTTGTCTCTAGAAAAACCCTGTTCCATTTTGCCTCACAAACGAATTTTCTGGATGGTTGCGTCGCGCCTGTACCTTTTCCCACACTTATATTGCAGTCGATGATCCTCCTCTTTAGTGATCTTTATTCGGTTTTACTGCTTTTTACGACCCTCCCGTATATTTCGTTTACAAATTTTAGGTTAAAGGAGTTCGATTTTACTTTTCATTCGTCAACAGAAATATTGGATTCCCAAACTTTATAGTCCTCCGCCATATTTTCTTTATCTCTCTCTGGAGTTTAACATCAACTAATTTGAAAAAATGTCTAAGAATAATAAACAACTAAACTTGAGCTAAAATTTAGCGTTTAATTAAAAAATTAGCTTTTGGAATACAATGACAGCTGTTTCGCTAGAACGAGCATTGTCGGATTTACATGTTGAAGCTACATTTTGTATATATAAGAGCTAATTTTTTAATTAAAGTTTAGTTCAAACGTTTATTTGTTTATTATTATTATTAATAAGGCGGACTTCCACAGAGTAAGGGTTAGTGCAATAAATTTAAATGAACAAATTAACCACTGTATTCAAAATGTACCAACTCATTTATGTTTTACCACTAGTCCTGTAAAATTTTATTTGGGAAATATGTTATAAAATCACTAGTCCTACACACTAATGATTTTATCTTATTCAATCTGTTTGAGTAGTTTTGCCTAAAATAAAATAGCTTGAGTATGGTAAATAAAAATGTAGGTATCTAGTAAAAGTGGTATTTGAGAAGTTATGTTTTTAACCATTCTGTACAAAAACGACTATTTAATAATTCATCAATATCTTTTCACTAAATATATTTTCGCTATTAGACTCCGTTTTTTATTATAAAATTGCAAAGCCAACTCTCATACGTATATTTTATATTGCCTACCTATGATCTAGTTTATTAAAACATTTTTAATCAAGAGATGATAGGAAGTGGGTTTACACAGAATAATATTAAATAAATACATTATTTAAAAAAAAAATACTTATAAATATTGCTGTTTTGGTAAAATTTAAATATTGGTACCGATTCTTCTCAAGGTTACGGTTACAGCTAAAGTAGCAGGATAAGTAAATGGGAGGGGTAACCACATTCGGTGGTATCATAGAGCAGAGGGCAACTGAGGTAAGGGAAACGAAAAAGTCAAAAGAAGCTGGCATTACAACTCGTAAATATTTTGAATTGATTTGTTTTTTCGTTTTATAACAGTTTAATAAATCTATAATATCTCAATCTTTAAGTAGCGCCAACTTTTCAGTAAATAAAAGCTACTGAAGACTTTAATTTACAAATCGATTGAACCTGTCACTAAGGAATTACAGAGGAGATTCTAACCTAAAATTGTTTTTAGCGTGTTTTATGTTTTTACTAATTTTTTTTAAATGGATGTTATTGACGACATAAATCTTTTTCTTGACCATATTAACGATCGCCGACCTTATAATAGCCAAAACAGATTTCACCAATGGGACAATTTAAACTGTTGGAATAATTTCGTTTAACAAAACATTCCGTTTTACAAACTTTAGCCTTCATAGTAGAAAGACTTTTACACCAATCTGAAAGGTATTTTATTGTAAACTATGTTAGAAAACCATTTCGGTAACAATGAAATTTTTTAGAAACAATCCGATTCTGCCACTGCAACAGCTTTTTTTAACCCTCACATTTAACTAAAAACTTCAAATAATCTTTTAAAATCTCAAAAAAACTAAACTAGATACACAGCTGATGCAGAGTAAAATGTGATCTGTCAAAAAAACTATAGAACTCATTAGTAGAGTCACACAAACCACAGAAAATACACTGTTGCCTTATCTCTCATAATGCTAAGTATTCAGTACCTAACTACTAAACGAATAAAATACGTTGAATAAACACAAACTGCTTACAGGTGACCTTTAAGTTTAGTGAACAAATAACTAACGGATACTTTACTGGACAGATGAATAAACCGGCCCTTAGATAATATAAATGAATGTTGATCTATAGTTACTTATAAACAATAAAAAGAATTCTTCAATATTGAATGTTTGACAGATCTATGATTTTATCAATAGGTACTAATAAAACGACTTGTGGTTTTATTAGTATAAACCGAAACGATTGGCTACCATTTAACACAAAACTAAATATATTTTCTAAATAATCCACCTTTTTGTATCTTATCTTAGTATTAGTAGAGTTAATTTTTCAATTTTCAACATTTTCTTTGTGCTTTTGTAGAGAAGCTAATTTTCTTTATTAATTATTTTTTAAAATGCCAGTTAAGACATCCCTAATAAGTTTATAAATATGACAACAAAAACCTGTTAATCATATCTAATATCAAATAAATTCATGTTTCACATGAAGCCCATTGATTATCTACATCAACTTTGACTTTAATACCTACTAATTAGTGAATTATGGATAGCATATACCGCTATCATTCTCATTCATGTATGAAAAATCTTCATATCGAGTTTGGTATAGTTATCTTTTTCGAAAAAGTTGTCTGCTTGAGCCAGCACATTGAAAACATTTTTCAAAGGTATTCCAATGCAGTTTTGAATAACGAGGCTGATCTAATATGGCTAGCACATACATGCTTAACTATAGATTGATCTTTAGCAGGATCATCATCCACAATCTATAAGGAACATTCTCATTTAAAACTTCTAGTTGTCATAATTGGTATGTGCTTCTAACTTTTAAATACTTGCTGGACGCATAAAAACTGAAGATATGGGTTCAACAATCATCTTGATATTTCCAAAGAAACATTCAAAACAAATATTTGAAATGTAAAAAATATCCTTTTTTATTTTGATTACTTTGCATTCTTTTAAAAACGTTCCCCAGGTTCGTATGTATTAAATGAAATACCGCAGAGTCCTTTTCGGCTGTTGTTTTTATTTTCCATAAAAGTAAAACGAAAGACCATTATTCGCTGAATACATTACAGAAAAGTTTACGATTCTGACATATTTCTCGGGAGACTAATGTCATGATACGGTATCAGTGTTTGATTAACCGTAGAAAATGGTTATAGCCTCGCTTTTATTGCGGCTTTGAGGGATTTTTATCGGAGGGTGAAATTGATCAACCTTACGTTTTGAGAAGTAACACATGTTTTTTTATCCATTAATAATTTTCACTATAATGGTGAGCGTTAATTTGAGTTAAACGTTTCGATCCTTTCAACGGACATTGTGTATGGAGTCGATGAATGTTTGGATTAAGGTGGTAAATTATTTTCTGTTAGATTTCTATTTGATGAAAGTTAAATCGATAATAAATTTGATTATAAAAAATAAATGCTAAATTAAAACTCATTTGTTTTGGCTCATTAATTTAAATGTTGTATAAAATGTGTACAAAAGACCACTTAGAATTTAGACACAAGCAAAAAGTAAATACATCAGAAGGAGTATTTGCAGAGGATGTTGTAGTCATAGCAGAAAATGAAAAACATCTACAGAAAAATTTTTATACATGCAATAAAGTGCTAAGAGAAAGTGGTATGAAGGTTAATAAAGTTAAATCTAAAATCATTATAGTTGGAGATAGTGCTGCAGAAATGAATAAAATAAATGCTAAATTAAAACTCATTTGTTTTGGCTCATTATTTTAAATGTTGTATAAAATGTGTACAAAAGACCACTTAGAATTTAGACACAAGCAAAAAGTAGATACATCAAAAGGAGTATTTGCAGAGGATGTTGTAGCCATAGCAGAAAATGAGAAACATCTACAGAAAAATTTTTATACATACGATAAAGTGCTAAGAGAAAGTGGTATGAAGTTTAATAAAGTAAAATCTAAAGTCATTATAGTTGGAGATAATGCTGCAGAAATGAATAGAGAAATAAAGGGACAAAAGATCCAGCAAGTTAAGGCTTACCAATATCTCGAAGTAGAAACAGAAGAAGGAGGAAAACAAGAAGCTGAAATCAACAACAGAATAGATAAAACACAGAAGCTCTACTTCGCAATGAACAAGCAATTTATATACAAATCTAAAATCTCCCGGAAACAAAAAATCAGATATTTAAATTCACATACACATCTATCCTGCCCTTTGGATGCGAATCTTGGATAGTAACAAATAAAGATGAAAGTAAAATAAGGGCCATAAAAATAAAGTACCTAAGAAAAACTCAATAGGTATCACAAGAAAAGTCAGGATAAGATACACTGGATTAAGAGTCAAATAGAATCTACCCTATAATTTATTAAAAAAAGACAGCTGAGCTGTTGGGGACACTTACACAGCCACTTCGTTTGAAAAAGTTTTGTCTTCCTTCAATAACGAACATTTGTTTTTTTGGAAACATAGAAAAAACTTCCACCAAAATACATTTTATGTACTTGCTGAATTATTAATCTACAATTTTTCTATATAACAAACCAGTAATAGCATATTACATAACAAGTGCGGACACGTAACGAGTGCAAGAAATACACTATCCAAAGCGTTGTGCACACTATTTTTTTCTACGACCCCAATATATTTTATGAATTTTTTAACTTTATTTAAAAGATATATTTTAAAAGTTGACAACACATCTAAAAATGCATTTGTATCAGCAATAAGATAAATACTTAGGACTTTTTTACTTTAGAACTTAGAACAAAACCAAAACCATAGATAATGCAACCCATATAAATTTCTTATGAAAGTATTAAATCGACACTTATTTTACCAAAATGTAATATTTCTTAATGAAATTAATAGTTTTTTATTTATTAATCTTGTTTAAATGATTAGGTTTTGTGCGTTTTTAAAAAATATCACACGTGTGTGATATTTCTTCTTATGTTTTTTTCCGAACACGTTTGATATAACTAATTTTCGAAATGTCAAAACTGTGTCTCAGGTGTCGTTTTCATAGGAGGTCGTAGAAAAAAATATTATATTTGATTAAATTGTACATAGCAAAGCGACATTTCTTAATATTTAACAATAAATAACGTTTTTTATACTTTGTAGTGAAATTAAGTTAAAAAAAAATTAAAACAATTTATATGTTTTTATTCAACTTTTATAATATAATATTTTGTTACTAATTTAATAATAGTAAATTAATTACCAGGAAATCATAACCTTTTCGTTCAAAAATCTTAACAGAAATGTTAACATTTCCTACTGATTATTCTTTCAAAGATTTTGAATAAGGAATGGATGTACCTTTTTATCTAAGGCAATTCATCCAACGGCTTTAATGATCATTTTGTCATGCAGGAAATTACATTCTCTACCAAAAATGTTCTTTACAAGCTCGAGTGGCTATTGCCAAAGGTTTTCAAACAATCAAATTATTTTCAATTTATTCTCACTCTCTTGTTATATTACCACTGATTATTTTTTGACGTTTCTCGAAACCAATAGACATTTTCAATTTTAGTAATTCATATACGTTCTAGCAAATCAAAACATTAGTATAGTGGGAATAACCTACTTACATTATTCCAGCGAGAATAATTCAATGTACCTACATTGTTCTTATTGAATGACAACCAAATGACAACGTATTTTCTTGATCTGACGCGTCTGTCAAAAACTAATCTATCGAATACTAGACGAGAGTTCGATAAATTAGATAATAATTCTCCAGGCATTTTCTCAAACTTGTTGCCATCTGGCAATAGCCACAACTTGCATAGTGGTAATTGAATGATATTTATAATTTATATCTTATAGAAATTATGTACTCGTTTTCTCAGTTTTTAAACACCCTCTCTATTCGTATACAAATTTCAACCGGAAATATAACAAAGCAATATTTGATAGAAAAACCAGCTGATTTTAAAACTATGCAAATGTCGAATCAATTATACAACCAAGATAGAATCTATTATACCCCATGTCTTTTATTTTCCAATCATATTCTTTTATTCTTAGATTATAGTATTATTATAGTCCAGGACAATATTTATTACTAATTTATTTATTTATTCAACGGTTATACCAATTTACAAATAATGTAAAATAATACATTATGTGAGAACGCTAATAATATAAGTAATACAATTAATCCTTAACACCAACAAGTAAAAAAACCTAATAAAAATAAAAATAAGAACCACATACCTAATAGACAAAAAATAATGTGATACAAAACCTTTTTCTTTGAGTGCTGACCCGTTAACCAATATTAGCGATCATTATGGCAATTTGAACCTTTGATGCAGCTGCCTTGAAAAGGCCGGTCGTTGAAATTCTTTACCCAAGAGATTCTTCTGCTTCCATTTGTCCTAGGATTCTCCCCTGGAGAACCAGCTGTGGAAGTTCAAAACGTTTATGATCTCCATGTCTTTATTAATTCTTTCTAGTACTCTAAGATACAAAAATATAAGATTTTAACATGACGTTGAAAAGACCAAAAATATGAGTAAAACAATTCTAAATTCAGAGATTCTGGTTCTAATGTTTACATCAAAATTAACTAGCTTTAAAAGGTTAGATCAGCATACTGCACGATTTAACAATGCATGAAGAAACAAAGAACTAGTTCATTTCTTCGATATTCAAGACAATTTAAGTTTAGCATTTCCATGACCTTGTCATAATTATTACTTTCTACGGGAACTCAATGTCCCTTTGACGGTAAGGATTCCATAAATACCATTATATTCAACGAAAGATCTTTCCAGTACTTAACATTTTCAATGCTGTAGAAGTAATTTTGGTATAATGGATTGGTTCAAAATCTTGGAATGATTGATTCAACACGTGTCTTTTGTAGTAGTAGTAGCTTGTATTATTTTTTTTTATTATCAACTGCTAAATGCCAAAATTTTGTTACAACACAGCATTAATGTTCTAACCCCTTGTCTTAAAAATGTAAGGAAAATGAGCTGTACTTTCGACTATACAGTGAAAGGTCCTTATATCTTTTCCTCCTGAGTAGTGAAAATATTCTTACTCATACCTGACAGAATATCTCAGGCATATAATGAGAAATGACAACAAATACAAGCTTTTAAAATCCACTCTCCAGGAAAGAGAGGGCGCAGAAGAAGAAGGATATCATGGTTAGGTTAGAATCTGAGGACATGCAAAAACAACCTCAGAACTGTTTAAAGCAGCAGCCATAACGAATAGGCACTAGAAGAAGGTCTGACAGATTCACCCATAGATTACTGGTTTCTTAATTGCCTTCCACTCATTTGTGCCTAAGCAATCATTTCGAAATAAAAAGAAAGTAATTATTTACCTCCGAATTAAACAATACAACTTTAATTCGTTAAAAAAGATCAAGAGTAATCAGTAATAAGAAACTCAAAACCAATAAAAGTTAAGTAGTCTTACTACATTTTTTTGAGAACGTGGAAAACCTTCAGTAGATTTAACCGTAGAGAAACCCCCCGTATGGCAAGAACCAACCACCCCTTACAGAACCATTTCTGCTAACAATTCTTGCATCTTTTTGATCGAGAAACGTAATTTTATTTCTCTTCTCGTCTATTCCTTAGTATTTAATATCTTTCTACTTCCTATACATACACATTTCCTTGATATGGGTTAATATTTTTGTATAATTGGTAAAAATGTGATGGGTATTTACTGATGGGTGTATTATGGTAATTATGTCCACAATCTGGTTGTTCGTTTCACTCTGTTCTATCGCTATTTGTATTATTATTCCACACAGTGGAAAATACAGTATTCTGCTTTCTCTTTAATTCTGTAGTCTTCGTATGGGTAATCTTGCGTTTTCTTGGTGAAATTTTTATGTTTGAACGCACTTCTTAAAAGCGCACCTGTACCAACTTTTTATATCTGATATCTTTGCTACTTTCTTTCTCCCACAAGTTACTTTACTCGTTCTTTTATCGCTTTCTTTTTTTAAATACATGTCTTCTCTCTTACTTACGTGAAGATGTATGGGTACGTGCCGGAAAACTGCCATAGGGCCACGATCGAGGTCTTCCAATATGTGTTCAATATTAACAAAGAAATCATAGTAATAAAACTCAAAGTCTATCCACAACTTTTAATAGTAAGGTTCACAAATTTAATGCGACATGTTTCGGTCTTCAGACCATCATCAGGCTATAAAGGAGCAAAAGGAAATAATAGAATTGCAAAGAGGCCCAAAGATTCCCCCATAAAGGAATAATTCCCTTAATTAATAAGCAAAACCAGTTAATGCTGAGAACAATTCTCTTTCGATAGTTTGGTGTGAAAAAGATTATTTTCGAAACAATAATTGATTATTGTAAAATATGCATCAGCATTTATAACGTGCATGACTCACTAAAATAATATATTCTGTGTTAATTTAAATATAAAATAAAAATTTGTATAAGCAGGTAGGCAAATAAATTCCTTTAAAAAAATCTTAATGCATTGGTAGTGTAAGTATCCAAGTAGCTAGAAATTTGATCCTAGTAAGCTGAGAAACCTTGAAAGAAGGCGGCAAACAATACTAGAATTAAATAACCCTACTTACATTACACCGCCCTTTTTTAACAAAGTTTTTTGTCGACGGTTTTTGTATAAGCCTATATCATATACAGGATGTTGGAGAACGGGTGTGCCTGCCTTGCTTTCATCCAATTCAACATCTCCTTCGGCTTTGCGGAAGGAACAAAATATTATCAGCCTGAAATATTAAATTTAATTTATTATGGACAATTTTTTGTTTCAATTAATTTTATTATACCAACCCTTATTTTAAGGAAGTCTATCATATTGTATAAACTAAACAAATAGTTTTTGCAACAAAACGTTCACGTTATTTAAAAAATTAATTTTTTTAGTCTAATGACAGCTGTTTCAAGTCATTCAACCCATCATCAGAATGATTTTTAAAATAAACAATGCAAGTTTTGTTGTAAAAATTAATTGTTTAGTGTTTTTAATTGTTAAACTACGTGCTTTGTTTTTAATTAATATATTAAACGTAATTTGTGACATTCTATAGAAAAAGTATTTTCTAAAATAAACTTCCAAACTGTTCACCGCTAATTTTGCCGTCAAAGTTTTGTCCCAGTGTTTTCTAATTACACTAACACGATCGATACAACTATCGAAGTAGTTATTACTGATTATTCATTATACAAATCCGTCCCTGTTCCGGTGTTCCCTCAAAATCATCGTTGCAACTCCGTGCACAGCCCGTGGGCCCATAGACGGGCCATTATTAAATTTGTCTTCATTTTGATATTTAATCGTTTTATGGTGAGCTTTGTCGTCAAAGCTCAGCGTGTTTTCGAGACTCGAGGCTCTCTCAATTAACGTCCTTAATTAAAGATGCTTCAATTAATTTTAACTCGGATCCCAAAGGTTGGCGATTCCTTGTTTTACCAGATTATTGCCTGAAATTATGTGTTTGAATTTGGTCGTTAGACTAGGAATACAACCGAGAATATTGTGTGAGGCTTATATAACCTTCTGTTTGGCTTCATAAGGAAAAACTGAATTTACTTGTGGACAATTATTCACAAACTTCTCTGACATCATAAAATATAATAATTATAATTAATAAAATACTTAGAGTACACATGACAAACTTTTAAAAGCATACATCAACCAAATACTTAAGTTTACCAAAATGCATTATGTTCTGGCTACTGAAAATCCTCTTATTTTTGATTGGCTTTATTCAGGTACCTTGTTGACCATGTATTAGATTGAATTAGATTGTTTTATGTCAAGGGGCTCTCTTTACTTTAACCTACTAAGATCTTAGGACCAACTTTAGTCTACTAAAACTCTAAAGAGTTAATACTTTCAGCAAAGCCAATAAAATAGACAGCCAAGTGATCCCACTTGTCACACACACAAACCTATTTCTAACTTTATGGAGTACATTTACAGCGACAGCTAAGCTGCCTTTAAATGATATGGAATTGCGGCAAAGAACTTAAAAGACTGGCGACCCAGGACAGGGTTCCACTGGAGTGGATACCAAGACATCAAGGACTGGCTGGCAATGGGAAAGCTGGCGAACTAGCAAGACCCTAGAAGTCTTCTGCTACCAACCACAAAGAACCTGTATTAGCACATACAGGGAACTGAATTTATGGTTAGGCCCTACTCAAATACAGGATAATCTACAATAAGCACAAGAGACTGAGACGGGATCGGCTAACGGATAGCTCCCAGGAAAAACAGTCACAGCAACTCATTGTAGGATCTTTCTAGGAATTAAAGCTTTTTGCATAATAACGATATACATTCGGATAGTATATGTCCAGCAGTTTCTTTTGCGCTTTCCTTGAACTGATGGTTTCCGCTATCCGATTTGCTATTTTTTTGGTGACAGAGCAGGTCAAATTTATGTCTTCTTGCTTTCGACGAGGTCCTTTGCTCAGCTGTTATATGTATAAACTTTTGAAACAAACCTAGTGCCTTCATCTATGGTTTCCACATTTCCTTTCAACTCTTTGCGACCTGGAGACTTTATTTCAAGCTAACCTTGCTATTTTAGATGGATTCTTAAGTTTACATTCCCACCCTAGCTTTTATTAATAAATTAAAGAATCTCCGCTCAAAAGGGTGTTACTAAGGGATTTAAACATCTGAAAATGTGTTCCTCTCACATCCATTCCAGCCTTTTCCATCTGAATATATTTTCTATAACCACTTCTAAGGGTGTGTCAAAGTCAAAGTGGCATTAGTGGCATGGTGTCCAATTTTTAGATGTCATTAACATTTTTTTCAAGGTCGTTAGATAACCAACCAAATTACCAAGTTTTAATTTTCTCCAGTTGCAATCGTTAGAAACTAGTTGCAGCCTTATCTGGTGGCTTTGGATAAGATTTTTTCGGTGCGATTAATCCAGAATCATACTCGTTGGAAACATTTAGCTTAATATTGTTTAGCGTTGGAGGGGCCATAGATTATCTTATGTATAACTTGAACTGTAAAACACCAATACTTCTAGAGAGTGAAATTGATTGTGGTAACTTCTAGAGAAGTTAAGCAGCTATCTAATTTGATACGGAATGAGAGCAATTCCTTCCGCCTTTTCTTCAGCGCTTTCAAAGAAACGATGGTTTTTACTTTCCAATTTGCCCATTATGTTGAGGTAATACCTCACAGGGCAGTGTCCGGTGGGAAGACCTACTGTCAATTTTATATATGTTTAGCTTATTTCAAGAAGGTATTTTGCTCTTTCATGTGACATAACTACAACCCTTATAGCTTGCCTTAGTCTTCTTTTGCGAGTCTATCAGCTTTTTATTTACTTATCTCCCTGTGACCCAGGTACCCAACTGAAACGCTTACGAAACTTAGCTTGCTTTGAGCCTTGGTGAATAGTTTGCTTTGCTTGCTTTTAGCCATGGTGAATAGTTTCACAACTGATTCAAATATTATGAATATAAGTTGTAATTGTAAGCTTCTCCTAGGTAAAAATCGTTGCGATAAGTTGCAAAGTCATAAAAATGGCATTGAACGGGCGTTGTTACACGATGTCGACCTTATTCTGTAAGCTTAGTATGACTACTAGTACCGTTCCATCATTCTTGAGACAGTTACACTCTACGTCTGTAACTCCAATCTTCTTCGTACAAAACCACTAATCATATTCTTCTAAGAACAATAAATAACTGAACGGTCGAACTAAACTTCTCCTATTTATTCGAAAAATACGTTTTAAAATGCAATTACAGCTGTTTCGCTAAAAACTAGCATCGTCAGATTGACATATTGAAGTTACATTTTGTTTGTTTATTGCTAGGTGCCTACCTGATGTTGATAAGTAGTTAAAGCTAGACCAAGTAAGGAAGTAATGACATAACAATATTAAATCCTAGATGTTATTAGCCTTAAGGGATTATCCTGGATGTATTTCCCTCTAAGATCAGTATAACTGTTCAATGATATAGAAAAACCAGGAAAAAACTATATCATGCTGATCTTTACAATAACTTAATATATGAAGACTCAATCAAAGTAAACAGTTTAATAGTATACTGTTGATCTGCTAGATGTCTTTTAATCTAAAAAATCTAAATTTGTAGTATATGAATGTCATTGGTGTATATCAGTTAGTTTGAATGTTCAAGTAGGTGTTTTGCTTAGTTCGACTTATCTGGTTGTTGTAATCTATATACTCTTAAGTGTTTATTAAATCTTACTTCAAAATTTTTTTCCAATATTATTTTGTGTTTTAAATGATATTAATACTGATGTTGCCGAAGATATTTTTGAAATTGCATTGGAAATATTTCCACAATATGTAATACTTTTATAGCTTTTAATTTCTTTAGTTTGTTTTGAAAATATTAGTTTTAGTGACATTTTGTGTTCTTTCTTATTAATTAATTTATTTATCAAATGTATTGGATAGCCATTAGATGTAGCTATTTGTTTTAAGAGCTCAATTTCTTTATTAAAATTATTTTTATTCATTGGAATTGGAAATGCTCTATGTATCATGGAATTATAAGCTTCTAATTTATGTGCGTTAGTTTCTTGAAGCAGTGTATTTTTAGAAAAGATAAATTAACAATAATAATATTAGTTAACCGGATTAATTACTGATAAATTATCTTGAGGTAGGTAGCGACGTTCTCGTCACATTACCATTTTAATTAGGCCTTAGTTAACACATCACAGTTAACATTCAACTAAATCTGGTTACATAATATCTGGCAAATTAGGCAAACCAAGTACGTTAGCTCGGGGTTCGAGCAGTAATGGAACACTAATAACTTTCGCCGTGCTGTCACACAACAAACAAGAGAAGTACATTGTGACAAGTTTTAAACAATTCCCAGCGACGTCGGTGGTCACGTGTACGTCACGTGCGATAGAAAATTACACGTCATAGGCCTGATTAGCTGGATATAACAAAGAAGACCACGTTGACGTTGATGTGTGTAGCTGCCAATTTATTAGCGGGAGAGACCACCATTGCCGTACGTTTAAAATAGACTCTCACCCTCGCATAATAAAGGCTATTAATGTTGAAATTCGGAACCGATTATTAGGGAAGTTAATTTTGCCGAAGGGAACGATTTTTGTGAGATTCTATCATAGAAAGAAGAATTAATGAGCTTTGTAAATAAATCGTTACTGTTTTCAATTTTCCCTACCAATTTTTATTGACAAGAAAATTCTATAAAACTATATCTACTGATTTATTGTGGATTTTTTCTTTTTCACCCAAAATGAATATTAACAAATTTTTGTTGACTACAGTGTGGCAAGTTTTCATTTTTTGGTTCATCCATTAACTAATTTTCCCTTAAACAAAACAAGATATAACAGAGAAAAGAATTTAATTGAGGATATGATATAGCTGTACTTAATGGATATGATAAAAAACTAATTTATAAGCTAATTAATCGCCATTTTAAGAAATCTCTTTGTGAAACCACCTTTTTCCAGCGAAAACACAACAATGTGAAATTCATTTCATTACCATTTATCCCTCAGTATACAAGGGTTGTCTGAAAAGTTTCCGACCTCAACATGAAGATAGCAGCACTCGTAAACAAAAGTTGGGGAATGTGTTTGCGCATGCTTTGAAAGGTACCCACTAAAATTTCAACCGTTTTGGACGCGCAGTTTGACAATTATTTGAGTGAGTCGATGTGAGTGTTTTTATGAAAATGGAAAAAATCGAGTATCGAGTTGTCATTAAATATTTGTTTTTGAAAGGCAATACGCCTACACAAATCAAAGACGAGTTGGACGTTGTGTACGGGGATTCTGTACCATAATTTACCATCGTGAAATTTTGGGCTGTTGAATTTAAACGTGGCCGTATCAGCTTGGGTGACGATAAACGTTCGGGACGTCCAAAAACTGCAACCACTGACGATAATATCGCTCAAGTTCACCAAATGGTGCTAGACAACCGTTGAATGAAAATTAGAGAGATAGCAGATGCTATAAACATGTCCAAAGAACGTGTTTGTCACATATTAAATCAAGATTTAGGCATGAGAAAGCTGTCCGCACGTTAGATGCCGCGTTTGCTCATTTTGGACCAAAAACTTGTTCGAATGAACATTTCCAACTGATGGCAACTGTTTTCTGGGACAGTCATGGAGTTATCTTAATCGATTATCTTCAAAAAGGAAAAACCATTACAGGAGCATACTACGCATCATTACTTGACAAGCTGAAGGCAGAAATTGCGAAAAAATGGCCACATTTGCAGAAAAAAAGAATTTTGTTTCACCAAGACAATGCGCCGTCTCACACCTCAGCGGTTGCCATGGCAAAAATCCACGAATTACGGTTTGAACTGTTTGACCACCCTCTTTACTCACCAGATCTAGCCCCAAGCGACTTTTTTTGTTCCCTAAGCTAAAAGTTGCGCTCGGAAGACAGAGATTTTCGAAGAATGTGGAGGCCATCACCTTCGTAAACAACTATTTTGCAGAAAAAGCCGCCGAGTACTATTTGGACGGGTTGAAGAGATGGGAGCATCGCTGGGAGAAGTGTATAGACTTGCAAGGAGACTATGTAGAAAAATAAAAATTAATTTGAAGAAAAAATGTCCAGTATCTTTGTTAGGTCGGAAACTTTTCAGACAACCCTCGTACCAAAGGATTGAATATAATTTTCGGTACGGTGGGATTAGATTTAGTTCATAAAACTAGTACCACCCTGAGACAATAATTATTAAGAAATCCGAAGGATAAGAGAGAAGATCTGGAAGAAAGTGGTATATATGAAATAAATTGTAATGATTGTGATAAAGAGTATGTTGGGCAAACAAAAAGATGGGTTAGAATTTCATAATTACTGACCACGGGCACGGAGAGCTCTTAGACCAAAAGAGGTGTTGGTTTATGAGGGTTAACCAAAGGTAGATCTGAGTCAGAGCTTGGGTAATCTATCCACAACTGTAGCAAAGGTCTGTAATAGAAATGTGTCTGCAACAGCTACTTAACCATCACAGTAGGAACAAATCTAAAAAAAATATCCAGATGGCTGTAAAGTCACTGGAGTCAAATCGGTTAATTTGGAAATGTCTTCAGGATTTAATACGCCTAGGGAAAAATAAAAAGTAACTTAACATTGAGCACCTGGAGAAATAGGCATTGAAGAGAACGATAAAGATCCAGGAAAAGTGCTCAAGAAATAGTTATACGTCCGAAACAACTGGATAGATTGGATAAGATTTTTAATACGAGCTAGAGGGTATAAGATATTTAAAGGCATTTCTATAGAGCTGTCCAAAAAGGGCAGACAGGACTACTGACTGGATAGTTACCTTAACGGATATATGAAAACAATTGTACTAAGAGAGAGCGAGTACAGAGCGCAGATTCTGTTAGGCTAATATATTTTGTGCAACTGTCGAGAAACTAAGGATTACATGCTCAAGGACTTGATATAGAAGTGTCTTGAACGACCCTGATGAGCTGACAAAGCGACTGTAACATGGGAGTGATCCATAACTTGACAGGTTGGAGTGATAGGTACGTTTATCGATCACGATTTAGGGCTTCCTACGAGAACGAAATTTTTATCGCCCGTCTCGTTCTCGTTTCGTATAAGCGAGACGTGACACATTTGGAAAAGTGTCAGACGAGAGTGAGAATACGTTTGGTGCACCCCGACACTTCTGTTTTTAGTTTGGTAATTTTTTTTATTACATTTTTTTCTTAGAAAATAACAAAGTATTCACATAATAAAAAATATAAATTACATTCTGTAAAATATTCTATTTCACTTTTATAGAAGAAAACATAGTTAAAAGTCAAATTAAATTTTTGTATCATACTATTGAGCTATTGCTAGCAAGACGAGATCGATCCTTAAACGAGGCTTATTGATTTCAGACCGAGATTGACGAAATTTTTGTAAATATTGTCTCTATTAAAATCTTTTAAAATAATTTTATGAAATAATCATATAGTAGATACTATTTGCTATTTGTCTGTCAAGCAAACCTTTTTATATCAAAACAATGGAGGGTAAAGGTAAGGAGGACCAACTTGAGTAGGAAAAATGTCGATAAACTATCCAGCGGTAAGGATCAAATAGTAGTTGGCGCCAAAGTAGCAAAATAGTAAAAAGACAATGTGAAGTCAGTAACAATCTAATCCATAGGTTATAAACAGAGTAAAGTGAGCTTGGTTGAAAAATTTAATATTTTTCGTGACTTGTGTAGGTCAAAATTATTATTATATTATTATCAATTCATTTTGAAATGGCCCATCACAGAACAAATTCTTCTTTTCTACTATTTCTGCGACACTTACTCTTGCTACTGTGGCGCCACCAATTTGTTCCCTTTCGATTGACACTTTTTAATACATTGAGTTGATTATTCTTCCTTTTACCCTCCATAATCAAACCTAAACAATTTTTAATAGCATAGTTATCAAATAAAAGAATATTCAGGAAAATAATTTAACGCTTCTTGAAAACCTTGTTAAATAATAAAATAAGAAATTAAATCATACACCTTTTACAACTCATCTACGATTTATAGCGACTAATCGTGATGAAGTCAGAATCAAACATCCGAAGATTTCGTTCCCCAACGTTTTTACAAAATGGTAACAAATTTAAGGGTCCGTTATACGTCACGCTGGGCCAAGTTTAGTAAGTTGTCAGGCGCAGATCTGAATGCGGTTCCGTAATAGAATCTTGGAATATAATAGGACCAATCCGACTGCTGCCGTGTTATTAGGCGGTACAATGCCTCTTTGTGAATTCCTTGCAGTTCTCTTCTCCAGTGACAAACATTGATTTTATCGAGTCAGTGTCGGTTCAGATTACAGCTGTGACAATTTTTAAACGAAAAACGAAAATAACACAGTAAAATAACATTTTATAAAAAAAATATTTTTCATCGTGTATTTTCTAATTCTTTTATTCAAAAGTTTTCTTCTCTTTAATTTATTTCATACAAAACTTAAACATAATGAGTCTAAAATGATTTCTAAAAGTATTCAATTTACATAAATTTAATCGGATCCTTTATTTTTGAAATTATTTCCAGAAATCACACAGAAAAAATCTAACAAATATGAAATTATAGAAACAACAACGGCATCCGTTTGGGAATTTATAATTATTACAATAAAGACGAAAAATTGTAGTTTTCAAACAGGTGGTTAGATAATTTCTTTCCTCGGTTTGTCAGCATGACAAACGATTTGTTATAAATTGAATATTTTGTTGGGGAAAATTGAGGCATGTATACACCAATTTTATATCCATTTCCAGAATAAACAGCTGTAATGATATTGAAAATACTTAATCCATTTGTATTTCTTCTATTGAATATCAGTGGCGGTTCACGATCGATACTTATAGGCTATCGAAACTAAAATATATTATTTACAGGGTATCCAAATTTTAACTAAAATTTAAGTTCTGAATTTTTGGTATAATTCAATTTTGGGTGATAGAATGATACTTGTTTTTTGTTTAATCTGCTATGCAGAAGCAAAAAAATACCATAAGATATTAGAAGTGTGTGAAATATAGCTAAATTAATTATCATAGCGTATCAAGCATCGAGTTTGAATGTTTTTACTTGCTGGGACTTGATTCTTTGTAACCGAAAGCTTTGAATTTCTTGGCAACATCATGTATAATTAACTGTGGACTTTATAATCTATAGATAAAAACTTACAAATAAGTAACTTACATTAAATTTTTTTTTCATACCTATTTTTATATACTGGTTGTGGGTCCGTGTAAATTGCTTTTCACCTCTAATGTTCAATATTTTAATGATTATTTTACAACTTCATTAACAATAAACTACAAATAATGAATTAAAATGTACAAATAGGCTAAATTGTATATTTGAAAACGTACACTGGACACGGTTGTGGAAATACTAATTAAACACAAAAATAAGTTAATAGTTTGCAGAAATTATACAAATAAAAACCTAATGTCCATAACAAATGGTTATTCTTTCTTTTTGTTTTCTTTTTTTCCTTAATTGTAAAATATTGTTGTATATGCAGCTTAACTTATTTGTGTATTATTTTTTATTTTTATTGATAGGTATGCATGGCACATTTCAAGAAACAGATTTTTATTAAACAATACATTTACAGCAGAGAAATCAAAAATGTGTGGTCTTCTAACGCATAAACATTGTTTTTTATTTTCAAATAACTTTTATGCTCCGTTATTTGTTGTTTAGGTCATTTAAGCGTTTGGGTATTTATTGAGAAACTCCACGGTATCGCCACTGAGTATTCACTTTGTCTGCATTGTAGTTTGATTACTTGACAAATATAATCATGTTTCCCAAACAAAATAATGACATTAGAAGATCGATAAAACCACAAAAAATATATTATACATTAACTGGACAAACAACTTTTATAAAAGCTAAAAGTAATTGTTATGGTATTTAATTAAGTATTCACTACTCCATTTTGCTATAGTATATACCCATGAACTCTTCAATTATTAACACAGTAATCAAAAATAAGTTAAAAAGTTTTTCAGTAAATTTGGAGACGTTTTTTTGCATCAGATTACTGTAATATAGTATAATTAGGTATAGATTTTACGTTGATTGAATTAATTAATCGATATTTTCAAATTTATTGAATAAATAACTAATGCAATGATTAATTGGCGTAGAGCACTTATATAAACAAAAAATATGCAATATAAAAGTCAGTCAACAATACCAAATCTAAATGAGGCAAAGCTCCATGTATACTCCATTCATTCAAAGCTATTTTTCTAAATATTTTTTCCCTTTATTCTCTTATATTATTTCTTCACGCTCTCCAATTCCTGGCCATTTTTCCTTTGTGATTTCTTATTTTGACTGTTCAATGTATTAATGTTTTTATTGTTTTTCCTTTTTCTCTGTTGTTGTCCGTATTGCTTCGTAGCCTTGCTTACCATCAAAATAACAATTTTATTACGACTTTTCGATGCACTTCATTTAATTCTATGATAATTTGTTTTTTTCTATTATCATGGGCCTTACTACATTATACATTTACATTTTTTATTTGTGCATTTTGAGTTAATATTGTATTGTTTATGAAATAATATATTTTGATTTTATACATGTTTGCTGCCTTAACATTTTTCTTGACTACTGATTATTTGACTACGCTATGACTTGTTTTAGTCTTTCTTTAGGGATGTTTACTCATTATTCAATAATAATAGTTTATCTTATATTCGCATTATCAATTTCCTTTAAATCCGAATATCCAATATTTTCTGTATTTTTCTGCTGTAGTTCATCATCTCTATTTGCTGTAAGTTCCTGTTTCCTAATACAGTATCCGCCAAAATAAACAGTACAGAAAATAAAAATAAAAATTAATTTTTAATTTCTGTAATGTAAGTGTTCAAAATGTTCGCCACTTCGACGCGAACAAGCTTCATATCGATTTTGTAAGTCAATAAACATATTTATAAAAAGTGGTTGATGGAACTGCCGAAACTTATTTTGTATTCTTTCCCGTAGTTCGGCAATATTCGCCGGCGGATTTTCTGAATGAAATATTTTTGCCTTCATTATGCTCCAAATGTATGCGTCAGGTGGCATCAGATCAGGTGAATGAGAAGGATATTCGAAGTCTGTTCCCCGAGAAATTATTCTATTATCGAAAATTATTATTATCGAAATATAGACGGAGTAAGTCTAAGGTGCACACAGCTGTATGGCTTGTTGCACCATCTTGTTGGAACCATTGTGTGCGAAACTGTAGATTTCGTGCACGGCAAAAGTTATTTAGATCTCTCACAAAAGGTGTAATAATTTTCTCTCTATAACGTTCTTGGTTGACAGTAAGTGGATTCTGATTATCATCTTCAACGAAATAAGGACCAATCATTCCATTACCAGATACCGCGCACCAAACGGTAACTCGAAGACTGTGGAGTGGTTTCTCTACAATGACATCAGGACGTTCAAATCAAAGGAATCTGGTTGTTTGTCGATTAATATAGCCGCTAAGATAAACGTGACTATCGTCTGAAAACCATATGTTTTTCAAAAATTCGGGATTTTGGTAAATTAAACTCAACATGCGACCACATGAAATACCGCTATTCCGTAAGGAGGACTTATTACGGGCAAATGAAAAGATTAAGGAGAAGAAAGCCCCTGGACCTGATAATATACCAGCTGAAGCCATTAAAGCTATAATAAGAGACCAGCCAGAAGTCTGTCTGTCAGTGGTAAACAGTGTTTTGACAACAGGAGAATTTCCAAAAATATGGAAGGTGGCTAGACTCGTCTTGATCGAGAAAAATAAACCACACTCAGGCAATCAAACATATCGTCCTATCTGTGTGCTAAACGTTTTAGCAAATCTTATGGAACATCTAATCCTAGAGCGACTAAAAGAAGAAATTGACAGTAATGGGGGCTTGGCTCCGGAGCAATATGGTTTTATAGAAGGTAAATCTACAATTGATGCACTAACAAGGGTACAAGAGATTGCGGACCAAGCAAATACAAGAAAGAGTAGGCAAAGATGCGTATTAATAACAGTTGATGTGAAGAATGCCTTCAACTCGGCACCATGGGAAGGGATCCTTAGTGAACTGAGAAGAAGAAGAATAACTCCGTATCTGTATAACATTATTGCTAGTTACCTAGAGAACAGATCCTTGATAGTAGGAAGTAAGGGAAAAATGGAGATATCATGCGGGGTACCGCAGGGATCAGTAATTGGTCCAACGTTATGGAATATATATTACGACGGTGTCCTTAAGATCCCAGTAGCCAAAGGAGTTAAGTTGATAGGTTACGCAGATGATCTTGCAGTGGTAGTGGTAGCAGAAAATGCAGAAACCCTAGAGCGTAAATCCAATCGAACCCTGGAAGATATAATTGAGTGGCTTTCCCTTAAGAAACTACAGATAGCGTCTCAAAAAACAGAAGTAGTGTTATTGGCGGCAGGTAGGAAAATAAAAAAAGTGAGTATCAAAGTTGAGGATGTTAAAATAGAAAGTCAAGAAAGTATTAAGTACTTGGGGATACACTTGAATAGAAACATGACGATGGGCCAGCATGTCCGTAAAGTAGCGGAAAAGGCTAGTAAGGCACTAGGCAACATTATAAGGCTAATGCCAAATATGGGAGGCCCGAGGGAAAATAACAGAAGAATACTATGCTCGGTTGTAGAATCCAGTATGTTATATGGATCAACAATATGGATGAGGGCCATGAAGAAAAATATACATAAAAACATTCTCCTCAAAGTCCAGCGAAAAGTGGCTATTAGAATTACTTGTGCATACAGAACAACATCCACCAAGGCACTCTTAGTCATCGCAAGAATTATGCCAATAGACTTACTTGTCAAGGAACGAGAAATGATTCTGGAAAATATACCTAGACACGAGGCTCGGGAAACCATTCTGGAACAGTGGCAACAAATATGGGATCTAGATGAAGGGGTAGGTAACTGGACTAGAACCTTGATAAAGGATATTAGAACCTGGCATAATAGGAAATGGGGAGAGGTAAATTACTTCCTCACACAACTACTCACCGGACATGGAGGTTTCTACGCCTATCTACATAGATTTAAGATTAGCGATACTGATGAATGTCTCTACTGTGGACTGGTTGACTCAGCGGAGCATACATTTTTTAATTGTATAAGATGGAAGGATGCAAGAAGTGAAGTAGAAATTAAAACGGGAACACTCACGCCAGATAATATGGTAGGAAAGATGCTCCAAAAGAAGGACTATTGGGAGGCTATAAGTAAATTGGCCATGATAATCATGTCTACGAAGAGAAAAGAAATGAGTCAGCGAACATAGAAAGCCCACAACATCCAACAAGCTATCCTGTCTGAAGTAATGCCAGCAAGCAGTTCCGAACAGGATCCTCTATAGCTTCTGAGGTGGTTTTAGTGGGTAGGCAATCGCACAGAGTTGTGATTGAGTCATCTAATTTTATTGTTTTTGAAAATTCCGCTAAAATTCAATTGAAAAAATGTACAATGTACGAATATGTTTATGCGAAATTGATAGAGTTTAAATAATTATTTAAATAACAAAATCCCAAGCTGCAAGTTGGACATTTTTGAGGTTATACGCACTCAGAACGTTTTGACATACGAACGCTATTTGTGTTGTTTACAGTAACTTAAAAGATTTATCTCGACCCAAAAATGGAATGAAATCGTGAACATTTTCGCGCGATTATTTTTTTACAACTTTCGACGCGGATAAACCCAGCAACAGTGCATGGATGAACTTCAATATTTGCCGATGAAGCTCCATCAAGGACCAGTGTTTATCGATGGTATGGTGAATTCAATCGTTGCCCTAGTTCACTCCAAGACAAATTTCGTGCAGGTCGTCCAACATCAGCTGTTGTTCCGAAAACCATTGATGATGTGCGCAAACTGCAAGATCATCATGTGACCTATCGTGAGATTGAGACAACCTTAGGCATTAGTTGGACCAGCATACATTCGATATTGCATAAATATTTGACGGTCAAAAAAATTTGTTCGCGTTGGATCCCACACAATTTGTCAATCGCTCAAAAAAGGCTGGTGTCGATTGGTCGAAGGAAGTGGTCAAAAAATGCGATCGCGGTGCTTCGAAACACGTCTATGACATCGTGACAGGTGATGAATGGTGGATTTACGCGTATGAGCCCGACAGTAAGCAGCAGTCGACTGTATGGGTGTTTGAAGATGAGCCCAATCCAAAAAAAGTTGTTCGCGCACGAAGCATATGTTCCTCTGTTTTTTCGGAAAAACTGGACATGTCGCAACCATACCACCAGAACAACCCAGAACAGTCAATTCTGAGTGGTACACAACCATTTGGTTGCCAGTTGTCTTCGAGGAAATCAAGAAAACCAACCGCCAAAACATCCATTTAATGAGTCATCCGCCGTATAGTCCTGACTTGGCACCGAATGACTTCTTTTTATTTATTTATGTATGTTTTGTAGATACCTCAATCAGAGTGGCAAAAGTGCTTCGACAATTGGTTCAAACGCATGCAAAAGTGTATAGATATTGTGGGGAATATTTTGAAAAACAATAAAGGGATTTTTGATGATTAATATTTGTTTTTATTCTCTAACCCCGAAATATAAAAGGCAACCGTATCCTTGATGTCGATGGGCGTCCAGCAAAACCAACATTTATTCCAATTATTTTGTGTCCCTCCCACTTCCATTTTAATGATGAGGCCATCTCTACGACATCTGTAACTTTGCTTCTGAGTTGAATTTCCTCTTTTCGAACTCTGTTCCAGAGACTCATACCAATCATGGATGACTCGCAGCTTGGTGCGTTTTTGGTGAAGATTTTGTGTTGTCTGCTCCTAAGATTTTATGGAAAAAAGATTATTTACTTGCTCGATGATAGTAAATAGTTAAATCAATCTGAATTTTTACTGAGGTAGGAGCCATCATTTTTGCTCTAGTTCATTTTAAGGTGCCGTGGCAGTTAATTGAAAAATAAAGGGTTCCAGTTCGCGACGATCAGTGCTAACTATATACCGATGTCGTAAAAAAACCCAGTTGATATTGGAACTTTTATCATTCCAGTTCAATTAGTTCAAGACCGATATGAACAACTTTAGTAAAATTGGATCATCTTGCTTGACATTCGGCTTTAAGGGAAATTTCTCCGTGGTTAAATTTTCAAATTTGTTTATTTGTTGATGGAACTAATTCAACTATTTTCAATTTTCTGGAATCCTTTATGCACCTAAACATTTGTTTAACAAGCGGCAAAGGTCATTCTTGAAATGCGCTCTTTCTTTTTTTTATAGCTTCTGTACCATTATCATATTTCTAAAGAACTTAATGTGGATTTTCTTGTATAATTTCAACTTTTATTTGTGAATAAACTTGTGTAATGAAAAAAAATAAACATTTAGTAAAAACTACATTAATAATACACAGTTAATACACAGTGTATGATAATTATTTTTTAAAAAATGGAATAAGAGTTATTTTGTGAAAATGTATTTGCTTAAGCAATTATTATACAAAAAGTTTAAATAATGTGTTACAAGAAAATTTAATTCGTTCTTATTTGTTAAGGAACGACAGTTTGTGCAAATTACTTTGTGACAAGCTGTTAACGAACAAAGAAGGAAAAGTTTATAAAGTTATGTTTTCATTTTAAGTAATTGAAATAATATTATTCGGAACAAAATTATTATAACAAACATAATAACTTCAGTGATTAGTTCTCTTCAGACGAGTTCAATTTTTGGAAAACGAAATAAAAAGTTCATTCTGTACCGTCAGCTTACTTTTATGAAGTTACACAATTGCCAACACAACGAGAAAATTGCATTCGACAAACATGGGAGTTCACTAAAACTTCTTATTGGATTTAGTCAATTTAAGACAGCTTCAGTCGCTATTAGCCCAGGCAAAGAATGCCATCAAATTGTCAATTAATGCATCAGTTCAAACCAATTTTGAGCACGCCCCAGGCGTCTTAACATAGCTGCAAGACAAGATATATCCGAACCACAGAGGGGGACTGGACGATTTGGATTTTTTTTCCATCAGAAAAAAATACTATTTTATTTTCTTTTAAATGTATTGCATCGCTTTTGGAGCAGGCATCTTCTTAAATAATACACCGTTAAATTTTATTGTTTTTTATCATAAATTTTTTAGTGATGAAACTACGAGTTAAAATGTTAATTAGAAAGTGGTAGTATATGGTATGCTAGTAATGCTAGAGTTACAGTCCAAGAAGGATATGATAAATATATTTTAATTTAAAACGCAATATCGTTTTTGCTTGTTTGGCTTAGTTAAAAAGCTTGTTTTATTTTGTTTTACAAAAAGACTTAATACGAATTTAACGATATACAATATTTTTCATTGTTTTTGGTAATTTAGTTGCTTGTAAACAAGATTAGGAATTTGTATAAATAGTAAAATTTTGCGTTGTAAAATATTCATTATTTGGTTCATTATTATGAAATCTAATTAAAACAAAAAAATTCAATATAACCATTTTTTAAGAACCGGATATTGTGCTGGCCATGGTAAAACTTCAATTCCCTCGCTTTCCAACCAGTTGGTCACATGGGACGAAGAATGGTATCTAAATACAATTGACCTGTTAGGAATGAATCAGGAGAGACGAGATCAGTCCTGCCTCCTATAATTAGTCCACCCCATACCATGATTGTACCACCTCTGCATCTGCTCACTTCCTGACAATGTCTTATCATTCCACATTTCCAGATCTTCGCCCTACTCTTGTTTGACGAGAAATTGAGTGAAATCCAACCCTAGATTTGTCACTGAATAAAATTCAATCTTGAATTCTGAAATTCTTGACACCATTCCACTCTTGAAGCGCGATTACCTCTAGACAGAGATGGACATCTCAGGGGCCATCTACTAAACAAGTTGGCTTCATGTAGACGATTTTGCACTATATCTCGACCAATAGATGCGCTTTTTGCAAAGTAACAAAGTCAGGAGCAATTATTGTTGGTTGCCTGCGAGCTATTAAAATTAAAATCGATCTTGTTTGGCTGGATTACCAATGTTTCTAAAACGGTTCCATAATCTACTGATAACGCTTTGAGAAATACCTATCCGCTCAGTAACCTGAGTTTGCCGCATGCCACCTTCAAGAGCTACCGCTTGAGTCATTTCGTCTAACGTTAAATGTCTCCTTTCCATTATAAAACACAATAATTGATATATATGTATAGTTACTAGACAATATCTTTATTAGAATGATCAAATTGGAAATGAATTTAAAATTTAAACAGTGTACGTTTTCCATATCTCAGGATTGTTTTACTTTTTGCAACTTTTTTAAACGAACAGGTATATTTATCATCAAAAATTGAACTAATACATACCTTCCACTGGCAATTTAATCTATACAAAATATTCTATCTAATTAATTAATTTTTAAAATTATGTTTAGACTTTCCCGATTTGTGTATTACAAACTCTTATAATAACTTCTTATTGTGCCTTAGCGGGGGGCAGTAGGAGTACATAATTATTCTATTAACTGTGTAAGCAGATGTAGTTTTTTAGTTTTTTTCTGAATAACTTAAACTAAGTTTTGTTTGCGTCATTCCAATGTAGGTGTACTAAGTGACATAAAAATCCAAACACCCAGTTTAAATAATTTTATTTTTATAAAATTTTGTATAGTTACGCATTCTCCAACGCGCTAGGCATGCTTCTGATCATGTGGTAAATGTCCTCCTGTGGTATCTCATTACAGGCAACCACCAACTCCTCTCGAAGTTCTTCTAGAGTCTGAGGAGGACGTTGTAAATTGAGCAATCTCCTACCCATCATATCCCACACGTGCTCGATTGGGGATCAGTCGGGAGATCTTGGTGGCCAAGGTAAAGATGTGACATCATTATGTTGAAAGAAGTCTAATGTGACTCTTGCGACATGTGGTCGGGCATTATCTTGTTGGAAAGTTGGATTTGAAGAAGTGTAAAAGATGAGGTTCTAAAACTTCTTGGATATAACGCTGGATATAGGTCTTCCGTGTTCTGCAAACCATTCATTTGCAATGGACCTGGTAGTGGAGAAAGGGTCCCCTAAGGCCAATAATTTTGGGCAGCGATCTTCACGGTCTGTTGTTCTACGGGGGTGTCCAGAGCCCCTCGCACTTTGCATACGGCCTTTTCGATGCCTGACAACACCTAACCACGGTGTCTACACTTCTTTGCACTCTGCAATTTCCCGAAAAGAAAATCCAGCTTCCCGAAGTCTCACTATACGACCCCTATCATACTCAAAGTTGACGAAATCGTACAGGTCTTCGTACCCTAGGCATGGTTACCAATCGTAAAGAATGTCAAGAACCAAAATCCTCAAAATTTGGATCTTCACTGCGGCTACAATATTCATTTTTGGATTGTTAGTGAATTTCAAAAAAAAAGCAGTATAAAAACCGGAATCTTCAACTGGTAAGGCTGAAAATTTTATCAAATTGTTTATTTCAGTAAAATAAATAAATTCATCAAATTTTACTAAAATAAAATCATTTAAACTGGGTGCTCGGATTTTTACGTCACTTGGTATATAATGTAGCCTGGCCTAAGTTTACTCGGGAGTTAGCAGTTTTAATTTCTGTTTCAACCTGGGATCATTCTTAGTAAAAATTGTGTCTGTCCCTATAAATTTTATTCGTTCTTCTAGATCAGTTTTGTATAGATATTTATAGTAAAGTTAACGATAATCTTGAACTCGGTTTTGTTAGGATTCTTTACAAAAGTATTGGGATTGGAAGAATATTCTTTGAAAAAGCATTTTCGAATTTTTTTGTGTTTTTCGTATTGGAAATCAAAAGGGGCTATCTGTATTGTGGGGACAAAAACACAAAAGCATTAAACTTTAGTCATTTCTCAACTACACATAATGTTGTTGCTAACAGCAATCTGGAAATCAATTTTAATCCAAATGACGCATTTATGAATTTTCTGGAACGGGTCAATTGGTGTCGACTTGCAGCTTAAATATAAGCGTAAAATAATTGTAAGATTTACCTAATTAATGGTTGTAAAAAACCAGCATCCAGGATCCTGTGGGTGCAGTACGGGGAAGATAAAAACCTTACAAAAACTTTTATGCATGCATATTCAATGTGCTCTATATGTTATATAACCACCTAATGAAAGAAAAGAATATTCACATGATTTTCATTGACACAAACATTTCATGATAGTTTAATCGTTATGAGTTCCATGGACTACACTAGTAATAAAAATGAAACTTTTCTGAATTTTATTTTGGAAAATTATAAAATTTCTCAGATTCTCTTAGATTAGTTAAATTTCATATTTTTCGATTGTGTCTTTTAGCTGGATGTACCTACTTTATTTAAAATTCTAGTCCATACCTGATGCAAACATGGCTGTTAAGATAACGACCCAAGAATTCAGATAGGTAATCAAAAGTGCTAGGGAGAATAGGGGTGGAACTCCGGAACACGTCTTCCCTTTTTCATTCGCCTGCAAAATTTCTTTGAGAGGGGTGCATACAAACATTGGTTCTTGCACTTTCATTTCCCTAAAACGACAATGTGGTGAATTGGGATAAAATACTCCTCCTAATACGTTAGCACAGTGGTTGGGTATTGTTTTGATACAAAAAACTATAATATGTTTTAAAAAAATATTATTCATTTATTCACCTACAGAAGAACCTAACAAGGCCGTATTCTATATTACCAAACGTTAGTTTAAATTCTGTTTTCTTTAAAAATGTTTGAATGCATAAAACCCAAGTATAAATCAAAACTATCTACAACCTTAATATACTAGTTCATTTCATAGAAATACGAAGTTCAATAATAAAATTTTGGGGTCTTTTAACAATCAAAATGTAGCTAAAATAAACTATAAAGAGCTCACTAGATCTGTGAGGTACTACAGTTAAATAAATCATGGACTAACCCTATACATGTGGATCATTTACTTGCATCTTGTTTTGTTTAGGTTCGTGTTTCTATGAAATTAACTATAAAGGTATTAACAGACCAGTAAATATCTAGCAAAAGTTCATTTTTACAATAAAATTTAGTTCTGATATGTGCATATAATTAATTTTCATTTTTAGCACTATTTTTTCTCTAGTTATGGTCATTGGGAATTGATTAATTTCTTTATTTTAAATATTAAAGTGCTCTAAGCCACATCGTTTGCGAATATACACATTTCGTTATGTTTACACTTTCTAAGTTTCTATATCCATTATCCAGCGGCTTTAATTCTAGTGTAGATTCAGATAACAAATTGGGCCAACTTGACAGCTTGCTACAATTTAACCTTTGCAATTGTAGTGTGCAAAATATTGTGAAGTTCATCAGCCTGTGACAGTAGGTCTGCCGTGAGTACTATGTCCTTACATATTCCAAGTGCAGTTGTATTCCCTCGTGTAATTCTTTGGATCTGTGGATTCCATGACAGCTTTGGGTTAAATATTATACATAGGTATTTAGCCTGACTTACAAAGGAAATATTTATCCCCTGCTTGAGCGCTAGTGGCTTTAAACCTCTGCTACTTTTTGAGGATTGACCAATAGACCCTCACACCTCACACCAGTTGTCCACTTCCCTTAGGGCCTTCTACGTAAGTACTAAAAATATGGAAATAAATCGTTCTTTCAACACTATTACCAAATCAGCTGCGTATAGACAGTAAATCACTTTCCCGGAAAGCCTTCTTGGTAGATCATTCACCAAGGATAGTCTATTAAATGGTTTGAGTCATTTCTTAGCGAAAGGTTGCAGCTTGTAAGAATTAATGCGATGATGTCTTCATACAAGTGAATAACGTGTGGGAGTCTTCAGGGTTCGTTGTTGGATCCTATCTTGTTTTTACTATTTATCAAAGACATTGCTAATCTAGGCATGAGCGGTAAAATGTGTCTCTTCGTGGACGATACCAAAGCTTTACTTGGAGCCACCGGAAATCACTGAAGCTCAAGGAATCGTATCCAATGACTTAACCACATATGCTTAAACTTTTCTAAAATCAAACTTTTATCATACAGATCTACTCTTTAACCTTTTACACTTAATAATTCCATTAAGTAGGTAGTGGACTCAGTGAGATTTTTGGGGACTTATTGTAGACGGCTCATTAAGATGGGACGTACACATTGACACATTATCCAGAGAATTAAACTCTTCCTGTTATACAGTAAAACTGAGCAGTACAACTAACTGTAGCAATTTCTTTAAAAAATACAATATATTAATACTTCCATCCTTGTTTATCTTTGAATCTATTTCTTTAATTCGCAAACACTCATCAGATATTTCAGGCAGGCCATTTCATAACTACCCACTTAGGAATGCAGAGTACGACCTTTATCTTCCAAAATAAAGGTCAGAATTAATCAAAATTAATCTTTTACAAGGCTAAAAAATGCATAATAGTCTATCTTTTGATATTAAGTCTACTACTATCTTTTGATATTAAGTCTACTACATCGTTCACCGGGTTTCTTAAAATCATTCTTACTCGAGAGAGCTTTTTATAATGTTGAGCACTTCTTTTCCTTGCAGATTTAGAACCATTTAGGATCACACACTGGATGGCTACTTTATGAGATTATTTATCTATTTCATTTTATAATTATTTTTTATTTTGTTGCGACTACTATTTTGACTAAATTTTAATTTATTTATTGCTTCTTTTTCCCTTTGTATATTTCATAAATAAAGTTTTATTTTTTAATCACTGACCTTTAAAAATGTTTTGTATTGTGAAGTTTGTTTGTCTTTGTTTTTTAATTAGTACGTTTTGTTTTTGTGTGTATATATTTTATTATTAATGTTTTTACACTATATGTGTTTTAAATAAATAAAGGAAAGACTGTAGACTTTGTACCCACTTGAAATAATAAAGGAAAAAAATTTTTTGTATATTAAAAACCGTAGGTTAAGTGTGTAAAATTTTTTATTAAATCCGTAACTGAGCGCTTTCGGCTTATAAGGCCATCATCAGAGTTACTTCGTTAAAAGATAAAACCTCTACAGAAGAGACATTACAACACATTAAAATATAAATCAAATAAAATTATAAGCCGAAAGCGCTCAGTTACGGATTTAATAAAAAATTTTACACATTTAACCTACGGTTTTTAATATACAAATTTTTTTTTCATTTACTATTTTTTCCTTTATTATCATATGTGTTTTGTTTTGATTTCTTTTTTTTATAATTTTTTGACAATAAAGTTTATTAAAAAAAATGTTGGCACAGCAACCATTGCTCATAATCATAGAAAAACAAATTTGGCACTCCTGTTTTCAGAAAATATATTAACAGTATCCTATTTTTTGGTCAATAATCTAGCATGTTAATATGTGTTAATAGTTTTTCTAATAGTTCAAACTGCAGTTCTTTTCTTTTTAGTTTAGACATCTTAAGTGACAAATAGAGAACAAACAACTAAAAATTTCGTTATTGATTTATTGTTAAGAAAATGTAATCCCAAAATTTAATTATTATTAATAATACATTTTTGTGGTAATTATTATCACCACAATTCATTTCTTTAATCAAATATTATTTTTGAAAGCAGTTTCTATAATATAAAGGGGGAAACAAAATTATGTTTGCAAATTCTTTTTACTTAATACCCCCAGCTACCTGAACTTTATTTTTGATTAATCTTAACCCTCTACTTGTGATATGATACCTTACCTGAAAATAATACACTTTAAACTAAACTAAATTTACAAGAAATGAATTTCTATAAGGTGCAGTCAATAAAAAAACTGAAAAAGTGGAAAATTGTTTCCACCTGCACCCAGGGTAAGGAAACTTAACAGTTTCTATACAAAACTTGACCGTTTTCTATCAAAAAAACAACTACTTCCTGGGCTATATGCCCCAACGGACATTGAATTACATTCCAATAGAAAACGTGATGGCGACTGACTTCGTCGATACTTGCAACCATCTCTATCGATTTGCAAATTAACAGGAAGAACCTACTCGTAGACCGGTTTCGACATTATTGTGTCTCATCAGTTTGATAGAAAACGGTCAAGCTTGGTATAGAAACTGTTAAGTTTCCTTACCCTGGGTGCAGGTGGAAACAATTTTCCAATTTTTCAGTTTTTTTATTGACTGTACCTTATAGAAATTCATTTCTTGTATTGTTATCTTGCGATTACAGTTACCTTTGATCTGTTTGTTTGCAAATTAACGGTAGGATGGCGCTTTTACGACTATATCATGGAATCGTGGGTTCACGGTTTATGTATTGGCGTAAAAGAATCATTCTGCATCCTGCTCTGCGGGATGAGAAGAACTACTTACCTCGTACTGATGAGACACAATAATGTCGAAACCGGTCTACGAGTAGGTTCTTCCTGTTAATTTGCAAATCGATAGAGATGGTTGCAAGTATCGACGAAGTCGGTCGCCATCCCGTTTTCTATTGGAATGTAATTCAATGTCCGTTGGGGCATATAGCGCAGGAAGTAGTTGTTTTTTTGATAGAAAACGGTCAAGCTTGGTATAGAAACTGTTAAGTTTCCTTACCCTGGGTGCAGGTGAAAACAATTTTCCACTTTTTCAGTTTTTTTTTTAAATCAAATTTATTTTTTGTTAATAATTTAATAGTTTAAAAACATGCATTTATACCTGAATAAAAACGGCTTACACTTTCGGCATTTTTTTACCATACTTATACAGACATATATTTTTTAATATTGTATAATACATTATTATAGGTAACGGTTGGAAGAGTTAAAAGAATATGAAACGGTATTTTAAAATATTGAATGAAAGTAGAATATTTTTGCCATATTGAAATCGTTTTCCCTGAATGCGTGCTATTATAATTAAAATATTGATCAGCTTGGATAATACCAAAGCATTTAATTATCTTCTAATTACACCTAAAACTTATTTTTTTTATTCCAGGTCTGGTTCCAGAATCGAAGAGCGAAGTGGAGACGACAAGAAAAAATGGAAGCTGCTCGATTGGGTCTAAGCGAGTACCACGCAGCCACTCTTTCAAGAGCAGCAGGTTCCAGCCTAACTCTACCAATGGATCCTTGGTTATCACCACCACTCCTGTCCGCATTACCGGGGTTTCTTAGCCACCCTCAAACCGGTTACCCAAGTTACCTCACGTCTCCAATAGCCACAGATCCTGGAAGACCTCCTATGGCACATACACATTCCCATTCACCTAACAATACTCCACCCGACCTCAGAACTACTTCTATTGCCGCTCTTCGACTTAAAGCAAAAGAACACGTTGAAAATATTACTAAAGGTTTGCAAATGGTTTAAGTGAGTGTGTTTTAATTAGTCATAAAAATATCCTATTGACTGCGCCGATTTGGTGTGACCAATAATTTTAGTTCCGCCTTAAGAATGACGTGCACATATGGTTGTGTTGTTGACACGATCCTATGATATTCGAACATCACTTCAAATACTAACTGGTGATGAAAAATCCTGAGTTATCTATGTTAGTCGAATCTGATAATTATTGGAAGATCTGAAACAGCAACTGTTTTATTTTTTGTAAATAATCTTGTATATTATAATGTACTTATTATATAATTGTTGGACTTTTTTGATGAGTATTGATGTTATAACTTAGAAAACTTTGTTTTAAAATACCTTTAAAAGAATAGTAGTTTTATTTATTTGATTTAGAACAGTAACATTGTTGGTTTGTCAAATTTTAATTCCACATATTTTTGATCTGCAATGCCAGTATTTTATTATTATAATTATTTAGATTATCCAAATATGTTCTAATTATTTTAACGTATGGTTCGTGGTTGTCCTAACAGTGCTAAGCACTTAAAGTCAAGTGTAATTGTTAGGTTAATATACGACAAACTATTCGATGCAAATTTTTATAGCAACTTTGTGATGCAGTATATCTAATAAATAAATATAAAGCAAATTCTCTTTACCTTTATCAAATATTTTAAATGATTTTTATAATTTTATATTACCAAAATCCAATATTTAATCTTCTACCTAATTTTTTTTGTAAATATATTTAAAAAATAGTAACGTTTGTATGGAAAAACTTCATTAGCCAGCTAGTTATATATTAAACGGTTGCCAAATCAGCAAAAGTATGATTAACAGATATTGACCATTTATTATAGTATATAATGAAAATATCAGTAATAAGGATATAGCATACTCGGCATTTTTTAAAAATGTATATTTAGGTGTCATTAGTTCGATTAGATATACTGTAAATATGCCAATAAAACAATGTTTCATTAAAAACAAAATACATTGATATTATTTATATTTCACCGAAAGTATTATTAGATATGGGTAAATGTGTCTATTTGATCTCAGATACTTTTATATAGTGATTTCATGAACGTTGTAAATAGTGATTACTTTCTTATTAATATTGTACTTCTTTCTTTATTTAGTGCTGTGAATTTTTGTAAATAATGCAATAAATAATCTTCTAATTTTTTATGGTTTTACTACAAATCCGTATCTTACTTCCTTCTTATATTATTTAAAACATAAATAAAATGTATTGGTTGTTGAATCAGCTGTTTTTATCAATGTATCTAACCTTAAAACTGGATGTTGAAAAACAGTTAAAAAATAGTTTTTACAAAAACTAGATTAATAATTCTGAATTATATCGTTTAATTTAATTAACTTACCAAAATATTAAGATAATTTGCAGTTTTCAATTGGTAATTACTTGATTCTAAAGCATACATGGTTAACCAGCAAATATGTATCATTTTGATGCCTATAATAAGATTAGGTGCAAGCAGCAAAAAAACTTGATATCAAACAGTTCGAAACATAAATAGCAGTTTATTGGGTAATTTTAAATGAGTGATACCTTGTGTTTAATCAGTAATCTTGCAGGCTGTTTGAAACCAATCAAACAATTTAAAGATTATGGTTGGTAAGTATTTAAAATACTTACGTATTTTAGTTTTTTCGTTGTATCGTAGTTTGTTTTCCAAACTGTCCTCACCATCAACTTCTAAATCAATCAATATTTCTGAATTTAATTAATTAAGTAAAGATGATGAACTATTGTACAACTGCCGAGAGCTCGAAGCACTAAGGATCAATAAATTTGGTCTGCATCAACTCGAGTCCATGAAATTATTTAAATTGTTGCCAACGACCCTGATGAGCTTTATTAGATGCATGCATGCATAATCTAGGAGTTAGCTGCAATAGATAAGTCAAACTATGCAAAATACGTTCTTGAAACATCCAGACTCACTCATACACACCAATGACATTCAAATACTACACATTAGTGATAAAAACAAAATTCATATTTCCTTGGAAAACTCGAAATAAAAAGACGTCTAGCAGATCAACAATTTAAAGTTGTTAATGAACTAATAAATCTGAGAAGTTATCCCCTATTAAACTTAAAATTTTGATTGTCTTTATTTTATACATAGATAAGACCTAATTGTATCACAAATATATTTAGTTATTGTAAAGATCAGCATGATATAGTTTTTTCATGGTTTTTCTGTATCATTATACAGTTATACTGATCTTAGAGGGAAATACATCCAGGATAATTCCTTAGGACTAATAACATCTAGGCTTTAATATTGTTATGTCTTATTACTTCCATACTGGGTTAGGTTAGGTTAGGTTAGCCTTAATACTACCTAATCAACATCAGGTACCTAGCTACAAACAAACAAAATGTAACCTTAATATGTCAATCTGACCATGCTAGATCTAGCGAAACGGCTATCATTGTAATTTAAAAACGTATTTTTTAATAAAAAGTTAAAACGAATGGTTGTTTATTATTCTAAGGATTCTTCTGAATTAAAAATAATTTTGAAGTAAGCCAAAAAGTTTTTGCCGTGGAATTTTATTGGATTTAATTATAAAGTTCCACCCTTAAATGATAGTTTTTACGATTTAGGTAATAAATGTATATTTTCTAACGTTGAAAGCATTTGCACCAAACTCTTCAGTAAACCTACCTACCTACCTTGTTGTAAACAGGTTTATATCCTATTACTTCAGATGTCGACTCTTGCACCTTCTGCCGCCGGTCCTCCTGAACTGGTCTGCACAAAGTCTATTCCTTGGTTCAAAGTACAGGGTTGTTAGCACTGTAAAATTAGTTAGTTGCTGCTAGGTATACTAGGATGCTCTTGTTTTGCCTCTATCATTGCTACATCATTATGGCTTGCTGACTTCTTACAGATATCTTGATACCATGCGGGTTTGTATCTCCAGCAGGATTGGATGAACGACTCTTTGGAGACATTTTACAAATTATGGCCATTATGTCAACTGGAGTGAATGAACAAATAAATCTTGGAAGTTCTCCACTGTTTAATTTGATTGAGTCATCATTTTATACATAGATAAGAAGTAATTGTAAAAGAAATATATTAAGTTATTATAAAGATCAGCATGATATAGTTTTTTTTTTCCTGGAAGTTTAAATAGGATTAGTTTCCGAATCTTTTCAGTCTGTTGATTGTCTCATTCATTTAGTAATCCTCAGTTAAAGTTACTGTTTTCTCCCACAACTGAATACTTTATTATCCTTGATGCTACCCATGTGTCCTCAATTATTAAGGCGGCTCGGATACATAAAAGACACTGTTTGTAAGTGGATAAAGTCCATGTTGGAGAGCCGGATCGTGGAGGCTAAGCTACATTGGGAGTCTTTGTAGATCTTGGTGACGAGGGAGTTCTGTCTCGCCTACTGTGTTAATTCTCTTTTAGAGCGACTCACATCTCTCGGTTTCCATTCTGAGGAAGTGGTTGTCCTTATCAGCTGACCATTTGTCATTGTACTACAGATTTGACCCAATCGGGGCCTAAAGGTAATCCCAGCCAAAACCACGCTAGTCAACTCTAAACTCTAAATAGGAACTTGGAAGAATTATTCGAGCTCTTTTTCCACAGTTCCAGGGTGTCATTCCAACAAGTATTTAGGAGTATACCGGGACACAACCCTCAACTGGAATACACACCTAAGAAATATCGTCAACAAAGACAAAGGAGCCCCCGTGTGTGCGAAGCGCATTTGTGGGGAAACTTGGTATCTGCTACCGCTAATGGTACCGTTGATATACACTGTAGTTGTGAGATCTATCTTGACATACAGGTGCTATGTGGGATGGATAAAGGTAAATCAGGTTTGGGCGTGTCAACCCCTATCCAGCTTTCAGCGCACAGCTTGTTTAACCACTAACTGGAGCAATGCACGGCTGCAGCCATTAAGATTCTACTCGGCTTCTCCCTTTGGTTAACCTAACCTAACCTAACCTAACCTAACCTAACCTAACCTAACCTAACCTAACCTAACCTAACCTAACCTAACCTAACCTAACCTAACCTAACCTAACCTAACCTAACCTAACCTAACCTAACCTAACCTAACCTAACCTAACCTAACCTAACCTAACCTAACCTAACCTAACCTAACCTAAACTAACCTAACCTAACCTAACCTAACCTAACCTAACCTAACCTAACCATAAAGTAATGCCCCTAAATATAGGCAACACATTATACAATTTCTGTTATTAGTGAGTGATGAAATTATGAGCACTCCGACGGGCGTATAGTACACTTCGTGCGTAATGTGTTACTTACAACCTTGTTACGTAATATGCTATTAAAGAATGTACTACAATAATTTGAACCATTACTTCCTCACGTTCACATAGGTGACATCAAGAGAAGAAGGGATCCTTACAAATAACCTGCTTACAAAAATCGACCAGTTTCAGTACTTCTTCTTAAAGTAGGCGGCTTATAAAATAAAGAATTTATGCAATTTATGCAATTTATTTTTTACCGAGAAAAAAATATTGTGATGCTGCTCTAGTTAATATTAAATTGTTGCTCACATTCAATATAATGTGATATTATAATGATGTACAGGAAATTCCGAATTTTCGGGACTTTGACTTTAAATTGTTATATATTTAAAAAGTTATCTTAAATGTAAACATATAGCAAACTATATAAAATTAATTATTTAAAAAAAATCTAATCTTACTATAGCTAACACTTGAAGACTTAAATGAATGACAAAGTATTATCATTCCAATTTGTTACTAAAACATTAAAAAGAATTATCACTGTTGTAGCTAAAAAGAGAAATTTAATTTAAATTTGTTAATTTTGTACGAAAATAAAATTGTAATTGCTGTTTAATAAAAATTTTAAGAATCGCTTAGTTTTATTTGATCGAAAAGTTAGAGGTGGGATATAATTTTTGTACACTTAATTTTATTTTTTCATTTATTATTTTATTTTTACATTTAACAATTTGTCATTTAGTATTTCATTTAGAAATGCACTGTCAAGTAAGCGTTTATTTTTAAAATAATGTTTTGTTTAACTTTCATTTAAAATTTAAGCTTTTAGGAAATTCTTTTTTTATATGCAACACAATAAGTTTATGTTAATGTTAACTCTTTTCATATATATAACTATATTCAGGTTTTAAAACTCCGTAACATTTATATCTCTTTATATCACCGTTTACACTACTACCAACATAAGGTAAATCTCCGTCTCTGATGATGAAGATAACTTGGTTATTAAAACGCGCATTATGCAGTATTTAGTTTTTATATTGAGATGTTTGAATTAAATTGTTGTATGATTTAAAAACATTTTTATTGTTGAACGCCCTATAAAAAAACTTGCTAACTCAGTAAAAATATTATTTTATTTAATTTAAAACCCGACTTTTTACCTTGGGTAGGATTCAAGAAAACTCAATTTGAATTCTCTATTAAAACATTCAATTATAATTAAGAAATTGTTTGATACAGACTCTACATAATATTATCCAATTGTTTATCACATGCAAGAATTTACTAAACACAATAGAAATACCTTGACAAATGCTATTATTCAACCTGGATTTACGTTTACAAAATCATGCGTACACAAATAAATAGTTTTTAATGCACATACCTCGTATAACTGTCTATTCCGTTCGAATGATGTCAAATGCTGTTCGTTCCGTGCTAAGTGAATGATACCCAGACCACCGGCTTTCCAAGATGTCCGCTCGGCTGAATATCCAAAACGACGAAATGAATCTTACTATAATCTGGATTGTTTTTGATAAATCGAAATCTTGGTAAGTACTTTTATACTATTAAAATACTTTGTTGATAATATTTTTGTTACATAATTTGATTGACTCAATTTTTGATCAATAATGAGTTTATGGTGCTAATTAATTACCAATTGACGTAGTCAGCAAGCATCAGAGAGAAACAAGAGAGCGAAAATTGAATTTTACGGCATTTTTATACCTTTCCCCAATTATGACATTAATGACATAATTAGGAAATCAATTGTTTTGATTTGCAAAATTTAACCTAAATTTACGTAAAATAATAAAATATTTTTACATATTTGACTGTTTCTTTGATAAGCTATATGAATTGTGACTTGCTACATGAATTGGGACTTGTTTGATTGTTATTGAATAACACTACAGGATCCTATCCAAGACAATGTTGTCAAATACATTCTCCATCTATTTGGATGTTTCACATTTAAGATTTTTATACCGAATACTTTAAATGAAATAAAAAAAAGTAACTGAAATATTATTGAAAATTATCCTGATATTCTTTTATGTTTTCATATTGAGGTAAGTTTTACATTTTATTTTTACTGAAGCTTAGCTATTCATATAAATATATTTAATACCTTACTTACATTTTTAATTAAAGATAAAACAAAAGAAAAATTTTATTGAAAAGAAAAAATTAATTTTTTTAATACCAGTTCCCATAAAACAGTAACTGTTATTTTTAAAGTTATTTTCACGAACGACTCCTATTAATTAACCGAGTTATTCCCATCACAAGAAAAAAGAGAAAAAAGAAACAAGTCACTTTTCTCTCCCTCTCATTTAATAAGTGTGGCCAATAGCTCAGTTTAGTTAATACAGTTGAGATCAAAGAGCTCTTCAGTTTTAATTCCACTTTATCTAGAGGGCGTGGAGGGTTCGACTAAAGCAATAAAATGCTAATACCTGTTTGTCGTCGTTGATCAACCATTACGAGCGGCACGAGTTTCAGTTTCTCTACGATCTTCACTTAGAATTTCTGCCTGAATACTAATTAATTTCAATTTACTTGATGATAATGCCAGTATTGCTTACAAATTAAATCGATCTTTGGGCTAGTTTAATTCAATGCAAAACGAACGCATTCATTGTCCCTTTTGTTAACTGTAAGTAAGTGTTGGATTTAAATAACATCATAAATCTACAGGATGTTCTTAACAAGTAAATACAATTAGCATGTAATGAATGATTATAAAGTAACTGGTTCATTGCTAAATTTTACTTATTTACTATTTCTTCTTTATTTCATTTTACATTTTTACATCCCAATAATCTTCTGAATTTTGGAAAATGAATATGCTATGGGTCGTGTTTGTAAGGACCATGGTTAACTGGTTTAATTTTCGAGTACAGTCAGAAATAAAATTGATAAAATATCAAACTTACCGCTCTTCATAGTAAAGATCATTAGGTTCCAAAAAAAAATCAGCTCATCTTTCGTATAACTTGATGTGGGTACTCAATAACGATATTTTTCTTTAGTTTTGGAAGTAAGGTTACAGAAAACCATTTATCAAAAAGAGGGCTATCCATATCTTGATAGTAATCCAGAAAACATTTTTTCTATGTTTTCAGAGGAGAGAAGGAGCGCTTCTTCAACCCAACCGTCAGAAATGCCACAATGTAGAATAATGCTAATTATTTTTCCTTTTTTTGAAGGAACGTCTACACTGCATTTTCGCTGGTTTTGATCAGCCCATCCTTTCTTCACCGTTGCATGTGTGTCGTACCAGGTTTCAGTCTCTTGCTCTCCATAATAGACTGACGTTTATCGATAGTCTTAAATTTAAATCTGTTGTCCTGCAAAAATCGCCACAAAGTTGTTCTCGCACAATCTATCACTTCTTTCCTTTTCAATCTGATTTGAATACTAATAATAATTAATAAATAAAATAACAACAGTGATTTCCCCTTGTAGCAGGTGTTTTGTCTCTTCGGTATACGGAATTTTCAGTGGTCTTAGACCAGGTTGCAGTTTTTTCTTTGTAAAGTTAACAATGGTGTTTTTTGTGGATTTACTGCCAGGTAGTTAACAACCGACTGATCAAAACTTTGAGCTCCAGGAAAATGTGCCTGAGAAAGCTATGTTAAGCTTACTTGTATAGTGTCTCTGTAGTACCGTTTGTCTTCTTGTGCTGTTTTCATCCCCTTAGTAGAAGTTTCCTACTTTCGTATTGCCAACCAGGTTGTTGATCATGGTTCACAATAGATCTTTCCTTTACCATTTTTGTAAAACTATACCTATAAGTAGAGACATGGCATCTTGTAGTTAGTAAGTTCGTGGAATGTTGACAATATAATTAACTGTAACCATAAATATGTTACAAAATCTATGAACTGGTCTGTCTTCCGAAATTTTAAAAGGTGTACCAACCAACCAGACAGATTTCAAAATGAATGTAGTGTATTGTACAAGCAGATAAGTATGAATTCAAAGTGATGTAAACTACTGGAACCCCAAAAACACAGTCCAAAACATGCAGACGATAATCTCTTAGATATGATGCTCACACCATATAAAGGCTCCATCAATGAAAAAACTAAGAAACTTAACTTATTTGGAAATTTAAAGTGATTTATTGTTAAACACATTATTGTGTTTGTAGAGTTTCTTTGTAGGATCAAGCTATACTTCTTACCAAACCCTTCTTTCAGTTCGTCATAGTTTATTCATTTCTTTCTAACACATTAAGTTGTAGCCGACAGAAAAAAAGGTTGTTCCTTGATTATTTCTCAAACAATATCAAAACAATGCAGAGCTTATGAGTAATTAACGTATATTCGCGTATTTTGAATGCTCCCAACTTCTAACCAATCAATCATGCAAATTAAAATATTTTGTCGCAGAATACTGTATCGCAAATGCCCCTTTACAGTGTCAAACACTGAAGTGTCACAATTGTCGTTCAGGTCAGTATTTTACGTTATTTTATGTGTTAAACACGCTATGAAGTGAAAAAAATAATTTTATATTGTATAATAATTTTATATTGCAATTGTCATTGACACTAATGAGCTTTACAGATATTTAACACTAAGAGCGAAGCAAGGATAGCTCTAACCAGGCTGGAAAAATCACCAGACCACAAGGCAACTTACGGTAAGGGACTCTCAGGAATCAGAAATGTGGAAGATGACATTAAAAATGCCAACAGAGCGAATGAATTGATGTGGTACATAGGCGGATTAAAGAATGAATTTTGGCGGGATAATAAAGTAAGTCAGGCAAATACACACCTCTGTGTTTTAAGCATAGATCTATGATACATTTGCAAGAGAAAATAATATAAGAGAGTACAATAGAAGACATATTAGAATCTACAGCGACAGCCAAATTGCCCTTAATGCCTTAGAGAGCTTTAAGGTGTCATCCAGGTTGATAGGGGGTTGCGGCAAAGAACTTAAAAGACTGACGGTCCACTACAGGGTTACACTGGAATGGGTACCAGGACATCAGAGAATCGCTGGCAAGGAGAAAGCTGGCGAACTAGCAAGGCGAGGATCGTTAACGGATGACCACGACCAGACAAATACATGGAAAAAAATGCATAAAAGAACCGTCTGAAAAAGAAGCGAAATGAAAAGGAATAAGTATTACTCAAGGAACACTTCCCCACTAGAGAACACCTGCTTAAATTACTTACTTGCAGACGGTGTATAAAGGAAACCGGAACAGCGTTACAGATACTATGCCACTGCGAGAGCCTGGATCACAGAAGGCAGATATTATATGGGAAACCCCAAATGACCACAGGAGACTTTTACCACCAACCAGCAAAGAACCTGTATGGACAGGTCGTAGTTAAATACAGGAAAAACCACAATAAGCCCAAGAGGCTGAGGTGGACCGACAAACGGAGAGCTCCTAGAAAACAAGGGAACTATTATAACCCAAGAGTAAGCAGTTGACCATTTAAGGAGCAGAAGAAATTATGTCTACCTACATAAACCTAATCGAACCCTCTACATACCATAGAAAAAAAGGAAGAAGGTTATTTTTTAGGTATTTTGGAAGCTGATAAGCTCGTAAAAGACGAAATACACCACTACTTGATACGTAGTCCTTCTAAGGCAACAATAAATTATAAAATATTTGCAAATCCCGATTAGCTTGGCAGGAAGAATTAACAATACTTTAAATATATCAAAAAATCGTAACCCTAATTTAGGTTTGTATTACATTTACAAAAAAAGAATCTGCTGCTCACCTGTCGATCACTTATTGATTATTTATTGAGTTTTATCACGAAAAATGAAGTAATGTTACAGAAATCGTAAGTGAGTAAAAATTAATAAAATTAACATATATTTATTAACAAGAGCGCAAAACTAAATTAATTTAGCTTCGGTTAGATAAAATCTAAAACGTAACATTAAAAAAGGAAAATAGTTTGTAAGTAGGCTAGACAAATGCTAATGTGTAAACTGACATTAATTTTAGGGGGAAACTGTACGCAGTCGACGGTGCGTGTCCGGGCACGATATTGTTAATCGTGTGTTTAATTAAGTTAGGATTCAGATTATCATAAAATACAGTCACGTTATTTTTACATTTACGATTTTTAACGAGTAGATATACCCTTATTTATTCCGAATATTGCCAAATATAAGAGGTCAATCAGATCCACGAAACGATAAATACTATTTGAATTAATTATTTTTTTGTTAATATTCATAAAAAAATGAGTATTTTTCTTTATGGAATTGACCTATGTTAATAAATTAACTAAAGTATTTATAGATACTTAGTTATTGACCTAGGGCTTTTTTGGGCTACTTGTAATTAGGTTTGACAAACTGTTGTATCGTCGCTTTAATGCAGAACTATTGTATGTCACAAAACGTAAAGTTTTCAGGAGCGACTTTTTTTTATTTTGAAAACGAAAGGAAGATTTTTATGTGGCGATATTTTTACTATAGTTTTAAATTTATGTATATAAGAGTATAGTAGTAGATTTTAAATGATTAATACGTAAATAAAGAAAAATGTGGACATACAATAGTAAAATATAATTCAAGTATTTTATCTCCATTTGTAAGGAGTTACCATAGATAATTTTCGCGGAGTTAGAATTGTTCTACATTATCAAATGCAATGCAATAACTAAAAAATTGACTTTATTATCACAGAATAATAAAAATATTTAAAAATACAAACTTAAATGTTCCATTTCAAACCTTGTCAGAATTTTACAAGAAATAAAAAAAATATTAAACATATAAATATGTAAAACAACAATCTTAAATGTTCCATTTCAAACCTTGTCAACATTTTACAAAAAATATAGTATAGTGAGACCAATAATCACATATGGGGCAGTGGCTTGGGGCGCAAGGGCCAATCTGAGTACGACGAGGAAAAAATCTCTCGAAGAGTCTAGCCTGTTCATGTATCACTGGAGCAATGGGAACTTGCCCCACTGCTGCAATGGAGGTGAATTTAAACTTGACCCCACTGCACATTCTGTTGGAAAGTGTAAGGAAGAAAACGGTATATAGAATGATCAAAGAAGGAATTATTAGGGAAAAACCTCGATCACTTCATTTTGATCAAACTTGGGAAATGCCCCAAGATGATATGCTAAAGAAATTCAACTTTGTGAAAAAATTCATCACAAAGTTGAGTAATAAATCTGAATGGGATGAAGACACCATATAGAATTTAAACCAGAATACCATAAAGTGGTATACGGACGGTTCCAAGCTAGACGAGGGAACTGGGATAGGAGTTTTTGTACCGAGAGCCAAATACTCAGAAAGCTTGGGCACATACCCGAGCATCTTTCAAGCAGAAGTCCGCGCCATCGAAAGATGTGTGGAATTCAACATTGGAAGAAACTACCGCAGACAAGAGATTGTGATCATGTCGGATAGTAAAGCAGCCATAAAAGCGCTGAGCTCAAATATAATCAGTTCGAAGATGGTTTGGGAATGCCTAGGCAAATAAATGAACTAGGCCAGAAGAACACTGTCACCCTCCTATGGGTCCCAGGACACATAGGAATAGAGGGAAACGAAACAGCAGACAAGCTGGCAAAAAAAGGAGCTGAAACCCCACACTTGGGACCAGAACCATCCTGTGGGATCAGCAGTAGAGTAATCTTAGGAAAACTAAGGGAAGAAATGGAGAAAGAAAAATCCAAGTACTGGAATCAGCTGGAAGGACTGAGGCAATCTAAGATACTACTGGGGAACTATGACCAGAAGAGATCTCTTAGCTGTCCCAACCTCAGTAAAAAAAGGCTCCGAATTTTAACGGGAATACTAACCGGGCATTGCCGGTTAAAAAGCCACATGAAAAAACTAGGGTTAGCAGATGAAGCAAAGTGCAGATTCTGTGAGGAAGAGGATGAAACCTCAATACACATACTCTCAGAATGCCCTGCCTTGCAGAATTCTAGGGCCAGATAGCTAGGAGCACATGAAATAGAAGAGGGGGATCTACTTCCTCAGGAAAATAGGACTCCAAGAGCTGCTATAAATCTGAGAAAACATCAGAACTTGGCAAGTAAGGAGGGACACAATAGATCCTGTAGGTCGCAGTGTACTTATCACCCCTAATTCATACATACATACATACATACATTTACAAAAAATAAATAATATAAAACTTAAAAATATAGGCCATTTGTTTTCAAATAAAGAACATAAAAAAGCACACAACTAGCATTTTGTAAAATAGAGTGTAACGGTCATATAATTTTCATTAACTGTCAGAATCTTTAGAATTGTTAAAAATATATGGCAAACTTTTAAAAAATTCATGGTATTGGGTTTTTATCACACCTTTTTCACAAAGAAATTGAAGATGATCGTATTTTTTTTCTGTAATGGTATTAGTTTTTTGTAAAGATTTGTAAGCTTTATAGTATTGCTACTATCAAGTTTTTTCTTCCCCTTTGAAGTAGGTTTATTTTGTTAAAGTTCTCTTGGTCGTAGCTTGTTTTGAATAGCGCAGGATATTGGGTAATTCGGGTTTGGTTTCGACCACTGCTTCGTAACATTGTCAATTAGATACTAAATGTACTCCAGAACTATTCTATGTCCACTATTTATGAATTGTAAGTCCTGTTGTTCCAATCAGAAATATTCTAACTCCACCTATTCGTTTTTACATACAATACATATAGGACATAACCTACTTCTACATCAAACAATATACGACCGAAGGAGATACAATATTTCAATACCATGCTATACAAGTAAAACCGCTGCTGTTAGAGATGCAATAGTTCTATGCGCAAAAGAGATGAGCACATAGAGTTATTTGGTATTAAAAACGAAAATTCTCACTTTTTGGACATACAATAGTTCTGCATTAAGGCGACGGTATATTAACACAGACTTAGGAGTTTTCAGACAAAACAAACTCACGAGTGGATTTTTGTGGACTATGTCATATACAAAGTGACTGGTCCATACAGCCACAATTATTTTTTGACAGATGTCAAACTTTTGCTTTGTGACCGACTTAACCAGTCGTTGAAAACACGGAACTTGACAGACCAATCAGAATTGAAAGAGATCTGTTATTTTCACTTATAATATCATGAATTTAAGAACATTATCTCTCGTCGCTTCCACAAATTTTTTTAGTTGGCATAGTAACTAGACAAAACTAAGTCATCTTATAGGTTAAAAAGTAGACGTGTGAAATTTTTGCAATAATACCAGCTGTCTTTGACTTGTGATTGGTAAGATTAGGTAAAAATTTCGATATGAGTGATCTGGTCAAAATAATATCTATAATAATTATCTATTAGTGGTCCGCAAATAGATAAATTTAATTATAACATAATTTGAATTATCATTTTACTTAATTATCTAACTGAATAATTGGATTGATCTTCAATAATTATCACTTAGTATATAGAGTAGAAATAAAACTCAAAGTCAATCCACAATTTTATTAATAAAAAAGCTTATAACTGTAAAAGCCACATGTTTCGGTCCTTAGACCATCATCAGGCTATAAAGAAAACAATGACATCAGGGAAGAATCAAAAATAGTTATAACGAAGGATGATTAGTAGAGGTTATCTGATTACATTAAAAAATTATGGTTAAAACTTTTCAAATTCAAGTAACAAAGTATAAAAACATTAACACTGCATGATATGTCTAAGTTACAATAAAACAAGCAAGGTCAAATTATCACAAAATCATAATATTACTAAATCACCTGTATGTGTAGACTCAAAATTTATGAAATTTTTAAAACTTAAACATCGATGAATAAGAGAGTTATGAAATAAACAGAAGAAGAAAACAGAAAATCAGAAGCTATCAACGAAGATAGAATCTGATGAGTATGTAGGTTATATTAACATGTGGAATGAAATGTGGGAGAACATAATAATAGTAAGAATGTTATATCCCAGTTATCCCAGTTAAAGTAGGAAAGTACAAAGCGGAAATTGTCTAGTGCCAACATAAGTCAGGAAGGGTTACCAACCAAATGGCGTGTTAAAAAGGAATCTTAGCAGTATAGGGTAAATAAAAGAAAAAATATAAGAAATGTGTTTCTTATCAAAAACCACTGAACAAAACCACCATCTACACATATCGATGAAATATCCTCAACATCGTTAAGGTCAAAATGGATATAATCAAATTCTTAAGACTAGACAAGAATAGTAGCAAGATTAAAGATAAAAGTTAAAAGCATAACCTAACCTAAATAACATAAAATAAAAAAAGGGTCAAAAATTTAAATTTGAAAATGAATAATTTTTATTAGGTTGATTTGTTCATTGAAACAACTGAGAGAATTATCATTATAGCAGATCTAATTTCCAAAAACTCGAGCAAATTCAATCTAACTCCTTTATTACAAACATGAAGCAATTCAACATTTTCAACATCAAAAGAGTGATTCTCCTGATGATTAGCAAAAGAGGAAGGTGAGTACTTCGTTATAACTATGATGGTCCGAGGACCGAAACATGTCGCTTTTACAGTTATAAGCTTCTTTATTATTAAAATTATGGATTGACTTTGAGTTTTATTGCTACTGTATAACTGTATCATCCACATTTGAGAGATGGATTACCTTTTCAATGTATTACTTAGTAGTTTAAAGTGGTTAGATTCATAATCTTACTGTGATCAATCTAACCAAAGGAATAATCTTATTGATTAATGATCAACTTTACCAATTTGCAGACATAAGCATTGCTTTTTGGTCTATTCTGTTGATCTAAACAGTAATTGAATTAAATTTTAGTCGTTCACAAATAAAAACCACTATTTGATTAAATAAATTGTTATTAAATTAATAATGTTTTTTAATTGTGCCAGAAGATCAGATGATTACATTAGACTAATTGTTTTAGTAACATTGCGTATCGGACGACATTTTATAATCAGAAAGTATGAATTCAACTCCTTCGTTTAGTGTACCCTCTTAAATAAAATTGCTGCAGATGTTGATGGAGATATTATTTAATGTTTAATTATTTCTATTACCGTTACATTGATAGATAATTGACATTATTCTTATTTTTCTCATTAAATGGCTTCGGTTGCTTCAGTACGAAATTGTAATTAGAAGTAATCTTCAAATCAAGCTATTGTAATGTCATTTTCAATCACAAATAGACCTGATAATTCCATTACCGTTTATGGAAGCACTACGAAAAAACTCAATCGAAAAACAACAATTGAAAATGAAAAAACTAAATCGAAAATAAAAGATGTCCAATTAGACGTAGTTGAATTGAAACGAGGTGAAGCATGGAGATGAGATATTCAGTGTCGTAACAAATTTTCAGCTACGAAAGTCCTTTATTTGGGAAATTAACTATAATTACAAAATGTTTATTAATTGCAACTATTTAGCAAATCTTAAACGAAGCAAACTAATATATCGTTTTGGCAACAGTGGCGCTACCATTAGATTTATTAAAACATTATTTATTTGAAAACAATATTTGTTTAATACACTGTTATTGATTAATATATTGGGAAGATACAGATTTTAACAAATTTACTTAGCAAGAATATCACGATCTTAAATTTGAACTACCACGGGGATAAAGAAATATCTATGTTTTAATGTCAACCGAAAATAATTAAAATAGATAAATATACTAAGTGACATAAAAATCCGAACACCTAGTTTAAATGATTTTATTAAAATAAAATTTTGTATAAGTACTTACTGAAGCAAAATAAGTAAATGATAACAATTTCAAAATCATTGCATTGCTTTAAAGCCCTTTTACCTTTAATAATGTGTGGATGCACCCCGATGTGTTACGCATTCTCCAACGCGCCTAGGCATGCTTCTGATCAGGTGGTCAATGTCCTCCTGTGGTATCTCATTCCAGGCAACCACCAACTCCTCTCGAAGTTCTTCTAGAGTCTGAGGAGGACGTTGCAAATAGAGCAATCTCCTACCCATCATATCCCACACGTGCTCAATTGGGGATAATTCAGGAGATCTTGGTGGCCAAGTTAACAATGTGATATCATTATGTTGAAAGAAGTCTATTGTGACGGGCATTATCTTGTTGGAAAGTTGGATTTGCCAGGGTGTCAAGATATGGTAAAAGATGGGGTTCTAAAACTTCTTGGATATAACGCTGTGCCTTCATGTGACCTCTGATGAAGAGTTGTAGCACCCCAAACAATAACTCCAATAGTTTGATGAACATGCCTTTCAACAAAAAACCGTGGAAAAACAATAGGTCTTCCGTGATCTGCAAACCATTCATTTGCAATGGACCTGGTAGTGGAGAAACGCTCCCCTAAGGCCAATAATCTTAGGCGGCGATCTTCATGGTCTGTTGTTCTATATGGGAGCGTCCAGAGCCCCTTGCTCTTTGCGTACGGCCTTCTCGAAACCATGCCTGACATCTTACCACGATGTCTACACATCTTTGCAGACTAACTGCAATTACCCGAAAAGAAAATCCAGCTTCCCGAAGTCCCATTATACGACCCCTATCAAACTCACTACAGCTACAATATTAATTTTTGGATTGTTAGTAGACTTCAAAAAAAGCAGTATAAATACCGGAATCTTCAACTGATAAGGCTGAAAATTTTATCAATTGTTCATTTCAGTAAAATAAATAAATTTACCAAATTTTATTCAAATAAAATCATTTAAGCTGATTGTTCGGATTTTTATGTCACTTAGTATACAAACATAAACAAAAATTAAAACTAATGGTACCTACCCATGATTCCAGTGTAAAAATACCGACATAAACATATTATTTTAACTCAATTAACTTAGTAGCTAACTTGCTAGTAGCTAATGGGTAACTGCTAACAAATAGATGCTATTTTCCTAGTCACACTTATTTGCTACTTGCACTGCTAGTGGCTAGTAATTTAGTTCTCGACTGGGGGCCATATTTGTGAAGATGTCATTTGTAGGTATAAAACGAGAAAAAATACGCTGTTAATTGGTATCAGAAAGAAATAAAAAAAAAGTTATAGATCAGAAAATGAATAAGAAGACGGAATAGACTATTTAATTCTGCAACGCTGATGATTAGAGAGCTAGCAGTTTAGGACCCGCGATTTTTATGAGCTTCTGTATTAAGTGCAACAAATAATTATAAAACAGGACACTAAACTGAGAAAAGCAACACCATGTTGAACAAAATTGTAAATCACTTTGCGTTTTAAGTAATCGGGTGATTTCGTGTTCCACAAACATTCGTATTTTCAGAAATGCTCTTATTTCTTTGCTGGACCACTTAAGTTCAGCGTTTTTGTACGTAATAATTGTATGCTATCAAATCCAATAACCTATCTCTTTATTGAATACTCATGCGCAAATATTTTTGATTTTTCCCCTTCCACTGATAAAATATGACTACTTCTTGCCATAGAACACAACGTATTGCTACCCAAAAATACCACAATTTAAATGAAAAAAACCCTTTTAGCTGTCAAAAGCTTCTATTTGCCGTATAGCCCCGGCAGCTCAGACCATAAACCACAAAGAAGAAGTTCTAATTATTATTTCGTTCGTGTACGCCGCTTGCTAGTTGTTATTGTGGTTTTCTTGTCTTTGTGTATTTAATATTAACGACTTGTGTGTGTACCTAGAATTCTCTTTTAATTTACTTTGGACTACTGATTACTTTTGCATGTCATGCCAACACAATTTTATAAGGGGTACGAACATTTAGGGAACTTCGAGTGTGGGAGTTGGTTCACGCATGCGGATTTAATTTGTGCCTGCTACTAGAGCCAAAGAGTTGCCTTGCTACTCATTTTTTAATAGCGGGAGACTGTTAGTAGCCGCTACTACCTTTATCAGACTACGCAACTTACTAGCAGCACTTAATTCAGCTACTACATAGCACTGTCTCACTTAAAACCGTGCCTTAGTTACTTCAGTGAATTCATAGGAACTAGTTGTTTTAAGATGTATTTTTGAATCATTTTTAAGATGTATTTTTGCATCATAGATAATATATATTTTTTAAAAGAAAAGAGGTCGAAACAGTTAAATAAATCTAAATTCCTCATGGTACCTACTTAGAGGAAGGTAGGGCGGTCACAAAATTGTTGTATGGTTATTTATCTTTAGCAAATACAGTGATTTTTTTCCTTGTTTTACATTTTTCTCAAGTTCTACTTGAAAAACTCTTCTCCAGGTGTAAGTAGGCCTTCTTCTATTTTTTGTCTTATTGGTATACATTTATATAGTGGGGTCTGGTAATGTCACCTGTAGTTTTCCTTAAAATAAGACTAAAAACATTTAATAATTAATATATTTATTCGTAGGTATAGAGTCATGAACTGACGGTGACTGAGTGTAATTGAACCCTGCTCCGGTCAAACCGATATATTTATGCAGATTATGCTTATAGTAAACAATACCAATGGAGAACTTCCACGATTTACCTGCTCATTGACAACTTCCCATTGCTGCTCTGCTAGTTGTTTTTTAATTTCAAGCTCTAGAAAAACTAACTATTCCAGCATTTATATTTTAAATCAGATAGGTCATCCATCTCAAATGTGGCTGAATCCAAAACCTGAAGTCAAAACCACATACTATACATTAATATATAGTATAATCTAGACGATAGAAGAGATTTTTGTAATTTTATTTCTCAACTCATACCAACTGTTCATAATTTTGTAAAATAATTTTATACATAACGTTGTTTCAATTTTATTATGGTTTTGATACATGTTGATACTTTGTTTTGTTGATACGTTGTTTGACATCTCTTGTTTCGACTGTTTGAACTTTTATTTGCCCGGAGTAGCAGAACCAGAAAATGACTGCACTGGCATTTTCTTTATACATTATTTTCTTACCCTTCTACATCCACGCTTTGTTTACTTCTTGTTCCACGACGTTTTCTTCTTCTTTCTCCTCAAAGACTAAACTTCATTCAAATTCCCTCAACTGTCACATGTCACTTCAACTTATGCTGCCGTTATTAGTTGCGTGAAACATTTTCCAAACTATGTGTTGTGCTATTATGGACTTTTCCAACAATGATTTTGCTATTATTCCTTATTATATCTCTCTGGATGTGGCCCAGTATATATTTTAAACTGGAAAATAAATTTTGTGGTTTAAACCACACTTACAAATGGTCACATTCGTTTTACCATTTGAAACTTGTTTCTTACAATTCATTAAATTTCAAGTTTTAACTAGTAGTGCTTACTACTACCATTGGATTTCTAGTTATGTCGTCTTCCTTCAATCCCTACAACCCGATCACCTTCAATTCTTTAATCATAATTCAATAACAATTATCCCCTTACCACTATTGGTTTCTTACTCCAATTAGTGGGAATCCTCCATCTTCTCCATTTTTCCTACTCTTGGTTTTTTACTCCATCCAGTAGGACACACTCTCCTTCCGTATTCTCCTCAACCTTTGTTCTACTTTTGGTTTTTTACTCCATCTAGTAGAAAATTCCCTTCCTCCCTCTACCCCTTTAATTACTTTTGCTTTTCTTAATAATATTTTTTAAAACCACATACCATAATTTTTATATCCAATTTTATTAGTACCACATAAAGTTCAATATTACAAATTAACCCTAGTCTACGATGTGTTAGGATCCTTGATTCCTGGTTCTGTGACTCATTTCGTTCATGTAACTAAGATGTATTAATGTAAACAAATAGTTAAAAGAAAATTTGTTTCGTTATTTGATCTGTTTAAGATGTTACCTTTTTATTACTTTTATATAATAATTGCTCAGCATTGCAGTTCTAAATTGTTAAATGATTTGATACACTCATAGTTTATAAACGCTGTTGTTTAACTGACATATTCTCACTTATACTTAAATGATAATCTCTCAGATATTTATTTAATCTGTTGTTGGCATCTGTTTCAACCATTGGTTTCTTTTTCTTGTATACCAATTGTATTGTGTTCTTTACAGCCTGATGATGATCTAATTGAAACCGAAACTAGTTGCAATAAGTGTATTTTTGTGGTTTGTGTTTTATTGGATCCTTTCTGTTTATATTTTAATTTAACGGTTATTGCCGTCAACTTTTTCCATATAAAAATGGAAGAATTTGTAATACTGTTTTATTTATGTTTTATTTTATTAATACCTATTAGCGATATGTGCCATATGGAACTGCTACCCAAATTTTTCTAGGATCCTAACGATGCATGTCCTGACTTGAAACTTTAACTTTTCCAAGCAACCAACATCCGTGATTGGTTTAAAGTCTCTCCTCCTTTTTTAGTCTTTGTCTACTGCGTCTCTGTGCCGAAGCTCATTGAAGCATCGCATCAGTAACGTTAAATTTCTGTGAGATGAAGCGAGTCGACCGCTGGCAATAAAAGGGCAATTAGAATGGTTGGGAGGTCTGAATACATTCTGATTAAAAAAGAGAAGGGCCAATAGACAGACACAAACCAATAAAGTAATAAGAGGAGAATTAATTTTTACCGTGATAGCGCGAAAGCTTTTCAAGATTCTCATTTCGGTGAATTGGAATTAGTAAATTTCAAATTATCGTTGATGAATGGAGAGTTAATGTTGATAAACTAACTTAATAAAATTTTGCAGATCAATAATTCGAATACTTATTATAGAAGAATTAAAGATTCTAATAAATTGTTTTTTAAAACTATTTAATCAATTATGTTTTTTAACATTGTCATAGAAGTAACAATTAACAGATTTAATAAGTCTATACTCATTGGGAAAATAAATTATTTTACCGGAAATTTCTAGAAATGCCAAAATGTATTTAAAAAAAAACTGTGGTGCTCGTAAATTGTAGATCAGGAGAACAAAATTAAGATATTGGATGTTAAATCAAAACTGAATGGAGGATATTTAGTTGGTTCAAGCCCTGTTTAACGAGACGTGTAAGAGATGGAGATTGATTCCTCTTTGATGGTAGTTTTTACGAATTTCTCAGACGTGTGGAAAAAATGGTAGTATGCTACTCAAATTTTACCATCCTTATGGCTTTACACAAGATGAGATAGGGCGAGACTTGATCTTGTTTTTATAAAATTAAACCTTGTTTAAGTATTTGTCTAGTATCATTACCAGCTGTCTCGTCTGGTCTTGCTACATATTTTAGAATACAAAAATTTCATTGGACTCTTTTTTAATAAAATATTTCACAGAATGTTAACAGATTTTTTTTAAATTTTAATTAGACTTTCTTCTTAATTTTCTAAGAAAAATTTTATAAAAAAAATGTATCTAAATGGCATCATTAAATAATAATAAATTCATCATAAGTTATTCTCCTAATATAATATTCATATCATTATCAAAAAGTTTTTATAAAATTTGTTAATTTATTTCAATAAATGTTTAATTATTTGTTTTAACGATAAATAATCAAAATTAATATTTTAATTTGATGTTCGACTTTAATTTTTACCACAAATGTAATATTAAATGTTATCTTACAATTAATTATTTTGTAAATATTAAATAAGCAATAATAAATATTAATAATTTAGTAATAGTTTAATTATTATACTGAATAATAATATTTTTATTTATATTAATAAACACACGGATGGTTAAACTCAATATTATTAAAGTATTTGAAAAAGTATATTAGCAACGGATCAATGTGAAATTTCTCGTTAAATTAAAAAAAACGAGTGCTAGAAGTTATTGAAAGAGGCCTATGCTGAGAATTCTCTATCTCGTGCGCGTGTTTTCGAATGGTATAAAAGGTTTTCTGAAGGTCGAGAGAGCACTGAAGATGACTAACGTCCAGGTCGACCTGTCTCTGTTTCAACTTTGCAAACAATGGCCAAAATAAATGAAATTGTGCGAGGAGATCGTCGTATGAGCATTCGGATGATTGTTCAGACTGTAAATAAAGTTTGTGCGAAGTTGGTCCCAAAACATTTGACCCCTGACCAAAAGCTCGTCCGTGAACAGATCTGCTCAGATTTTCATCAGAGGTTAGATGAAGAGCCTGAATTGATGGAAAACATCATCACTTGCGATGAAACCTGGATATTCCAATACGATATTGAAACTAAGCGGCCATCCATGCATTGGAAAACTCCTGCATCGCCGAGAATGAAAAAAGCAAAGATGTCTAATCAAAATTTAAAGCCATGCTAATCGTTTTTTTTTTCGACATCAACGGCATCATGATGACTGAATGAGTTCCAGAGGGTCAAACTGTAAACCAAATTTACTATTTGAAAGTTTTAGCACCGCTGCGAGAGCGAGTTTGTAAGAAACAACCGGATTTGTGGAAAAACAAATCGTGCACCATTACAACGCACTTTTTCCTGTTTCCGAAGATCAAATCTACCTAAAAAGAAAAGAGGTGAAGCGAAAATCGGCGGAGCTTACACCAAATGACGCTTCATATCTGTTGAGAAAATTTTTTATAGGCATATATTAAGCAGGGAGTACTAAGAAATTAACCTCTTAGAGCCGACCATCAGAAAAGGTACTGAACTAAGTAGTTCACAAGATTAATCATTCAGTGGTTAACGGAGAGATTGCGCTTAAACTTTCTTTGCAAATTTGTATTTAATGATGTCTTGAAAATGTATTTAAATTTATGGCATGGTAACGTTTTTTAGACAACTCTCACGGAATTCGTCGATGACCTAGCACAGCCACAATGGTGTATTATATTTTTTATGGCGCTTAGTTATCATATACAGAAATAAGTTCATCACACTTTCTTGTTGAGATAATCTACATCAAAGTAAAAGAGTCTAACAAAAACCTTTTCCTAAATTGTCTATTTTTTGGTAAAATTAATTGTGTTAACTCAAATTAAATAAAACAAATAATACATAAAAATGTGAGTACGTTTATGCTAAAAATGTCAAACTTTATTATGGCGTTGCCACATTTTGGCAATTGATATTACTATCATTAAAAAAATAGACATTGTCACAGTAACATACACAGCTGATGATATAAAAAGTGAAAAGATACATATAACCTAATCTCGAAAATTGAAGAGCCGGAAAAAGAGAGCGAGGTCAATACCAAAGTGCGGTAAGGAACGAAGAAGAGGGGGGTCGAGTTTAAGCCGAAACTACGTCAGTTTTGACAACGGTGAAATGAGATATAAGGGATTTGAATCATTATTATTCTGGAAAATGCTATATGAAAGTTAAATAACTAGAAAAAACATAATCACAACCACTTAATATTTAACAACAATCAATGACAATATGGCTATTTATCCTAGTTAAATAAGCCTCAGTGGACCAGGACAATCTCGGAACGCAAAACTAAGTAAAATATTATGTTCTTTGAAGATGGCGGAAAAAAGCCTTATAGGTAAAACCATAGAGTATAAAAATGTTCTAAGCATAAAACGTAGTAATTCGGCGATAGATATGGTTACAGTGTTGTTGTTTTTTGCAAAAATATATCTCTGTACATAAAAGTTTTTCACAATTTTTTTCACAAATCAAGTGTTTAAGTTATTGTATTCATTTTATAGCTTGTATATAGACTAACTTTATATTATCATGGATATGGATTAACGAAACTAACGTCATAATATGGAATTATCTGAAAAATTTATAACATCGGCAACTCATTGTTTTCTTCATACAACATGCCTACTTTTTTATTTGCATATTAGCTTCAACCCAAACGTAAACAATTGCCTCTATGTATTTTTATACTCTGCAAGAACTTTGAGCAAGATTTATTATTAATAATAATATTATGCTTTGATTTATTGTTATTTAAAGTTTTAAAGTTGGTGGGATATGACCATTTTAAGTCTACCAAAATTTAATGAAAATATCTCAAACTTAAGTGGGAAACATGGGGGTAAAAATTTAACATTTAAATTCCTATAACCTTCTAAATAAAATAAGGTAAAATGACCAAATATTTTAGGATATTTTCAGTATTTAGTATCATTATTAAAATTAAATAAGTTTCTTTTAATGGGTTCAAACTACCCGTAATTATTCTACTGTTACTTTTTTTTGTTAACAAATAACAATGTATTCGAATTTCCACAAATGAGTCTACCTACGTACAAATTTAAAGATTCATGTATTATTCAGAAATGAAGACACCTACAAGTCATTATTGAATAATTAATAAAAGGCCATTAGGGACGTCACTCGACAAATGGTAAATTCATTAACCTGATCTAGCTTTAATTGCGTTGTACGCTAAAGTAACATTTTTGAATCGTTTATAATGAACGGTATTTCGTTAATAAATTGTTTGCCTTTTGTTAGAATAAAAATATTACTAATCACACTAAAAGCTTTCTATTATTTTATGAAATTGTGCTGGTTGTATTAAACTAATAACAACGACAACCATTTAAATGGGACACATTAGTATTTCTTCAACTACCAGTGTTTAATTTTGGGTTATTAATTATTATTATTATTACCTACCTATTAAGGACAGGAAAGCAGGGATAAGGTTTTTTTCATAAAAAATGGATAACAAATGACTTAAAAAACTAAAATATATAAACGTTTAACAAATATCATAGCAATAAAATCATTGATTATAATAAAATTGTCAGTAATAATATAACAAGAGAGTGAGAATAAATTGAAAATAATTTGACAGATTGAAAACTTGTCGCAAAAAGTTTGATCAAAATCTGTCAAATTATTTTCTAATTTATGGAACTCTCGAGTTATATTTGACAAAATTATTTTTTGATTCACACATTTTTACAATAAAATGACTTTCACCCATTTCGCGTTGACACAATTAAGTAATTATTTTGACAGTTGCTAGGCAAATAAAAATTATTTCCGACAATAATCACAAGAGATTTATTCCCACTATAATAATGACATAATTGGTTGAAACTTACCCTTGTGACAAATAAAGAAGCATTTCATTGGTTTTAAGAAACGTCAAAAAAAATTTAATTAATTTTTAATAATAATTATAGTCCAGTGTCGTGATACCTGATTGAAAAAATAAATGTTTTCTTACAGCAGACTAATGGCACAATCATACCGAAACCGTTTACACTACCACTACATCAACAAACACTTTTAACTGCCTGACGCGCGTTTCGATAACTAAGTTATCTTCTTCAGAGACCGAAGGTAACCTCGAAACGCATGTCAGGCAGTTAAAAGTGTGTGTTGGTGTAGTGGTACAGTAAACGGTTTCGGTATCAGTTTCGCCAACGGTTCCAGATTCAACACTTGAAAGATATCATAACTAAATAAAAAAAAATATTCCGAACCAAAATCGTCTATTAGGGGGTATAGGAGGGATGGTTTTTAGGGGTGAAAATGGTTTTTTGAAATTTGTGACTATACAGAATGCATCCCATTGAAAAAATTCAAATGAAAAGCCATGTTTGGAGCTGGTAATAAACTCTGTAAAAGTGCTGTTCTGCTGCTCTAGCTGTTGGTGGCAATTTTTCTAATTTGAAATTTGATTTTATTGTGGCTGTTTTATATCTGTTTTATAACAATATCGTAAATCATGTAACGTTACATCGTTTTTCTTTTTGTTATACAGTGATGCCATAACACAAAGTATGAAAAATGTCAATAATTTGTTTATTTTCAATTTTTCTTCAGTTTTTCCAATTAAACTACATATTTTTTATTTCATTTCTTTAAAATAGCCAAAAAAAACAAAAAACTAAGCCGTCAGAGAACCTTTTTTGATAAAAAAAATGTTTCAAAATGGTTATTGAAAATTATCAATTTTTTTTTAAGTGAAATTCTATTATTTTAATATTATTTATTTTAATAATAATAATGTTTATTTTAATATTTCTTAATTAAAAAAGTACAGTATATCCAACCATTTTTGTAAAAGAAAAAAATTAAACGGTTTATTGGATTTTTTTTGGAAATTTTTGAGGTTAGGGCAAAAATTATTACTACATATTATGTTGTAGATTTTTTTATTTCCAACAACTTTTTCAATGCACTTTTTTCAATAGGATGCATTCTTTAGTCATAAATTGCAAAAAAACATTTTTACCCCTAAAAACCACCCCTCCTATACCCCCCAATAGACGATTTTGATTCGGAATATTTTTTTTTATTTAGTTATGATGTATTTGACTAAATTGTGCCACTAGTTTGCTGTAAGAAAACATTTATTTATTTGACCATTTTGAACTGCTATTTCTCCTGGACTAAGTATTATTGACTATAACAATTTTGACTTTATTTATAAACAAGTTGACAGATGCTGCTGCTATTTTGTGATGAATTAAGTACCTTTCTAAGGCTGAATATTTAAGTAAAAACAAAGGTTTGGCTCTTGTCAAACTTTACCATTATTTTTTAAATTAATTAAAATTTCTTGGATAGTTTACATGAAAAAAGTATTGCTGGAGATTTGTAGAAACAAAATAATGAAATCAACACTGCTACTATATTAGCTGGTCTTCTACACGCTAAATTTTCTGCACAATAGCTATTTGTGTATTAAGTGTTATTATTCCGCTTGAGATAAACATTTATCGAAGGCGAAAAAGATGTTTTCGCTCGAATTACAAACTGGGTTTTTTTCTAAGATCGCACGATAATCAAAATATATAGTTTTTATTTTTTATTAGAACCAGTTGACATCAAAATTTTAGTAAACTAATTTGACTATATTTAAAGTTAAAGTACAATTTTGACAATTTTTAATATTTATTCTGCTTTTCTGCTATTCACACAATATAGTCATACTGATCTAAGAGGGAAATATATCGAGGATATATCATTGACTAAAAAGTTAAACTATTCAGTTTTTTTAAAAAGGTATTTGTTCTTAAAAATGTATAGATTTATTTATTATTAGGAAAGCTAATTCAATAGTTTTATATGAATTAAATATTCAGGCTTGGAACCACATTTTTTCCTCTTTAGGAAATAAGAGACGATAAGAATATGGACAAAAAACAATATTAAAAAAAATATTGGCCAAAAATATAGTATATACAGTAAAGCAAAATTTTTTTAAAATATTTATTTGTCAATTTTAGAAATTTTAAGGAGGATATAATGGGGTAAATGAACTTAATGTCAAATACTATGATTATGGTCACTAATCTGAAATCATTTGTGCAGAATAACCGCTAACTCATTAGTGCCTTCCGTTTCATAAAAATACATAAAATACTCCGCTCTTGGATAAGTTTATTTAAATCTAATCGTCAAACCATTAGGGGATATTTAATTTATAAACATTATACAGTTTCTGTAAATACACGAAGTATTCATACATCCAAATATTTCAATATCAAATTATATAAATCTAAATTGCCTACCTTCAGCAAAAAATGTGTTGTAATACTCTAAAATAGTCATTTCGACTCACCGTACAAGAATTTTCTTTAAACTAACTTTAGTTGAGAATGTAAAAATCTAAAATAATACGGTTTTATATAAACTGTAGTTTATTCTGTATTTTAAACTTTAAAACACATCAAGTATTTTTATTACTTTACGTTTCTCTGTTCAGTTCAAATTAATATATTTTACAATATTGGAGATAGAAATTCAAGTTACGATCCATGCTTAGTAATTTCTTAAACTAAAGAGTTTTATACATTTAATCTTTTATACATTTAAAAAAGGGAAAGAAGCCCCAAGCGCTATCTGTTGGCCAAGTATAAAATCGATAAATGAGAAAGTCGAAGTTGGGACGGCTAACATAAGATGGCAATGCAATGCAGCTGAAAAAGCAGATTTAATTTAATATTAGTATCATGATACATCAAACAGAACTTGTGGATTTTTTGGGCAAAACAGTTTTGGTTTATTGTAGGTATTCATATTTGTGTTTTGGAAACAAATATTTTATAACAGAAAAGAATGTTATATGTTGACATAAAAAATATAGAACAGGAATTACACAAAAACAATACAAGAGTTACCGTTCTTAAAATAACTTAACAGGTATTTCTTTATATATACGAAGCCTTTTTGTTATTTTGTTTGCTTTATTTTTTGCATTTTAAGTAATTTAATAAAGACAAGAATAATTTAACCTTTTTTTAGAATTACTAGAAGGTTAGAACGTGAAAGCTGTAATTATAATAAAAGTTGTTTTTAAAAAAGTATTTTCCAGTCAAATAAACGTAGGTAATTCAAGTGATATTCCAAAATCACCTACCTATCATCTTAAAAATATGTAATATTCTTTAAAAGTTTACAGATAGGAAAATACATACAAATTTTTTGCTGGTAGGTAGGAACGTCGGAATAAAACTTAATAAATAAATAATGCAGAATATAATAAAATAAATATTTCTAGTAATATTTTTTATCTGCTTATTTCCTGCTATTTTACGAGAATTCATGGTGTGGGAGGTTTCAAGTTTTTCTCGTCAATCTTATAAGTTGAACAATGATTTTTTCTTTGATTAGATATTTCGAACAGCAGTTTGGAGAGTTTTTTCTTCTAGAATTCACAAAATCTACCACTGTGCAGTAGTGCTCTGCACTATCAAACGACTCAGTACCAATGAGAAGAATATTGCTCTGTCTATTTTGATATAATTTATAGCACAATTTTGTAATTCAGCAGTATTCAAAATTTATATTCCAAATAATTATTTAATTTAGATTTATAGCCTTTCATTCCCAGGTAGCACAGGGATATTGGCACATTGTTGGTTACATATTGACGGGGAAATGTAGATATTACTATAGTGGACCAATTTCAAATGTAAACATTGTTTAGATTTAGAGTCTTTATTTTATATATAGATAAGACGTAAATGTAACACAAATATAGCGATGGTTTGTTTTTATAGATTTATTATTTATTATTTTTTATATTGTCTATTAAAAAAAAGGAAATTTTAGAATTATTAATTGTTGTATACTTTATTTTTTTAAATGAACGCCCTAATAAAAATCTGCTAGCTTAGTAAAATTTTTATTTATTTCGAGACCCTCTTTATCTTGGGTAGGATTCAAGTAAAATTCAATTACGGAATTCTTTAATAAAAAAATTTTATAAACTTCAAGATTTATTACATGCAATATTTTACTTAACACAATAGAAATACCTTGATAAACATTTAATCAATGCTAATATTTGTTCTTGATTCACTTTTAAATAATCATGCGCACACTAATAAAATGTTTTAATGAACGTACATTCAAATCACTGTATTTCGGTTGGTAACGATTTCGATACTGCTGGTTCCCTGTTGGTTAGATGATCCGCAAACACATCTGCTTGGTTCTATGTTAAGCAAAATGTCCACCCAGGTTAAAAGAAATCTTATCAATCTTACTAGATTGATTCTGATGAATCGCACTTTTTGGTAAGTACTTTGATACTATTTAATTACTTTTATAATAATATTTTTGTTGTAATTATTGTAAATGTAATCAAACTTGATTTTTGATTAAAAGTGTGGTTATACCAGTCTTCAATTGCCAATTAGCGGAATCAGAGCGAATCAGATAGAATAAGAAGGAATGAGGACGAAAACCAAAATGCACGGCCTTTTATACCTTTTCCCTAATTATGACACTAATGACATTAAGTTAGCAATCAATTGTTTCAATTTGCAAAATTTAATCTAAATTTACATAAAATGATAAAAAAATTTTAACACATTTAAATGTTTCTTTGATAATATATATATAGAAAATATATAGAAAATCTGTATTCTTACATTCATGAAAAAGTTATTTAAATTATTTTTTGATCATTTTTTCCCTATAAAATTGATGTTTGAAATGTGCTGATTTTGGCATGTCCGTCTCCTTGAATTTATGTAAATTTGAGCAAATAACATGAAATGAATATTAATTTGTGTATAAATCTCTTAAGATAGTTCTATTATAACTTTTGAATACTAATTTGACTTGAAAGAATGAAAATTAGGCTTTTTATTTTAATCTATAATATGAACTTGATAGCAACTATTATAGGTACTTGTTTAAGTGAAATTTTCTGATATTATCAAAGATTAACAAACTTATGAATAATATACAAACTTAAATTACTATTTACATACATTTCTTCTAACTCTAAATTGCTTAACATTAAGTTTTATCAACTGTTGTTGAAATAGTCTTTTAAGTAGTCACTATTTGAGTTTTGATAATTAAGTAGGGTTACTCTGTCTATCACTGTAAGATTTATAGTTCATACACTGATTTCACCTTTGTCTGATAGCATTTATTAACACAGTTTTTATATTTATAGGTATTTCTCATATTATGAGGTTTTTCCTGAATACATGTCTGTTATCGAAGCACTACAAAATGTTTACATGCTTCATGCTAGTACTTCCAACTTATAACTAATATTTAAACATTTTACTACCTAAATTACACAATTTTTTATTAAACATATGAATTAAATTAATAGTTTTAATTATATTCTTTTGGTTTTAGATCTGACTTTAACTTCCAGAGAAACCTATATGAATTGGGACTTATGATTGTTTTGAAATAGTATTACAGAATTCTGTCCAAGATAAAGTTGTCAAATACATTCTTCCTCTATTTAAATGTTTAACATTTAAGATTACTATACCAAATATTTTAAATGAAATAAAGAAAAGTGGCTGATATATTCATGAAAATTATTATAATATCCTTTTATATTTTCATACTGAGGTTTTACATTTTATTTATACTGGAGCTTAGCTATTGTGTTATTACAAAGATCAGTATGATATAGTTTTTTCCTGGTTTTTCTATATCATTGCACATTGCACACATACATCCAGGATAATACCTTAGGGCTAATAACATACAGGCTTTAATAGTATTATGTCTTATTACTTCCATGCTTTGTCTAACTTTGTCTAGTCACTACCTAATCAGCATCAGGTAGTTACCTTGCAAAAACAAAACATAACTGCAATATGTCAATCTGACGTTGGTAGTTAAACCGAAACAGCTTTCATTGTATTATAAAAGCTATTTTTTAATTATACGTGTTTGATTCAAACTTTTAGTTGTTTATTGTTCTAGAAAGGTGTGTTTATTCAATCTATTGACTTTTTCAAAGAAATTATTTTGATCCACCTTAGTTTCTAATTAGTGCATAACTAAGTTTGAATAACACCACAATCGGACATAAACTAAAAGTATCCTTAAAAATGTATTCTTTTTTAAGTTGTTTTTTTGCCATTATATTCATTGAAGTATTTGGGTAAATAACAATTGCAGTATCACTCAAAACCAATCTTTTCAGGAAACCCGGAATGTCTATTTCCGTTATAATCTACTAACAACAAATACATAATACTTCTGAGTGAAAAAAACTTATAAACATGTAAAAGTAATTGTAAACGACATCGTTAAAAGTTCCTAATTGCCCCACGCCTACTTCCTATTAGCGCCCTCAAACGTTTCCCAGTAATACCTAATAACCTTTATCAGAACTCTAACCAACGGATGTTAACAATAGAAACAGTTAATAAATAGTTTCTCATTTGCAAAAACACGTATGGTCGTCTGTATCAGATTACGTTAATGCCATTTAGACCGTGGGAGACTCACGATCTACCCTACTTTTCCGACAGCTTATTTTATTTACCCCTAGATGTTTAGTGTTATTATTGTTATTGATTCGATATTATTTGTTGGATGTTGCTTTTTATCAATAAAGACAGTTGTATAAAAATACAACCTTTTCCAAACGAAAGAAGCGAACCATGATTTAAAAAAAATTATGAAATTTCATGACAAAACGCTAGTTTATGTACGATTTGAAGAACTTATTAGGTCTTGCAAAGAAAATTGTATATAAAAGCAGGTCGTATAAAAATGTCCTTGAAGTCAACTAATTAATTTTAGGTCAGTTAAAAGTATAAGGAACGTTGTACATTTTTATCGAAGATGTTAAATATTTACTCTCAACTTTGCGACCATTAAGAACAAAAAATTATTCTAAGATAGAACAATAATCAAGTAATTTGTTTATAAGCCCAGAACTTAAACCATTTATATAAACAAGTAATTTGTTTGCCCATAACTTAATCCAATTATAAACTATTTATCTTACAATGATCAGATTACACACACTTTACTTGTTAATAAGCTCGATTTAAATAGCGTAATCGCATGCCTTTGTGTCAAAAATTACTTGTATTAAAAATATTGGCATTGATATCTAATCGATATTTTTTAACAAGTTAAGGGCCGTTGCTTAAGCGCTAGTCAAATCTTTGTTACTTAACAATGTGTTAACTCTATGTTAAATTGGTAAAGGTATAGGTTAGGTTACACCACCCAGAGGCGCATGCGCCTATTTGAATTTTTAAGAAGAATTAAATTAGTCGACTAGCAATGGAAAAATTGATTCTTAGGCTACGTTGTCACATTTCTAAGAGTGATTAAGACTAGACTTTGGGAAGACGAAAATTGTATATGTTTTGAAATTTAAACGGACTTCGTTACTTATGTTTGGTTACTGAATTAACTAGATCCTTGACATAATTATATTTAAAGAGATATTTTAAATTTTTCAACGGTTTATTGGTTTTGATCTTATGAGTAAATGACAGTTCATCAAAATTACAGATTACCATTAAAACAAGAGATTTTAATATTTACTAACTATATAATTTGAATAGCATAAACAAACCTCATCCATTTCTATTGTTAACATTGTTTTTTAATTCCCTATGTATTTATTCCAGTAGTTTATATTTTTTATTCATTTGTAACCATATTAAAAAACTAAAATCACAGATTACTATCAAAACAATAGAAGCAATTATTATTTATAGATTTTGTAAGTAAAAGTCCATTAATTTCTAAATATTAAGTTTTGTTTTTTTTATAATCAAATTATATACACACTCGTAAATAACGAAGCAATCCAAGTAGCAATTTTAGGGCAAGTCAGCTTAGAGGCTCAACAACCCCAATCGTTGTCAACAATAAGTAGAGCGATCGGTGTTTCATCTTCTACAGTTTTCCGAGTTCTACATAAATTCAAGTACCGAGTTGAATGAAGATGATTTTGATCGTCGTCTAGAGTTTTGCGAATCAATGACGCAATTCATCAATAACAATCCACAATTGTTAAACAATATTTGCTTTTCTGATGATTGCTCATTTTCATTAAATGGCTTTTAAATAAGCATAATTTTAGATATTGGGCTGAAAGTGATCCACATATTATACGTAAATTGCATACACAACATCCCCAAAAGTTAAACGTTTGATGTGGTATCCTAGGTGACCACATTGTCGGACCTTTCTTCATTAACGGAAATTTGAATCATATCTTGAATTACTCAGGGAAGGGGTTGACCCACGTATTACAACAATAATAGAAAATGATGATAACCTTTCCGAAGATTTACTGTTATTTCAATAATACGGAGCTTCCCCACACTATGCTATGCATTCCCCGCTCGTTGGATAGGTAGAAGAGGGCAGATGATGGAGTGGCCACCTAGGTCACCGGATTTAACACCCCTAGACTTATTTTTATGGGTGTATTTAAAAACAAAAGTTAATGCCATCCATACCATTTATGCTACCAATTCTAGATGATTTACGAGAGAGAATAGAAAATGAATGTCGACAATTAAATCCAGCCGTATTAAGCAATGTCAGAGAGGCATTTCAAAATAGATTATTCCATTGTATGGAAGTGAATGGTACTCATTTTGAACACTTATTGTAACTTCATAATAAATAGCACAGTTAAAAAGATTAAAGAGTTTGAACTGTTGTACAACCCATTTTATTACAGGCAAATAAGGTGAAAGTAAAAAATAAGTAAAATTTGTGCTATTAAAAAAAATTGTTTATCTCATAAACTAACCACTTTAACCTAAAAGTATTTTACATTTTTTAAATCAGCTCAAAGAGGAGTATCCAAATTTTACAAAAAAAATATGAGAAGTATTAAAAAAAGGGATGCTGCTAGGGGTGAAGGGATGGCTTTTCCAGTAAGTTTAAATAAGCCATAATGCTTGCCCCTTCCAACATAAATTGACGTGTTTTTGGATTTTTCCTAAATACCAGTATTACAAAAATTATTAAATGTGGATACTTTTATCTGAAAAGCTGTGTATATACTAGTAACGTAAATATCTAATATCTAATCTAATATCTAATTTAATACATACTCAAAAAACTTATAACTTTCACTTTCACTGACAACTTAATGTTATTTACTTTATAATTTCAACTCACTTCAACTGTAATAATTGTCCAAACCATCACTGACTTTTATCTAACTGTTACTGTCATAGGTCGTCACAGTGCTTTCATAGAAACCACAGTGCTCACTCTCCGATTTGCCCATTATTTTGAGGTGCTATCTCAAAGGGCAGTGGGCAAGTGGAAAGACCGACGGTTAGTTTTATACATTTTTGCTTATTTCGAGAAGGCACTTTGCTCTTTCGAGTGATACATCTACAACAGAGTTCCTTTTTGGTGTGGCTTTTTGTTAGACCAAGGAAAGGTGTATTTACCTTCTTTTGCTAGTCTCTCAGCTTTCTTACTACCGATTTTTACCTGGCTATTTTGTACTTCGAATGCATCTACGTACACTGTTGGACACTATAATAAGTAGCTTGTATCGAGTCTGAACAGGTGTGAAGTAATATTTGCAGAACGTTCTAATATTCTGCAGTTATTGCAGCATAGTCCGCTGCATCCTACTCACCTCGCTAAATTCTATATTCGATTCCTCATCCTTCTTCCCATTTCCCCATTCACTCTTTCAGTTATTAAAAGTTTCCGACTCTATTTCGTCCCTAAACTCCACAGCATCTTAACTAGAAAGAAACTTGCCACCCCCTGCACAGCCACCCCCTGCACAGCCACACCAACCTTAAAAAACTCTTAATCTGTATCTTCCTCATCATACCTCTAAACCTTATCCCGATCCAGTAGAAAACCCTATTTACTCTTCGCCACCTATGTTGGGCATCAAACTTCCCACTGCCCGGACTCTTCGCCTTCCTGACCGTTGCTATCACATGTTTTTTAAAGTTAATGTCTCTCCTTCCGGATACCTACCGTCCTTAACCTGTTTAATCCTGTGGAATCTCAGGAGAATCTGCGGCAAATCTTGGGGAACGAGCCCTAAAAAGATTTACTGGATTTATCAAACAGTGATAAAACCAATGATCACGTATGGCTCGGTAGCCATATAACTAAGCAGATTCTGGTGTGGGATAGGAAAGACCTACGCATTCTTATAGGACTGCTTACGGGACACTGTCGTCTAAGATACCACCTGAAGAAAACAGGTCTGAGTCAAACTTCAGACTGCCGCTTCTGCAGTGTGGAAGACGAAACTGCAGAACACATATTACGTTCTTGCTCCGCCCTGGAAAATACTAGGCACCGCATTTTTGGTTTCCCAAAATTGGAGCCTAACGACTTTAAACAGGTCTCGCTGCAGACAACCATTGACTTCGCAAGGAGGATTGGCTTGTATGGCGATTTATAACCCTAGGGATGAGCCACAATAGACCCAACGGTAGTCGCAGTGGAGGGGTGATTGAGCGCCCCACTCACATTGGACCTAACCTTTTTAATAACTACCTACCTCAGCTATAATTCTAAGTTGCCTCCCATAACCTAACCCAATAGACCTTAGCCTAATCTAATAACCTAATTTAATCTGTTTTTACGCCTACCTTAACGGAAAACCAATCATATGAACACCAAAGTAGGGGCGGAAAGTATTGATTATCAACTTAAGGGCGGAAAATTTATAACGCCACAATTTTTTATTCTAGCATTGAAAAAGTGTGCCTTGGAAGTGACACTTTTTTTTAAGTTTCACAAAAAGAGTATTTTTCAAACAAAATTATATAAATAAAGCACAAAAATCTAAAGCAATATCGTCCGATTCTGAATACCTCATGTAGAAGGTGACCTAATAGTATCAATTCTAAAATACGAGCATGCTAGCGCAGTGGGTTCAATTCGCAACCACAACAGTTTTTTTAGCACAATTTTATTAGCTCTTTTAGTTGGTACTTTTTGCCTATGTTTCACTCAGGCAGCAAATACAGCCGCAAGCTTCTAATGCCCACTTTTCGCCCTTGTGACACAATATGCTATTTATTTATTATTATTATTTTGCCTAATCAAAACCAATTTAATAAATAATTAATGTGACCTACTTCATGGTCCCAATATCACATCAAATAACCTATTCTTGTGCATTTATACCCAATAATCCGTGTGTGGCAAAACTAAAAAACAAGTTTAGTTAATTAAAAGAGTTTTTGCAAAAGCGTTTCTTATAGTACATACATAGGATTCGCATTTCGCAATTTTAAAAACTCGTTCCAAACATTCAGCTTAAATCCTAACTCAAATATCAAGCAAACAGTTTGAATACGTTGAATACCCTCACATAACCAAAATTTAATCCATGCCTTATGTATGTAGAGAGGCAATAACCTGGGTTTAATTCAAGTTGGAGAGGCGTTAAAAACCTAGATTGACATACTTTGAGCAGCATCCATAGGCGGATATAAGGAAATGCAGTCTAATGAAACTATCCTAACATTACCGGAGACATAAATATAATATCAAGATAATAAAATAACATTATAAAAATATTAAATTCACGAAAACCACTTACCATTTGTAAGGAACACTAACAAAACGGTTTATTTAAAAATAACTTTTTATCCCAATGATAGCTGTTTCAAGTTATTTAAATCATCTCAGATTGACATAAAGAAGTTAAATTTTGTTTTATATCAATTTAATGTTAAATTAGACAGCTCATCTATTTCAAATGTGGTTGAATACAATAGAGAAAATTCAATAAAACACAAAGTCAAACAACAGAACTTTAGTGTACAATAAAGGCCTGTGGATTGACTTTATGTTCGATTGAATATTATTAATTTAATTTTAATTAGGCAGGGTTTAGACTAGTATTAAATTAATATAATAATACATAGCAGTATAATACCAACATTATTAGCCCTAAGAGATTATCCTGTATATATTGATATACATTCTAAAGTGACATTTTTCAGACCGATTTAAGTTAAATTAATTTTTTTTATTGTCCATATCATTCCGTCTAATTGTGCAATTCCATAAAAAATCAGAAAAAAACTAAAACTGCTGATCTTTTTAATAGATAAGACATAAATGTACCACAAGTAGATTAAGTTATTGTATTGTATTGTATTTTTTACTGGTTTTTTATATCACTGCAGATCATTGAAATTTATTGTACTAACCTTTACTTTGTGGAAGTCCATTATGTGAGGAACATTAAACAAAGAAATTTTTAAGAAAACTTCCCTTTTTTAGATCAATGACAACTAATTGCTTAATAAACGTAGTTTGGTTAAAAAGTTCTTTGTTTAATGATCTTAGATTTTACCCAGAATAACCCCTAAGAACTAATAATATTAGCTATTATTACTTTACTAGTCTAGTCTGAAACTACTTAATCAATATCAATAGTTATATTGTAAAACAAAATATAGCTTATTAAAAACATTAAAAATATTTTTTAAAACAAAACTATTTCACTTTAACTTCGCAAAAGTTAATATTGTAAATAACCCATGGAGGTTTTGTTGACAATTTATTTCTTAGTATTAAACTATGTAAATTAACAAAAAATCATTAGTACTAGAATATAATTGAAGCAAAAAGTAAATCTTCACTTGAATCCCAATATTACTAGAAATGAATATTAAAAATTACATAAGTTTTTTTTCTGTTACTGGAATTACCAAAACATAAAGTTTTAATACTTTTAAATGAAAAGATCGTATAGGTAACATTGTAAAAATATAAACAAAATATTTGGTATTATATTTATTTATTTTTACTTTCTGTAATTTGTATATTGTAATTAATACTTTAGGAATTTACAGTTGAGTATATAATAAAACAACCGTTCAGTTCGACCATCTTTAATCAACTCCCCTTTCTGACACCTGTCTCTTGTCATTACCAACCTTGACAAGACCCCAACATCCCCCTCCTTATAAAATACAATAAAACAATGTTGTGAATCTTACTATTTTAATTAACACCTAACTTACAGATTCAGCTTCTGAGGTGCTTTAACACTACGTCCACTACTGGTAACTTTCTTTTTAAATAAAAAATCTCCCTCAGAGTCTGACTCAGAAGTTATATTTCCCGAAGCGCTATTCTCTTTACTACTTTCATTATCACTTTTTGTCCCTTTTTCTGAACTGTCACTATGTGACTAAGAACAATAAATAACTGCACAGTTAAACTAAACTTCCACTATTTATTTGAAAAATTCGCTTTAAAATCAATTACAGCTGTTTCGCTATAACTAGCATCGTCAGATTGACATATTGAAATTACATGTTGTTTGTTTGTAACTAGGTGCTTGATGTTGATAAGGAGTTAATACTAGACCAAGTAAGGAAGTAATAAGACATAACAGTTTAAAGTAGTTAATGAACAAATAAATCTTGGAAGTTCTCCACTATTAAACTTGATTGAGTCTTCATTTTATACATAGATAAGACATTATTGTAACATAAATATATTAAGTTATTGTAAAGATCAGCATGATATAGTTTTTTCCTGGTTTTTCTATATCATTGCACAGTTATACTGATCTTAGAGGAAAATACATCCAGGATAATCCCTTAGGGCTAATAACATCTAGGCTTTAATATTGTTATGTCTTATTACTTCCTTACTTGGTCTAGCCTTAACTCCTTATCAACATCAAGCACCTAGTTACAAACAAACAACATGTAATTTCAATATGTCAATCTGACGATGCTAGTTATAGCGAAACAGCTGTAATTGATTTTAAAGCGAATTTTTCAAATAAATAGTGGAAGTTTAGTTTAACTGTGCAGTTATTTATTGTTCTTAGTAAGATGAACTTCCAAAAAGTAGAGGTTAACACAATCAATTTCATGTCACTATGTGTCTCCTTTTCTAATAAACCTTTTTGTTTCCAATCCTCTTCCCACTTGTTATCTACTTTTTTCTCCTTTTCCTTTTTCTCTGAAGTTTGTTTAAAACCTTCCTTATTTGTGGCAACTCTAATAGTTTCAGTTTCATTCTCTCTTCGACATCTTTCTCCATTCCTTACCGCATCATCTTCAAGTTCAATTTTGTTCTCATCACTGTTCTCCCCCAACTGTTCAAAGGCATTTTCTAACTCTATGTAGCGCCTAACATTATTATTTGTTTCATTAGTGTGGTTTTCCGTAGTTATTTTAAGTGGAGAATGATTCACTGTTGTTTCACATTTTTTTAATAGTTTAATAAATTTTCTATTTCTGATTAATACTGAACCATTTTCTACTTTTACTTTATAACATCTAATTTTGCTTATAACAATACCTGGGGACCATACTGATCCCTGTTTAACTTGAACATAAACCCTATCCCCATTTGATAGTGGTTCCAAACTTCTAACCCCCCTTTTACTATAATATTCGGCACTAACATTTTGTCTTTTATTTAAAATTTAACATAATTTTGTCTATTTACAACTTTGGGTACTAACTCACTATTTTTATATGGTAATATGGACCTTAAATTACGTGAAAATAAAAATTTCGCTGGCGAATTAACACCATCTACTTCCATATTTCGATACAAGAGTAAAGCCATGTTTATATATTTTTTGTCCTCTATTAATTTTTTAAAAATACTTTTGGCAGTTTGAATATTTCTTTCTGTCATCCCATTAGACTGTGCATAAGTAGGAGACGACATTATGTTATGTCCAAATTTCCAACTTTTAGAAAAGGATTTAAATTTACTAGAATTGAATTGAGGGCCTCCATCTGAAACAACAGTTAATGGAATGCCATGTCTTGCGAAAAGACTTTTTAAAATTTCAATTATTCGAAAACTAGTTATTGTTTTACTTAATTTCTCTATTTCTATAAATTTGGAGTAGTAATCTATAACTAATAAATATTTTTCTCCCCTTAATTCAAAAATATCACAACCAACCTTGTTCCAGGGCAATTTAGGTATGTGATGAGACATTAAAGGCTCAGACTGTTGTGATTTAGCATCTTTATTACACAAATGACATACTGAAATTTTTTGCATTAGTTTATTTTTCATGATTGGCTAAAAAATTGAGTCCCTTGCTAATTTATAACACTTATCTGTACCTAAATAATTATAGTGTACCCTATCTAACATTTTATTTTGTAATATTTTTGGGACCACTATAGCCTTTCCTTTAAAGATCAAACAAAATTTGACTTAAGTTATTAACTTGGAAGACCAAGGATGGCAGACTATTGTGTAATGAAATTGATAAAACGTGTTTTATTTAACAATTTTTGTAAATAATTCAAAGAAAATACAAGATTTCATAGTGAGGGAAGTTTGGAAATAATGCAGTCTAATGGCCTTGTTTGAAACGGTGCACTGCACTCCACGCCTAAATTATAATCCCATTTTGGGTTGCACTTATTAGTTAATACCTAACTGGAATTCCCCACAGAAAATTTAAAGGTTAGGTTAGGTTGGGTTAGGTTTTTTTTAAGTTTGCTTCTTTCCGTTATCGATTATTTTTAGTAATTTAGTACTGTCGTTATAGCTAGTTATAGGTAAACTAATTTCTTTGATTTAAAAATATTTTTTTAATTAAATTATAGTTTTATTGATTCTTATTTAAGCGCAATATTATATTTTCCGGTTTTAAAAATATAATTTTATTGGGTAGGGAATTCCAGTGTGGGATTAGTACAGTATTCAGGTAGCAAAATTATTGGTGTGGAGTTCCAGTGTGGTATTAACGATTAGATAAATTCGGTGTGGAGGTCCAATGTGCCCGTTTGAAACATAATCTTAGTTCATAGTGAAAGGAATTGTCTTAGATTTTTAGAGTGCAAAGGTGAAAACAATTGGAATATTTGCGATGATATAAAGATAGTTGAAGTTTATTACTAAATGCAAATTAAATACAAAAATAAAGACTTTTTGTGTGTTAAAGTTTTTTTGTGTGTTATATTTTGTGATAAACAATGTTTCCAGAATTATCAGTTGTAATATAACCAGAGCAATAAAAATTATTTCAGTTTAACTTGAATGAGAGCAGATTTGTCAAAAATTATCGATTCATTTTCATTGCAAGAGTTAAATTTTATAAGAAAACTTTAAGAATCAATCAAATCGTGTTGTGTCACTGTTTTTAATTGTAAAAATTTCATAAACTAGGTTTAACATTTTTCATATTATTTTAATAAATAATAAATGTTTATAATTACGTCTGCATTTATTTGGAAGGATCTGATAATTTTATGCCCATTGGCTAAATCAACAATCAAAACATAGTCGGGACATTATTGAAATGTCAAATTTAACAAATGAAACAAATTTTTACTAACAATATCACTAGAGCTTAAATTATTTCCTGAAATTTTCACTCGAGCACAAATAGTTTGAAAATTATTCGTGCCCGAAAGAAAATTTCCAGAAATTTTTTTAGTTGCTATTTAAGCTATTGAAAATTAAGCATCTTATTGGTTAAAAGGTAGAGGTGTGAAATATTTAGCTTAATTTATTTTATATTAAATTTATGATTTGTTTCGAGAAGTTTACGACCGCTCCTCGTATATACGTTTATTAAAGAAAGTTTATGAGCGAGTTATAACTCAACCTGAAAGAAAAATTAAAGACGCGCTGTTACTGGAAGTTCGAAATGCGATAGTAATGTATAAGTGAGTGTTGATCTTGTCGGACTCCGGGTGAATCAGAAACCAATATCCGAGGTTGATGCAGGGTATGAATATAGTTGTTGGGTTGGGAGGCCTGAAGGCAGAGGGCGCGCTATGTCGCATCGACTTTCATATGGTAATCGCCTACAGAAATCCATTCACAATGGCATTAGGGACAACTTATTACGTTTACATTGATCTCGAGGTTTATATTTTTCCTTCCTCTATTTGTCTTTGTATTTGAATTTAGTTGGTTGGTGCTGCCGCTGCATTAAACTACCCTTATTCAATATTAGAATCATCGCTGTGCTTTCATCATCCGTCTCTCTCTATCTTTGCTTTATGAATTTTATTTGTTGTGACTGGTTTGTAAGTAATTATCTTGGATTTAACGTCTTATTTGCGTTTGGGTTTTAGTCTGCTAGCACAGTCTCTTTAGATTGCTGGTCACATGTTAAACAGACATTTCGGAGTACCGTAAATGTCGTAATCCGCGAAAATATTTTCTTTAATATCAGTCGCTCTATTCGAAATATAAATTTAATCCTGGATAATAAATAGTCTTTTGGAGGTTTTCGTATACAGATATAATTTTTTGATGCTTATACCGCAAATTATAAGATGAAAAATAAGTACATAAAAAACAACTATTTTTACTTATTCTGCATAAACTACCAATAATGCTAGACAAAGGTACGAATTATATATCGGTAACTGTTTACACTAATTTGATTAGGTAAAAACTAGAAACACTATAATAAAGTTCTTAGTATGAACGTACTCACAAGTTGTTTTATTAACAATTTAGGAAAATTAATTTGGTCAAGAAATGGAAATTTTAAGGCGGTTCCGTCGAGCTAAGTTGAGAGGTCCTCATCTATCCCATAAAATATCTCTTCACGTAATACTCGCTTAGTTCGAATACCTACTTGTGCAACGCACAAGAGTTTGACCCTGGCGAATTTAGGTTTGTTCATACAGAAAATCCCTGACATGTTTCCAACATGTTGTGGATATAACAGGTTGGTGACAACTAATCATGGACTTGTCCCTGATCTGTCGGTAATTTGTAAATGTCCTGTGTGAACATCTATTATAAGTAGACGGAGGTAGACGGTAATTGGTATCACAGAACACAAATTTTGTGTGTATTCTTTTGGTATTCTGACAGTGTTGATGATTCATTGGCAACTGCTTGACTGACTCTAAAATGCTCTATAAATTCTTCATCATTATATTGTAGCACTGTTTGATTAATAAAGTTTTTATTTTTGGGTTTTATTCTCTCCTCAAGAATATCTTCAATATCGGAATCTGTAGAGGATGCATAATGTAGGTCGTTAAATTCAAATTCATTATTGCTTCAATATCAATTTTAAATGCAGAATAAATAATAACTTTAACGCATACTAAACTAAACACTGACTGACTGATTAAACACTATCTACCATCATAGAATAAGGTTATAAGTAGAAAAATTCAAATCAATCAATGATCGGTATCGTCACAAATCATTTGTTAGTCACAGAACAAATCTTGGACAATTTACTTGAGATTTATCCGCAAACAGTTTTGACTGTCCTCGGATTGTCAGAATTTTCTGTACGAACATCCGACACTTTGCTTGAAAACTGTCAGAAATCACTGAGAACAGACAAATAAATACTGCGCAGACTCATGATGTCCCCGACAGGTTTCTGATTGCTGTATGAACAAACCTTTTGATAATTCTCACTAGCGCGTAGGACACTAGCAGTAGCAAGAAGCGAGATACTTTTAATAGTTTCAAATAATATTATTTTCTCGAAATGATTTAATTTTGTACACGCCTGATTTTTTTAAATTTAGGTAATTTTGTTTTTACATTTATAACAATGTTATACTAATTTTATTTTGTGTTTTAAATGATATTAATGCTGATGTTACTAAAAATATTTTTGGAATTGTATTGGAACTATTTTCACAATATATTAATACTTATATTATATAACTAACTAATAATACATTATATAGCTTTTAATTAATTTAGTTTGTTTAAGGAATATTATTTGAAGTTACTGTTTCTGTTCTTTCTTATTACTTAATTTATTTATCATATGTAATGTATAGCCATAAAATAAATAGCTGCACACATTACATTTTATACCAATGTATAATAATTCATTTAAAAATATTTTCGTCGATATGTCATTTTGTAATGCCAGTTGCATATTCGTTGTCAACTTTTTACATAATAAATTGGATGTCTTTAAACAAGCATTTAATTCATCAACAGGTGTAGATACAGGAATTATTGGCAGCGTTGGAAAAAGTCTACGACAAGTAGAATCATTGCAACTGCTAACAATATATGCTACTGCTAGCGCTATTCTACTTTGTGCCTCAAATGTATCTAAAATTTACGAAATCAAGAACCTTTTACAAGTTCCGAAGGTTGCATAAAAAAAATCATTCCTTACAAACATTTACTACATTTAGGTCCGGTTGCATAAATGCTTGTTAAAGCTCTGTTACTTAACAACGAGTTACCTTTTGTATGGCAACGATAGCACGTGCGCAGGCATTTCACCAGGTGTCGTTCCAAAACTCCGGGAAAACAAAGCAAACGTCATTTATCTACATTAACATAACCTTACTTTATCTAGTGTTGTGTGTTGACAAAACTTAGTTTGAAATTCTCCAAAGTATTCATTGCGAACTCACAGATATTTACTGATATATTTCCAGATTTTTAGTCTAATTTCCCATGTTTTAGCTAGTTTCCTGGAAAACAATGCATGAATACATTTGCAGATGAAAAATACTATGGCACCGAACAAAACCTTTTTGATTTACTACTCATATCAAAGCTATTCTTTTGACATTAAAAAAAAAACGACATATATACAACAACAAATAAATAATCAACACTTTATCAACACAAGATCTTATGACAAAATGTTTGTTTTCCCGGATTTCTACGTACAAACTTCCAAATGTAGATGGCCCCCACTGATCGCAAATTGATTTTTAGAAGAAGTTGACGGTGCGGTGTTGTCGGCTTAAGTAATTTTTCCCTTAAACCTAATAGTTAGATTTTAGTTTAATTTGTTTATAAAAAATCGAACCTTAACATTCATAAATGAATGGACTTTTACAAAATACAAATAATAAATGATTCACTTGTTTTGATGGTAATCTGTGACTTTTTTAATATGGTTTTAAACGAATAAATAATATAAACTAATAAAATAAATACATGGAAAATTAAAAAATAGTATTAAAATAAGAAATGAAAGAGATTTTTTTCGCTATTTGAATTATATATTTAGTAAATATTAAAATCTCTTGTTTTAATGGTAATCTGTAATTTTGTTGAACTAATTATCATTATTTAGGTATTTATAAAATCAAAAACAAAAAACCGTTAAAATAATTAAAAATATCTCTTTATGTCAAGGATCTTTAAATCCATTTAAATTTCAAACATATTCAATTTTCGTCTTTCCAAAGTCTGGTCTACGTATTCACTCTAAGAAATGTGACAACGTAGCCTAAGTATCATTTTTTATCTTTCTCGTCGACTAACCAAATTATTCTTAAAAATTCAAATAGGCGCATGCGCCTCAGGGGGATGTAACTACCAATTTAACATAGACTTGACACGTTGTTATCTAACAGAGATTTGACGAGCGTTATGCAACCGGCCCTAACTATTGTATTGCAATTTAATTTTGGGTCTAATTTAAATAGTGAGACTTTTTAGGGATTAACTCAAACAAAACAAAAAATACTATTTGATTGATTAATCGTTTATTTAATTAATTTGACTATTCGAATAATTTGTATATTCAAAGTTTTTTGTTAATAATTTAAGTAAAACTCCGGATAATTTTTGAAGTTACTCATTTAAACTTCTAATGTAATGTTTTGACTAACAATATAATTGATTATTGGAATGTTCGAATTATTTAAGCACTTAATTTGAATAGTAAATAGTCGAATAAATCGAAAAACGACTAATCGAAGACAAAAAGTTTATTAATTCCTAGCCTAGATTGAATGCCATTAGATGGAAGGTATTCATATTTTTTTAATTTGTTCAGCTAAAAAATTAACAATATAAATTTTAAAAGTATTAGGAAATAAATAAATAAACTAATAAAGACTAGGTACCATATTTATTATCATTTTTATTGTACTAACCCTTACTATGGGAACGTTTTAAATTCGACTGCTGTTTCGCTAAAAACTTCTATATGTCAATCTAATGATGTTAGTTTTTAGCGAACAAGTTGTCATTGAATTTAAAACGTATTTTTGAATAAATAGTAAAAGTTTCGTTCAATCGTTTAGTGGTTTACTGATCTTAATTTTTATTATAATTCAATATTTTATGTTTGATTGTCAGTAGATCAATTTAAAAATCCCCAATGACAATAAAACGACGTCAAAATGATCATGTTTGTATCGGACACTTTGCATATTAGTGTTAAAAAAAACGATTAATTGATTGTTTAGTTTAATAAATCGATTTGTTTATTGATTGAAAATACACCGATTAATCAATATTTTTTTTGAAAAACTGTTATTTGTTTTAAAAACATAACAAAAAGATAAAATGTTAGAAAGTCATTTCATTTAAGCAAACGTTCTTTTTGACGTTCCATATCCAAATTGCTCGCGTAAATGGCCACCTATTTCCCCTGATTTCGTTCTTTATTCACTTTACATTAAATATTTCGATTAAAAGTGTATTATACTCGAAAATATTTGAGAACATTCGAATTTAAAATAATTTCTTATATTTTTTTTTAAATAAATCATCTCGTATAATAATAAACGTTAAAAGGTTATTATAAAAATCTTGATACCCAATTATATAAAGTAAACATCTAAGTAGATTTCCCCCTTAACAATACGTTGGCATACATTAAAATTGTATCTGCTATATAAATCCCAATTTGAACGGATTACGTACAACATATTCAAACCAATTCAATTGTTGAATAGGTTTTTATATAAATTTTTATACTTAGATCGTTAAATTTGTTAGGTGTATCCATGAAAACGACTCATTTTTATTATATTCGATGACATTCAATAAAACGACAGGAAATCATATTAAATTGATGTTGGTCTTAAAAGACGTTATGAATATTAATTGTTTTTTTTTTAATTTATTTTAAAAAGAAGACAATAAATAAATTCAAATTTAAGTTGTACAGCATGCAATTAATCAACGGTAGAACTTCACAGTTGTCTAGGCTGCTTGAGACATTAAAATGCTTTTATTGACCTTAAATTGTCCAATATGTTATAATAAAAAAAATCCTGAACATTTTTTAAACAATAGTATATTACATAACAAGTGTTGTAATGTTGCCTCTTGCCGAGTGGCAAGTAATTGACACGAGACCGTAAAAGGCATCAGTATAACACGAGTTTAGTACTATATTTTTCTACTACTGAAAGTCTGACGTATGAGTTTTATTTATTTACATTTATAAGTATAGTTATGTTCTGTCAGCTATTGAATACAAACGACCCAGACTTTTCGAATACACTGCCCCATTCTACTACATTAGTCGAAATCGATTCTTGAGCCATCACCAGTTTTTCTGTATTTTTAGTTGATGGAGGTGCGCATTGCATTTTTGAGAAATTGGGACCCGGATTTTCTGTAGCGTTGGGCTTAATATCTAATGTCAAACTTGAATAATTTTCTTGTGAAACTTTTGACAGTTCAGAAGCTCACTTTATGCTTTCAAAGCCGACTTTATAAATTCAAAATTGTCCCCGAGAGGATGCCTACCATCCACTCCCGCCATACAAGCATACTACTCACGCCACCAAGAGTGTTCCCTTCTCCTTATCATACTCTCCACTGCCTCGCTTACCTCCATTCTTTATCCCCTCTCAACATTATCACTGCCTCTCCAGGTTTCCTTTCCAACTGCTTTAACACTTCATCCTCACCTCGCACCTGTCACACTTTTCAGTCTCTCTCTTGCCATTCTTATGTCAAGTGTGAGCACGTGGGTCAAGAAGAAGTTCACCTCCCCAAACTTCTGGTTCATCTACTCACTCCCAGTCCTAATTGCTATTTTTAAAGCAGCTTCATACCCCTCTCACCTTTTCACCATTTCCTCATCCATCCAATCCTGAACTTCTCTTGTCACACCCTTCCACCGTCGTCCAGTACCCCTGCACCACAAAATCCCTCTCTGCACCTGCAATAGTGGCTTTATCCTCGCATGGATCACCGCTCTTTCACCCGACACTTCCACTACGTAATGCACTCCGTAATGCTCAATCGTCCTACCAATAACTCTCCTCTTCCATTCTTCCGACAGTTTTACATTATACATCAATTTCCCCAGCCAGGCACTCAACACCGCCCACTTGCTGCATCTAAGAACACTAGTCATGCCAGCTTCTAGTTTCTCCAGTTGCCCTCCCTAGCCGTTTCCACCAAATCCACCACTCTTCACTTGGTATTTGTAATATATTATTTTTCACTACAAGCCTATATACCTAACTTTATTAGCTTTTGTTGAAGTAGTAAAGTTGTTCGTTATTAACTAAGGTAGAAAAATACTGGAACTAGGTACATGATTACAACTAGATCTCAATCAATTTGACAAAATGTGAGGTTAACTGATGTAAAGACAAAATGAAAAAATATTTTTCCTTCCTCATTTAATAGTCAACCTACTTATTCAAAAAAGAAAATCAATTGTTTCATGCATGTATTTTTTTAGCTATTTATACAGCGCAATACTAAACTTATCAATTCAAAAACAAAAATTATTTGATATGTTATTGGTGAGTACAACTGTCAGGCCATGTGAAACAGAAGTGACTGGTGATCCGTCCAAAAGTTTTATTAATTTTAAAAATGAATATTTAAAAAGATAGAATGCCAGCAGTAAAAAAATGCTATATGAGCGAAGGTTGAAAAGTGTATCAGATCCATTAACTTTTATTTATACCTTGACAATTACTATTTATATTTTCGTTACTCTTTATTTTGGTTACTAACAATGTTTAAAGAGCATTCTCGAAGAGGTCGGTATCTTTTTTTATGTGAAACCAATTCAATAGAAAGAGTTGTTATATTGAAATTCTTGGAGGAGCTAAATATACCGTACGACTAAACTGAAGCTGTAAAGAGTACAGTTTAAATAAATCGCCGGAAAATCAAACAAGAAGACAGTGATCTACTATAGGTTTAGCAGCTTTATAAAGAAAAATGCAAAAATAGATGAAAAGAGGTAAGGAAGCGAATTACAGTTATTAATATTCTACATTGCAGGCAGAGGTAGCAAAGAGAAGAGGAATATCGATGAAGTCTTAATAGCAGAGCTGAACTGGACTTTTTTGTAAAAATTATAATGAAAAATATAATTAGGATTATTTAGAAATATCTGTAGAATGAAGGAGGATAGGCAGATAAAAAATGCTATTGAGGAGAAAAAAAGACCATGGATTCAACAAATCGTCAAGGAAACACTTGACACTTGAGAATATAAGGACTATAATTAAAACAAACAATATTATTTAAATTTTAATTAAGCTGTAGTACATAAACAAAAACTATCCTTAAAACTAATGGTATATTATCAAATTTTATATAATTGTAGTCGTTAAAAATGCGAGTATTGTATATTTGTAAACAAAACGGAACACAATGATGTATTTGGAGTCCATTTAAGTAGTTTTTTCGAAGGGCATACATCTTCTTATTCAAAGGTATTCATCGGTACCTTTTTAAATTTTTTTTCTCTGAAAATGTTTACCCAAATTTCATTAAGTCATAATCCGTTCCTATCATTCTGCTCGATCTCGAAATGTTAAGAACTGCCCAGGTAGAAAATAAAGGGAAAAAATCAAAATATCTTTTTGGAAAAGGAACCGACATGGGCGTTCGAGCGTGTGTCTTTAAAGCTAATGGACCGAAATCCCCTTTCAGAAACCAGGTGAGATTATATAGGACATATCGCCAGAAATAGATGTTCCGCTATTAAAATTTTTAGTTGAATTAAGTTTTTTGAAAGGCAATTTACAGCTATCCTGTCACCATGGGCCGTTCGAACAATTCTATTTTTTATAAAAATGTAAAATGCTTCTAAATTACATCTAATAGAAAACACAACATTTTGGTCTGAGCATTACCCGGTTCAATTATAGTGGAAACATTTTTAATAATAGGTTTGTTCAAGCAGCAATCAAATTTGGTAGCAAACGTATCCGACACTTCTTCCTTTCTGCGCACGTTGCACGTTGTAAACGTTTGAAACTACGTTAGACTTCCACTTTCAGTGGTCTGTTCCACAGACCTTACAAAATATACATTCTAACTGTTGCCAACGTATTTATGAAAAAGGTAAAACAAGTGTCACAAAGACGGATTTTGTAGTATGAGTGCAGTTAAGCAAAGCGCGAGTTCTGCAAAATATAACTAGCGTCCAGAAACATTTTTAACAAAATAAAAAAGACTATTTCACTAGACTATTTTTAAGTAACAAAACTGCATAGCAACGGCACGTTTCATATTGACAATACGTAATATCTCAGATCCGCAGATTTATTCTGTAAAAACAGCAATTATTTTGCAACTAGCAACCATTGTACCACGGTCGCGCAATCAGTCGCAAAATGTGGTATTCTGTAAGGTAATCGCATCGCAGTTCGCTGGTTGCTGTCAAGATGCACTTTTACGTCATAAAACTAGCGCCACTTGCAATCGGGTAGCAATCAACGTAACTAGATTGCCTGCAACATCAGCTGATGAACAAAACAAATTTAAAAAATATTCTGCGGCCTCAATAATCATAAATGCACGAACCATTTCTAAATACTTAAAACAAATGATGACTATTATTTTCTCTATTACGGTGGTAAGTAATTGTTATTAATTATTAGGTAAATATTCCGACGGCAGTAAGCCCTTTAAATTACTATTTGTAAATAATAAAAACATGTTTATTATTGACGATATACTATAATTTATAACTTACCTTCTATTTCTATCACCAAAACTTAATAAAATTATTAAACAACTCAACTACAATTACTATATTTGTGATTGCTATTTGACAGTTGCAATCGCGTTGTAATTGCTAAAAAATTGCTTACAGAATACGATTTTTTACATAAAACAACTGAAAAATGCACTTTTTCAGTTAACAAATTGCTCACTAGAGGCAGTTATCAAATAAATTGCGATCGCGGTCGCAGTTGCTTCTTCGAGAATACGAAACTCGCGTTTGACAGCGACAATTGCGCAATTATCGGCAGTCGCAAGTTACAGAATAGGCCTGCCGTTACATTGTACATTTAATATTGTATATAAATAAACAAAGATTATGTTTCGTTGATATAGTCTTGTTTTTATCGTGAAATAGTCTTGTCGAATACCATTCGAGAGAAAAATTTTTCCCGGCCAAATTTTCTTCTGGTTTTATCCAAGTTTATTGCTTTTTGGCAATTTCCCTCTTTTACTCTACTGACGTCTCGTGATTTTGTCCAAATTTCATTCGCATAAATTGCCAAGCAACAAACTTTTGCCGGCAAAATTTTCTCTCCTATAATATATTATAAACGATTAAATTGCAATTAGACATTTTAATCTTAATTTGTTGACGTTGGTATTACAAATTTATATTTGACAGCTAAATTAATAAATAATAAATACGATTCTAATTAAGTGAATTATAAAAGTTATCTTACATTTATACGAGGGTTGCCTTTTATATTACGGGATTTGGCAGCCATGGTATTACAATCTGGCAACTGGCAGCACTATCGTAAAGTTGGATATTTTTGAGGTTATACGTACTCAGAACGTTTTGACATACGAGCGCTATTTGCGTTATTTACAGTAACTTAAAAGATTCACCTCGGCCCAAAAATGGAATTAAATCGTGAACATTTTCGTGCGATTAATTTTTACAAATTTCGACGTGGATTAACTCAGCAACAGTGCATGGATAAACTTAATTCAATTTTTGCCGATGAAGCTCCATCAAGGACCAGTTTTTATCGATGGTATGGTGAATTCAATCATTACCGTAGTTCACTCCAAGACGAATTTCGTGCAGGTCGTCCATTATCAGTTGTTGTTCCGAAAACCATTGATGCTGTGCGCTGATGTTGCAAGATCGTCATGTGACCTATCGTAAGATTAAGACAATCTTAGGCATTAGTGGGACCAGCATACATTCAATACTGCATAAATATTTAACGATCAAAAAAATTTGTTCGCGTTGGATCCCACACAATTTGTCAATCGCTCAAAAAAGGCTCGTGTCAATTGGTCGAAGGAAATGCTCAAAAAATACGATCGCGGATCATCGAAACACGTCTATGACATCGTGACAGCTGATGAATCGTGGATTTACGCGTATGAGCTCGAAAGTAAACAGCAGTCGACCGTATAGGTGTTTCAAGATGAGCCCAATCTAACAAAAACACTTCCAAGCAAATGGTCGCCTGTTTTTCGGAAAAACTGGACATGTCGCAACCGTACCAACCATTTATTTGCCAGTTGTCTTCCAAGAAATCAGGAAAACCAACCGCCGAAGACGGATCACTCTTCCCCACGACAATGCGAGCTCCCACACATGGACTCAAACAACTGCATTTTTGAGCATCCAAAACATCGATTTCATGAGTCATCCGCCGTATTGTCCTGACTTGTTTTTATTGTCGTACGTAAAAAAAAAGGTGAGAGGTCAACGTTTTTCGACACCTGAAGAAGCGGTTGCTGGATTCAGAATACATGTTTTGGTGATACCTCAATCAGAGTGGCAAAAGTGCTTTGACAATTGATTCAAACGCTTGCAAATGTGTAGATCTTCATGGGGAATATTTTGAAAAATAATAAAGTGATTTTCGATGTTTAATTTTTTTTGTGTTCTCTAATCCCGAAATATAAAAGGCAACCCTCGTATTTTTCGTTGAAATAATTTTGTATTCTCTTTAGAATCAACATAAGGTTTAACTGAAAATGGGCATTTGCATGCCAATCAAATGTCACACAACTTATATCGGCCTAAACGGTAACAGTTTCTAAAACAGTGTCACAAAGTAGCACTTTGTGATACTGTTTTAAGTGTTACAGAGTAGATTTATAAAAATACTATTTAATACATTTATTAAATAGTTTTATGTCAAAGCATTTAAACCTTTTAACCTTATTACATCAGTTTAAAAAAAGTATAATTGTCCCATATGTCCATAACTTTATTATGTTACCAAAATACCATTCCTAAAAAGCGATTCTATAAGAGCAAATAGTACTTATAGTTTTCTTAGCTTATAAATCCAATATATTGTTTTAAATAAATTCATTGTAATACCCAAATATTTATTGCTGTCTGTAGATTGTAGTACAATGTCGTCAAGTAATAACTCCCGCCGAATTCAAGTCTGTGATCTTGTGACCTGGCTGCTACATTTTGTGATTTCTGTCAGTTTGTTAACAGGTTTTGTCTGTGTTGAGATACCTATCGAGCGAATAGGGATATCGCCAGGGGAAAAACCCACTCCTGGTGCCCTAGTTAGTCACAGAAGTAGTAAAGTCCGGGGAACTTTAAAGCCCCCAAAGCCTTTGCGAATAAAATAACGACCACGCCCAAATCGTCAACAGGTAAAGGTCCGGAGACGACATCGTCGAAGCCTAGAAACAGCCAACTTCGAAAGAAAAGGGTAAACTGCCCACCAGAACAAAGGTTTTATTCAAATTGTTAGAGGAGGTATAACTTCTTATCAAAGATTATGTAAAGTCGTATCACTTTGAAGTAGGTACCATTAAGAGGTCAACTTAAATTGCTTTTAAAAGAAAGCCTAGACTACCCCTATCTCTCAAGAGAAAGGTGATAAGGAATAATTTTAAAAAGTAACCTTTACGTAGCAAAAAAACAAACGTCAAAAGCTGTCAAAACCCTAAAGTATCTCCGTGCTACAGAAACAACCCCACCGCAGACTTTAAACGTGAGCAAAACAGCAATGAAGGCCAACATGTCCTTTAAAGTTGCACTTGCATCTGTGAAAGTAGTGGTGACTGATGTAGGCTTCCAAAAGTTTTATGGAAAGTCCAAAAACCGAAAAAATACAGGAGAGGTCCTGGAGAGGATCACAGATATATATTATATTATATTATAAATACACGCAAAAACAAAGAAAGCTGGTATTTGCGTACATGAACCGCAACCTACTATTAAATGCTGGGAGAAAACTACTCTCAGGGTGTTAGAAGAAGATGATATTCCCAACCTACATACATGCACGGCTTTTGTCCAAGACGAGAGGACGAAGGACTCGGCCGTCATACAACTGATTGCACCTCTATTTGATCTTACGGTGACACTTAACGTAGTATATGAGGACTAGTATATGAGGACGTAGTATATGAGGACGTAGTATATGAGGACTTACTTACAGCGGCTAAATAACGGTACCCTTACCCTATAAAATTAAAGCTTTATATGTCTGGAAAATCATAAACTTTTCATTAATCCTATTTGTCAAAAATTCATTAAAATTCCAGAATTTCCTTAATAAAAAATTTGCTATGCGCTGATTTTTTCACATAATCCTATCAGCCTAAGAAACTGGTGTTATTGCCAAAACACCAGCTGTCTTTCAAATCTGATTGGTCTTTCAAGTTCGGTGTTTTCAACGTCAAAGTTTGACGACTTTAAATTATTGTAGCTCTATTGACCTATCACTTTGTTAGTGATATAGTCTACAAAATACCACTCGTGATTAAATTTATCTAATAAGTCTGTCCTCTCAGTTTCATTTAAAAGTAAAAAATTCGATCACTAGTAGTATTCCTATTGAAAGTGTCTGTATGTTTTAAAAGATCATTCCATTAAATACCTACCGATTATAAAATGTCTCTATACAATTATGAAAAAGACTTTTTTATTCTGATAAATAAATATGTTTTGTAGGTAACAACATTTTAATAGAGTAATTAAATCCAATAATATTGTAAACTAATAATCCGTTCACAATTTTTTTACAAAAAAAGGATAAAAAGGACCGCATACGTTCTTATTTTATCACATAAAGTTGTTTAGGTTAAGGCCACTTGCGGTTATTTAGACCGTAAACAAGGCGTAGCCGCACCTGGGACAACCCGTGGTGTTACATATATACATGATGCCCTGATTGTAAGATCGACCCCCACGCTAGACTCAATTGACAATTAACCCGCGTTGGTTTCACCAAAAAAGAACCAGTCAAGCTAATGATTCGACGTTTCAAATAATAATTGATTGTAATATGGATCAGAATTTATCAGGCCATACTGGCAATATCAGTAAAAATTTATTTTTCTTGAAGTGTTCTACTGACAATATACAGATGGTAAAATTGTATTTCAATTTTTACTGCTGGAGATTATTTTTAAGAAATTTGATAATAGAAAAATGTCAATTTTCTACGGACTACAGATTTCAAATTTCAAGTTTCTCTCCAAGTTCTTGGAACATAGTCAGGCCTACAGTGGCATAAGACCAGATTTGCGGTTTCCACCTTTTCCTGAATGAACCTGCCTAGGTCTATAATACTCATGTGCCTATCGAGCTTACAGCGTCCGGTTAACAAGCCTACTGTCATTTCTGACTATCGTTCATATGAAAGTAGGTCTGCCGTTAAGTTTACCAAATGTCCCTGTATGAACTGTTTGGCCTGTCTCTGTCTAGGTGGACCGTTCGTTCATTGAAAGGCTTTTATACATCCTTGGAAAAATGTCTCCCACCAAATGTTAAGCTATAGCAGGCATGGCATATGTTCTCTAACCGGTCTTTTAACCGGCGACTGTCATCTGAATCATCATATGAAAAGACTGGGACTGTCGACGGATCCGATTTGCCGTCTTTTCTTGGAAAATTCATGTACCTGCTCCGCCGTTGCTAGATTCAGGTATCTAATGATTGACAGGGTCTCGGACCTGAAATATCATACACCAAATAAACTAATCGGCTTTATAAAGAAGCTGAATTTGTTTGGTCAAATCTAAATAAATGTGAGCCGCGATAGACTCTCGGGAGTCGCACTGGAGGGTCTTAAATGCCAACTCACAATAGACCTAGCCTAACTTAACCTTTCCACCAATCAAGAGACTTTTTTTACAGCCATTTGCTGATGGGTGCTATTTTAACTGTACTTGCGATTCGGACGGGTTCGGGTCTTATCAATGGGGTGGTCGCACCCCTCCCGGTCAACTAATCAGCTTTCTAATTGCCCCTGATTTCCTTGTGCCCAGATACCCACACAAGTGTTAGCCTTTTCCGCAGCGCAACATTGTTTAGAGGCAATTTCTGCTTTAAATACAATAACGTACATCCTTAGGCATTGCTGAACTTCTGTCTGTACCAACGTTGGCTTTGGAGTCGTCCGTGATCTGAAGCGAGATACTCCACCTATGTGCAGGATTTTCCAGCCTATTTCTTTGATTTCACTATCCGAAAATTTTTAGAGATATACCTAAGGACCATTTGGTCAGTACCTTGCCCATAGCTTATTGGCGCCTTGCATTAGTCTGTACTATTGATAGCCCAAGGTTAGTAGATGTTAGGTTGAACGGTAACTTGGGTGAGACAGGGGTAAGGGGAAAGCTCGTGACTCACGTTTTGATATCTATCCGTAAATTCTGTAAACAAGCGTGGCTTGGCTTATGTTTTTCGGTGTTTTTGTTACTCGAAAGAATATTTTCTTGATTGCTAAGTGTTTAAAAAAAAGCATGTATTCCTCAAATCAACCTTAAACCTCCGAAAAATAGCGTTGATGAATCGCTATCCTCCACAAGTTCTTTAGATTCATCCCATCTTGCCAACACCAGTTCTGAAAAACATCAATCAGATAGAGAATTTAGTCATTCCTACAGCATTCCATCTTGGGTCCAGAATCTGTCTTTCGGAGGCCTTACAGATCCTTCTGACTCATGGAAAGAGAATGTTTTTAAAATGGACAAATATTTCAATAAGTACCATAAGAATTCATTTAAAGATAAAAAGAATATTGTCCAAAATACAATGGCATACATAACAAAAAAAGTCAATAATGTGCCACAAGAACTCATAAAAGCTTTTGTAAGACAAAGGATATTTGTTAGAATAAATTTTTTAAATGGAAATTTTGCAAATAAACCAAAAAACCAGAAAAGAACAAGAGAAGATTCAGACAGAAAAAAAAAGAGAAAATTGATTAAATTGTCAACTTAATGTATTTGCAAGACTTCTAAAAGACAAACTAGTTAGCTAAATTTACAATGTGTTTTATTTAAAATAAATATGTTTTTCAAAAGTTTTCTGTTTATTTATTTTATCATTTAAAAAACTGAGACATGGTCAGTTTACTTAATAGGTTTTTGTATTTTTTTATCAACGTAGGTATTTGACTTTAATTTTTTTTAACAACCTTATAAATCTTATTTCTTTTTTAACCAACTAAATTAAAGCTTCATATTCATAAAACAGGAAAACTCTTTGAGAAAAATGCAATAAAGAATTTCTCTGGGAAAAAACCCTATGTATTTCAGGTCAAAATGTAATTATTTCTTTTTTTAAATAACAAAAATGTATATATATCCGTCTTTTTTATAATATATTGTTCCAATTAAAAGTAATGCAGGTGTATTTTAAGACAAATAATTATCATTTTATCCAAGTATTTAAAAATATTTACAATAAAACATGCAGGACTATATCGGGGCGTATCAATACGTGACGTCATCGAATGAACTGAAAAGTTACCGTGCAACCTACTCCTTTAATAACCTTGTTGATAGCCTGCTCTTGAATATAAATATACAGGGGTAAATTTAATAAAACTTCTAACGCTTCCGTTGGAGCCATTCCATTTCTTCTCTTACTGAGCATTAGAATAGCTACTTGCTAAGATATTCTTCACCAAACCCCTGAACCATAGATCAATATTGGTGTTAATAGCATAAGCACAAATCCAACTTTGGCTTTTCCCACACAACCATCTGCATTTCCTAGAGGCAATTATAGCCTTTTGCGTGATTCTTTGGATATGTGGATTCGATGTCAGCATCTGGTTAAAACATAGATGTTTAACCTGGATTACAAATAGAATCGCTATCCCCTTAAGAGCTGGTGGCTTTAAGTCTTTTAGTGTCGTCAATTACCTAGCTTTTATAGCTCTTTAGAAACTGCCCCTTTTAAAAACTTGTGAGAAAAGAGTGGAAAGTAACTAACCACACTTAAATTTAGCAATTGACTCTTTTTTTTCCACCCTTTAAACTTTTCCATTAGAATTTATGAACCCGTAATTCGACTACCATTACTATACGCGATTAAAACAAGGAAACTGAACTAGCAAAAAGAAACATGAGAAAAAAATACTAAGGAAACTTTTTAGACCAATATAAACAGCAGAAAAATAAGGAGGAAACGAGAATGTGAAGAATATGAAGAAAACGTATATAAAATCAGCTATCAGAAATAAAATAATCGCAATAGGGTTAGGCAATATAGGTAAGAAAAAGAGTAATTAAGAATAATATATGAAAATTATATGGAAAAGAGAATTGGACGTACGAGGAAGAAATTGCATGGCGCAGTAAAGCAGGGCCTGGCAGAAATTGACATAAAATGGTATAAAGACAGAGCAAGAGACATAGGCCCTTATTCTTGACTGAGAGAGTGGAGCTTCACGAGAGAACATATATTTTATCTTTATTTTGCTTGGTGACTTTGTCACTGCAATGACAAAGATCAAATATATCTTCTCTCTGGAAGCTTCACTTCCTTAGTCAAGAATATAAGTACCTTTAGAAGCCAAGTGTTTAACTGCACCAAATATTGTAAAATATTGTTAATTGTAAAGCTTAATAAAAATATACTTAATTATTTAAATATTAATCAAAGTTAATATAAATCAAAAGTTTGTATAAGCTGTCTCAGGCTGTTCTATTGGAGAATAGGTATATAAAAAAAATCGATTGTTAACAGTAAATTTATTTGACATTTAAAAAATTTAAAAAATTGTGTCAAAGAAAAATTCAAAACTTTTTTAAAAAAGAATAAATGTATATTTTTTACCTATTTTTGACAAGTATTACTAATAAGGCCTTTTTTAAAAAACAAATGAGTCAGAAGAAATATGTACAAAATAAAATTAATGTCAAATAAAATTATAAATACATTATGTAATAAAATAAATTGAATTATTATATTCTTATCTAACCTGTTAACAATTCTTCTTTTCCGCACTTGATGTATGGAATATATGAAACTTGTTGAAAAATGAACTTTAGATAAAGAAGCTTGATTAAGATTGAAGTTAACTCTCCCAAATGTATTAATAATTGGTGGCGTAGTGACGTGCCTGTGATGCTATTTGTGTAATTTTTACTTATTTTAACTGATAAGTAGACTTTAGTATTTTTGTAAAGACAAAGAATTGTTATAACTTTCGCCGGTATGTTTTCAATTTGATGTTTAAATCACTATTTAAAATGTTTACGAATAACTTAATCATTTACTTTCTTGAAATATAGATCTTGACTGTCTTATTACTTAACTTTAACTGACCGCAACTCTCACTGACTGCCCAAATTACAAATTGTTTCAACAAATCTTGTTTTATAAAATTTCATATATACCTACTTTAAATTAATAATGTGATAATACTGATATTCTGAAATTAAATATTTTCCCCATTTAAGCAAAGTAAACCAACAAATCATTTGATGAATATTGATTTATATAGAAAGGGGTGCTGTAAACGATGTATGCTTAGTTGGATTATTTTCGCCAATTATCAACCGCAATAAGTTGTATATTTGTGAAAAAATCCCTGCTAGTTCTCACGAATGGTAAAAAGTTCAGTGTTGCGGACCAATGAGCAGCGACACCCGCCGAGACCTCCAGAAAGCAAAATTCGCTAGCAAAAAGATCACACTTCAATTAGTTAGTAAAAAAAGGGAGAATTAAAAGGAATTATATGCGTGACTTATGCTATTCAATCTTAACTGGTATCGATGAGAACCATTAATGGTTTTGACCAAAGAAATTTAGAAAAGAAATAAGGTAAAGACCGTAGATCTTTTAATCGCAAATTAGCATTATGTGAAATAATTCATTGGTTATTTTTGTTTTTACATTTTTCGGAAAATTCCTCTCCAGAAGTGTAAAATAGCAGATCAAAGTTCTTTTAAAAATCTGCTGCTATGATTAAAAAATAGTAACAATGTCTAGATGAGAAAAACAATTGGCGAATTAAAAAAGTTATAGCAACATTTTTTCATATCTGGAGTTTTGAAAGCACATTTATACTAAGATCACACCAATACTATAGACTATAGAGTAGGCTCACGCCCACAGTAGATAAACCAAATTTAACGCACCTTTCTAATTGGAATACGAATTAAAAGTTGGCAGGTTGTTTGAATAAAACTTGGGAAATTAATTTTCTTTTAAAGAGATAAAAACAATGGGGTGTTAAAACGATATCCGGATTCTGGTATTTTATTAAAGTATATTAGCACTACTTTGCAAAAATATAGTTACAAAATTTTTGAATCAAATATTTTGGGAGAAAACTGGATATTGAGAGTTCCGAAATGTTTGCAACTTTCACTACAGATACGTCACTAACTCATATATGAAGTAAGCCACTTTCTGATTTAGATGTTTTATGAACTTATAGCTAATAGCCAGTTACAAAATATATGATTGTTCTATATCTTACATTTGTCTACAGTTCTTAGACAAGGAAAGAGAGCTACAGTTTATAGGAGCTTGACGTTACAGTAAAATATAAGCATTGTGTTAAAATTAAGCTAAGTTTAGTTAGCTTTTCTCCACATTTTTTTTCAAATTTGAATAATGTCAATATCATATAAATCTTGTTTTGTATCATACTGCACGAACACAACAGTTAGAACTCATAAAAAATTTGTAACCGTGCCTGCAGTAAAAGTGTGGTTTAAGGATCAAAAATTTAAAAAAGAAGACGACAAAATTGCGGTTCTATGTCGACCCTTATGTAGCTAACTTTTGGGTTATCTACGTCACAGAACGAATGGCGGACTATTTAAATCATTAAATAGTTAAATTTTCAAATCGACATAAAAACCGTGTGATAATAAATACAATAAAATTAATTGTTTTCCTAGTATTATTTTGTACACCCCTAACTATTAACATTGAGAAAACATCATATTTTTGTTTAAGTGTTTAAGTGTTTAAGTTTAACACCCCATTGTCATAAAAACTGTAATAAGACCGACAATTGTAAAGTAGCTAGTAACAGATATGCAAAAAAGCACGAATCAATGCCACAATGCACAATTTACAGCTAGAACCAATAAGCTGCAAAATCGCAAAAGGACAACTCAGACAGAAGGAAGTAATGAAGAAAGAAGCAGTATGGGAAGAAGAGTAAAAACAAACATGGGACAGAAAAACGTTGAGACACATATGCAAAAATTAACCCAAAAAAGTAAAAAGGCTTAGGAATAAGTAAGTAATCAAGTAATTTCTTTTAATGAAAGTTGCTTGTACTAACCCTTACTCTGAGGGAGTCCATCATATTAAAAACAGATAGAAAACTCTTTAACAAAACTTCCACGTTTATATAAAAAAATAACTTTTTTATTTTTTATATAGTTTTATATTAGTTTTATTTAGTTAGATAGAGTTATTCTAGATTTGAAAAACGTCTTTATGAAATTGAGGCATCCTTGTCAGTCAGCTACCAAAACAGAGAATAATGATTTACTATTTATTTAACTATAATAATTGCTCAAATTGGAACAGTAAGTAAAAAAAATATTGATTAACTGAACTGAAACCTATTCGATAAGCAATTGATATAGAGTCGTTACTGCATATTTTATTGAAATGCCCCATTTAAAACTAATTTTTTACTGTGGTAAAAACATTGATGATCAAGTGTAATATCCAAACTTACATAACTCTATAAGTTAAGTAGGCCAGCCCAGAGTGTAATGAGTATTCTTAAGTTAAAAGCTTTTGCATGTGGTGAATAACTCTTTCCATGAGATATGTGTATTTTTACAGACTAAGGGACCATTTTAGTTATAATTGTTGTTAGTTTGATTATTATTTTCCTTAAGCAGATTGTTCTTAGTTTGATAGATTCTTCTTTGCCTTTGAGTTGGTATTTCCACTTTAGGTTATGGTTTACGAACATTGGAGAAAATCGAAAAACTAGTATATGTAGGGAGAGATGTCATATTGAAGTTAGTATAGTATAACTAAAATAAGTTGCTACTAATATTGTCGATCACATAATCTTTCTTTAAATCAAGCGCTTTTATACTTCGTAGTAATTCTTTCTTTGTCGTTACCTTTTCCGGACTAATGTTCCTATTTTTCAAAAATTCTAAAATATCTGCCTTCTTTGAACTAGAATTTGAAATTTTATTTAATATCTGCGAATGATAGGAAGCATTGTCCATAACGACCATTGAATTTTGAGAAATGTTAGGAAGAAGCTGCTCTTGAAACTATTTTTCGAATAAATCTGCAGTCATATCCTCATGATAGTCGGCTGAACATTGCTTAATATTTTTCGCAGACAGTAGTAACGCATTGGGTACAAAACCGTTTTCACTTCCGGCGTGAAGAATTATTATACGCTTTCCTCTCGAACATGGCGCATTTAAACTATACTTTTGAGACTGATCTACCCAGCCATACTGAACAGTATCATGTGTGTCAAACCAAGTCCGATCTAGGTAAACTATATGCCTTTTTAATTCACGATACTTCGTTATTTTATCTAAATACTCTTCACGGAGTACAACAATACGCCGCGATTCCATTATACCCATCGTTTATCTAATTTCTTATAATTAAAAGCGCATTCTAATAGTATACCGCGTAAAGTCAGGATAATCTCGTAACTTCTCTTGAACGATTTCTAAAGTCGGTACAATATTTTCCTGATATACATTGTAAACCGTTCGCTTTATAACATCTTTTGTAGCATGCGAATAATCTATAACGTCACCGCGCTTAACAACCCGAGAAATAGTGTAAATAGAAATTTTAGTTAACGTATTAATTCGCTTTATTATAACCGCATCTGATTTTTTATTATCTTCATTTTTCAAACACCGATACATATTTAAAATAACCCTCTGACACTGAATGTGTAAATCTAAATGCAATGACAGCCGTTTCGCTATCGAAATATGTCAATCTGACGATGCTATTTCGATAGCGAAACGGCTGTCATTGCATTTAAAGTATTTAAAAAATAAATAGTGAAAGTTAATTCAACCTTTTAGTTGTTTATTGTTCTGAAAGTTTAGAGATTTAACTTAATTAATTTGTAAAATAAATTGTTTTCATTGATTTAAATAATATTTTTTATTACTATGGAAGTCTGGAACTAAAAATCCAACTCTTTTCGATGCAGTTTTCTAGCTATTCACTAAACCATAAACTATTTTAAACTAGTAGGTATATTTATATTTAATAGCTGATATAATTAAGTATCTATCGATTTCCCGAAAAGCCTTTATCCCATTTTGGACGAAACTAAAAGTTTTGAAAAGTAATTTTCAAACCATAGTTCTCAATAAAATCAAGTGCGCGGAATTAAGAAGATTACGATAAATTTAAACTTTCGACTGGAGCTTTTAATCGATTTTTCAGAATATTTGAGCACCGCGAGTATATATGCCTAAAAATGCTGCGCATATTCCAAGAGCAATTCGAAAACAAAAGACCATTTTAATAAGGATCAAATTTAAGTTGAGCCTTTATTTGCCAACTGGATCTATTTTAAAGCCACTTATATTTTTAATATGAGCCTTCATAACGATTCTATAAGCTCTCGGTAAATATGGAGAAATTATAAACTGGCTCCCAAATTCAATACAAAAGTTTTATTTCGTAATATCATATCGTACATTAGCAACACACTTTAAAAAGTATATATGGAAAAATGGAATGGAATCCGATTTGAGAAATTAATATGTAATAAATACAGAGAGTCAGATATTGGATAGTCTTTAAAATGGTATATAGAACACTTACATTTGTGCATCCATTTGCAAATCAGAAGTCATATTTATGCAATGATACAATATTTAAAATGTAATTAATGTCCCATTTTCCAAACAAAATAAATTATATACACCACAAGGAACATACAGAATATAATAAGATATGTTGTATCCACCTGTGTCCAATTTCATCTGGTTAATAATTTTAAATATTTATTCCTTTTTTTTCTTGTATAACAATAGTTTTTCCTTTTTTTATCCCTGCACAATCCATACTTCACTCGTTGAACTAATTTTTTTAATAAACCCTTGTTTTTTTCACTCTTCCAACTGTCCAAATAGTCGCATTTTCTGCCTTACGACTTACATGTAGGTTAGGATATAGGTGAAAGGTCTTTCAACATCCCTTTCACTGCGACCTTAAAAATCTATTGTGGCTCATACCTAGGTTATAGTCTTTCTATTAGCCCTACACCTCTGATGAAGGTCATCAGAGTCGTTAGTGACACTTCCATGAAGTGTGTAGGCTCAAGTTGATGCAGATCCAAATTTATTGATCCTTAGTCTCTCGAACTCATGACAGTTGTGCAAAATATTTTCCCCTGTTTCATCTTCAGCCTGCAGTCGATCCGCACTCTCTGTCAGTCCAATTGTTTTCATGTGCCTGTTAAGGCGAAGGTGTCCATTCGGTAGTCCTCACAATTCGTAGGTCCTGTCTGCTCATGTTCAGCAGATCCCGAGGCCTCTTTTTAATGATATTTCTTACAAATTTATTTGAGTCCGTTGGTTTGAACCAGTAGGAACGTCTCATTCGATCTACCCAGGTCGATATTTTTCCTTTGGATACTCTATTTCCTATGTACAAGAATGACTACGGATCTATAAATTTTCCTTTAGCACCCTTTATAGCTAGAAGGTCTGCTTTTTCGTTCCCTTCAATCCCGGTAGATCCAGGTGCCAAATTAAGGCTACTTTGTTCTTTTCTCCTAATCGTTTTAGAGCCTGAAGTAATTTCCAAACTAAATTGGAGTCGATACTTATATCTAATACAAACCATAAACATAACGAAAACATTTTCAATAGTTATACCACTAGTGATAGAATTTTCATGGCAAGTCTGTCGATTTACTTTTAAACGAATCTGAGTTGCTTGAAAACACCACAATTCTTTAGGACGAGTAGTCGATTCTATTCTATTCTATTCTATTCTTCTGGGGTGCGTTTCATGCATGTACTGGAGCTCTAGGCTCATTGTACCCCCCTGAAGTAATCATACCAGGTTCGTTTCCTTCATGTATTCTAGAATGTCCCTGATATTCGCTTTCACGATTTCCTCTGGCTCAGGAAACTGAATGCCAAAGTGTCTCTGTCTAAGCCACTTAAGGCTCGGACAGTGACATATTACGTGAAGAAGAGTTTCGTCTTCCTCACCACATTTTCTGCATAATGGGTCCTCAGCGAGTCCTATTATGTTCATGTGTTTTCGGAGATGGTAGTGTCCTGTGAGCAATCCCACTGCCTTTCTCAATTGGGTTCTACTTAGGCTGAGTAGTTCTGTAGTTTTCTCCCTGGATGGACCTGTTATGAATAATCTGGATTGCCTGAGTCCAGGCAGTTCCATCCACAGTTTCTTATGTTGTTCCCTTAGTCGTTCCTCTATTGTTTCCCTTACATGTTGGTATGAGACCCCACATGAGGGAAGAGGTCCGATCAGGGTTCCCTCTGAAGCTTCCCTGGCTAGGAGGTCAGCTTTTTCATTTCCAAGAATCCCTGTGTGTCCTGGTACCCATTCAAGGATAACCTTGTGGCGTTGTGCCAGTTCAGCTACAGTTCCTTGGCAGTGCTTCACTGTTCGTGACGCAGTGTGTACGCTCTCTATTGCTTTGAGAGCTGCTTGGCTATCACTTCTGATCCTGACAGTCCTGTTAGGGACTGTCTCGTTCAGGATGATTTCCGAGCATGTGTTGATGGCAACCACTTCAGCTTGCAGGATAGTTTCTACTGAACCCAGGTTGAGACTATACGTCTTCCCTGTATTTTCATTGTAGATTCCAATCCCAGTGCTGGTGCTTGTTTTGGATCCGTCTGTGTACCAAACGGATTCATGTTGTTTCCTAGTCTTGGTACGAGCTTCGTCCCTATCCGGAATATGAACCGTATATGGTTTGGAAAGGTCGTAGCAGATAGGTATTCTATCTGAGGGCATGCTCAGTAATTGATTATGTTCAATCTCTTTCGAGATTGTGGAATGGTACCTAGGGATCGCCCTGCCCCATTCGTTGTTTATTTTCAGCCTATAAGCAGCTGCCAGTGCTTTCCTTTCCACAATAAGATGTAGTGGAGGTAGTCCCAGCATAGCTTCCAGGGCCGCCGTGGGCGTTGTTCGCATCGCCCCGGTTATGGCTAGACAGGCTACTCTCTGTACCCTGCCTAGCTGTCTAGATGCTACTGAGCACCTCGCTTTATGCCACCACACAACAGAACAATAGGTTATGATGGGTGCCACCACCCTCGTATAAAGCCAGTGCATCATACTGGGTTTAAGCCCCCACGTATTGCCCACAGCTCTTCTGCATGCCCAGAGAGCTCTTAGGCCTTTATCTGTTGTGTTTCTAATGTGGTTGGAAAGGGTTAGTTTGCTATCTAGGGTTACCCCTAGGTATTTGACTTCCCCTTTAAACTTTAGCGTTTGGCCCCACATACGTAGTTCCCTCAAGTCAAGGTTCCTTCTGAGGGTGAACGCTATCACGGAGGTCTTTGCCGGATTAGTTGACAATCCCTCTTGTCTGCACCATTTTTCGGTAATCCTCAGTGCCAGCTGCATTCTCTCGGACACAGTGGCCCCGAATCTACCGTTTACAACTATGCTGATAGATACCCTCGTCATTGAGTCTACAAAGGAGCTCGTCAACCACCAGGTTCCACAGAAGAGATAACACCCCTCCTTGCGGACACCCCTTAGTGGCTGAGACCATCCTCGTCTCCCCAAAGAGCGTACCTATTATTGTTCTTTCCCGTAACATATTACCAGTCCATCTTACAATTTCCTGTCCTATGCCACGGTTCTGCATGGCCCTAAGTATGGAATCGAAGGAGGCAACATTAAATGCCCCTTCAATATCCAGAAACGTACCTAGGGCTTTCTCTTTATTTAAGAGTGCCTGCTCCGCTTTCAGGAGCAGCTTGTGTACCGCGACTTCGCAGGACACCCCACTCTTATACGCAAACTGGTTTCGATGCAGAGGTTTTACCCTCAAAGGACCGTCCCGTAGGTACCTGTCCACCAGTTTTTCTAAAGTTTTAAGAAAAAAGGAGGTCAGGCTGATAGGTCTGAAGGAGCCCGTCTCAGCATACGTGGCCTTACCAGGCTTCGGTATGAAGACTACTATTCCAGACCTCCAGTTCATAGGGATATAGCTCAGTACCAAGCTAACCCTGAGTAGTCGGCACATTGGTCCCTCGATGATTTCCCTGCCCTGTTGCAACAGTGCTGGGAAGATACAGTCTGGTCCCGCAGCTTTGTATGGGTGAAAGGATTTTATCGCCCATGCTAGTCTGGTTCTGTTCACGATTTTGTTGGCAAGGGCCCAGCTGTCCCTGGATGCCCTCCTACGGAGTGCCCCTGAACAGATGTGCCCCTGCTCCGTGACAGGTTCACATCCCGGGAAGTGTGATTTTAGAAGAAGATCTAAAGTCTCCTCACCGGTCGTTGTGTATTCCCCTTTTTCATTCTTCAGAGATCCTACCCTACCCATGGTGTCCCTCTGGAGAGTTTTTCTCAGCTTGGAGCATTCTGGAAGACTCAATGTCCTCACAGAATTTTCTCCAAGAGTTTTCTTTGGCTTTGCGAATCGCATAGCCATATTCTCTCCTTTTAGCCTTATAGGCTTCCCAGCCATTTGTTCTTTTGGCCAGGTTGAAGAGTCTTCTCACTTCTGTCCTGAGACTCGAGAGGTCTTTGGTCCACCATACAGTGTCCCTATTAGCCCTCTTCCTTTTCTCTGGGCAGTTTCTGTTATAGGAATCCATAAGACCTCCAGTCAGTTGTTCTGAGAGGAGGTCTATTTCAGCCACATTCTTTGGGGCTGGGAGGCATTCGCTTAGACCCTGCTCAAGGTACTCCCTGAAGGAGTCCCAATCACAAGTTCTAGGGTTGCGATATGTGACCTCCTCCTTCCCCGTTTCACAGGTTAGGTTGTAGAGGACATGCCTATGGTCGGACATAGACATCTCCCTAGAGACATGCCATCCGTCCACCCACCTGCACACCTCCCTTGTACCTACTGTGATATCAATGACCTCCTCCCGCGATTCGATCACAAAAGTGGGGTCATTCCCAACGTTAGCCACTTCTAGATTATTGCAAGCAATGTATTCCAGAAGTGACTCCCCTCTTGAGTTAATGTCTGTGCTCCCCCATATGATATGGTGAGCATTGGCGTCGCACCCCAGAAGGAGTTCGATCCCTTTGTCCCTACAATGTGTAACCTGATTGGTCGTAAGGTAGGTATGCCGAGCCAATAACAATCTGCCTCGACATGTTATTTCTTTTAATCTTGACTGTAATTGCCACTAGGTCTCCTGTGCACAGGTCCCATTGTGGAAAAACATCAAGATTTCTTTTGGCTACTATGCATGCCCGAGGGTGGCCATTCGTCGAATAGATCAAGTCATAGCCTCCCGCGCATGGTAACCCTTTGACCGCTCTCCCAACGACAACGAGTAGTCGATAATACCAGCCGTCTTTGACTTGTGATAAGACTTGGTCAGATAAGATACCCAATTATCTTATTTAAAAATTTAAAAACACCTAATTAAAATTAATAAGTGCAAACGACCTACCAAGAAACAAGTCCAAAATAAGAATTAACAATAATGAAATAGAAGAAGAAACCGAGCTAAAATACCTAGGAGTATACCTAGTCAAAAGACAACTTTAAAAAACACATAGACGAAACCAGAAAGGAAGCACTAGGAAGCAAGAGAATAATCCAACCGTTCATCTACAAACCGAGCCAACTAAAAGAAAATCTAAAAGTAACTTTATATAAAATATACCTTAGGCCAATACTACTATACGGATGGACAGTATGGTGTTCCACGTGCAAAACAAACAGAAAAACTCCAAGCAACTGAAAACGCCTGCTATAGACTAATAGCAGGAAAATAGCAATAGCAAATAATAGCAAAAAATATAACATCGTAAACATAACAGAAACAATAAAAACAAGACCAAAACAATTTTACGGAGAAAAAGTCAAGAAAACAAGTCTAACAAAACAGATAGGACAAATCCCAGCAAACACGAGCCTAAAATATAGAAAAATACATCACCTACCGTAGTAGAAAAATAAAATCATGAGAGGAAAGCGCAAGAAAAACTAAAAAACAAATAAACTCAAGCAAACCAACCTAATGTCACAAAAAAGGAGTTTAAAGTAAACAAATAGAAGAAACTCAAAGCACAACAAAGAAAAAACCTCTGGTGCGAAAGCGGGACGGAGAAAGAAAGCACAATCCTACATAGGAAAGAAAACCAGACAAAAAAGGCAAATTCAAATAATAATAATAATTAAAATTGTTATCTTTAATACATTGTGTACAGACCTATACTAACATATGGATCTGAAATGTGGACACTAAGTAGAAAAGAGAAGCAAAGAATACAGACTAGTGAAATGAAATTACTAAGAAAAGTAGCGGGTGTAAAACTGACAGATAAAGTGAGACATGTAGAAATAAGAAAGGGATTAAGGGTTAAATCAGTGGAAAAAAAATCCAAGAAACTTCAATGAAATGGTTCAGACATACAATGATAAGAATGCTAATGTCAAGGTTGGCAAAGAAAGTTTGGAAAATATAAAAAAAAACAAAGAAAAATGCAAAATAGAAATACTTGGTGCAAACGGCGATTGATTGAAGAGGTGCGGAGGAAATGACTGGGGATAAAAAAAGGAGAAAGAAGATTTTCCAAGACTTGTGAAAGTAACATTATATAGATTATGTAAATATTGAGACAATTAAAGCTTAATAAAAATGTAATAAATATAATATCAATGGATTTTTTATACTGTGGCCAGTATATATAAATAATTGTATGTTATAGTTTTGAATATATAGAATTGTCTATTCTGGTAACAGTTTGTAAGAACAATGAAATAACTTCAATTGTAGATGTTGAACGGAAAATAATTTTATTACAAAACCAACTTTACCCATAATAATAAAGATAAAATATAATTTAAGTAATATCAATGTGTAACTAGTAATATTTTCTATTGTACTATGTCAAAACTGTCAAATGTTATAAATTACACAGTGCTACCGACATACTTTTTAAAAACAAAATTTTCGTAATTACATAAAAATTATAAATTATTTTAAAAAATGATTCGTTTTTTAAACTTGAACTCTTGTCATAACAGAAGTCCATATGAAATGCGTTGTTTGATATACTAATAACCTCCGCTGAATAATAGATCGACTTCAAAATTTTTGTAAAATATTATAATTTGTGTATTAGTTAGTTTCATTTAAATATTTAACAAACAAAGAATTTATTTGATTTTTAGTTATTACTTATTAATTATTATTATATGTATATTTAACAATAATTTTATTCAATATAATTTGTAGATTAAATTAAAAGTTCTTTTTTGTTCAATAAAAAGCCTTTCTACTTAATTTACAAGATAATCAAATTTATTTTTTTACTTAAACAAATTACTGTTTTGAATTTGTTATAATCAATTTATTATTATAATTAATCAATTTTCATTTAATCACCTTAAAATAAAAAGCCTAATGTTCATTTTTTTCAAGTCAAATTAGTATTTAAAAGATTTATGCAAAAAATAATATCCTTTTCATGTTATTTGCTCAGATTTATATAAATTCAAGGAGATTGACATGCCAAAATTAGCACATTTTAATCATCAATTTTATAAAGAAAAACTGAACAAGAAATAATTTAAATAACTTTTTCATGAATGTAAAAATACAGATGTTCTTTATATTATCAAAGAAACAGTCAAATATGTAAAAAAAAATTATCATATTATGTAAATTTAGCTTAAATTTTGCAAATCGATTGATTTCCAATTTAATGTCATTAATGTCATAATTAGGGAAAAGGCATAAAAGGCCGTGCATTTCGGTTTTCATCTCTCTTATTCCTCCCTGATTCGCGCTGACTACGTTAATTGGCAATGGACTAGTTTAGTGATTTTTTTTTATATTTGCATCTTATAAAATAGGTTTTTAGTAGTTCAACTGTACTTATAAAATTTTTATAAAATTAATCCTCTAGCCATAATCGGCTTTTGAAATTTAAATTTAATGGTTACATACGTCATAAGTGGTAAGTGACGTGTTTCAATAAGATTGGTAGAAAATTTGCGATGTTGTCGATATGCTTTAATATTAACCGTGAAACGTATCTCTATCTCTTATTTGTTGTCATTAAAAAGAGATAAACATATCGATATTTTTGTTCTCTGATTGACACTTTATCAAATAAGGAGTAAAACACTAAACAAAATATTCTGTCATTTTCGTTAGTTTAATTTATTGTTTGGTTGTGTTTGGTTTATGAAAGAAATTACTTCTATACTATTTTTGGTTCGAAAATAAAAATCCCTAAAACCTTCTCTTGGTGTTATAGCGGTTCCTTCAAATATAACCAATAGAAGTAATTATTGTTCTCTCGGGGAGCAACCCTTCTATCGGTACCTACAGTGAGAGAACGAATTTCAAGAATACGGTTTTGGCATTTTCAATAGAACCACGCACACTTTCTATTGGCTGTTCTATTCTATCACCGTCAAGAATAGGGGTCTTGTTTGTTTATTACAGATAAACGCGATTTTCTCTCCTGTCATATATCTTGTTAACTGGTACAATCAGTTAGTCACAGAACACGGTGTTTTGTGCCACCAGTTCTTTGAGAATACTTGAAACGAACGTAGCTAAAATGTGACAACGTTGACTTTTAAACACACTTCATTATTGGTTATTAGTTGGCGCTACGTTTAAAACTTACTAATTATTTATTGTTAAATTTTACGAATTGAGATAAATTAATTGCAAAATGAATACCAATATAAGTAAGTAGGTATCTTATCCTAAATATATATTGCTATCATTTTGATTAATATGATCCTACTAAACTAGTCCATTGTAATTAATTGGTACCATAACCACACTTTTAATCAAAAATTGAGTTTAATTAAATCATTCAACAAAAATATTATCACCAAAGTAATTAAATAGTATCAAAGTACTTACCAAGAAGTGCGATTCATCAAAATCAATCTACATTCTAGTCAGATTGATAAGATTCGTTTCATCTTTATTGAACAGGAAGCCATTTTGGAAAGCTAGTAGATCGAGTAGATGAAGAATTGCCACCTTACGCAGCGAATCGTTGCCAACCCAAAATAATGTGAATAGAAGGTACGTTCATTAAAAAACAATTTTATTTGTGTGCGCGTGAGTATTTAAAAGTAAATCAAGGACGAATATTAGTATTTATATAGGTATTTCTATTGTGTTTGGTAAATCCCCGCATGTAATAAATTTGTGAAGAAAATTAATAGTTTTATGTAGAAATTTGTATCAAATAATTCTTTAATTATAATTGTATGTTTTATAGAGTAGTCAAATTCAGTTTTCTTGAATCCTACCCAAGATAAGAGTCGGGTTTTTAAATTAAATAAAAATTTTATTCAGCTAGCAAATATTTATTAGGGCAGAACAATAAACAACTAAAAGGTTGAATCATAACATTGCATCGTCAGACGATGCTATTTCTATAGCGAAACCGCCGTCATTACATTAGTATTTTACGATTAAATAGTGAAAGTTAATTCAACCTTTTAGTTGTTTATTGTTCTGAATAAGATGAACTTTTACAAAGTAAGGGTTAGTACAATAAATTTCATTTATTAGGGCATTGATAAAAAAATTATACAACAAATAATAATTCAAATATTCCATTTTTCAAATATATAAAATCAAAACAAAATAAAAACAATAAATAATAAATCAACAAAAAAAACCATAACAATATATTTAAAATTTCAAATTTTGATAAACAGCTTTTATTGTAGCTCTCTTTTTTGCCCAGTTATCAATAAAATATAAAATGAAAGAATATAGAATATATATACATCAACACCTTCTCAAAATCAAAAATAATAATAAAAAATTTGCTGGTTGAACATAAAACCCTTGTTATATACACTTGAGATGAGTAATTCTAAAGCGATATAAATAAGGAACCAACAGAGGCGGTAAATCGTGATTTTGTCGTTGAAACGATATCTTGTTACATTGAAAAGTCCAGGTGGTTATGTGCGGTAAACATCAGAAAACTATCGACAAACTACAAAATAACACATTCAGATGGCATTACATGTTATTAACTAGGTAATATGAGAAAAGGTGTAAGTTATACACGGCTGTGAATAATACACCGGTCATTCATATATATTTCTATTCATCCAACAGTAGCAAATTTGTATTGATACATATCTTTCAACGTTCCTTTGAAATCGATGTGTATGTATGGTTTAAGGACTTTGAAATTGAAAACGAGCCTGGATTTTTTATTATTATAAAAGATAAGAAGAATGCAAGGACGTTATTTAAATTATTGGCTATAGATAGACGGTATATGATTACATTTTACCCAATTTCAAATAAACTAAATTTGATTCCATGTATTTTTATATTTATTTAAACAATTGCTTTTTTAAACTCAATCACAGGTTTCGCTAAAAACTCGTCAGATTGACATATTCAATATGTCGAGTTTAAAAAAGCAATTTTTTAAATAAATTATTTAAATAAAGTGTTTAAAAAAGTTCGATTTTTAATATTCTTAGTAAGATGGCTTCCACAAAGTAATGGTTACCACAATCAATTTTATTTTTATTTAGTGGAAATTCTTTATTCTTAATAATATTAACAAGATTATTAGATAATAGAGAAAAGTAAGGGGTATATAAGGGGTCGTCTTATGACGACGTTATTACTAACATCCTTCAGACTGTCCTAAATATCATTCACAGTTGGTGTGCGGAGGAACAGATGTCTGTGAAGCCCCAAAAAAGAGTAGAGGTTCCTTTCACAAATAGAAGGAAGGTGTATAAGCTGAGGAAACTAACTTGGAACTTCCATCTGAAGAAACCCATAAACAAAGCTAGACCATCCCTCTGCAACCTCAGAGGTGATTTTAAGCTTGACCCCACTGCACATTCTGGTAGAAAGTGTAAGGAAGAAAACAATATATAGAATGCTCAAAGAAGGAATTATCAATTAAAAACCTCGATCACTTCAATTTGATAAAACTTGGGAAATGCCCCAAGATGATATGCCAAAGAAATTCAACTTTGTTAGAAAATTCATCACAAAGTTGAGTAATAAATCTGAATAAGATGAAGACACCATACAGAATTTAAACCAGAATACCATAGAGTGGTATACGTACGGTTCCAAGCTAGACGAGGGAACTGGGGTAGGAGTTTTTGGACCGAGAGCCAAATACTCAGACAGCTTGGGCACATACCCGAGCATCTTTCAAGCAGAAGTCCGCGCCATCGAAAGATGTGTGGAATTCAATATTGGAAAAAACTACCGCAGACAAGAGATTGTGATCATGTCGGATAGTCAAGCAGCCATCAAAGCGCTGAGCTCAAATATAATCAGTTCGAAGATGGTTTGGGAACGCCTAAGCAAGCTAAATGAACTAGGCCGGAAGAACACTGTCACCCTCCTATGGGTCCCGGAACACAAAGGAATAGAGGGGAACGAAACAGCAGATAAGCCGGCAAAAAAAGGGGCTGAAACCCCACATTTGGGACCAGAACCATCTTGTGGGATCAGCAGTAGAGTAATGTTAGGAAAACTAAGGGAAGAAATGTAGAAGGAAAAATCCAAGTACTGGAATCAGCTGGAAGGACTGAGACAATCTAAGATACTACTGGGGAACTATGACCAGAAGAGATCTCTTAGCTGCCTCAACCTCAGTAAAAAAAGGCTCCGAATTTTAACGGGAATACTAACCGGGCATTCCCGGTTAAGAAGCCACATGAAGAAACTAGGGTTAGCAGATGAAGCAAAGGGCAGATTCTGTGATGATGAAACCTCAATACACATACTCTCAGAATGCCCTGCCTTGCAGAAATCTAGTGTCAGATACCTAGGAGCACATGACATAGAAGAGGGGGATCTACCTGATTTGAAGCCCGACCATGTCCTAAGCTTCCTCAGGAAAATAGGACTCGAAAAGCTGCTATAAAGCTGAGAAAACATCAGAACATGGCAAGTAAGGGGGGACACAATAGATCCTATAGGTCGCAGTGTACTTATCACCCCTAATTTATACATACATACAAAATCCTTCAGACTGTCCTAAATATCATCCATAGTTGACGTGCGGAGGAAAAAAATGTCTGTGAAGCCCTATACAAAAGAGTAGAGGTTCCTTTCACAAATAGAAGGTAGCTAGATAAGCTGAGGAAACTTACTTGGAACTTCCATCTGAAGAAACCCATAAACAAAGCAGAGGGATGTATGGTAAACCGTGGGGGATAAACCCCAAATATATTTATTGGATTTGTCAAGCCGTCATAAAACCAATGGCCACCTAAGTTGCGGTAACTCTGTTGCTTCGGCTTTGTCTGGGCTTCAGAGACTAGTTTGGCCATTACGGGTATTATGTTACCTACCCTGACGGTGACAATGTAGATGGCTATGAGACTTGCCTCTCTCCATATATTACTGGAGAATGAGGATAGATGAACGTCTTACAGAGCCCTATCGGTGGATAGTCAGATTAAGGGGTAGAGACGATGGGACCGTTCTGGACTGCTGCTAGAGATGAGTAATCGCCATATTCTCGAGGATACGTTTACAGAAGTCGTTTAACGTTATTCAAACATTGAACGATGTGGAAGCTGGAGCGTACAACAGAAAAACCGAGAACTGAGATTTAATTAAATCTCTGTAATGTTATAATAGAAAACAAAACAAATAAAAGGAGGAGCTTCCCATTTTAAGAAAAGGAAGTATCTGAAAATTTGATGAGATTTAAGGTGAGTAATATTGAATTTAATAAATTATGAGTGAGTATTCGGTCACTAAATATTACACTGGTTATTCTACTCTATTTTTTTAATTGTTATAAAACTGGGTGTGATCACATGAAAATAAAATATTCAGATAGTTTACTAGTTTACTGGATAGTTCACTTACTAATCTCAGATTGTGCATTACCTTTTGCATATATGCATAAGACTTACAATATTTTTAATAGTTTAAATGTTAATAGTAATGAAATTTTAATTGTAATGAAATTTAATAACTAAATAACTGTTTTGTTCTTTTTAGATGCTGATAAAGTTAGGTTTGACAGTTAGTAACTGAAATATGGAGAAGCAACTTAGCGGCCATCTCTGGGATGTGTCTACAGGGAAACATACACAGTCCCAAAATTTGTGACTTGGGATTCCTCGTTAGATGCCTGGGCCAGATGTAAATTTTGGTTAGATGTAGTTGATGTCTAATCAAATAGTGCTGACTGATGACAATGAATACCCTTAGATGTACTGGGTACCAAATAAGAGTAGTCAGTAAGTAAAATAAGAAAGGAAAAAGAAAAAAGGTCTAAAACAAAATATCGTGTTACAAGAATTGTTAAGTATATCAGGTACCTATTCATGACTTTCCGCTTGATAAAAGAAATGTATCTCACCTAAGGTGATAAGTGGCCTTGCACGTGACTCCAAATTCGGAGAATGAAATAAACGAAATTACTTTTGATTCAATAAAAGTTATAAATATCCACCAAATAAGTGATTCTGCTACTCAGATGAAAACTTTTGTAATTTTCCCCATAATATTTCTTTTTTTTTAAATCCGTTAAAGCGTGGCACATTCTTCAGAACAATTTGCCTGTCCCTTTTTTTACAAACCTTCCGTACTTGAAAACCACTTTTTTTGGGAAACTGACCTGCTACCGATGGATAGTTTTAAAGTGACTTTACAACTAATTTAGCAATTAAAATTAAATTAATGAATAATATAAAAGAAGATATTCTGACAGTGGATTTTTTGGTTGAGTTGGTTATGTTTACCTTTTAATAAGTTGCTAATGAGGTATTTAATTTTAATTGAAACATTTCTCTTAGCTTAGATATTTTATTTTCTATTTCAGGTGATGAAACTGCTGAGAAGAAGACTGAATCATTATGATGTTCTTATTATAATTTTACCTATACCTACTGTTTTCACCTAATGATTTTCTGTAAAAATACGCTAAATAGTTCTTTATTTTCTGGTTATTTCAGTGATACTTAAATGGGGATTGAATTGAACATAGGCCTATATATAGGAAGATTTAAATTTTCCTGTATTCTTAAACAGTGTATGAGTATGATTTTCTACTGGAATTGGGTACTGCATAAATCCTATCCGCAACCCTCATTCGTCATGAATTCAAAATACATACCTATTATATCAAAAGTTTTTTTATTAATAACTTATTATTTGTACTTCTTCCATATAATAATTTTTTAAAGAAACTATACAACGCCTCTAGCTTTATCATTATTCATTAGATTGTTTCGAAATTAGTATTTCTACATTGTTGAAAATGCAGGTACTCTTTTCAGCAAAACTAAGTTTTTTTCATAAAAAGGTTTAGACTTCCACCAACTCCTTATTTGAATAGACAAATCAACATTTTTGAAACAAAAATGGTTCAAATTTTCCACGGAATCTGGTCCGGCGAAAAACGTATTTTTCGTATTAATTTGTATCCTCTAACAATGTTCCAACAGGTGACCAGTTTTTGAATTATATTTTGGCAGAAACGATGACAAAAACAGTTTTGGGGCTTCTGCTATAAAAGAAATAAAAGACAAAAACATGTATTTAATGAATTTATTATCAATAAATGACACAAAAACAAATTCTCGCTAAAATTACTGATTTTCATAAATATTGAGAACTAGATTTTAGTATATTTTACATACAATATGGTATTTTAAACATAAAAAGTTCATTTACTGAATAATTATTGTCAATATTAAATAAAAAAATATACATAATGCTCCTAGAGCAAATTACAATTTGTACAATAAAATAACTTTGAATATATACATATACAACAGATCATTACTTCTATATATACAATTATTGCAGTGAATACAGGCATATATCTCTAATAAATAACAAGACACTTAGGTATGAAAGACCACAAGAACATTGCTAATTAAAACACCAATATTGTAAAAAAAAATGATACTGGAAAAAAACCGATTTTGTAACAATGAATTTGCTGTCTTTACCTGAAGTTTCATATTATTTAAGGGTATTCGTGATGCACCAATCCTCACAATGAATGATATTTTTTTATAATAACCTAATAGACATAATTAAATTATTTATTTTAACACAAATTTCACAATAACTTTCAAATGCAATGAAACAATAAAATTCTATTTGACAAATTAAATACCATGACCTATTTTAAGCAAGAGACGCTAGGTACCAACAAATTTATAGCGTATTCCATTGGGAAAAAAGTTTGATGCTGGCGGCAAAACTGACACTGGTTGCGTGCAGTTAAAAACCGCACTGCATGGTGCAGTGCCAATATATTGTGCATTTGATCTTGAGTGTTCTGTTAAAATTTTTACTTTGCGTTATTTTTTATTTACAATTAAAAAATTACTTAAAGAACTATGTAAATATGCAGTCAGTTTTAATCAATGAACCTGTGGATGGTTCAGATCATTTATTCAAATTAACCAGTAGTAAATTATATGTTGTGGTTTTATCTATTTTATTATTATACCAATTTAACACACTTTCATTCCCCATTGACAAATATAAACTTTCACCTAACAACAGGGAATAATATTCTTCATCACTATCATAGCTTGAAGAAAGCAATGATGAAACAAGCAATAGTTCCTGCTCTTTATTTATAAATTTTATTTCATAGTAATAAAATAATCAAAATTATAAAAACAGAAAACACATCAGGGAAAAAATACAATTCTACTCTACCCGTCAAATTTTATCTAGAAATTGGTACCACAAGACCTCAGAGCAGAAAGTGTCGCACTGACGTCCCAATGAATTAAACGAACCTGCACTACATTTTCCAATGGTTTGTAAAATTTGCCCTGGTTCCGCACTCGTGCTGTTTTTTCCCAATGGAATACGCTATTAATATTATGTTGTGGTAGACAAGTAGACAGAACCCTATAGGCATTTTCGGAAACCTACTCCGGGTTGCCAACCCGATCCACTGAGGTCACGTGACGGATTACCATGGATCACATACCCACCAACCATGTTTACGAACATCACAGGTTTCAGATCGGAGTATTCAATATGCTGTCATAAGTCATTCAAATTATCAACCCTCTAATTCATAATTGTCTCTAACTACTTGAACTGAAAGATATCAGAATCTGATGGTGTAGATAAATTATATAATAATATTGATATCAAAGTTTATAATTTACCTGGAGATTGATGAACTTGCCTCATGTGTCGTCGAACATTAGATTCTTGGTTAATGAAACCACAGATTTCACACCTACCCAAATTTTCTTGTATCTCCATTTCTATTTCATCAACGTGAAAGAGATTATGAAGAAGATACTGAATTCCCGTGGTTTTAGAGAATGACAAAATTCAAAATGGTTCGAAGTGCGCATGCGGTGTCTGAAGCGATATGAACGACCCTGCTTTTCGATAGGGTTACAGTAGATCAACCTGAGTCGGTGATCGAGTTAACAGCTCTGTGGTTTACGAACACGGGTAGGTAGTTCGGGTTAGGTAAACGAATGCGTAGGTTAGGGATCGGGCCAACCCGAGTAGGTTTCCGAAAACGCCTTATGTTTAGGTTAAGGCAGTAAACCGTAAGAAGATATACACACAAAAGCTTATGGAATAAGAAGCCAAGAAACCAAAACTACTAAAAGAATAGTATGAAGAATAATAAAAAACTCTTCGTTTTAACTCAATATTCAAGAACAGTAAAGCTAATTCTATAGCGAAACGGCCGTCATTGCATTTAAAACGTATTTTACGAATAAATAGTGAAAGTTTAATTCAATCTTTTAGTTGTTTACTGTTCTTAATAAGATGGACTTTCACGTAGTAAGGGTTAGTTAAATAAATTACATTTTGTTTGTTTGTAGCTAGGTACCTGATGTTGATTAAGTAGTTTAGGCTAGACCAAATATGGAAGTAATAAGACATGTAACAGCTGTAATTGTGATTTTAAACTTGGAAGTTGAGTTAAAACGAAGAGTTTTTTATTATTCTTAGTAAGTAAGGGTTAGTACAATGAATATTATGAAGTTAAATCTGAATATGACAGAAAATCTCTTGAAAATAAATACTACTATTTTTGTAACAAACAAATTTTCAGTTGAAAGCAAGATTAGTTTAAATTTAAACGAATTATTTGAATATTTTATAAAGGATCCTTGATTTGCAAAAGCAAGGTTGGTGTCAAGAAAGAAATGAAAACATCTAGTAGGTAAGGAAATGAAGAAAGAAAGTATAAACAATATAGATGAAAATGTTGAACAGAAAGATAAAAGTCTTATTTATCAGTGTACCAAATATACATTTGAAACTCATCTTAGATAAAAACCTGGCACTAATCCAATGTACACGAAGCACCACGAATCCTTTTATGTATGACGATGTCAAAAGCCATCAGTACTTTAAAAAGAGTTAAACTCAATATTTGCAAGTTAAGTTGGTTTAGTTAAGTCAACTAATTAATTAAAATAAATTGAGAAATAAGAGGGGCAACCAATATAAATATAAAAAACTCAGAAGTCTGGAAATATTAATCAAATTAATCGAAACTTGTCTGCGAGTAGTATGACTTCACTTTCATTTGCAAAACGATTGAGATGGTCGATCGTCATTACGTTTTTCATTGAAATGTAATCCGGTGGGCATATACCCAGGAAGTGGTTGTTTTTACATAAGAAAACGGTCAAATCTGTTTTGAAAATGATTTTCAAATTCCTGAGGGTACAAGTAGGAAATTTTTTCATTGATACTTATTAAGTCTAATACTTGTGCTTTAAGAATTAATTTCAGCGTTGTGAACATGAAAAAAAATAAACAGGAAAAACTAATAAAATTCTGAATCTACTGAAGATTGAGGCATTTTTGAATGAATAAATGAAAATTTTTTAAAACTAAAGAGCAATATATTATATATTTTTTAAATAAGAACAAAAAAGTGTCCAAAGAAAAAACTGACCGAAGATCAAGAATCTACACAATGCAACAAATGTTTGTTTATTTAATTTTTTCTAACAATAAGGCAAATCGAAAAAATTCAGTTACCATATGCATTAATATTAAATACAAGTTAGTAAGTATGCAGATTAATTAACTTTTAATTTTCAATTAATAAAATAATTGTGTGAATTTAAGCCCCAAAATTAGAATATTTTTACATAATAATTTTTAATTTTTGTTGACTCATAATTTACTTTTCACTACCAAAACCACCCCATTTACCAATAACAATAAGTAATGCCAATGTAAGCAACTATATAATTTATATTAAATATTTATTATCAATCATTTAAAAAATTTATTAAAACTTATAAGAAAAAATCACCCAAAATTCCCCAACCTGAAAGTGATTGGATGTGAATAATATATAATGAAGGAGATAATAGAGTTAAAATAAAGGATGGACCACTGAATGCTTACAATAATAAATGAGCATATAATTGTTAAAAATATATTTAAAGGAATTGTTAACAAAAGAATAGCATTTTTCAGCTTAAAATGACACCATCCTAATCCGGAAGCTACAGTCTTTAAAATAAACAGATTAGTATAAAAACTAAATCCGATTATTTGAAATGGTTGAGTGATCAAATGTTTGGAAACTTTTTATTTTAGATTATATTATACCTGTTGATGATTTGATTAAGTAATGTTTCGATTAATTAGACAAAAAACAAATCTGTTCATAAATTCAACCGTTGTCTGAACTATGCTAATAGTTTTTTACATGTAACTTGCAAAACATAATTTTTAGAACTTACCTTTGTCTCTTTGTCTAAATAATACGTTTATCCTTTCACAAAAGGCGGATTTACAAGTGAGGGGGAGGTAAATGGAAATTACCTCCTATGAATTTTAAGTTTTTAGTAAAATAAATGTTAGAATTCCAAAAAAATATAGGTATTATTTTTAAAATGAGGCCCCTAAGATCCTTTCTTTTTAATTTGTCAGTAATTGTACCAGTTCATGTTTATTCATTTTTAGTTTCATTTCTTGTACCATATTCTTATAATTTTATGTATTTTGTTCTTTTAGTAAAAAAGAAGAAGAAGAAGAAAAAAAGTAAATACAGAGTTTTAGTTACTCCCTCCCATGAATTGGAAATAAATTTGTTCTTTCATTTGACCAAAATGTTCGACATAACTTTACTGCATTGTAAACATTGAAAATATTTTTTATCTAAATTTGATAATTTCAATTGTTTATTATTCATATAAAACTCTTTTATCGTTACTGCCTGAAACAAAACATTAATAGTAAGAATTGCAGACCCACATATTTAATTTTACCACGAATTAGTTACAAAACATAAAAATAAAATAAGTTTATATGATGATACACAGTCAAATTAAATACCTCTTCTTTTAAATCTCAATGAAAAACATGCTTTATCTAATTCTGAGAGGATCAGTGCAAATAGAAAAATAAAATTAAAACTGTACATATATGTACAAAAAATTTGTTCATCTACGACTACCTACGAGTTAGCGTGAACCTTCCTTGGTGACGAGGGTGGTAGAGACATGTCTTGACTCCTTACTCTGATAGCATCTAAGGCATTAGGAGATAATTGGGAAGGGCTGTGCATTTCTGGGCTAGAACTCCTCGAACGTTCTGAACAGTTGCCTACCATACTAAAAGGCGGAACTCCACCTCCCGCTAGCATATACTGAGAAAGTAATGCGTGAAAAGACGGTATAGGAGCTTTAGGAGGCCAATGGAGACCAAGTGCTGGACTAAGCATCGGTGGAAATGGTACAGCCGGCCAAAAATGTTCGTTGTGAGGTGAGGGTATTCCTACCGGTCCGTGAAGGCTAAAATCTGGTAAAGATGGTTGGTCTCCTGGATGCATGAAAGATACGGCTTCTCTTCCCATCGCCTTTTCTCGTTTCCTCCATTTGGCACGTCTGTTTTGAAACCATACCTGCAAAAAATGATTTTATTTAATACTCATTTTAATTACTTTATCAAATTTTTAGTAGTTATATTTTATTACATTTTTATTAACCCGCTTTTTATTAGCTTGGGTTGTAACTATGTATCATTGAACGGAATCTTTGAACTTAATTATCACCGGTTTCTAGAAGTCTGATTAATTTTAAACTTTGCCCGATGACAATGCAATAATTTGTTTCCCACTATTCTTGTTCGGAATGGTTTTTTTAGTTTTAGGAAGGTTTAAGTGGAATTTTAAGGTTCTCGGTACTGTAAAAGTAGTAAATAAAGATACAAGGTGGGTTAAAAAGGATATAAAGTATACAGAGGAAGAATAAAAAATTTAGGGATGATTTTTTTAGGTTTAGAAACGTGAAATTTTAAGGTTCTCAGAACAGAAAACGTGGTTGGTTTAAAAAAATAAAATTTTGGAATGGTTTTTTAGTTTTAGAAAGATTTAAAAGCAATTTTAAGGTTTTCGGGACAGTAAAAGTGGAAAATAAAGACACAAATTTAGGGATGATTTTTTTAGGTTTAGAAACGTGAAATTTTAAGGTTCTCAGAACAGAAAACGTGGTTGGTTTAAAAAATAAAATTTTGGAATGGTTTTTTAGTTTTAGAAAGATTTAAAAGCAATTTTAAGGTTTTCGGGACAGTAAAAGTGGAAAATAAAGACACAAATTTAGGGATGATTTTTTTAGGTTTAGAAACGTGAAATTTTAAGGTTCTCAGAACAGAATACGTGGTTGGTTTAAAAAAATAAAATTTTGGAATGGTTTTTTAGTTTTAGAAAGATTTAAAAGCAATTTTAAGGTTTTCGGAACAGTAAAAGTGGAAAATAAAGACACAAGGATGGAAAACAATATAACGTATAAGGGGGGAACAATTAAATATTTAGGAACATTTTATTTTGGTTGTTAAATGGTTTAACTGGAACTTTGAGGTACTTGAAAAGGTTAAAGTGGAAAATAAAGAATACAGGGTAGGTTAAAGAGGATATACAGTATACAGAGGGAAAATAAAAAGTTTAGGAATGTTTTTTTTAGTTTTAGGAAAGTTTAAGTGAAATTTTAGATAAAAATGATGAGATTGCGAAATTATTCTAAGAAATGCCCCATATCCACAAAAACTAATTAATAATTAGAACTAAAAAATGAAAAATAAATGATAGGTTTGAATAACTAAAAAAAATCATTCTTTTATTACTAACTTAAATAAAGAAATATAAAATTATTTTTAATTACAAAGAGTTTATACCACAGTAGTGGAAGGTCGAACCATTAATTATACCTAATTAATCACCTCAAAATAATAATAAAATAAAATTTAAGTTTTTGAGAGAATAATTTTTTTATTTAAATTAACGTGTATCAGCTGCTAAGGCTATTGACATACCAAATACAACAATTAATACTAATTCCACAAATGGGGCCAAATTGTAACTTGCACCAACTTCACTCTGTGTTAAACGAAACAATACATTTTAATCTTTAAGAAACTTTATTACAGCACTGTACTTGTTCAGAGAAAGTAAATTCTTGAGCTCTCCATTTAGGACATAGTGATTACATTCGATAAGAACATGCTGGACAGTTAGTTGGGTGTTGCGAAACTCACAATCTGGAGGATTTTCAAAGGCCATGATATGCCCATGAGAAAAACGAGTATGTCCTATTCGCAATATTCTTACGATCGACATCTCTTTTCTGTTAATGTGTGGCATCTTGGGTAATGGTGCACTGGGTTGTATTGCAAGGAGTTTCGTATTGTATCTACTTCAGTGAGTTTACCATCTTGGCAATGTTATTTGTTTGATGTCGCGTTTAAGGGCTTCATATAGTTGTAAGCTTTCTAATGGCAAATCTGAGAAGCATGGTTGCTTTGCTGCTTTATCTGCGTTCTCGTTACCAGTAATTCCAACGTGTGAGGGTGTCCAAACGATGTTAATCAGCATATCTGAACGGTAGAGCTTATGGCAGGCTTCGTGAATGAGCTGGACTAATGGTTTTTTTGAAAAAGCGTTTTCTATTGAGTGAATTGCAGACAGAGAATCGGTGCATATTGTTAGTATTTCATAGTTTTTACTGGAGTATCCAATGCTGTGTGCATGGAGAAGATTGCAGGTAAACGAAATAGAGAAAAATCAGAGAACAAGCGTCTATTTTTAATAACCATCATTTGTACAATAACATGGGACTATCTAGGAAAAACACGTTTTATCCGAAAAATTATTTTTTATTCATCAACATAATCACCTTTAAGGGCGATACAGTCATTCAAAAGCTTTTCTTACTTTTCGATACCATGCTTGTAGAAGGATTTCTCCTTGGCTTCAAAATAAGCTTCAGTCTCAACTATTACTTCCTCATTCGAGCCAAATCTCCTTCCCTGGAGCATCCTTTTGAGATCAGCAAAGAGCCAGTAGTCGCTGAAGGCTAGATATGAAGAGTACGGTGGGTTGTTCAATTTGGCAATTGTTTTCATCGATTTGTGGCACGGTGCATTGTCTTGATGAAAGATTATTTTTTCTTCTTCATGTGGGGTCGTTTTTTCACGATTTCGTCCTTAAAATGCACCAATAACTTAATATAATAGTCGCTATTGATGGTTCTTCCCTTTTCAACGTAGTCGATAAAAATTATACCGTTCGCGTCCCAAAAAACTGACGCCATGACTTTGCCAGCTGCCTGTTGCGTTTTCGGACGACTCTCACCGGCCGCACGCCACTCAGCTGACTGCCGAATCGACTCTGGAGTGTAATGGTAGATCCATGTTTCGTCCATTGTCACATACTGACGCAAGAAATCCTGTTTATTGCTAGTAAACCGTGCCAAACAGGTCTCTGAATCGTCTGTGCTTTGTTTCTTTTGTTCAACTGTGAGCAAGTGCGGCACCCACTTGGAAAAAACTTTTTTCATGCCCAATTTTTCATGTAAAATTGTAAACGCACTTCCAGATAATAATATGTTCACGATCTCAGCAATCACAGAAACTTTCGTTTTGCGGTCATCCATCACCATTTTTAAAACTTGCTTAATGTTTCCCGTAGTTACTGCTTCATTTGGCCTACCCTAGCGTTCTGCATCACTTGTATCAGATCGACCGCGTTTGAAATCAGCATACCACCGACAAATCGTTGTTTTCGATGGAACAGAGCCTGGATAACACTTTTCAAGCCATTTCTGAGCTTGCACTGTATTTTTTCCCTTTAAATAGTAATGTTTTATTAACACACGATATTGGTTTTTTTTTTCATTTTTTGAACAAATGCAAAAGGAGCGTCACTCTCACCACCAGTAGCTTTGTTGGTTATGATTCAATTGACCAGAAATTTTAACACATGTCACTTGAAGGTTGGTACTTTTACATGACATGAATCACGCCATCTCTTGGTTAGCCCCGGGACTTATTGAACGATGCAATATTTTATATTATAAATCATATATTTGGTGTAATTTAATTTGAAGATATATTTTTTTACTTTGGAAAGCTTAAGTTCGAAAGTTACAATGAAGTCTCAATTAGAAGCAGGCTAATACCTTTTTTATACTTTGGGCGATTATGTAAATTGTTAGGTATGCGTAATTACAACCAGGTACATCGCACACGGCCAATCAATTGCAATATACATGTGCGCCCTCGATGTAGCCCCGTTTAAATCCGATTTACAGCATATTACACTGTTTTGATCGCGCACTAAGAAGGTTTATAAATGAAGAGGGGCCAACGAATGTACTGAAACTTTTGTTGCGTGTGTAGTGGAGCTTATCTAAATCGATGCTAAAAGGGCAATTATAAAAGAGACAACTTCCATCATTTTATCCATGTCATAGAATTACAGGGCAGCAGCGCGCAAACACTTTATTTAACAGTTAAATCTTAAAAGCCCAAACACAATATTTGTAGCAAATAAACAAGAAATTTTCAACGGTAATATACCAAGACGTTGATAAATAGTGAGCCATTTTTGTTGGTGTAAATCTCGAGAATATTTTAATATCAATTTGATGAGACAATTTTGCTATTCATATTTTGATTAAAGTCCGTGAGCTTTAGATCGAGGAAAATGTAGCAACAACAACAAAAATAGCAGAGTATTAATCAACGTCGGATTATATTTAGGAAGATTATTTCTTGAGAACATTAAATTAATTTCAGATAAATAAATTAGAATTATTGCCAAAAACACCGAATTTTTTTATTTTATAAGATACAAAAATATGACAGACCAGTGTGAGCAAAAACTGACAATAGCATTTGACATTTTTATGCGACGATTTCAAAAATTGTGATATTTCATTGGTTACTATAAAGCATGGGAAATAATCATAAAATAGAGAGCATTTGTTGCATTTACAATGGAAAATCAATGTACAGATAAATCTGAAAAATTATACATTGCTAAACTGAATGATATAAGTTATTTATTTTGGTTTCTCTATATAATAACACAATTATACTGATGTAAAAATGAAATATATCTTTGGTTTGCCAAATTAAAGGTTAGTTTTGACTTAAAATAGCTTTCGTTGACAAATAAAGGTAATTTTTTAAGTAAAGTGGAAGAAATTAAGAAAATGTTATATTTATTCTGCATTTTCAATATATTCAAAAATAATTTTTAAACTAGAGCTGAAGCTGCGGGTAAGAAACTCATCCAGGATAAAATCTTCTCCTACACCACTGCGTAAGGCACTCTAAATGAGACATCAGAGAGAATCCTGGGGTCCGGAACCAGTTCCGATTACCGCTATTGTGGTGAACAATGGCCAATTGCAATGCTACTTACGCCGCTACAAGCCAGATTAATTATCCAAATTGTTACCAATTAAGATGCGATTCATGTCCGCTATTATCCAGCATTATGGATTCAATGACCTGAATCGTGCAGACCATAAGCCGAAAGCATGCACTGTACTGGATGCTAATTTTTAATTTTTAGAGAACTTGAAGGGGGAAACATTACCGTAATTTACTCTTTAGAATGTTAAAGAACAAGATGGAGAGTCATTTTATATGTTTCCTAGTTAAATCTTACTTATTGGAAAATGAAATGAATTATTTACCGGTGCCAGGTAATTAACACGACCAGTTTTATCGAGAATTTGAAACTGTAGATTATAATTATAATACACACTAAAGTAATAAAAAATCAAACGTAGAAGTCTATTTTGTTTGATAAAGTAGGTACAATTAAATTTATTGAAATACCATTATTAAATTTTTTTATTGTTCACTTGATTATAATTAAATCTTTTCACCTGAGAGCCATAAAAAGCAGGCGTAACCATTATGTCCGTTCTTTATGGCCCGAAAATTGTAGCCAGTAATTTATAATAATCAGAACTTTCTCATTGACAGTTTGGATCACGTTTATCTTTGACCATTTCTCAAATTTTTTAAATTCTTTTCCGTATAGCGCTTTTGACGATTATGGTAGTAACTCCACATCAGTTTTTAACACTTTTTAAACAATTTTTTGCGGAATATCAGCTCTTTTGAAGTTAATCACATCAGTTTTTAAAGCTTTCAATAATTTCTTGCGGAATATCCTCTTCCATCTCGACAACTGATCACGCAACGCACAAAAACATTCTAGAAAATGTCCAAACAATTTGGTTGCTAAGACAATTTTTGTCATAGATACCAACCAAAGCAATTTTTAATTCATATTGGTACAATTTTAAAAATCGTGTGAACAGTAAAACGTTCTAAGCACCGCTGGCGAAAACATCCTTATTCCGCCCTAGGTAGATAAATAACTATTACGAATCATTAGTATTCTTGGATAAAAAGGTTATTTAAAAAATATTTATTTCTGAAAATATATTTTCCTTTTAATTGGAAGCTTTTTCTAAAAATCTGTTAATGTTTGACTTCACGTTTTATTGAGAGAAGATGCTTTGCAACCAAATAAAAATAAAGATAAGTTTAAAATAGTGGGCATGCCTGTTTTTAATATTGTTTGTTTCTTATAATATAGGCAAAGGATATATAGGGGATTATATTCAGGATAATCCTTTAGGGCTAATAACATCTAGGCTTTAATATTGTTATGACTTATTATTTTCATACTTAGTAGCTACAAACAAACCAAATGTAACTTCAATATGTCAATCTGACGATGCTAATTCTAGTGAAACAGCTGTCATTGTAATTTAAAAGTGAATTTTTTAATAAAACGTTAATTTTAAACTTATAGTTGTTTATTATTCTTAGCAAGATGGACTTCCACAGAGTAAGGGTTAGTTCAATCAATTTAAGGAAACTTTTTGTTGTCACTTGTTAATAAATTGGTTTGTTTGCTTGCTAATATGAGTAATGTTAATGTAAGTTGAAGATAAAACTAATAATCGACTTATTGTACGTTCCCACATGTCTAGAAGTTTGGAGTATTGGTTTATTTAATATTTTTATTAGTTTTTGCTATAATAACCAATAATAAATAAATTTCAAAACCACATGAACAATATACAAAAAACTATTAATGATTGGCATGCAATCAATCGAACAGAGCTTGCGGAATCCTCTCCCATTTTTATAAGCAGCATCTTTTAGTTAGTTCTCGTAGTGTCATAGGGTACGGTTTCGCTCTTTATGCATATTTTAAAAATGTCCCAGGCATGTTCAATGACATTCATGTAAAGGGAATTCGATGGATATCTTAATGTGGATATTCCATCTTCTTCCAAAAAAATGTGTACTGCAGCTGTTCGATGTGGAGATGCGTTGTTATGCATCCTCGGAAAAAATGCACAGGACAGGATTTAAAATTTCCTACACAGCATCAGTGACTCTTCTCACAAGAACCAAGACTGGTGTCTGTGTACCCCTTATAATACCACCCCAAACCAAAATACTCCCACCTTCACATCAAATACGTAGTTGGCTGTTTCTATTCGGGATTGTCCTCCAAACTAATGGTCTTAGCGAATCAGATACCAAACCAAGTTTTGATTTATTAGAGAACATCACATTGTTCCCTTAAAGACCATGCTGTAACATTTGTTGAGCCCATCGCAATTTTACAATTTTTATTGATAGGTTATAATCAAGATGAACCAATTAGGCGATTTCAGGCTATTGTATTTCTGTCACATCTAGGATGATCATTTGTGTTTTGGTTTTGTTTTATTTTTGTTTATATTGTATATGACCAAATTAATACAAATACCAATCAAATTTTATATTATTTTGATGTAAAAACGCTCTAAAATAAATATTAACAACAGTTTTTTAAGTACCATAGGCGTAGACATATTATAATATCTATTATATGTTGTAGTCCGAAATTCTTGAAATAACAATTGTAAATTCTTTTCAATACAATTAAACACCTATCTCCATATCTATCATTTTAATATTTGTTTGTTTAATTACTCTTTCTCAAAAAATAATGACTAGATGTTTTTAAGTAAAATATTTCAGCAATGGTTTGTAAAAAATGTAGCTCTCGCAATGATTACGGAGGAGACTTTTTTTAAGAAACATCTGCGAGTTACTTATTTAAACTAAGTGCACACACTTATGTATACCTACTCGCCCTTTTCATATATTGTCGAGTGGAAGGGCCCTGTTTCGCAGTATAATGGCAAATTTCTTCATTTTAAAACACTTTACATCAAGTACTTAATTAAAAATAATTTACTTAAAAATTGAAGTTGATAATTGCACAACTTGGAATTATTAAAACCAGTAATTTGATAATTACTTTAATTTAGCTAGCTTTTGTTAAAACATTTTGGGAATTCTAATAAACTATATTTTTTTGTAATAATTTTTGTGTTGCGGAAATTTAAATATTCTCAATTAAATGTAAATCTTAATCTTGAAACTATTGGGTATTGTTGCGAACTTTTTAATATAATTTAGAAAATTATGAGCATCTATTTGCCGTAAACACCTACCGTGATTGTTAACATTTAAAGCACAGAACAACTATAAATATAAGTAGTTTTCACAATAAATGGTATTGACTTAAGTATTATAATAAAACCAATTAGACCCTTAAGTTGTAAAATCCGAGATGCACATCATAAATGTAAAAGGACCTGATGCAGGTAATTTTGTTTCTCAGAGAGGGATTGAAGAGGATTACAGCTTACACTTCTTGTTCATTTTAGTCTTTGTATTTCATTGGAAGTGTTCACTTGTGTTACGGCGTGCAATAATTTTATAACATTTATTTGTTATTACAGACATTAATAGTAAATATTTTATACCTCAACGTAGTGTTTCTTCCAGTGGTTCGTTAAAGAAGAATCACTTATCTTGTGATGCGAAAATCATTATAAAAAATGTGTATAGTTCCTTACTTCAGCAAAGGATATAACGCTGGTGCTGCAGCAAGAGTCAGTAATTTGACGAAGGTGCCTCTTACTTCAGTTAGACGAATTGTTGAAAATTCCATGGAATCAAGAAAAAAGCGTAAAGATAAGGCGAAAAATCTACACTATGTACGATGAGCAGCGTGTCCCTACAATCAAAAGTCTGAAACAGCGGCCTCACTACTCTTTGGCGAGCTCTGTCTGCAATAGGCTTTAAATATCGCAAAATTGGCAAGAGACAAGTAATAATGGAATCCACACGTTTAATAAACTGGCATTCTGAATATATAACGTGAATAAGAAAATACCGGTCTGAAAATCGGCCAATACTCTACCTCGACGAGACGTGGTTTGACACGCATGACGCCCCTTCCAAAGGATGGTCTGATTCCTCTGATAAGTGTAAAACAAAAGCACCAACAAAGGATCAGAAAATGGTTGGATCCCAAACGCTATGTGGCTTTCTGCCAAAAATATTAAGGACTCATATTAAGGATTATCACGAAGATATGACAGCAGAGCTTTTTGAAGATTGGTTTAAAAATTGTCTGTTACCCAACAGCGTTATTTTAATGGACAACGCAAGCTATCATAGTCAACAATTGCAAAAAAATTCCTGGCTCAAAGAATACGAAATTGGAGTTTCATAACTTCATTGCTGCAAATGACATATATTTTGAGGAAAATTATACAAAAAAAGAACTTTTACAAGTACTGCAGTGTTTTTCTTTAAAAAAACGTATGTTTGTGATACAATTGCAGAAGAATTGGGACATACAGTGTTACGACTACCTCCCTAATACTGCGTGTTCAATCCCAAAGAGCTTATGTGGCACCAAATCGAGTGCGCGGAAAAAATACTTCTTCGACTTTAAGTGGTAGTGTGGTAGAATTAATTAGGAACTTTATGAATGACATTCCTACCAAGAGTTGGAAAAGTTCTGTTAGTCATGTTATAAATGTTGAAATTTCGTACCTTTCAATTGCGCCAATTAGGTATAATTAATTTAGATGAGGATAGCGATAGCGACACTGAACTTAATATAGAATAGAATTGTAACATTTAAATAAATCACTTGGATATCTACTATATTATGCAAAATTCAAATTTCTTAAGTTCGACCCTGTAGCAAATTTGCATCTTTTACCTGATGATTTTCTACACAATGAGATTAAATCGGGTAGTTTATTGTAGTTAATAAGCCAATACCATTTACTGTGAAAAATACTATACCTACCATAGTAAACAATATAATAACAAAGAAATTACGCATGCCATTGGGTTTATAAAAATTGACAGTCTTTTGAATATTTGAACTACTTTTCGTTGAACCAAAGATCAGCGTATCAAACAGATTAAGAAGGTTCCTCAAAATGATCGAGGATCAGTTTACATTTATGAATTAAGTAAACTCAAGTTACTCGGCTTTTCGTACTTAGCAGCCTATAAAATTAAAGTAATTCTAATGACTTAAGTTTTTTACCTGAACTCTGGCTTCACTGAGATCCAATCTCATGGCTAATTCTTCGCGCGTAAACACATCTGGATACTGCGTTTTTTCAAAAGCTCTCTCCAGTTGATGTAACTGGAAAGTGGTAAACGTAGTCCTAGATCTTCTTATTTTTCTTGGTCTAGATGAATCAGAGTCTTCCAGAGATTCTTCTATTAATTCACCTTCGCTCAAAGATTCCGCTTTTGCAATTTCTGCATCTGCAACAACAAAATTTTTAAATAAAGGGTGGAAGTTTCGTTCAAACGTTGCTATAAAATAAATACAGCAAGGCAAATCTGCTGTTCCACCTATAACCCAGAATGCTTTTATTTGTAGCTCTGCTAGGAAATGCAAAAGTAAATATCGATATTTATAAAAAAAGTAATTTTATTTTTAAAAACTATTATAAATTTATGAAACAATTTCCCAAATAGAATGCAATTTTTTTCGTTTATAATGTTGTTGAATTAATAAACTGATATTGAATTTTATATAACCAATCTAAAAATATAAGTGGATTTAAAAGCAATTTTTTGTGCTACATATATAACAAAACAATCCGATTTGAATATTTACAAAAGCTGCAATAATCAATAAAAATATAACACAGGTTTTAAATGATGCTATTAATTTGAAAATAAACAAGGTGTACCAGAAATAAGAGACCAAAATTGGGAAAATAGCAGTTAATAAAAATATCACATTAAAATAGTTCATAACATTTTTCTACTCCATCGTGGTTAGTTCTCGGGATTTAAAAGTTAAATCTTAAACTCAAATTAACAGTTTTTTTTAAATTTCATTGTTGGCGATTCTCCAAGATTAAGACCCGAGTTTAAAATAAAATCTGGACAATTGTAAACCAGATATTTACTACTTGACTGATTTATTAAGTATGTTTAACAAGGTCATTTGCAGCTATAGGATAACGATAACTACTTGATTAAAACAAAACTAACAATCGATCGATCTTTGTGTAAAAATTCCTGCATTTCCATTCTTATATATTGGAATATGATTGCTTCTTTCCGTTCTTCGTCCATATATGTTTTATTATCTAGAATATTTGTTTATCATGTATTTTTTTCCTGTACTTTATTATATTTGCTCCCAGCTCTTATTTCCTCTATTTGATCTTTCTTTTGTGGTTTGTCTCCTTCTTTATCTCTTTGTACCTTCATTTAATAAAGTTGTCTTTTTTTGTTTAATTAGTTTTTCTTTAATACTTTAACTTATTTTCCAAGTACTTTCTATTTTTCCTTCTTAGTATTTTCTTGACTTTTTCTTTGCTGTTAGCTTTTTTCAGCGCCCGTCTTTTTAAAGAATTTCCTTTCTCAGAATACCTATTTTTGTTCCTTGTCCTTTCCTGCTTGTTACATTATTTTCCTGTTGTTCAAATTATTTAAAGTTCTCGCAGTATTTCTCTTTTTGCCTTTAAGATGTATATTTTTAAGTTTCTCTTCGATATCTCCCTTGTTCTTGTTCTTCCTTAGCAACTAATCGTATTGGTTTGTTGTACTTAGCAGCCCTCCCAAAGTAGTTACAATATTCCACATTTAATAATTACAAGAATTTATCTTCTAAGACGCTAGCTTGAACACAGCGATTTCTTTCTTTTAAAAATCATTATCCAGTGATAGTTATCATGAATAAAATTTTCATTAATGATTTCTTTATTTATCTATAAACTTTTAAAATTAGAACTATTTATTTGTGGTTTTAGAGACACCGACAAATACGGTACTGAAATTAAAAACACTGATAGGCTTTTCTGTAAACCGACTCAAAAACGATTACAAATTTGCATACAACGAGACGAAGACCGAAACATAGGCTTAAATGTTATTAAATTGAGTAATTTACTGTATTTAATGTGGAATAATCGGCGATTCTCTCATGTCCATCCACTCAGCCAACTTTACTACGAGCACATATTTGGTATTCATAGACTTACCCTATATGTTTAAATGCTCTTTGATACGACAGACGCATATAAATTTATACATGCAAATTGAATGCTAATTTTAAACAAGCTAGGGAAACTTGTGCTGGATATATGTGGCCATAGGAAAGTTAAACCCGTTCTAGTTGAATTTTCTCTGAGATTAATTTAGACTTGATTTATTCATTTGCCAACGCGTTTATTTGGAATTTATAAGAGAATATAAGTTCATTTATGCAATGAATTAAACTCTACTAATTTAATATTGTGTGGAGAACAAAATGGTTCATTATATCTGCTTGAGTTATTAGCAAATATACTTCTTTATATATTATAGTTTGTCAAATAACAATTTGCTCGTTAGATGATTTGGAGGATGTAACTAAACAGTGACCCCTTACTGATTTTTTTCAGTTTGTACCTAACTTTATCTCTCCAAGATATACGCAGCATTTGTCTATACAGCCACATCTCAAATTCTTCTAGCTTGTTGCATATGACTTCTGTTAGTATATACGATTCTACGTCATACAAAATAGTATGAGGAAGATAAAGCAGCACATAAAATCGGTACCGAACTTGCTGAATATAACTTTTTTGAACACTGCTTGCTAACTCAATTTGGCAACGTATCTCCATACTTAAGACTCCTTGTTCATCAACATAACAATCCAGATATTTATATCTTTTGACCCTCTCCAGGTTTTTGGCCGTTACAGATCTAGTCTGTGCCATGTTCATGATTGTAAAAAAGGATTTTTGTTTTATGTTTTTAAAGCAAAATATTGTTTTCAAATAACTAATGGGAAATATTTTCTGCCAAAAGCATTATTGAAGAAAAAATTAAATGGGCAATAAACAATTCCGAGAGAACATGTAAAAAACCAATTATCAATTTTGTTAAACGTAAAATATCTAGCTCTATCAGGTATTTAATAAGGGTTATATTTACAGAAATGAAAATATAATGAATTGGGTTTTCTTATTCTTTTTCTTTCTAATATGAAATTACAGCTAATATGAAGTTACAGTTCAATCTTGCCCGGACGATGAGGTCCAGCATTCTCGCCATCGTTTTGAAGGTCTACCCTGTGGTCGTTTTACTACCGAATAATTCGTTTTTGCACTTGGAACGAGTCTGCCTTCCTCCATAGTTTTTAAATCTTTTCGTCTGTCTGACCCACCTTCCTATTCCACTTTTTTGTCTGATATCTTTAGTTCTTATTCTGTCGTGTAGAGTTTGCCTTGTATACTTTTTAGTGTTCTCATTTCGACTGTTCTCATCATTTGTGTCTTGTTTTTGTTTCTGCCGCATAGGTCTGATTATTGTTTTAAACATTTTGTTTTTGCTTTCAGTATTTAGATATTTATTCTTCCAGACGATTTCTTTCAGGCATGCTCTCTTCTTGCTACTTTCATTGTTTATTCCCTGACCTCGTTGGAGAGACTACCATAGCTTGTTATTTCTTCTCCAAGATATTTAGAGATTTACCTGTTCTATACAATCTTGGAGTCGAATTCTAATTTACATATTATCGGGTGGCACTTATACTTATACTTATAATAATAAGTAGTTCTTTAGATTGAGTTTTAATATTTTTATTTATATCAATATATTATATCAGTTTAGAAAGGATTTGAAAGGGCTTAAAGAGTATAAATAAATGGTCTCTACCTTTCAATGTGGTACAGGTTAATTAAATAAGTCAACTGAAATATTGATTTACTACTTAACATTCCTAAGCAACAGAAATATCAGTGGTATTGTCAGAGGTCTCTGTTTTGATTTTTTCTCATTACCAATATCATATTTTAACAATTAAAAATCTGTGTAAAATGGAGAACACATATATACGCGATCACGACCAGACACGAGGGTTTTTTTGAAATAGAGTCTATATTTTAAAAGGTAGTTGATGTATAATTTTTAAGCCATTAAAAAGACGCATCTTTTGGTGGTAATAACGATTTCTTTCTTGAGATTAATCATGCTTTTTGCAATTTTCAATTGAAAAATGGGTTTTGCAAGAGGTTTTTTTTAAATAACTTCTATAAGGCGCATCTGTAACTTATTGATAATCGTAGTAATAAAACTCAAAGTCTATCCACAACATTTAATAGTAAGGTTCACAAATTTAATGCGACGTATACCGAAAACCGTTTACACTACCACTACACCAACACACACTTTTATATGCCTGACATGCGTTTCGATAACCAAGGTATCCGAAGGTAAACCTTCGGTCTCTGAAGAAGATAACTTGGTTATCGAAACGCGCGTCAGGCATATAAAAGTGTGTGTTGGTGTAGTGGTAGTGTAAACGGTTTTCGGTATCAGTTTCGCCAACGATTCCAGATTCAACATGTTAATGCGACGTGTTTCGGTCTTCAGACCATCATCAGGCATTAAATTTGTGAAACTTACTATTAAATGTTGTGGATAGACTTTGAGTTTTATTACTACGATTATCTGCATCATCCACATTTGAGAGATGGATTACCTTTTCAATTTGTAAATTATTGATTGGCTATCAAAAAGATGCATCTTTTGGTGCCAACATCAATTTTGTAGATCATTTGGGTTTTGAAATATATCATGGTTTTTGCAATTTTAAATAGAACAATGGGTTTTGCAAGGTTTTTTTAAATTACTTCTCTAAGGCGCATCTGTAGATGTAGGTTAGGTTAGCTAATAAAAAGACCCATCTTTTGGTGCCAATATCGATTCGCGATCAGGCCCGTCCATCGTAAACAAATGTAGCCACACACACTTGTCGCGATCTGCAGCGTTCAATCGCGTGTTTCTCACCAGAATGCAAATGCAGAAGGTTCCGTTAATCACGGATCGTTAGTTGAAAAATGGCCGATTTCACGGAAGAATTTATTGAACATGTTAAGAAACATGATGTTTTATTCGAAATGACACATCCTGAATATAAGAATGTTCGTATTAAAAAAGTATGGGACGAAATTACCTTCTCCTATCATTATTACAATTTTCATCTTTATCCAATAATATTGAAAGAAGTAGTGCCTCTTAGTCCAAATCCTCCATTGGCACTTTTTACCTGCCTCAGATTTAAAATAAGCTGTTTATGTCTTTACTGCCTTTACTTCGTCTGAGCCCGATCGCGAACGTGGAGAAGTGATCGCGTATATGTGTTCTCCGCTTAAGGCTTTTATTTAGATTTATTACACTAAAACTTACTTTGCAGAAGTTTCTTGCATAAGTTTTATTACTTAGTAGTTTTTTAATAATAAAGTGCCTTACTATGTAGTGGAAAAACTATTAGGTGAATCTTAAAATTATTAATCAAGCTCTCTATTTTTATAAGCTTAATACTTGTTTATGAAACTAATATCTCTTTTTTTTAGTTGTCAATACGGAAAAAACGCAAGGTAATAAATGAAAAGATACGCAGAAGTACTCAGGTAGAAGCATATCAAAACGAAAATGTAAAGGACAGATTCGCAAGATATATGGAGGGGAAATGGACAATGTCAATCTTTAAATGGAAGTCTAGGAATGGAAGGAGTAGATAAACAAAATGAAGAAATACCTCTACCCATTGACAGATGAAAGGAATTTAAAAAAATCTATCCTTAAAGAAAGAAATATATAATTTGAATTAATATATTTAATTCCAAATATTTTTTGAGTTGTTTGGTGCCTTTAAATTAAATTAAAAAATTAAATACCTACCTAATTTTATTAACTGTGTCAATTATTTTAGTTGTTTAATGGCACAATTATTTAAAAAGTCGTAAATTAAAAATAATGAGTTATGAATGAGTGATGCATTTAATGAATTTTACTTTTAAAATATGTGCTTCATTAAATCCAAATTAAGGATTGCCACATTTAATATGTGAATATGGAGGGAGTATCAAGTATTTCTACCAAGTAAAGGAAAAGTGCTCTCTCTATGAGTTCCCCACCCTTGGTTAAAAATAATCACAGTCATTTATTTTCTTTCAAAAATATGTTAATAATTAAAATATAATCGTTGAAAGATAATTTGAGCAAGATATACTAAGCAGTAAATTTAATAAGAAAAAGAGAGGGAAACAAAGTGTAGATATACGTTATTTAAAATATTTATTATTATTTTAAAAATAAGTAAGATTAAAAAAATAATGGAACAAAATGATATTTTGGAATAATTGATTATTTTGGTATTTTGATCATATTTAATGAAATTGATTGTATTAACCTTTATACTTTGTGGAAGTTCATCTTACTAAGAACATTAAAAATAACACTTTTTAACAACTTTTTTATCTTCCAAATTCTATTTAAAAAATTGCTTTTTTAACTCTGCTATTTTTTAGGGAAACAGCTGTCATTGAGTTAAAAAAGTAGTTTTTTATTTAAGTTTTGTTAAAAAGTTTTATTTTTAATATTCTTAGTATAATCATATTTATTTAAATTGGTTTATATCTATTGTTTATTTGAATATAACGATTAGTAAAGCAGCTCTAAAGGTTACCAATAATAAAAAATTACATAAAGATATTCTTACTGTAACTAAAATAATTCAAATATTATGATAAAAAGTCACCTCATTATTTGCATAACTATAAATCACCTAATTTAATACAGAAAATACAGTTTCACGGATATATTTCTGTAGGGTATACCTACTGGTAGAATGCTTTGGAAATAAGTCCTAAGAAATTAGTGTTAATGGTTTTTCTTCACAGTGGATTATAACATCAAGTAAAACGAGAGCTGGGAGTTTCCCAAGGGTCACAAGCAGTTCCTACGCTTTTTAATGATTTCTTTTTATTTGCAATTACAGATAATAACTACAGTAATAACCTTCAGATCTAATATATAACAGAACATTTCCAAAAGTTTACATAAGATGTAGACTTAATTACCAATTACCAAAAGCGTTCCAAACTGTATTAAACTGTACGAAGAAGGAATTGTAAACTGAATTGAGCATCTTAAGTTAATGGGACTGAGAAACGCAGACATTATTACTTAGTAAAGGACACACATAAATGCATTTTATGTCGGTATGAAGGTTCAACAAATCCACGAGCAACTTTATGCATGTAAAATATAGTCATTAAGCTGATAGACTTCAAAAGTCAGGCTGGTGGAAATACTCTAAACTGGATTACCACAATAGATCTGAAAATGTCACAGTGGAATGGGCTACCTCATAAACATTTTGACAAGTAGAAGTAGAAGTGACATGGATTTGAATGCAAAACATGTCAGATTATCCAGGCGTATCATAAAAATTCATTCATTTGCAATTTATTACAAACTAAAAAATAATTTAGAATATGTACTTTTTTTGTGAAATCTCTTAAAAAAACTCAGCTTTCATTCGAGTAATATTTATTTAATATATTTAATATCATTTTTATTACTTCATAAAGTAGATTATTATAGAAATTTATATATACTGCCTATAAAGGAGTAAAACTATTTTCGCACTAGATAATTAAATTAAAAACTAAAGATATTGGGTAAATCTAGCATATGCAGCCGCAGACATGTGTTTCTGTCTCTTTAGTCATCATCAGTGTCGAGTAGCTAAGGAGAATAATAATAAAAAATACTGAATAATGGAGAACAAATATAAATCACATAAACGGAGTCAGCGCAAGGACCAATCGCACATTTATGCCAACAACATAAAATTAAATTAATAATAAAATTAATATTTTATTATATAAAAAATAGTTTATAAAAATCAACATTGACAGAAAGAGATCTAAGGAACGCAAATTAAAAGATCAAGTATGAGAAGGCTGAGGGTTCCTGTCATAATAAGCAATTATCAAAAGGAAGAGTAAAAAATATAAAGTGCTTGGACAATTATGCAGAAATTAAAGAAATCCTTGCGATAAGATACATAAATATCAATATTAAAGAAATAAATTAATTAAATAGAACGAAAAATCCATTAATACTAAAAATAAACATAAATGTCAATAAAAATTTTAATAATTCATTAATAGATATATTTGGATTAAACAGTTTTTTTATTATCAAAAAATTTATATTATAATTTATTATATTGAACTCGCTCCTTTTCTAATTTTTGAGTTTCATACATATTTTTTTATATTTGATGAATTCATCGATTTTTAAAATTATATTTATGTATTAAAACACTCATTGCCGAAAGAGTTATTGGTTAGAAAGTTAATTTTACAGTAAAATATGAATAGAAATTGTTAAACTAAATTATGCGTTTTAAATAATATAATATACGTTATCTCTAGGGGTTAGTACAAAAAATTTAAAATGAATTTTTCTTTCTTTATTTCTTTTGTAGTTCTTTGTAAAAATAGAATTTTTTACAGTTTACAACGGACCTCTGACAACTCAAAGCTACTTAGTATTGTTCGCTATTACTAAATTACAAACGATCTTTTCTAAAAATAAATCCCCTGTTTTTTAATAGAGACTAATCCCCTAATGACCAACAATGCGATGCATCTACAGTGTAAGTACTTAAAAATGTTAAGGACTGCACAATGAATGGATGTCCTAATATACCTATTCCCCTTCAACTGAAACGTTAACTGCTGTCATGATCCCCAAAATAAAATATATATATTGTATATAATATATTGTATATAAAACTTGAAAAAGTGTATATACAAACAAACAGCATATAAATACTTACCTTAATAAAAAAATATGTATATTAACATCGGTATAATAACAAAAATTAAAATAAATGATTTGGAGCATTGTTAATAAAAAAACAAATAGTAAATAAATATACCTATGTTTAAAGGATTTATATGTTGAAATCGCAAGGTTTTTAATGTAAGGTGTTTAATATAAAATTTCATCAGGTATTTATAGAAAATAAAAAAAATTAAATTTATAAAATTACCATAAAACAGAAACCACTTTAGATGTGCCAAGTAAACTTGAAAAATTTATCATATTAACAAAAGTATGATTTATAACAACAATATATAATCATTATATTGTAGATATTTAAAAATATTATAAATTTAAACAAAAAAATTAATTGTGGTAACCTTTACTTTGTGGAAGTTCATCTTATTAATAACAATAAACGGTTAAACTAAACTTCCACTATTTATTCGCAAAATATGTCAATGTGACGATGCTAGTTTTTAGCGAAACAGCTGTCATTGCATTTAAAAACGTATTTTGCGAATAAATAGTGAAAGTTTAGTTCAACCGTTTAGTTGTTTATTGTTCTTAAACAAAGAGATGCATTCTTGTCAATTTTAAATTAAAAATTAATATTTTTGTAAATTTTATAATTCATTTATTAAAAGCATCACATTTATCAACACAAAATTAGCCGATAATGATTATTATTATTAAAAAGTACAAACGACTTTAAAATTATTAATAAATGTATTTGTGTATCGATTTCTAATTAACTTCCACCAGCAAATAAAAATATAAAATCATAAAAACTTACCCATGCTACTCTTTACGGTTGCCGAACTATTAACTCCTAAAATTTGGTCGATGCTATAGACTGCTCGAGGCCTGATTTCTTCTGCCAGTACGTTAGACTGTGACATGTTGAACAACACTTTTTTTAATGTCAATAATAACCAGTTACACCTTACACTTCCAGAAGTAACTTACGACTGGCACTGTCGACAACTTACCGACGTTGTTTTGAGGGGACCGTAGACACTGCCTTTCGACGTTTCGGCCAATCAAAGTATCATACGGAGCCTTGAGGGTAACGCGCACACGCAAAAGTCTCATAACCACGCCAGTTTCAGATGTGTGTTCAATTATATGATAGGTTTATTGTGTTAGGAGTTAATAAAATAGATTATGTAGTACTTATTGATATTAGATTAAATAAGATGTAATCAGGTGCATCATTATTATTATCATCGGAAAATAATTATACATTTATTACTTTTATTGGTTTCTGTTGATTGTAATGATACGCGTATTTAAATACTAATATCTTTTTCAAAAGCAGGCAGATGTGAATGAAAGGTTGTACAGGTGTGTCGTATAAATGAAAACGAGCTATTTTTTTTAAATTATTAGTCTTAGAACCTGTAGAGTTAGAAAATATTATATTTTTTTTTAAAGCCTTTCGTACCTACTATTGAAAAAAAAAATATAATCACAATAACTGATAACTAACTACCTATCTTTCTTTAAAGAAAAATAAATTTATAATTTATTTCGTGTATCTATTTTTTTCCGATATACATTGAAAATTTTGTTTATTAGCATCCTGATTACTTACTTTGCCACCTTTAGTTTTAATTATAGATCTGATCTGTGATTCACTTATGGTCATTAGGTTTTAACTCCCTTCTTTCTTCTTCTTCCTCTTCCTTCTTATGCATAAGCAATTTGCTTGTTTTTCTTCGCCTCTTTGTCTTTGTCTTCAGTTTACAGTGATATGGTCACTCCATCGCTTACGGGGTCTTCCAATACTCCTTCGTCCTGCTGATTATTTGTTCCTTGTGATCTTTACTTTTCATTATCGTGCCGAGCTTATGGTGTGTTTATATTTTCAGTTTTTCTGAAAATGTAATGAACTTTGTCATTTCAAACCTGTATATATTTTTTTTTGTTTTTGAAATCCTTGAAAACTACTGAATATTTTTCATGCAATATTTTCTACACCTAAATGTCATAAGTTCGGAGTTATAGCTAACTTTTCAATTATCCGCTCAAATTAAAATAATACATTAGGATGGCCATGACTGGAGCATTAATAACTTTGACATTTCAATAAGCTACTATTGATGGTGTTGATTGAAAGTCGAATTGATATTTTAACGATATTGGTATATAGTGATATTCATAGAAATCAACAAGAAATATCTTTAATAATTTATATCCTAATCGAAATTTAATAACATCTACTGTTATTAAAAAAATTGAACTAAATTGGTACAGTAAAAGATTTACTCAAATCAGGATGCAGAAAAACTGAATAAACTGAATACTATCTTTGAATGTTAGAAGAAGATCCTCATTTAAGCACTAGACAAATATCCAGGGAAATTGATTTTTCGCAAAAAACCTAATGACAATTTTACGTAATAATAAATTCCATCCATACAATTTCGAATATTTTAAGAAAATTATCCCTAGTCGCTTCGCAAATATTCGTATCCTCAAACAAATTTCCAGAAATAATTTAAACTCCTGTAATATTACAAATTAGGTATATGCTTTAATTTTGACCAGTTACCATGGCAACTAAAAAATTTACGGAAATTTTTTTATGGCGCCACGATATTTAGTGGTCTGTTTTAACGCAAATAGTCGTAGAGTTAAGTCGCTCATAGAGGTATGCTTACGATGTTTTTTAATTTTTAATAAGCAGCAGTCAACGACGAAGTCTCAAAACGAGATAACCGTTGGGAAAAAATGGACAATAATAAACTCGTAATTGCAGCAGGTTTTCTTCCGGAAGATGCAGAAGATGATGACATTTTGTTATTATTATTGGGAATGCACAGAAAGTTCAGAACATAAAGAGTATTACAAATGATTCTAGTTAAAATATTTTAATTCAAATAAAACATATCTAAATTTTGTAAAACCAATATTTTGGTGTTTTTATTGTAATTATTAGTAAATTTATCACTTTTGTTAACCTTTTCCCACACTATTTTCCATATGTTGTTACGGTTTGGTCAAATCGTGCTTTCAATGAAATCAGTTACAGTTCATTTGTTTCAAGTTGGCAGTACAGTGAATTCATTAAAATTGCAAATCCTTTAAAGTTCAAACTTTGGATGGTGTCCATCCATGCTTTAGAAACAGTGTGTATTTCATTCAACCATGTTTCATCTAAATAAAAGATAGTTCTTCCCTCGCTCCGAAACTTTTTAATACTTGTATTGTGTTCTCCAACAAATAATTTCTTCTGCCTCGTTCAAAAATTTTTGGTTTTTATGCGACTAACACTTAAAAACAATTTCTTTTAGGAGTTTCCATAACGTATTTCGTCCAAATTTGGAAATCGTATCTACTTCTGCTATAACAATTATTACTTTGTCCAAAATCGGAATCTCTTTATTTAAGTACAAAGAATGGTCTTCTAATGATATCTGTATTAAAGTTATCGACCATAATGGACTTTTTCCTACGTGTTTTTTTGGTTCACTAACATTTCCCTGTTTTCTCTCACTTAAAAATCGATAGATACTTCGTTCACTAACACCGGTCATATTGGAGCACCTAGTCACCACATCACGAACAGTTGCTGATGCATCTTGATAAATTAGTGCATCATGAACATTTAAAACAATAGTTTTTTCTCTTTGAGAAAACGAGCTTTGTTTTAAATGAGCCACTTGTACTGGAACAAAACTCGAACTTGACGCCATTTTCACTACCGAAAATGTTCATCGAATAAAATATTAAAAATATAGATTAAAATATAAACCACCAACACTATAACGAGTGAAATTTATTGTACTTACCCTTACTACAGTAAACAACTAGACGGTTGAATTAAACTTTCACTATTTATTCGCAAAATACGTTTTAAATGCAATGACGGCCGTTTCGCTAGAATTAGCATATTCAGATTGACATATTGAAGTTATATTTTACGTATTATATTTTGCGAATAAATTGTGAAAGTTTAATTGAACCGTTTAGTTATTTACTGTTCTTAATACTATAACGAGTACCTATATTCTTATGTATTAGGATATAATCCTCAATTTATAGACTAATAACGTACCTGTTTTTGCAATTATACACATAAGGTTACCTTAATCCCTTAACACCCCTAACGACCACAATTATTCTCGTTAAAATCGAAAAACAAAATATTCTAAATATCATATTATGACTACTTAATCCCTTACCTAAGAAGATTAAAAAATGATTATTAAAAGAAATTTTTTAATACCGATATAAATAAGTACGTGCGCTACTGATTTAGTGTCTTGGTTACAACATTTTAAGATTTAATGACTTTTCTTAACTGCCAACTCCAAACTAATCAACTATAATTTATGGTCATTTGATTGAACACAATCAGAATAAGTAAAAGTACACTTTAAAAAACCCATGGGCTGTTTTTATTCTAAAGTACGTTTCAAATATTTAAGTTTTTGAAATGTCACCATTTGATCTATGCTAAACTGGTTTTTAACTATGTTTAATGTCCGAAAACATTATTTTGTATGCTTTTAATACATTTCAATTTTTTCAATATAAATTGAATTGCAACATTTTTCTTTGCATCGGTATAATCCAATTTAACAAAATAACAATCAACCGTTTATATTTAATTTCCAATAAAGTAATAGCTAGTTCTTTGAAAGGTAATGAAATAGATTAGTTGTATTCGAATTATTAATAGAAGATTAAAGGAGATGTAATCAGGTGTTTCGTTATTATATTATCGAAGATAATTACAATTTCGTTTTGTTTGTCGACTTATTTGTGAGTTGGTAATAATAAAATGATAAGAGAGAGATAGACAGAGAGAAAAAGAGAGCTCTGTGATGAAAATTAATGTTCGCGTGATTGATCTTATAATTTATTATTACACATTAATAAATGAATAAATTCCAACAACAGAAATTAATAACGGGTAGTTATAAATTACTAGAAAATTCAATAAACGAGTCGATGTTGTAAAATACAGTAATAACGGACGGACGTACAAACACAGGTCAGGCATGGTGATACTTTTAAAACTCCTTTAAAAAGAGTTCTGTATATATGATCTAAGCTAAAATTGTAAAAAGAACAAGTCATATACAAATAACAATATGGATTACATTTTTTAGCACTCAACAGACAAAAAGAAAAAAAATCGCATTTTCTTGGTCAGGACCACAAAGCGTAGAGCACAGATTGCTCATACCCACAGTAGATAAATAAACCAAATTAAGGGCATTCTTCTAAGGTTCGCTTGCCATTATGCTAATTTCAGTACTAATTTTAGTACTAAAATTATTAGATAGTTTCGAGAGTTTTTCTAGTATGAAAAATGTGGGCTTGTGTTTGCAACTGTCTTAATATCAATTAGTTTATTTTGTGCTTTGAGTGAATGCAACAAATAAGTACTTAAATAATAGTGGCGAAAAAAAAAAAAGCTAAAGTGACTTTAATTGTGATAATGATGCTAGCAATGAAGAAAAGAAATAAAAGACTTCTTAAAAAAACGTATATGGATTGAGAGAAGAGTGTTAGACAAGAGACTTTTCTCTGTCACAAATGCATGTTTGGATAATTCAGCTTTCATTTCTTTCACTGTTTTGGTTCTTGCATTTCCGTTTTTATACATTGAATCAATACCGAATTTCATAACAGATGAATTGGCCGGCCCGGAACCGATTTAACTAATTTGTATTTATTTTTTTGTGGTTTTATGAAAAATGAGGTTTATAAAACTCCCCCGACTACTAGACACGATATGAAAGAAAGAATCACTGCGGCATTTCAATCTGTTAACGTTAATATGCTGAAAAATGTTTTTCAATTATTTGAACTTAGACTGCAGCATTGCATTGATGTTAACGGTGAACACCACAAGAATATTTATTCTTGTGGTGAACACTTTGAACATTTAGTTCAATATTATGGTTAGAATTATACTTTTGGTGACTTGTTTTATTTAAAACAAATTGTTTATTAAAATATATTTTAAGGATTGTTTGTTACATTCAACGTTTATTCCGCGTAGTGGCGAGTGCGGAAACGTAACGAGTGCAAGAAATACACTTTCCAACGCGTTGTGTACACGATTTTTCCTACCACCCCAATATTTCTTATTATAATAAATATTTTAAACTTATTTATAAAATTTATTTTAATTGTTAGTCATGTTAAAAATTAGGATTTAAACGAGTTTATATATTGCATGGAAATATAATTAATTAAAATCAAATAACCACCTTTCTCAGGAATTCACATCAAAATTCTTTATTAAATAAATGACATTTTAATTTTTTGTGGCCACTATAAAAATTAAAAGTAAAATGGTCAGTTGGTGAAATTAATTGAAAAGTAATGTAATAATAATAGACGCAAAGATAATTATTGTAAACAGAAACACAAACATAACTTCAAAAATCCACATTCGACACATGCACGGAACATAACCCAATATAAAAAAGAAGAATAAACTGTTGTTCTTTCTAAAAGTGTTTTTATAAAAATAATAATACTGAATAAAAATGTGTTTATTTTTTAAAAATTTAAAACCCTATAAGAAACTTTATTCTTTATTCTTACTTTATACAGAAAAATTTGTATTGGCAATTACAATACAATATTTGACACAAGGAAGATTTAAAAAAAATTAAATGGTCCTTGCTTTGTCATTCATGTGTTTACTATTGATAAATTTGACGTAAATGTCACAGATCATAGAACTATATTTTTTTACTTTTCAATACGTGTATTGATATTAGCTACTTTCTTAAGTACAAATAAGTGTGCAAACTAGCACTTTCATATGTGGTCGTAGGAAAAATACTTTTTTCTACAAACGTCAAAAAATGACAAGGTTCGATGACACCGTGCGCGAAGTAGTGTGCGAAATACTTACTTCGCACACTGCATGTAAACTATATGGGATTTTTAAATTTTAACCTTTATGTTCCTCAATCAAGCAAAAATCCAAGAAATTTATTTATTTATTGTTATTACTTATTGTCATTGTTATGTCATGTGAAACGATAGTGACTGGTGACCCGTAAAACATTTTATTGGTATTAAAACTAATATTTAAAAAAATATAATGCCATAAGTGAAAATTACTATATGAGCCACGGTAGAAAAGTTTATTATTGAGTCGGATCCATTAAGGACAATAATAACTCACTTTTTTACCTTGGCGCATAATTACTATTATTTATGTTATAGCCTTATAACAAAATTATATGTTTTGTAACGGTTACAAAATCACACGAAAAAATGATATACCAAATAATATGCGAAATTAACCTGTATTTTAATTTTTTTTTAATTTGATGACTAATTAATTTGCTAATGTTTGCAAATTAAGTAACAAAAATGTTTTAGGCACTTGGAAAGTGATATGACATTCAAATTCAATCCATTCTTCTACGAAAAAATTCGTACCTATCTAAACACCATTAGTACCAAACAATTCCCGTCAATATTAGCTACTTTCTACTTATGGATTATACCATTGTCCATTATTAATACACCATTGTCGGCGTATTAGCAATCATCAACCTGTCTAACCATCCTTCAGAAGCAGTTCTTAGAAATAATTTTAAAATATCCATACCAGTATATACCGATGCATCAAAATCTAGTATTGGAGAAAAAGCTACAGTCAGTGCTTTTATCGCGAGTTCAACATATAGAGCTTTTTATTTAAAGAATTATATGCCATTTTAAACATTTAGAAACTTAGAAAAACTATCTCTTTCTGAAGTAGGGTTTGAAAGATTGCGTGATAATGATAGAAATAGATTAGAAAAAAGCCTAGAAGATTGAAATGAATTGAAAATACCATTCAGGTAATCGAAATAAAATATTTAAGACGAAAAAGAGGTATATCAAACAGATACAAATTATTAAAAAAGCGCAGAGTGCGGACAATCGATGAGGATGAAGAACCCAAGACAAACCAGAAGGGTATGGGAAGCAAAAAACGACAAAAAAAAGAGGAGGTAAAACCAAGAGTTTTTTCCACTTTGGTAATATGGGTTACCCTGTATATTTATCATATAAATATTGTCATGTCTATCCTTAATTTCCGACAAATGAGTAACTAGACTGGCTCTGCACCCAGTTTAATACCATAAATTTGGCAGAAATACACCAAATGTTGGAACTTGGCACCCGCACATTCAGCACAGATAACATTAGGTACCTTACCTTGCAGATTTTCTTATAAAGAAGTCTGACCACTTCTATTAACAGTAAACCACAAATAAAAAATCTCTGACGTTTTAATAGATTTGTTTTGGAAAAGTTGTGCTTCAGAAAGTAGGCTCTTCATTTGACTTGTACGGTATATTTATGACGAATGTTAGTATTATTGGTTAAGTATGTTGCTTATTAGTGTTCTGTTTATTACCCGTCACCTATGTAACTTTAGATATTTGTTTTCAAACAAAACCGTTTCTTTTAATTATGGAAGGTGGAAGTAAGGAGGACTAACTTGTATAGGAATAATGTCGAAAAACTGTCCAGCAGTAAGGAGCGAATAGTAGATGGCACGAGAGTAGCAGAAGGGTAAAAAGATAACGTGAAATCAGTTACACTTCATAGGTTATAAACATTTAACATAAAAATGTAATATTGGCGAAAACGAGCAAAAGGTACGCCCTCTATCTGAACTACTAGAATGGGGAAAACAAATCCGTTCTCCATTTGTTTGCATGATATTTGTGAGCAGTGTTTTAGAGTTAACACTAACACTAACGAGTTAACACTAACGATCTTTACCACACAAAATTCAAAATAGAAAAGGTTAAATTAACATTGAATCAAATAACTGATGTTATTGTTTTCCCCATTTCACTGACAGTTACTGCAGCGCCAACTATCGGAAAAAGTTTCGCGAATTTCTCGTGACTTGGGTAGTTAAAAATTATGATGTTTTTAAAAACTCAACTATTTACGTAGTCAAATGTAACTTAATTTCGTTTCTTATTCTAACGATTTATTTTGACAGAGTCGATCACAGGACAAATTATTCTTTTTCACTATTTTTGACGTCGTGTGACTCTTACACTTGCTACACTTTTTAATACATTAAGTTGGTTCTCCTTCCTTCTACCCTCCATACTTTTAATTTAACTGATCCTTGAAAGTTTTATCTCGGTTAAACTGACCTGAGACGGTTGTTAAAAGGAAAGCTCCTACTGACACAAGTGTCAAACACAATTTAAAAAAAATATATGAAGCTCGGTAATGAAAAATTTATAAAATTTTAACAAAATTAATAGACGTCATACAACCTGTTATCATTTAATAGTTAATTACTAAAAATATATTTATTTGAAACATATCTAAAAACATTCATTATTCACTTATAATATATTAATTATTTTTATAGTAAAATAAACTGGTTAACTGTAAAAATTACCGTAACTTTTATTATTATAGTAGATTATGGCTTCATTATAATTGGAAAGGTAAAATAAACAAAAATAAACTTTCTGGGAATAAATTTTAATTGTACACTTTGTTAATATGTTTATGATCTTAAGGTATACATAAACTTTCTACTATTAGTAAATAAAAAGAGATTAAGTATAGGACTTAGTCATATTTCTATAAACTATTTAAATTCAAATAAAAATTTAGCAATTAAAAAAATAGATAATAAAATACTTTTACCTGTTTATTATATCTGGCATTCATCTGCGTTAGATTTCTTCTATTACATATAATAGGATGTTCCAAGTAGCTTTTAATAAATCCAAATTTATTTATTGTTCATAGAAAAAAAATTGGAAGTTATAAATAATCGAAAATAATCAGGATGTGATAATTAAAATGTTGGATCAAGAGACTACAGGGCTGGACAAAGTTGAATTCTCTCCAATTTTTAATTTGTCACAGTTTACTGTATAACCTTAGAGCAAATATGATAATACATCAAAATCAAATTATATTCGGAGGGTACGGTAACTCTAAATAATTTCTTTTGGATTGGGCTAGCAGTAATTTATTCATAATTACGGGGATACTCCAGAAGTACCGAGTTATAGATTAATTTAACCTTCGCCATCTACAGAATAACCTGGAAAAACTTTATTACTTTATTACACAGGAAAATGTCTGCTACCTCACATATATGATCAAATAGTAGGGAATAAGAACTAACAATAGGGTATCAAATTATTTGGCTAAAACTATAGCACGAAGAGTTAGGGAAGAAAATCTACATAGTTGGTAGAATAATCATTAATAAAGACTGGAAATCACCAAAAATAAAAAATGTACGTATACTTAAGTATATGCCATCTATTTGACAATTACAGTTACTGCAAAGAATAAGGAAGAAGTGAGGGTCACTGCTAGTTAGATAATACTTAAATAAAAGCCAAGAGTTTGTTAAATATATAGGACTAAAGAATGCAGTATAGAGTCTTATACTGTAAATTCAATTTTTTTAGCATGCTGCCAACAATTGGTTAAAGCCGTTAATCGAAGGCATACTTTGAGCCTCATGTTAAAGCCATGCTATTAATTACAAAATGTTTACTCCAAAGCAGCTCAATAATAGTACAAAAATATTTGTACTTGTCCCTCTAATGTTCAGAATCTATTCTGAACCAGGCTTGACCGTTTTTTAAAGAAAAAACAAGTACTTCCTTGGCTATATGCCCCACAAAACATTGGATTACATATCAATATAGTTCATTTGTTTGAAGTTGGCAGGTAAGAAAAGTCATTAAATCGTCAAAGGTTGTAAACAAGACCCTAAATCAGTAGCCCACGTACTATCGGCTTCAGAATAGCATATACATTTTCAAACTCAAATCGCTTACAATGAATTAATTTTAAGGACGGCCTTAATTTTAAGGACGGCCTATTTATTGTGTATAACCAATCATGGTTTAAATAATAATAAATTTGAAATCAGTTTAACAGTTGTCCACGCCCACATCTTTAATGTTTCCAGCATAAGGTATTTTATTGACAAATTGCCTGTCTCTCTGTCCCTTGTAAATAAACTTAATCCCCAAAAACCATTTAATGTAGGCGTTTAAAGGGCGTTTTTATAACTTCGGTAGGTAAACGAAATTCATATTTAACATGTATATGCTATTCTAAAGCCGACTGTACTTATTTATATCGGTATTAAGAAATTTCTTCTAATTATTATATTTTAATCTTCTTAGATAAGGGATAAATAATAGTCATATTACAATATTTAGAATATTTAGTTGTTCGCTTTTAACGAGAATAATTGTGGTCGTTAGGGGTGTTAAGGGATTAAGGTAACCCTATGTGTATAATTGCAAAAACAGGTACGTTATTAGTCTATAATTTGAGGGTTTGTTTATATTTTAATACATAAGAATATAGGTACTCTTTAGTGTTGGTGGTTTATATTGTGATTAATATTTTTATTATTTTACTCCAAGAAAATTTTCGGTTGTGAAAATAGCGTCAAGTTTGAGTTTGGTTACAATACAAGTGACTCATTTAAAACAAAGTGCGTTTTCTTAAAGAGAAAAAACTATTGTTTTATATGTTGATGGTGCACTAATATATCAAGATGTATCAGCAATTGTTCGTGATGTGGTGACTAGGTACTCCAATATGACCGGTGTTAGTGAACGAAGGGACATGTTAGTGAACCACAAAACACGTAGGAAAAAAGTCCATTATTATATATTATTATATATTAGACATAAGTTGGTAGTGAACATGGTTTTGTAGATAACGCCAGTTATCATTCAAAACTGGTGGAAAAGTTACCAACGACGTCATGGAAAAAAGAGATATTAAAAAGTTGCTCCAGAGCAAGAATATTTCTTTTGACGACACCATGCTGAAAACGCAATTACTGCAAATTGTAAAGCGCCACAAATTACAATATAAAAGATATGTAATTGACGAAATGGCGAAGGAATAAGGAATAACTGTATTACGTTTGCCACCTTATCACTGTCAATTAAACCCTATAGAATTAATATGTGCACATGTAAAAGGTGCGAGGTGGCAAGAAACAACACAACTTTTAAATTGAATGACGTTAGACAACTTTTGATAAATTCTTTTGGAAACGTAACACGGGAAAATGGGACCAATGCCATAAACCATGTGAAGAAGGAAGAAGAACCATTGTGGAGTGTTGATATCAATATTGAAGTACTGTTCGAACCCATTTTAATTCCTATCGGACCAGGCATCGAATCTGACTCATTGTCGGATGAATACAACGAAATGGAAACTAGAATAAGCTAGAATAGAAGCTAGAGTAAGTGCTTTTTGCATTAATTTATATTTAATTCTTACTTTTTAATGTGTAGCAAATTTTTTTTTACTTTTGATTTTTTAATTGAATTATGCTTAAAAACTGGCTCTACGGTCATGGGATCTATTCAGCTACCTGTTGTGACAATATTATCTAGGGTGCTGTAAAAATTAACATGGCAAATCTATAGGAAATGCTCATAATTCCACCATAAATATCCTGTAATTTAAAGTTATTTACGAATCAAACATATTTATTATTTGCAGATTGCCAAAAGATTCCTTGTCAATGACACTTTCATTTATTTCAGCCCATAAAACGAATTAAACCTAATTAAATTAAAAAATAATCAAAAAGAAATTAAATAATTTAGTTAAAATATTAAGAAAACAACTACTAATAGCATTTGGTAAATTACCCATATTATACTATTCATAAATAAACATGAATTCCGACACGTACACCACCAGCTACTAATTAGCACGTTAGTTACTAATTAAGATAAAGGCTGATAATAGAACCCCCAGAAGTGTTGAATTGAAAGGAAAATTAACCTACGAAACTAATTCATTAAAGTTAAAGTCGCTATCGAGTCCGCTAAATTTAATTTTGATTTCAAAATAGAAATCGAAATATACCAGGCGACAACTGATTCCCCCCACTAACAATAACGTAAATAACTTAATAACCATTTAGTTGTCCCCCGATTCTTAATTAATAAGAGTATAATTAGTAAGAAATTAATTAGTTCATTTAATTAAATATATTTTAATGGTTTTAAGAAACAAAACATTTAAGAACCGCACGTAGTCATTCGTTTAATAGCAGGTTACTCCTTCCATGAAAATTAGTTCGTTAAGAGACTTTTCCGTCCGCTCTTAGTCATGTTAAACAAAAATTTAACCGCTATGGTGATACTCGATATTAAACTTATTGTTTTTTATTTTATTAGTAAAAAAAAAATCTTTTTTCTCAACCTAATTTACTTTGTAATATTAAATCTTTTTATTCAAATTATAGTGTCTTGCCAGCATAATGTACAATTACATTACAAGATTTTTTTATGTAATTTGACCTCCTGAATTCGGATTTCGAGGGTGAACAGGTGTAAAATTGGAAGCCTATTTGTTATTAACAATGTAATTGTTTAGAGAGCTTTTTGTTTATAAAGATAGAGATGTTCACCCAAGGTCAAATTGTTCCTTTTTTAAATTAGTAACTTTTATTTACAATAGTTTTTTCTCTATCTTGCTTCTAGGCAAAGTTATAAAAACTCACTTATATTTTGTTAATAACTTTTTTTTCTATTCAACAAAATTGAGGAAACCAAAGCTTAAATTAAAGCTACAGACTTATACTACAATCTGACAATGAACCGAGGCCTGCACACTCCGGAATGGAGTGTGTTACGTAGGGAACCTACGGGCCCCGGTCAAACGTGGACGTTTGCAATCGACGAGGAATCGATGCAAGAACTGGAGAGGCTAAATCTCCGCCCTTTCTACGGGTTTGGTCGGATTCACCTCCGACGCAGGGCCCGGGGAGGAAGAGAGGAAAAGGCCCCCAAGGAAAAGACCACCGCGTCTACCGCTGTTGACACCTCGGTAGCCTCTGTGGGGTCAAAGGAGGGGGTTAATCTTCCTGCTAGGACTCCGGTAGAGGACTCAAGGAGTCAGTCAACAGCTGCCTCAGAAACGGCCCCGAAAGACAAGAAGGGAAAAACCCCTCTGTCCGGGAAGGTGCTGAAAAAGAGAACACCAAAGGGGGGGGAAACCTAACCCAGGGGGAGAGGGGAAGAGAGATCCTCCTCCTCCTCCTCCTCCAACGGTAAAGTAAAAAAAAAATGCCGTCCCAAATTGGATGTCTTCAGGCCAATATACAACATGCCAAGTCGGCGTCATTCCTCCTTGGCAAAGTTTTTGGCCGGGAAAACATTGACGTGGCAATGATTCAGGAACCCTGGATCTCCAACACAGGTCGAATAAGCGGCCTTGGGAAATGTTCGGGTAAGCTGGTGGTCGGCTCAGGCGGCAAGCCTAGAGCTTGTCTACTTATTCGAAATTAATCATTTTATGTTAACAGGGTTTTGCACAGCAGATGTAGTTACGGCGCAACTCTCGCTCCCGGTGGGAGAGAACAGGCTCGAGCTAGTAGTCTGTTCAGCGTATTTCCCGGGGGACGAACCAGGACAACCTCCTCCAGCGGTAGTGCGGGACCTAATCGCCTTCTGCAAGAGGCGATTAGGTTCCTGTTCCGACGACAGACTTGTGAGATTCGAGGTGGAAGTCGGGGAGAGGCCTATAGTTCAATTCCGTGATCCAAAATGCACGGACTGGAGTGGATACCGAAGGTCCCTCCGAGTGCACTTGGAGGGGAGGATTGGGTCTATAAAAAACAAAAATGATATAGAAGCAGCGAATGAGCATATGCGGAACGCAATTCTATTATCATACCAGGAGAACTGCCCACTTAAGGAGAAGAGGGACAATAGAGGGTCACCTTGGTGGAGCAGCAGCCTGGACAAAAAAAGGAAAGAAGTTCGATGTCTCTTCAATCGAGCAGAAACAGGGTGCTGGGATATCTACAGGACTCCTCTAAAGGAATATAATAAGGCCATCAGAAGGGCAAAAAGAGATTCTTGGAGGAGGTTCTGCCAGAGTATCTCTAATGTACCTGCCGGAAAAAGAATCCACAAGATTCTCTCTAGGAATCCAGCACAGGAAGTCGGCTCGATAAAACGACCGGACGGTTCCTTCACGGATTCCAAGAGACAGACGTTAGAGCTCTTACTACAGAACCACTTTCCGGGGAGTCTGCTTCTGGAAGACCGGCAGCCGATCCCTCTTCCTTTTGGTTCGCTGATACGACCAAACAAGGAGGATTGGGGGGCAGCAACGAAAATGGTTACCCCATCAACGGTGAAGTGGGCGATGAGCGCGTTCACCCCATACAAATCACCGGGAGAGGATGGCATTTTTCCCGCGCTGTTGCAAAACGGTGAAGAGGAGTTGCTACCTCTGCTAACAAAATTATTACGGGCGAGTCTAGCGTGGGGTTATCTTCCGCTGAGCTGGTCGACCGCAAGGGTCGTATATATACGTAAAGCGGGGACGGTGAATAACTCCCTCTCTAAATCCTTTAGGCCGATCAGCCACTATCTTGAGAACAAAGAAATTGCGCTGGCAGCCTTCCTAGACATTGAGGGAGCATTTAACAACGCACTACCTCACTCTCTATGTGCTGCTCTTCAGCGCAGGTGAGTAAACAGGATTATCTGTAACTGGATAAAAAACATGCTTGGTAATCGGTACGTAGTGTCATCACTGCAGGGAGAGACTGTTCGATTCAGGGCGGCTCGGGGGTGCCCACAGGGGGGTGTTCTATCGCCCCTTCTGTGGTCACTCCTGGTTGACTCGCTTCTGGGGACTCTCTCCCTGCAGGGAGTGGATTTTCAATGCTATGCGGACGATCTGGTTGTAATAATGAGAAAATTTGAGGCGACCATCTCGGAGATCCTTCAAATGGCCCTAAATATAGTATACAGGTGGTGTGAGGTGCAGATGTCGGTAAACCCCCACAAAACATTAATTATTCCGTTCACCAAAAGGAGGAAGCTGGATAATCTGCGTCAGCCGACTCTTTACGGTGAACTCATTCCTTTTGCGGAGGAGGTAAAATATCTGGGGGTAATCCTAGATAGAAAACTTACCTGGAACTCCCATCTGGAGAGAACAATAAACAAAGCCAGGGTATCGCTCTGGAATCTCAAAAGGGTCTGTGGAAAATCGTGGGGGATGAATCCCAAACAGATTTACTGGATCTACACGTGGAAAGGGCCTTTAACGTCCTATTCCCAAGTAGGGACGAATGGAAAGGAGGCGCAATATCCTTCTCTGGGTGCGTTTTATACAAGGATGGCTCGAAAAATCCACTGGGTGTGGGAGCCGGTATAGCAGGTTCTGTTTACGTACTGACAGTCCATTTGTATTCTAAGAGTCCTATATAAGTTTGGATATTTTTTTAAGATTTTGTAATGCTCAAGGGTAGAAATTTCTTTAGGATTGGAGTGGTATAGCAGAAATCCGAGAGTTGACATTTCAATAAACCTTGGTAAGTACGCTACTATCTTTCAGGCGGAAACGTTTGCTATAGATTTGTGCGCAAGAGAGCTGATTGCTCAACCCCTGGTAAACAAAAGCATATACATAATTTCGGACAGCCAGGCAGCGTTAAAAGCACTGAAATCTACCCGGGTTGATTCAAAGCTGGTGTGGAGCTGTATCGAATCCCTTAATAACCTTGGAACTCCAGGGCATGCGGGAGTGGAGGGCAATGAAAGAGCCGACAGGGAACGGAGTCCGCGTTTATTGGACTGGAACCATTCCTTGGTATAGCAAAAAGCACTGCCAAGGACATTACCTCCAGCTGGGCAGCTAGAGAAACCCTTCTGCACTGGGAGAATATACCGGGGCTTACCCACTCGAAAGCGTTTATATCTCAACCTTCGAGCAGAAAAACAGCACAGCTCCTGGAATTGAGTAGAAGTAACCTACGCATTCTTACTGGACTGTTGACTGGACACTGTCTTCTGAGAAACCACCTGAGGAAGCTTTGTCTGAGTAATACGTCGGACTGTCGCAACTGCAGTGTGGCAGACGAATCGGCAGAGCACATTCTTTGCTATTGCCCCGCGTTAGAAATGAACAGGCTCCGCTCGTTTGGTCTCATACAGCTAGAGCCTACCGACTTTAGACAAGTCTCGCCAAAATCGATCTTGGACTTTGTTAAGAAGTGCAGACTGGATGGCGAATTGTGACCCTTAGGGGTGAGCCACAATAGGCCCTAGTTTGGCCGCAATGGAGGGGTGGGAAACGCCCCGCTCACATTGAACCTAACCTAACCTAACCTATACTATAATCTTATACTACTTTTTTGCGATTTATAACATTTAAATTAAGAACAGTAGACAAATGTTAAATAAAACTTTCACTATTTATTCGTAAAATACGTTTGAAATGCAATGACAGCCGTTTCGCTATAGAATTACAGTTACATTTTGTTTGTTTGTAGCTATGTACCTGATGTTAATTCAGTGGTTAAGCTAGGTACCTGATGTTGATTAGGTAGTATTAAGGCTAGACCAAGTATGGTTAGGTTAGGTTAGGTTAAGTAATAAGACATAACAATATTAAAGCCTAGATGTTATTAGCCCTAAGGGATTATCCTGGATGTATTTCCATCTAAGATCAGTATAACTGTGCAATGATATAAAAAAACCAGGAAAAAACTATATCATGCTAATCTTTACAATAACTTAATATATTTGTGTTACAATTACGTCTTATCTACCTATGTATAAAATGAAGACTCAATCAAAGTAAATACTAATACTAATTTAGTGTTATTTTATAAATTACATTTATTTAATTTATTTATCAAATCTAATGAATGAACAAACAAAATGTAACTTCAATAAGTCAATCTGACGATGCTAGTTTTTAGAGAAACAACTGTAATTGAATTTAAAACGTATTTTACGAATAAATAGTGGAAGTTTCATTCAACCGTTTAGTTGTTTACTGTTCTTAATAAGATGGACTTTCACACAGTGGGTAAGGGTTAGTAGAATAAATTTTATATTTCTTAAATTCTTCGATAATGTTCTCTTGACGACAATCAAAACTTCAAATGTTTTAACTTCTATTTATATACAAAAATTTGAAAAGTATGTATTTTGAACTAAAAATACAGTTATACAAAAGAATTAGCGGTCTGTAACACAAAAGTGAAAAATTAGATTTGGCTTGAATAGTGTGTTAGTTTTGAGATCCCCCAGGACACAGCCCTATTCTACGTTCGAAGTCTGGTCGTGGAACAGAGGAGACACTCATGAGACCAGTTATTGGTTTTTACGAGATAAACATGGACGAAATTAAATCCCGAGGCGAACACACTCCGCAGAAAAACATTTCGATATTTAATTCTCAGTTAATTTCGACCAGATTCGAACTTGACAACAATGAACTCGTTTTCACGCGCACAAAGAAAATTTGTTTAACCGGACCTCAATATATACGAAAAAAACTCAATTATCCATCGGCCTCTTAGTACGCTCTGCACATACATATTTCATTTGCCGTTTGTGTTATCAACACAATAAAAAAAATATCGTTGCACTGAAAGGGACTTAACAATTTAATAAGTAGATTTTTTCACAGATTTGCAGCAAGTAAGCTCACACACCGGAGCAATTGGCAATAAACAACACGCAATAAATTTTAACGATATAACTCACTCGTGAGCAGATACCAGCTAGAAATTCCTTTCAAGGGGTAGTTCCGCTCAAAATTAGTACCACACTCTATATCCTAGGGTTGGCAAACTACTATATGAGAGTTTAGGAAGCCACTACCTTTTAGACGTCGACGAATAAGCATAAACAATTTTAATAAGAAAATATAACTAAGGTAAGAAAGGTAGAAACACATTGTGGAATTCAAATTAATTTAACATTACAAATTAATAACTTTTAACGAACAGGATTCCCTACAGCTCTTATAGCCAAGTGGGTTTGAAATGGAAAATTTAGATTCGAATCATTTCTTTATATGTTCTTAGCCTGTATCTTGAGAGTTCCAGGATGGGTCAGGTTGCTTAGCGGTGATTGGTCTGTAGAGCCTTAGGTCGCCTTGCGGTCCTGGTTGTCTTACAAGGTGTCTTAACGGTAATCTGTGATACTTTAGCGGGGTGCCTCCTTTTTTTCGGACTGAGATGAAAAAACTCATGTTCGACAGATTCTCCTCAGACCCCAAACACTGTTGGACTGATCACCTCTAGGATGAAGCCTACCAACCAAAACCACCTCAAAACTCTTCCAAAAATGTATAGAAAAAAATCTAACTTAGAAAATGCTACAATATGGGCAATATCTGTCAATACTCCACCATAGCCACTTACAAGCCCGAGTTGAGAAAGGAGAATTGGAAAGGACTAATAACATCCCTAAATCCTAAAGTAGGTGTTGTTATTAAACCAGAGGTAAGTGGACGTGCACAGAGAAGAAAAACACCCTGTACATCAAAGTTCTCAGGACTCTTCAAGAGAATTCTAGAGGACAAGTCGTCAATACCACACGAACCTTTTTTTATAGTTTGCATAACTCAACCTTATCTGTTGCCCAAAAAAAACTATTGGTAATATTTTTAGAATTTAGAATCCAGGGAAGAAAGAGCGTTTGAGTTCTGAGCTATATTAGAACTAAAATGTTTGCTCACATTTAGAACATAGTTATTTAAATCGTGACGTTCGATATTAACGTTGAAGAATTTGCTTTATTTCTTATAATGGGTTAAGTTTCTTTAGTAGAATTTTTAGCTCTTGTAATATAATGTTTATAAAAGTTTTGTTTGGTTGATTTTATAATTTTTCAATATAATATTCTACTTGAAATTTATTGTACTAACCCTGACTATGTGAAAGTCCATTTTTATTAAGAACAGTATACAACTAAACGGCTAATAACATCTAGACTTTAATATTGTTGTCTTATTACTTCCATACTTGGTCTAGCCTTAACTACTTAATCAACATCAGGTACCTAGCTACAAACAAACAAAATATAACTTCAATATGTCAATCTGACGATGCTAGTTTTTAGCGAAACATCTGTCATTGAATTTAAAACGTATTTTTGAATAAATAGTGGAAGTTTCATTCAACCGTTTGGTTATTCTTAATATTCTACTTATTAATATAAGTAAAAGTAAAAAAGTAAAAAAAAGAAAAAAAAGCAACATTAAAGCATTTCATCTTCTTGTTAAGAAACTTCAAAAAATTTCAAATTTTACATATTAATTTTTCTGAATAATGATTTAAATTGAAGTAACGATTTTATAATTTTTTTTCCAGTAGTGTTTATCACTGCTGTAGGCGAGTTTGCTAAAAAATTTCCATCTATATTCGATTTTTGTATTGTTCCAAACTATTAATATATATTTTTTCCAAAACATTAAAATCAGGACCAGAAATAATCGATAAATTTCATAATTAAAATTATCTAGCTTCCATAATTCCACAATAATTTCTACAAATCGTATATAGTTAAATTTTAATTTGCTTCTTAATTTAATAAATAAATACCTAGGAACATTATCATTAAGTAATACCAGATAACGCAAAAGTTATAAAAAAAATTCCATCTAGCTACCTAAAGACTAATTTGATTACATTTATAAACCAATACCACGTTACAAGTTGAATTACAAAGCAAAAAAAAACTAAGATAAATATAAATTAAGATTGTGTTGGGTCATGCAAAGAAGACGTGATGGGTATTTAAAATTTAAAGTCCATTGGCACATTGGTTAGTCTAGTGTGATTGAATTTACTATTCTGCGAATATTTGTCAAATATAAATTTATATAAATATAAATTTACCAATTTCTTGTATATAAGCTCCAACTTTTTAAGAAATTTATATAAACTAATACCTTTCCTGGTGCTGGGGTAGGCACTGGACAAATACACTTCGATTTACATTCTATAACTTTGAAATAAATATCTCATTAAAGAAAATAAAAAACAGAAATAATGCTGAGCAAAAATTTCAACCGTATAAAGCTGTTGATTTTCTTAACCATTCACCTGAGTGCACTGGAGCAAAAGTAACTAGCCATATTTTAATATACAGTGTGTAAAAGCCAAATGGAATAAATTCATTATTTCGGTTACTGTACATATTTATAAAAAATTCCGAAACACGTCAAATTTAAATTATAACTTGACATTCTTTAACGTGAAAATGCAACCCCTACCTTCAACCCCCTTAGAATGACAGGTACAACCCCCAATTTTTTAAATGGAAAGTATAGACTTGTGATATACCATTTGAAAGGCCTCTTCATTCTCTATTCAAAAATGTTATTGTTTTTACATTTAATGCAAAAATTAACATAAAAAAAATTAATATCATGTTGTTACCGAAATTCGCTACAATACAATCAAAAACTAAAATGTAATGCAAAACGTAATAAAATATAGAACACGAAAAAGAACTATGAATGTTAATGAAGTAGATGTTCAAAATGTTCTCCGCGAACGTCTTGGCAACATCCTAATCTCAAATAAAACTGTCTTCTAACATTATTTAACATATCAGGCGTGATCGACCTAATCGCAAGCGTTATTCGTTCTTTTAAGTCATTTAAATCAGAAGGTTTAGTTTTGTACACATGGCTCTTCACATATCCCCATAAAAAGAAATCTAATAATGTAAGATCAGGTGATCGCGCTGGCCATTCAATCGATCCTCGCGTCCCTATCCACCGATTGGGAAATATTGTATCGAGGTACTGCCGGACATTAAGTTGGTAATGTGGTGGTACTCCATCCTGCTGAAACCATATCGTATTCGCTGGAATTTGAGGGTTACCTGGATCAGGATATAAATTTGCCAACGTTGGAATGACATCATTTTGAAGTAGTGCCAAATAATTGTTGCCATTCAAGTTGCCCTCAATAAAAAAGGGACCAATGATATTGTTCCCTACAATCCCTGCCCAAACATTAACCTTTTGAGGGTATTGAGTGTGTTCTTCTCTCATCCAGTGAGGATTTTCCGTGGACCAGTAGCGGCAATTTTGCCGATTAGCATGACCGTTAAGTAAAAAAGTACACTCATCATAACATAACGTCTTCTAATTGGATAATATTGTTATCCAACATGTCCATCATTTGCTCACAAAAAAAAGTTCTCCTATCAAAATCGTCTTCCATGAGCTCCTGAGTAGGTATCATCTTATACGGATGCAATTTATTTTCTTTTAATATGTTTGCTATCGATATATGGCTAGCATTGAATGTAGTGGATGCCTGTCTACTCGATGTATGTGGGTTTTCCTGAAACTCAAGCAACACATCTAATTTGAGTTCATCACTCAGTGCATTGGCAGCTGCTTTTTTTATCTGCCTTACATGACCAAACTCGCGAAACTGCTTTTCTATTTTACTTATTGTTCCTTGGGATATATGCAGTAAATTAGGAAATTTCTCATGAAATAGGCGAGTTACATTCTGTTGTGTTCGGATGTTATCTCCGTAACCAATCATTTGTAAAACTGTTATTTTATGCATTTCCGTTAATCTAACCATTTTTCAGAATTGAATTGAACAAACTTTATACTTAAATTACAACAATGAAAACTTAAATAAAACAATTTACTACTGCTTGTTAAAATAGCGTTGCCACGGAAATTCTTTAAAGTTTTTAATGGTTACCATCTAAAAACCACATTGCTATGGTTTTTGTTCACTTTCTCACTATCAAGACCTAAACGGGAAATAAGTTTTAAGTATATTGTAATAAGTTTCGAGTATATTTTAGCGAATTTCGGTAACAACATGATATTAATTTTTTTTATGTTAATTTTTGCATCAAATTTAAAAACAATAACATTTTTGAATAGAGAATGAAGAGACCTTTCAAATGATATATCACAAGCCTATACTTCCCATTTAAAAAATTGGGGGTTGTACCTGTCATTCTAAGGGGTTTGAAGGTAGGGGTTGCATTTTCACGTTAAAGAATGTCAAGTTATAATTTAAATTTGAGGTGTTTCGGTATTTTTTATAAATATGTACAGTAACCGAAATAATGAATTTATTCCATTTGGCTTTTACACACTGTATATTAATTATTTAAGTAAGTTGTTTTTAGTTAATATATAATTGTAATTTTAATAAGCTCTTTGTTGCAATAATAGATATTTAGAAAGAACATCGTTTGTGTACAATGAATTTTTTATGACAATAGAATAAAATTAAACATAAAAAAAATTTGAGATTTTTCGAAACTTTAAAAATTCATATCTTTAAAAATATTAACTTTATCGTGAAAAGTCATAGGATTTTTTTTATTGGTATTTCAATAAAGAATATAAAAAAATTGGTCCGGTTGAAAAATAATAATTGCTTGCAATTGTTTAAACAATGTCGGTTCGAACAATATGGCACCGGGTTGCCCATGGCAACATGCATTTATATCATTAGGAGGGCAATTTGAAAAGGATGGCATTAAAAAATTAAGGTGGAATAGTTTTCGGTACTCATCCGCCGATTCCTCCTGGACTAATATTAGAAACTTAATAGAAATTATTAAAATTGCTATTATTACTTTACAATATAACCTTACTTTATTAGACATGGGTCAAGTGGGTCGGGATTTATATTATACTATATATAACTTTGTCATAGTTCATCATTATTTTGAGTTAGGTTGAAAATCAAAGTTATCAATAGCAGCATATAAATAATCTTTGACGTAAAAAAAATAGGTGAAAAAATGTCCACTTAAAGTACTGCTCTATTTTAATACCCATTCTATGTGTTATGGTCCCTGTAGATGAGTTTAGCGTGTTTAGTTTAAACAAATATTTGTTAATAACTGTTCTTTCTGCGTAAATAACCTGGCGCACATCCTCCTCATTCAAACTTAGAATAAAGTGTCATGCGATAAGTAAGACGAAAGGATTAAAACTAAGTCTTGTATTATCTGACAAGTGATAGTTGGAACCATTGATTATTCCAAATCTTAGTATTGTTAAGTTAATTTAAGTAGATACCATTGCAACAGTGGTTAAGAGATAAGTTAAATATGAATCTGTTTTGAATGAAAATCCATTTAATGGTCATTCAAGTAAAAAATTCACTTTTGTATTGCTCCGAGACGTGAAAAAAATATAAATACTGTAAAAATAAGTAGCCATGTTTTTTTAATATCGCCTTAAAGGATTAACCACTCAGTTAAATACAATGGACTGTCAGTTTTTACAGTTTACAATTACAAATGATTTCGATTTAACTACGAGAGTAAGCCTGGTAGCAACAAAAAACGTTTAACTTTCTCAACCAAGAAAAACGAAGCTAACCTAACCTATTAAAAGGATAGCTTATGTCCGTAATTCTTGAGCAAAGCTACGATTTCATGACACTATTGAAAGAAAAAATCCACTAAAAAATAAAAGCAATTACAAATTATCATAATACAAAGTTTTAAGAATTAAGGCATGCTATTAAGGAGTTGGTAAGAATTTAACATTAATAGTACACAAGCATTAACCGGGAGTGTTATTGCGAGTGTATTGATAACCATTATATGAGAGTTGCATACACTATTTTTTCTGCTAACAATACATTTTGTTTGAATTCAACAACATTAGGGCGGATAATGTAAATGTAGTTTTCAGAATATGCTGCTTTGTACTTTTCGTAAAAGAAAAAGTAAATATAACACGTCCCACATAACACTAATGGTACATTCACATTCTAAGAATATGCCCATGAATTCCGTTTTCGAACATTCTGAAAGATATATGCTAAACAACTAAATTTCACGTTCCTTTTCTTGTAAATTTGTATGTTCTTTATGGTACATTCTTAACATGTTCGTATCATATAATTTTTAAATACCCAACAATCATTCCGTTGAAAGTGATATGACGATATGATAAGAATATGTTGCACAAACGATGTAAGGAATATTCTTTTGGGGACGTGAATATAATGTGCGATGTTCATTCCTTTTGTTTGGATGAGCAAGTTACAAGATTACTTTTGATATTTGAAGAATATAACTCGCGATAGACAGTAAAAAGTGTATGTTCGTGCAGTAGTAATCTAGACTGTGTACAGTAAAAATATATGGTAATACGGAGAATATGCTATTTACGTACTACCAGAACATTTTTATCACTGAGTAGTATCAAGACATATTCTTAGATCGTTCTTGTTTGGACTAAAATAGAATATTACCATCATCATCTAATTTTGAGAATTTGATCTTTACATACTTCAGAACATTCTTTGCATATACATATCAAGTAATTTGGTACGGCCTTTTGAGGTGACTATCACATTCTGATCATGTACTGAACGGTATTTACGCATGTTAATAGAACATCCTTGTTCCAAAAAGAATGTTCTTATTATGTGCAAATAATGTAAAATTGTTGTCTGGGGTGGTTGCTGCTAATAACTTTTAGATTTGGAATATAACACGTCAGATTGACGATGCTAGTTATTAGCGAAACAGCTGTTAATTGAATTTTAAAACATATTTTTCGAATAAATAGTGGAAGTTTTGTGTAACCATTTAGTTATTTATTGCTCTTAGTAAGATTAACTTCCTCAAAGTAAAGATTAACACAATCAATTTCATGTAAATTCAATATTTTCGCTTTAAATAGCACTTAGGAAATCTCATTATCTGTCGTACATTTTGTTTCTTCTTAACCAAACAGTTTTTTCTGACATCTTCTGTCTTCAAATGATACTTATCATAACAGAATATCTCTAACTGACTAAAAAAGCAGTAACTTTGTAGTATCGTAAAGTATACAAATATTTCAGTGGCGGCTATAATAATTTCTTAAAAAAATAAATATTGTACAATACATCAGAGAAAATGAACTAACTCACACCTAGCCGAGGTATTTATCTGCTATCCTATTTGTGGTGATACACATTTATAAATTTTGTTATTAAAATATCTTTTCTCTCATCCATTATCCAGAACCCACCAGTGTCGGACTCCAACCAAACCCCCCTCAAAAAGATAATATTTTTTGGACAAAAAATAATCAACTATAATTACTAATTACTTTTGAAATGTGTCGGATACGAATAAACGACATTAATTCCACATTGCCTTTTTCACTAGCTGTATCAAATCAAACGGATAACAATCCAGGTAATAGATTAACAAAGTTACTCTTCAGTAATTGATTCACAAAACTTCAAATTAAAACTGTATTACATATCTCTGACAGTACATCCAAAAATTCTCTATTGACATTGACACATTTTTTATAATAAATTTTGCATTTATTTATTTCCTTATAATAGCAAAGGTTGCTAATCGTAAAATAGTTCTTTTTTACTAATTTTCTCATACTCCCACCAGTTTTAATTAATAAATTGTACTGTAATTAAAACTAACTTGTTGCTTGTTTTATTTTCATTCAGGCATAACTTCTTGGCTTGACTACTCTTCCAAACCTGGTAACATAATTCGAACTTGTGTCTGGAGTGACGTTGGATATTTGATATTGAACTGGTAATTTCTCTTCACAGTTAGTTTTAACCGATTTAGATTCCTCAGCATTCTCAAATGGAAGCAGATCATTTGTTTGCCCGATTTTGGTTGAACTGGTGGATAGGTCTGATTCCAAGCGATACAAGTTACGAACCGGTCTCAAATATTCTCCGCTAATGGTTTTCACGAGTGCAGTTCTTTTCTTTGAATCTCGTCCAGTGAATAATTCTTTAATGATTCCAATAGGCCAGTCAATCCGCTTCTTTTCATCGCTCCCAACTAGAACAACATCGCCCACTTCAGCTTCCAAGTTCCTCATACCTTCCAAGTGTCGCAGGTTTCCAAGATACTCCAATCTAAATCTTGAACGCAGCTCACTTCTAACCTTCATATATCGCTTCTTGGCTTCTCGTAATACCTCCGAGTCGATAACGTCAGCTTCCGGCAAACAGCTGTTCGAGTTATCCCTTAGAAAATCAGCAGGTGTAATCGGCATAACAGTATCCCTTTCAGAAAGGTACATAATTGGTCGCCGATTAATACAGTCTTCGATATCACACAGAATTGTCGAAAGCTCCTCTAATGTCACATTTCTTCTTCCAAGTGTACGGCGCAGCTGCTGCTTACAGGATCCGACGAGTCTTTCCCAGAACCCGCCAAATATCAAATCAAACGGATAACAATCCAGGTAATAGATTAACAAAGTTACTCTTCAGTAATTGATTCACAAAACTTCAAATTAAAACTTTATTACATATATCTGACAGTACATCCAAAAATTCTCTATTGACATTGACACATTTTTTATAATAATAATTTTGCATTTATTTATTTCCTTATAATAGCAAAGGTTGCTAATCGTAAAATAGTTATTTTTTACTAATTTTCTCATAAGCTGTTTCCATTAATCAGATAGTACTCAAAATCAAGGAGTTGTGTTTAACCCCCGATAGGGAGATGCAATGAGCTTATAAAAATCGTAGATGCTTCTTAAGATTTTATCATTTTTGTGCAAGGGTTTGTTTTTTATTGTATATTATTATGAATCGATCTATATACGCCATCTGTAAACGATCCCCGTTGAAAGGATCCTTCGCGTAATTTTTTTTCATCTTTATTATGATAATTAGTTGGGAAATGCGATCAACCAACCTGGATTCTGACAAGAAATTATCAACAAACGAGATGATACTTCAAAGCGAATTGGTGGAAGGATAATTAACGTGATATTATTTATTGAGGAGGACTGAGCGCAGCGGGCGTCGAAATCAAGGCTGTCATCACCATCTGCGTTTTAATAACTCTCTCGTTACCGATTACCATGTTGTTATTTGACATTTGCATACCCGGCTTTTATGTGTTCCTTAACTAACCAAAAACTCAGATTAATTAACCTGTATAAACCACTAACTAGCTGACTCTGATAGGTTGATTATGTTCAAAACTCGGTAAAGTCGATCTAACATTATTAAACATTATAATTACTTGTTATTTCTTCATAGAAGGGTAAATTAACTTTACACATTTTAGCTTAAAAATAAGAATGACGTAGTTAACCTTTTTGGAGCGTCAAACTATGTAACTAATGTGTAAAGCAATAGTTTGTTAAAAGTTTCGACGTAAAATCAAGTTAGATTATCTAGAATTTCACCATAAAGGGTAAACATTTTCACCAGTTAAGATAATAATCATTTAAATTTACTGAAATAATTCAAAAGAAAACTCTTCGTTTTAACTTCCATGGAAAAAATTAGGTATAAAATCGCAATTACCAGCTGTTTCGCTAAAGAACTAGCATCGTCAGATTGACATATTGAAGTTACATTTTGTTTTTTTGTAGCTAGGTACCTGATGTTGATTAAGTAGGTAAGGCTAGACCAAGTATGCAAGTAATAAGATATAACAATATTAAAGCCTAGATGTTATTAGCCCTAAGGGATTATCCTGGATGTATTTCCCTCTAAGATCAGTATAACTGTGCAATGATACAGAAAAACCAGGAAAAAACGATATGCTGATGTTGTTCTTTACAATAACTTAATATATTTCTGTTACAATTACGTCTTATTTATATTTAAAATGAAGACTCAATCAAAGTAAACAGTTTAATAGTGGAGAACTTTCAAGATTTATTTGTTTATTCACTACTTTAAATTGTTGATCTGCTAGATGTCTTTTTATTCAAGTTCTTCTAGAAAATCTAAATTTTTTTTTATTACAAATATGTAGTATTTGAATGTCATTGGTGTGTATGAGTGAGTGTGTCTGTTCAAGAAAGTGTATTGCATAGTTTGACTTATCTGGTTGTTGTAATCTATATGCTCTTAAGTGTTCATTGAATCTTATTTCAAAATTTCTTTGTGTTTGACCTACATATACAGCATTACATTCTGGACAGTTAATTTTGTAAACACCATATTTTTGTAATGTAGGTAATTTTGTTTTTACATTTAACAATTCTGTATCAACATTATTGTGTGATTTGAATGAAATTAATGCAGATGTTGCCGAAGATAATATTTTTGAAATTGTATTAGAAATATTTCCATAATATGTAATACTTTTATAACTTTTAATTTCTTTAGTTTGTTGAGGAAATATTAGTTGTACTGACATTTTCTGTTCTTTCTTAATTAATTTATTTATCAAATGTAATGGATAGCCATTACATGTAGCTACTTGTTGTATAATCTCAATTTTTTTATTAAAATTATTTTTGTTCATTGGAATTGAAAATGCTCTATGTATCATAGAATAATAAACTGCTAATTTATGTGACATGGAATGATTTGAATGATATGGTATGGTTACATCTGTTTATGTTGGTTTTCTGTATATTAAATAATTTAATGAATTATTAACTTTTCTAGATTTGAGTTTTTTATTATTCTTAGTAAGACGAACTTCCAAAAAATAAGGGTTAGTACAATAAATTTAATTGAAATAACTCAGAAAAATCTTTCAATTAATTAACACAAATAAGCTTTCTTTTAAAATTAAAATAACTTAGAACTTAGTAGGGTACTGAAAACTTTTCTAGTATAGCCAGGTAGGTGATTAAATAGACCGAGCAGAATATTCTAGTGGCATACCAGGATAAAACGAAATCTTAATTTAAACTTTTCAAGCTGGTTGGCTAAATTTCCTAGACTGCTACAAAGTAAATTAAAGTGAATCCTCAATTGTTTCCATTTCGGAGATAGTAAATTTCAACTAATGAATTTGTTTCTCATGAAGGTAATTAAGAATTGTGGAATGGTTTTTGAAGTTTAAGTATATTATGTACAGAAGTGATTGCTTTTTAAATAAGGGGACAAACTTTCATATTTTTTTAAACAAAAAAATAAGATTTTAGAAGAAATAATACAATAAATAGGTCGGTTTTTATTTATTTTATTACAGATTTATAACCATTTGAAAGAGAGACATAGAGAAATACAGAGAGATATAATGAGCGATAAATTAAAAATTAAAGACCTGTATATTTGTAATGTTTTTATTTATAGATAAAGTATATATGTATATTATTATGGATTTTCATTTTATCAATGAATTTTTAATTTTAATGAATGAACCGTAAAACAAAAATAACTTTCTGCTAAATAAAATTATGTATGAGAATCTTTAAATTTTGAATAGGAGCTAGTTCAATATAATTAATTAAAATTAAAATATTTTTAATTAAAAAACCATTAAATTTCAAGAAATATTTTTAGTTTTAATAAATAATCGTTTGATATCTGTCTATAAATTTTTCTTGCTCTTCTTAAAGGTTTCTTTATTTTATTTGTTTTTAAATTTTCTTTATTATATATTATATTTTTCCCTTACCTTTGAGGCTTAGGATATCCATATTATTATTTAGGCCTCCTTCTTAATTTTCTAACCTCTTCCACCTTCTCTCTATTATTTTATTTTTTATTTAATTCCTTTTCTTCTCTTGATATTAAATTTTATTCTTGTTAACTTTGCAATTATAATATTAATTTTAGTTTGTATCTTTTATTTTTTGACAGCTGAAACCATAGAGAACGCTGAAACCTCAACGTACCGACCATAAACAAGTAAAAATTTATTATATTATTTGTTTATGGTAAAAATGTTTAAACTAGAAATTATTAAGCTTTGTGGCAGATGTCGGATTGGATTAATAGTTTTTTTCCAAATTATGGTGTAAAATTTTCTTACCGAATACCACTCAAGCTTAAATTATTCCAGGAAATATTCTTTGGGACAATATTTTAAGAAAATTATGTTCAAACTATTCGTGCCCCCATAAAAGTTTTCTGAAATAATTTAAGTTCTTGTGATATTATAAGTGAACATGTATCCTCTCAGATTACTATTTTGATGTTTTGTATCCATTTATTTATTTGCCTCTAACCATAGATGAAGTATACAGTGTCACTAACTCTTGTAAAAATAAAAAAAAGGCTCCTGGGGAAGTTGGCATCTCTTATGAGTTTATAAAGTATCTGCCTCAGAACTGAAGTTACATGCCTCTGGATAGGTCGCGAGATCTAATAAGTATGCTGCATAAAGGTGGTTCCTGTGTTGACCGTTAAAAATACAGTAATGGTAAACTGCTTAACAAAAGTCTTTACTCAAATAATTTTTAATCTTCTTTTGGAATGATCAGTTGAATGTAATATTTTACCTGTGAGTTAAGGGGGCTTTAGAGCAGGATGTCTTAATGTCCTCATGTAAAGTTCGATCATACAGATTAATATTCGAAAAAAAGGAAAAAAATATTTGCAATTTTTGTGGATATCACGCCGCGGTTTTGATTCTTGAATCACTTGATATTTGAATGTCCCATATATGCTGTGTTGAAGCCTAATGCGGTTTATTTTCAAAATTTAGATTCTTTTCTTTGTGTTCTGGATAATTTAAACAAACAATCTGCGAAAGTGATCTCGTTTTTTATTTACAATATTTTAAAGCTAAGAACATTTTTGTTCATCATGAGTGAAATATATGTAAAATATTAGCCAATTTAATAAGTTACACTAATGATTACTTTTTACTTTATTTTTTTATTTATTTTATACATTTAGTTTATATTTTTTTTCAAGAACCAAACTCCTTGCTATAAAATGTATTTTTTAAGAAGCATTAAAGAATTATTATTATACGTAAAGCAATAATAATTACAATATTTTTTTAACCATTGTAACAATAATTTTACTTAAAACAAGTTCTATTTTAACTAACTATAAAATTTCTTAGGATGAATTCTTTAACAATAATACAATATTAACATACATATATTTTTAATTTTACTCTTTTTTTCCTAACTTTCCTTTAGGGGCCGTTCAAGTATTACGTAAGCACTATGAGAGGGTGGGGGGTCTTTGTTTTGCTTATTTTGGATGACATGGGGGGTAGGGGAGTCAGACGATGATTACGTCATCGCTAGTGTTGGATTCTCTGAATAAAAATGAATCTTACTTAGTTGATATCTCTGTTTTATTTTATAGTTTTAAAATATGATATTGGTTGTAAACAGGAAAAGCTAGTCCTAACTCTGTTTCATGATTTCGGACACTTGAGTCATACAAAGGACTCTTTCTTTAATAAGTTTTGGTACTCTATCCTTAGAGTACTGCATATGTTTATTTAAAGCATAGTTCATCTACTGCTAATACTCATGCTCAGGATTTCGAGACGTTTCTCGAACTTGAAGAGTTTCGACCATTAGCTAAAACTGACCATGGACTAGTAAAACCAGTGGTAATCATAACGGTTGATGGAGAGCCAGATGAAAATCCGCGTTATCAAAAAGTCATAGGGTTTGCTATACAACACTTTAAGCGATATGATCTTGATGCATTGTTTTTAGCTACCAATGCTCCTGGAAGAAGTGCGTATAACAGAGTAGAGCGCAGAATGGCTCTTCTTAGTCGGGAACTGGCTGGTTTAATATTACCTCATGACCATTCTGGGTCTCATTTGGATGAACGTGGCGTTACAATTGATGAACATTTAGAAAGATCTAATTTCGAACTTGCAGGAGATGTATTAGTTGAAGTATGGATTTCAATGGAAATCGATGGCTATAATGTTACTGCAAAATATGTTGGGGCAGGTGTACAAGATGTTCCTGATTTTCCAGACATTAAATGGTATTCAGAACATGTACGTGAAAGCCAATACTTGCTTCAAATTGTAAAATGTAAAAATACAGAATGCTGTCGTCCAAGAAGTGGCCTATTCAGATTACTAGACAACAGGTTTCTTCTACCACCTGTAAAATTAAAACAAACTGTTGATGACTTTTTGGATGAAGGAGGGCAATTTCTTGATCTTCCAGTCAATTTAGCTCTACGCTTAAGTGCTTCACTCAAAGATTTCCTGCAAATGCCCTAGGATTATTTTTGTCCGACGGTAAAATTGAGGATATCAAGTCGAACATGTGTGGTCTTTATCATGCGTCCGTCAAGTCACTAAATCGTCACATCGAGAAGATCCATAAAAAAGTAAACACGCACACTGATTAGAAAGTTAGACCTGTAAGAGTCGCTGCTCGTCGTGCTAATGAACTGATGTGCATTATTCAAAATTTAGAGCAACATGATGTTGAATGGCTTGATGAGAACGACGTAGACATTCCAAAATCGGATGAAACTGAGCAGACTCACAACACTGAACAGCAATCCAAGCAATCCAATGTCATCGAAAACTTAGAATCATGGATCCGGGTTTCATGGACTGAAGACTGTTAATTTGGATTTAATATGTGTACCAAAAATTTAAAATAAGTTTGTTATGTTCGTAAGATTAAAATATTTTTGTCACTTACTCTATTGTTGTGCGAGTACGCCCCTGGCGCTATGATCAGACGCGAAGGAAACAGATGATACGAGAGTCTTCGAGAATATACGGCGCCCGATGAGCGAAGCATCTAGACTCGATACGATCGAGAATAGACTGGAGTTCTGGAGTATGCTGGAACAATACTTGCCTATATATTAAGGACCGATTTGAATATTTTAGTTAGTTAGTTAGTCAGTAGTATGTTGTTAGATAAATGCGATTGTAAATATTGTCTTACATAAATTAAAGTATTGTAAATAAATTGTGTTATATAAATTAAACAGTGTTAGTGATTTAAATAGTTTAAAAATAAATTAAAAAGACTAGTAAAAATAAATAAACGTTACATTGGTGTCAGAAGTGGGATATTGTAAATAAATAAGGTAAAAAAAAAATAAATAAATAAATATGTCGAAAAAACTTTGTGACTTGAAAGTGACAGAATTGCGTCAAGAGCTGGAGGATCGTGAATTGGAAACAACAGGAAGGAAGACTGAGTTGTTGGAGCGACTTAAGCAAGCATTGGAAAATGATGGTTTAGATCCAGAAAATCATATTTTTGTAGACGACTCTTCTGCTACAATTATTTCTTCATTAAATAAAGTTTCTTCTGATATTTCTTCTTTGGAAAATAAAGTTTCTTCTGATATTTCTTCTTTGGAAAATAAAGTTTCTTCCGACATGTCTTCCTTGAAGAGTGATATTTCTTCTTTAGAAAATAAAGTTTCTTGCGATATGTCTTCTTTGAAAAATGATATTTCTTCTTTGGAAAACAAAGTCTCTACTGATATGTCTTCTTTAAAAAATGATATTTCGTCTTTGGAAAATAAAGTATCTTCTGATATTTCTTCTTTGGAAAATAAAGTTTCTTCTGACATTTCTTCTTTGGAAAACAAAGTTTCTTTGGATATTTCTTCTATGGAAAATAAAATGTCTTCATTTGAAAAAAAAATTGAAGAGAAAATAAGAGAAATGGAAAAGCAAATGGAAGAGATGGAAAAAGGAGGTAAAGAAGATATGGAAGATTTAAGAGAGGAAAACGAGGACGAAATGAGAAGCTTCAAAGTGGAGCGGAAACCGAAATTGGAAGGCAGCGAAAGTTCTGTTCGTGTTAAGGCCCCAACCTTTGACGGAAAGATGTCTTGGGAAAATTATCTCAAACAGTTCGAAACAGCTGCAAGAGCGAACGGATGGTCCCAAAAAGAGAAGGCAATAAACCTCACCATCGCCCTGAGAGGAGACGCTTTGGATGTTCTTCAGACCATACCAGTGGAGGACACAGATGATTTTGAGCAACTGAAGAAAAGCTTAAACATGCGATATGGTCACGAACACCTGGAGAACTTGTACCGATCGCAGTTAAAGACTCGAAAACAGAAGCGAGAGGAGACACTTCAAGAGTACGAAGTAGATATTGCCAGATTGGTAAGATTTGCTTACCCTTCAGCTCCAGAACAAATGATGGAATGTTTAGCTGTTGAAGCATTTCTTGATGGACTTCGTGACCACGAAATGGCAAAGACACTCCGATTAGCCCACCACAAAACATTAGTTGACATCTTGTCTGCCGCGCTTGAGTATGAAGCGGCTTCGAAAGCTTGTGGAGGATACAGTAAAGTAAGGTCTGTAACGGAAGAGGAAGATGAAAATAAGTTAGACCAATTAGTAAATATGATGAAGAACTTTACTGATAAGAAAAAGAAGAAGACCATCAGGCGCTGGAATTGTGGTGAAATAGGACATGCTCGCAATTCATGTAAACGTCCTGGGGTCACTACGAATCAAGAAACTACTCCACAGGAAAAACTAAAACGGGCCGGCCTAGAGGGGGTAGCTTCGACCCGGAACGTTTCCAGAAGACCGTGCCCAGACGAGTGTTCTCACTGCAGTAAGACAGAATTAAAAGAAACTGCAATACTACGAACAACTGTAGTTAACGACGACTGGGCACCTACTAGAATTAAAGAAGAACAAGATAATGATCCTGTTTTAAAGAAAATGAGAGAATGGAAGATAGAAGATCGTCGACCTACTTGGCAAGAAGTGTCAAAATTCTCTACAGTCCTTAAATCATATTGGGCTCAGTGGGGAGTCTTTCATTTTGGAAGGCGATTTATTAAAGAGAATAATTGAAAATGATGACGGTTCCGTTAACAGAAAGCAATTAGTTATACCAAAGAGTAGAGTAGCCGAAGTACTACGACAGTTACACGACAGTCCATCAGGAGGTCATCTTGGTGTCAAGAAAACCCTGCAGAGAGTTCGTGAAAGGTTTTATTGGATGAATAGTTCCGATGATGTTAAGGACTGGTGTAAGAAGTGTACCATCTGTGCTGCTAGTAATGGACCTCAGAAAAGAGGAAAGGCTCCCATGAAACAATATAACGTTGGTAGCCCATTTGAGAGAATTGCTTTAGATATTGCTGGACCGTTCCCCACTACTGAGAATAAGAATAAATACATGTTGGTGGTAATGGATTATTTTACGAAGTGGGTTGAAGTCTACGCCATTCCAAATCAAGAGGCAGCAACTGTCGCAGACGTGCTAGTGAAGGAGTTTATTTGCCGATATGGAGTGCCCTTGGAGATTCACAGTGACCAAGGAAGGAACTTCGAAAGTCAACTCTTTCAAGGAATTTGCGACAATTTAGGAATGAAGAAAACAAGAACTACAGCATTGCACCCACAATCAGATGGAATGGTAGAACGCATGAATAAAACTATTGGCAAATATCTATCAAAAGTAGTATCCAATCACCAAAGGGACTGGGACCAGTATATTTCGCTCTTTGCAATGGCTTATCGATCCGCCGTCAATGAATCAACAGGTCAAACACCAGCAAAAGTCTTGTTTGGACGCGAGATGAGGTTACCATGCGACCTCGAGTTTGGATGCCGACCTGGAGAGGATATAGCTGGAGAAGACTATGTAATACAGTTACGAAGAAAAATGGACGACATGCATGATTTGGTTCGCTCCCATCTCCAAGTTGCCAGTGACAGGATGAAGAAACGTTATGATACCCAAGCTATAGAGGGATGTTTCCAAGAAGGTGACAAAGTCTGGCTCCATAACCCAAAAAGACAGAAGGGGTACTCACCAAAGCTACAACAATCTTGGGAGGGTCCATACATCATCAAGAAAAGAATCAATGACGTCATATACCGTATAATAAAGACCCCGAATGGAAAACCTAAGGTAGTACACCGAAACCGACTGGCGAAATTTGAAGGAGATCATGACCAGGAAGAAGAAGTCGTAAATCAAGTCCAAGATACACCCGACCTTACTTTCGAAGAATTTATGGGTGCATATGGAGGTACTGGGAAAGCTAGATACGGCGTGACTATTGAGAAACAGCAAGACCTGTTCACACTTCCTGATGACTACTCATTGGCCCATAGCGTTTCCGCCACTATTAGCGACGGCCGAGGATTAGCGTCTGTCTTTCGAAGGAAGTTTGGTCGATTGTCAGAACTTCGAAATCAGTTACCAGCCACTGGGAAGGCTTTGATACTTCGAGATGACTCCCGTTGCCTCTTCTATCTGATTACCAAGAATACCTACCAAGACCAGCCCACTTATCGAAATATATGGGAATCATTACTTAACTTGAGAGAGCACATATTGGAGTCCAACGTACAGAAGCTAGCCATGCCAAAAATAGAGTGCAACCCATTGGATTGGAGGGTCATCCGAAATATGGTGGAAGTAATCTTTCAAGATACCGAAGTCCAAGTGTTGGTATGCAGCCATTCGCCCCGTGTCCAGCTGACATCAAAGACCATTCCATGTTATTTCCATGCAACTGGAAATTGTAGACGAGAATTCAGTTGCAAGTATCTCCATCCAGTCTCAATTCCGTAAAAGTTCCAGGAGGAACTATCTCTTAAGGAGGGGGCAATGTTGTGCGAGTACGCCCCTGGCGCTATGATCAGACGCGAAGGAAACAGATGATACGAGAGTCTTCGAGAATATACGGCGCCCGATGAGCGAAGCATCTAGACTCGATACGATCGAGAATAGACTGGAGTTCTGGAGTATGCTGGAACAATACTTGCCTATATATTAAGGACCGATTTGAATATTTTAGTTAGTTAGTTAGTCAGTAGTATGTTGTTAGATAAATGCGATTGTAAATATTGTCTTACATAAATTAAAGTATTGTAAATAAATTGTGTTATATAAATTAAACAGTGTTAGTGATTTAAATAGTTTAAAAATAAATTAAAAAGACTAGTAAAAATAAATAAACGTTACACTATGTTGAATACTGTAAGAGCTTTGCTTACTTTTGCTGACAAGTGGGATGGGGGGTAAATAATTGTAATAAATCTGCTTACGTAATATTTGAACGGCCCCTTAATAGTTCTATGCATATCTTTTTATTTTATTACTACCTTTCCTTATTATATTAATGTATCCTTTATTTAAAATTATGTTTTCCTGCTTTTAATTTCCCAGAATACCAATATTCCCTATATATTTATTTTTAATTTTTTGTAACTTAAGTCTTCTTAATTACTTATACTGTTTTCTCCTTCTTTTTCTAATAAATCATATTCTTGTTCAACTTTTCTTCGATCACCTCTATATTTTTCTCTTCTCTTTACATATTCCTCCTATTTCATCTCTTAAATTCTTCTTGCTTATCTTTTCTTTAATTTTATTTGATCGCTCTTTGATTTTTACAGATTGTTTTTTCATGTCTTCGTTTATTTGTTTGGTGGTACTAATAATTCCTTAAACATATCAATAAGTCCTATTTCCTGCTCCGCATTATCCATAATTTGTTCCTAGTTTATAATTAAATTTTATATTTTCATAACAAGTAACTAATTATTAATCATTTTCTTAAAAACATAAAATGTAATCTTAAAATATTTCAGTCGTACTTTAGTGCTACGTTGAGTGCCAATTTTTTGTGGTTATTTTTTTTTAATTTTAATTGAATTATTATTTTATTATTTGACATGAACCTTAAACTAATTAAAAAAAAGGATTTTATTAAATTAAAAATTATATATGTATAAATGAGTGTAAAAATACCCCTGATTAATGTTAATTCTATTTTTTAACCAGAAAAAAACTCTTATTCAGCACATACCTGTATTAACCAATATTCTTTTAATTAGGTACTACAAGCTTATACTTCGCATTTTATAAATTGGAGGTCATTTTAATTTGACATGTTTCATGTTTTTTTTTATAAATATGTAAAGTAACTGAAATAATGATTTTATTTTATTTGGCTTTTACACACTGTATATAGTAGTAACGAACGTTGGTTTCGAATATAATTGAAATTTCCATAAACGAAAATTTAAAATCAGTAAAATATCTCCTGATAATAAGTCCCGAAGGGCTAAGGCGTGGGCTGGCACTTAAAGGGAGTTAAAAATTGAATAACGCTGATTGTTGAGAGCGACCGGAATCCATTACTCTGCTATTAGGTTGCAAACGTTCAAAGAAGCGCTAATGTTCCGTAATGGCGCGCATTGTCCTTCAATACTTCAATCATTCCATCTGTGAAATAAGCTCTTTACTTTCTTCTCGGTCGTCACTTCTCTTTTCTCTATGTGTACGACATGGGGTTTTATCAAATAAAATGGGAAACAAATTATGGTTATTTCAAAACGAAAAAAAGAGCATAATTGCTTATATGTAGAATATGTTGACATATTTTTATTAAAGATACATTAAATTATATCAGTCAGGTGTACAGGGAAAGTTTTCAAGGTTACCCTTTTCAATTAGATCGAAAAGTACTAGACTATTAGAAATAATACATTCTAGTGTATGCGGACCAATCAGTTCACAAACAGTTGATGGATGTTAGAAATTTAAGTACTTGTTATGCTCACATTCCAACTGAGTTAGGGAGTAAGTTTGATACTAAGGAAGGAAAATGTATAATTTTGGGCTATGCACCTACAGGGTACAGGCTATGGGAGAAAGCCAAAGATAAAATAATTATTGTCAGGGATGTAAGGTTTAATTAAAGTGTATTTTATTTTAAGGGATTAGCGACACTAGATGAAGTTGAAGAAATTAGGAGCAGTCAAGATGAATGTATGGACAGCATAGATAACAGGATAGAACAAAAAAAGAACATCATAAAGAATGAAGATGCACTGTCACGTTAATGGTAATAGAGGAAAAATGGGAAATGTAGATCAGAATACAAGTCAAGAAACATATCAAAGAAGTCGAGATGCAAAACCACCAAAATGGCTAGAAGATTGTGAAACTTATATGGCTCTAGATGCTATGAGTTTGGTTGAAGATGTCAAAAAGTCATTTGAAGAAGAAGAAGAAGAAGAAAGGGAGGATAAAGAGTAATGGGTAAAGTCAATGAAGAGATTAGTTCGATAAATAAAAATGGTACCTGGGACAGTGTTAGTGAAGAACCTGTAGGAAAGAATACTTTGGATACGGAATGGGTATATACGTTTTGAAGAAAAAAAATAGCGAAATAACAAGAGTGAAACATAAGGAACAACAAGCTGATGGACTAACCAAAGGATTGCCTGTAATGGACTTTTCTAGATTTAAGAATTTTTTGTGCTTCTTGTTAAAGATAGATACAAAAATATGTTTCTAAAAATCTGTAATCATCTAAAGTGATAAATAAGAAAAGGAATCTTAAAGGTGTTTTTAGTAATTAATGGAATAATTAAAAAATAAATAAAATTTATTACATTTTCCCTTCATTATGATGCTAAAAAATAAGAAAAAAATATTTTATACTAATTAGATATTTTAGGAATATTTTAGGAAATGCTCAGAAAGATGCATATTGATGGCAAGGATCTGCGCATAATAAACAGTCTCTATTGGAACCAAAGTGCGGAGATAAAGATGAGCTACTTACACATTGGGAAGATAAATATTAAAAAGGGAGTACGACAGGGATGCGTTCTTTCGCCGCTCCTGTTCTGTCTCCTGTTCTGTCTGAGCAAATCTTCAGAGAAGTACTGGGAAAAGTTTCGGAGGGTATCAAAGTGAACGGATAGGTAACATATCAATAACATTATACAGGGTGATTCATTACTAATTGGAAATAATTTAATACTAGAATCCTGACTTCAAATTATGAATATTTAACCCAAAACACCTAAATAAAACGTAGCTGCTTACTTAGTTACAGGGTGTTTTGTGTAAAAATTTAAAAACTATTTGGGTTCAGTACTTTAAGACTGTTTTACGTATTCATTTCATATTTGGCAGAAAATATAGACACTGTACACCCTACAAAATTATATTAAACAAACGTTTCTAGCTACCACCAGAGGCGTACGACAGGGGCAAGTGATAGGTTAATCGTTCCCAAATTTTACGCCCCTGGCGGAATAGAGACTTTAGCACAATTTGTCGATTCTCCAATACTTTTTACGTAAATAAAGTACTCTTTCTTCATAACGATAAAGTCAATATTTCTCGAGATATTTTAAGTTAAACCTGAAACTGCCCAATTTTAGTGTGTGATAACTGTCGATGTTTTCGACCAGTGAATTGCATTTAATACGCAAATGAAATTTTAATCTTTAGATAAAGATATTAAATTATTGACAAAAAACTTAAAATAATATTAAAATGATTTTAAAATATTTTCAAACAAATAAACTGATCTCTATTTTGAATTAAAATCAGATAAGTGGCATTTGATGGATAATTTTTCAATATTAGTTGGCTCTAGTCTGAATCAATTGCTTCGATATAGGGTTAACTAATTTTTATTATGTAATGCATCAATATTATATTTTGTACCTAAATATGTATAAAAAGGAGACAGATATATTTTAACTATATTGTTCGCTAGAAAGATCGACAGTAGACAGTAGACTATTCTAGAAATGACTAATTTATAAAAACATTTACGAAGTTTCTGGAAAGGTTAGAAACCTATAAAAGGACTTGAGCAGAGGTCGTGAGAGGTAGTATATAATTGATCCGTAGCCATAGATCAGTCAGTCTGAACAAAGTGAACAAACAGTTTTAAAAAGTATAAAAAAAATTAAGTATTAAATAGTGACATTAAAAATACAAGTTAAAACAATCAAGAAGTAAAACACAGTGCTAAATAGTGACATATAAGAACATAAGTTTAAAACTAATACCAAAGTAATCAAAAGTGTAATTCAAAATTTTTTAGGCGCATAAAAAGAAGAAATTATAAGTGTACTTACTATTTATAATACAATTAAAAGAACTATACTCCAACAAACACTGAACTATATCCATTTTGAGGAATAAACAGAGAACAATTATATTACACAAGAAACCAAAGGTCTAACAACCACGACATTTTTCAACAGTCGAAGATTCCACGTATACCTTCGTTGGTTTCCGTTTTTCATAGAGCAACTACGGTTTTTTCCACCAATCAGACAGCAGGACTCTACGTGTATTAGCGTCAGATAACATTGTAAACACTTTAAATTTTTGTAGTAGTTAGTTAAGTTACCTATATAATTTTAAACAAAAGAATTTACATGACACTCAATAATTACTGTATTTCGATAATAACTTATTTACCATTTCATAAATAACAATAATTAATTTATCACAATTTCAGCATCAAGTAAGTTCTTTTCTAGTTAATAAAAGGCCTTTTCTTTTTCTTATTTTTTTTACTAATTAGTTTCATTATTAAACATTCAAAATATTATATATATATAGTGGCTTCACACCCCCGTGGGGGTAGCGCCGCTTTTACAAGCTTTCTAGATCCATATTTTGAGGTGGATCAGTCCTCATTTCATTGTTTTTTTATACGCTGTTACATATCCGGTTCCAGCTTCTTCGATCTTTTGCTTTTTCCTCTGCATTTCTGATTCCTAATGCATGTAAATCCTGCATTACTTCATCTAACCATCTTGACCTCGGTCTTCCTCTTCTCTTCCTTCCTGCAGGAGTCCACTTAGTTATGATGTTTATTATGTTTTCTTCCCCTGCCCTCCATATATGTCCCAACCATCTCAGTCTTTGTCTTTTTATTTTCCTGACTATATCTATTCCCTTAAGTTCCTCATTTATTTCATAATTTATTCTATTTCTGTATTCACCTTCTACTGTTTTCGTTGGTCCCAGTATTGCTCGGATTATTTTTCTCTCTGCTCTTCTCAAATTTTCTTCATCGGCTTTAGTCATTGTAACTAGCTCGGCCCCGTACATTATCGTTGGTCTTATTAATGTCTCGTATATTCTTATTTTTGTTCTTTTTGTTAATAACTTACTTTTTATTAATTTCTTATTTAGTTGGAATGCTCTGTTTGCAGCTAGCGTTTTTTCTTTTTATTTCGTTTGATCTTGTTCCATCACTTGAAAGCATAATTCCAAGGTACTTATATTTTTCGACCTCTTCAAAGTTATATCGTCCAATTTTAACTTTTTTATTTTTTGATGTTTTGCCTAATCTTAATATTTTTGTTTTGTTTTCATTTATGCTCAAGCCCACTTTTCTTCCTTCTTCTATGAGTTCCTCTACCATTTGGGTTAATATGTCTCTTCTTTTTGCTATTATTACCAAATCATCGGCGTAAGCTACAATTTGACCACCTCTGTTTCTGAGTGTTCCTTTGTTCATGTTTCTAGTAACATATTCTATAGCTATATTAAAAAGTGTTGTTGATAGACTGTCTCCCTGTCGTACGCCTTTATTTGTTTCAAACTCCTCTGTTTCCCCTACTTGTGTTTTAATGCTCACTCTTGTATGGTTCATTGTCATTTTTGTTAGTCTTCTTAATTTAGATGGTACTTCGAGTTTTTTAATACTTGAAATAATTGGTTTCTTTTGATGGAGTCAAAGGCTTGCTTAAAATCAACGAACAGTAATTCTATATTCATTTTGTATTCGTTTGCTTTTTCCATGATTTGTTTTACAATGTGTATTGCATCTGTTGTAGATTTGCCTTTTCTAAACCCACATTGATATTGTCCTATTTTATTCTCAGTAGTTTCCTGTAGTCTTTTTTGGATTATGGTTGATAGCACTTTATATACTGTACTAAGTAGTGTTATCCCTCTGTAGTTTTGGCATTCCTGCTGATGTATTGTTCCAATTTGTCCTACTTGCCATTCATTTGGTAATTTCTCTTTTTTCCAGATGTCTTTTATCAGTTTGTGTATTACTATGTGCAGAGCTTCCCCTCCATGTTTTATAAGTTCACTATTTATGTTATCCTTCCCAGGTGCTTTTCCATTCTTGCTGTTTTTGATTATCTTTATCACCTCCTCGATTGTTGGCTCTTTTACATTGCTTATTTCTATATCTTCCTCTATTTCGTTTATCTCTTCTGCTTGATCTTCTATTAACAGTTCTTTAAAATGCTCCTTCCATGTTTCCATATATGGTTGCTCCTGTATTACTATTTGTCCTTGTTTATTTTTAATTCCGTTAATTTTTGGTTTGTATTTTGTATTTTGTTCTCTGATTTTTTTGTAAAACTTTTTTGTGTTTTGATACTTACTTTCCTTCTCTATATCATCCAACTGCTTTTCCACCTGTTCTCTCTTGCGCTGTCTTATTATTTTATTACTTTCTTTTCTTTTTTGTTCATATACATTTTTATGTTCCACTTTGTTAGTCCGTAGCCATTGATTGCGAGCTTTTACTTTTTCTTCAATTGCTATTTTACATTTTTCGTTAAACCAATCTTTCTTTTTTATGTTTTGTTCCACTCCTAATACTATCTCCGCTGTTTGGCTAATTGTATTTTTAATATCTCTCCATATGTCATCCACATTGTCTCCCTTGTTGTTGAGCGTTGCCAATCTTGTGTCCATCTCTTTTTCATACTTTTGCTTTTCTTTCAGATCTTTTAATTTTTCTATATTCCACTTCTTTTTCTTCTGTTTCTGCTTCATTAGAATTTTTATTTTTTGTCTTACTTTCGCAATAACTAAGAAATGGTCAGAGTCTCCACAAGCACCTCTATAGCTTCTTACATCCATTATACTTGATTGTCTTCTCTTCGATATTAGTATGTGATCTATTTGAGATTCTGTTTTTTGATCCGGAGAGACCCAGGTAATTTTGTGTTTTTTTGCATGCTTAAAATGTGTACTACTTATTACCATATTATTCCTCGTCGCCATGTTACATAATCTGTGTCCATTGTTGCCTTTTCTTTTTCTTATTTTTTTTACTAATTAGTTTCATTATTAAACATTCAATATATTACTGTTCTAAATTAACTCTTTTATAATAAATTTGTAATTATAATTAATCAATTTTTCATTCATATACACCTAATTGTCCAACTAGAAGCTTGCAGAACAAAACACCCCTGAGAAAAAGAAGATCTTGCTACTATTAGACCATTTAAATAATATCAAATATTAATCAAATTTATAAATAAATTAAACTATAATCAATAAATAATATTTCAAATTATAATATTAATTACAGTACTTATACATAACTATAAAGATAGAAAAAATAAAGGAAAAAATTGGTGGCAACATTACATAAAAAACTTATTACACATGTGCGTGCACCAACAAAAAAGTGACAAAATAAAATAAAGCAAACATAGGTAAAGCTTAATATAATACAATTATAAATTTACTGAACAGATATAACCAAAATAAAAAGTCGCTACAAGTCGTCGCAGGCGCGATACCAACGAGGCATCCAGTCGATTAAAGGAAACAAACTTATGGATGGGAACTGGAAGCGAGGAAAGCAGAACATAGAGCTAGTTTGAACATTTGGGAAGAGCAATTCCAAGTCAAAAAATTAAAAAGGATGTATTACTCATAAAAGAAATTATTGATAAGGGAGACACCTAGCAAGAAATGAATAAATTTATAATAAATGTAATAAGGACCAAGGAAAAGGAACAAAAACAGTAACAACAAACAATAGTACATCGTGAAGAATATAAATTATTAGGTGTATTAGGTATGTAGGGACTATGGATGAGATAAAACACGATTGCAAAAAATACAGTACAGGAACAGTAATTTTCTCTTGTCATCAGCTAGTTTATTGCGAAAATAGAGAGAAACCCCAAAATATTGGAATGTATGGCTTGGGAGAAAAAAATTAAACATTGAAAACTTATACTGTTTACAGCATACTTTAAAAAAATCTTTAGTTAGAAGTGGAATTCGCTTTAATATGCAACTACAACTAAACAATATAGACTTTTCTGTGTATGATAATCACGAACTTACCTTTTGTTCTATCACTTGGAGCTTAATCCGTTAGAGATTATTCGATAAACTATGATGCACTGAAAGAATGATTTAGTGTAAACTATAATGTTATGGTAGGTTAAAAATCTGCTTTCGCCCGATGTTTGGCTGTTACACATCGTGAAACAGCCAAATGGAATAAATTCAAATACAGATTAATAGGGGCATGTTTTAAAAAACGCTTCGCCCGTGGATAAGTATTTCTAGTGCTCTTATTTTATCTGTATATTTTTTAATTTTTGGATTATTCAATCCAGACATATTTCGTACACAATAGAAAGTTGTCGTGCCATTTTACGCTACGCTAATACGGTATCGTTATGAATACGGTATTTTAAATTTAATTTGAGCTCGTCGAAGTAACATCCGCTATTCGCTCGTTTTGTTTACTTTTCAAACCTGACTTTTTCGTATTGTTTATTTAATTTCCAAACAACGTTTTTTTTTATTTAGACAATATGGAAGAAATATTAGAAACTGCGGGTTTTAATGACGTAAATGATGCAGAATTATTAGATGCTATAATATTACATTATAATTTTCTTATTAAAACAAAAATCAAAACCACAAAACAAAACAAAACAAACTCAAACCACAACAAAACTAATTTGCCAACTACTTTTGACAACTTTGATGATAAACATCGTTACGGTAAGTATGCCGCTAACGTGCCTCCGGACTCCTGTAACGCTAATACCGTAAAACTGTCATACTTGTCAAATAGCGTTACTGTATGCAAAATTTGGACAGCACGAGAACTTTCGAATGTCCTATATCCAACTTTTACCGCTTCGGAAATATTAATGGGTTCAAAATGCATTGCACAAAGTAACAATTAATTAAAGAACCTTTTTTATTTAAGAAAATTGCTATCAAACATAAAAACATTAATATTAATGTAAAGTTTCGAAATGTTCGCCCAATCTTAAATAAAAATTTCTTTTTCCTTTATTTAACATATCGGGCGTGATTAATCTAGTCTCAAGCACTATTCGTGTTTTTGGGTCATTTAAGTTGACAGTTTTAGTTTTATAAACCACTATCCCTATAAAAAATCTAATGACGTAAGATCAGGGGATCGTGCTGGCGATTCTATCGATGCGCGTCTCCCTATCCATATCATATTTGCTGGGTTTTATATTCGTAGGTTTGCTGTATCAGAATAAGTTTGTTAAAGCTGGGATACCTTTTTTTGGATAACTGCTAAATAATTCTTGCCATTTTAAGTGTTTTCAATGAAAAATGGGCCTATGATACTATCTCCAATTATTCCCACACAAACATTAACCTTTTCTGAATATTGTGCATGTTCTTCTCTCATCCAGTGCGGATTTTCCCTAGCCCAATATGGGTTAGCATGACCGTGAAGTGTAAAGTTGCACTCATCAGAAAACAAGGCATGTTCTAATTGCAGCACGTTCTCTTACATTACCATCATTTGATCAAAAAATACGTTCTCCTATATCAAAATTGTCGTCCACAAGTTCTTGAGCTGGCATCATTTTATATGGACGCATTTTATTTTCTTGTAATGTTCGAATTATTTTGAACTGTTTGAAATGTTAGGTATAAATATTCCAAAAACGAATGGGTGTATTAATTAATTGAAAAACAAAGTTGGTATTGGCAACGGTCACATGACACACCCTTTATAAAATAAGCGGATTAGAAATTCTAATCGACGGGTTAGAGCGCTTTTTTCATAAATACCCCCATTTATCTGTTTTCAAAATTATTCCATGTGGGTGTTTCACACTGTATGTGTTAATCTTACTCCACTTCTGGGCCTTTATGGCAAGCATTTCTGACAATAGTGTGATATCAATATATTGTAATATATACACATTTTAATAGGAAAATTAATTAATTAATTAATTTTATAATTATGTGTTTTATGTTTTTAATTATTATATTTATGTTTGTGGGGATAAAAATTATTTGTGTATATTTCAATTTAATTTTACCTTATTTAGATTATTCAATTAAATTATGACTCACCTTGTATATAAATTCTGTGAGCATAAGAAAATCTATACCTTCAGTAGTCGGTTCAACTGAGTTAAAACAAATTTATTGTACTTACCCTTATGTACTGTGTGAAAGTCCATCTTATTAAGAACAGTAAATAACTAAACGGTTGAAAAAAGCTTCCACTATTTATTCGTAAAATACGTTTTAAATTCAATTACAGCTGTTTCGCTAAAAACTAGCATGGTCAAATTGACATATATTAAAGTTACATTTTGTTTATAGCTAGGTGCCTGATGTTGCCAAGTATGGAAGTAATAAGACATAACAATATTAAAGCCTAGATGTTATTAGCCCCAAGGGATTATCCTGAATGTACTTCCCTCTAAGATCAGTATATCTGTGCAATGATATAGAAAAACCAGGAAAAAACTATATCATGCTGATCTTTACAATAACTTAATATAGGTATGTCTGTTACAATTACGTCTTATCTATGTATAAAATGATGACTCAATCAAAGTAAACAGTTTAATAGTGGAGAGCTTCCAAGATTTATTTATTCATTTACTACTTTAAATTGTTGATCTGCTAGATGTCTTTTTATAAGTTCTTCGAGAAAATCTAAATTTTGCTTTTTATCACAAAAATGTATAGTATTTGAATGTCATTGGTGTGCATGAGTGAGTGTGGATGTTCAAGAACGTGTTTTGCATAGTTTGACTTATCTGGTTGTTGTAATCTATAAGCTCTTAAATGTTCATTGAATTTTATTTCAAAATTTCTTTGTGTTTGACCTATATATACAGCATTACATTTTGGACAATTAATTTTGTAAACACCAGATTTTTTCAATTTAGGTAATTTTGTTTTTACATTTAACAATTTTGTACCAACATTATTGTGTGATTTGAATGAAATTAATGCAGATGTTACCGAAGATATTATTTTTGAAATTGTATTAGAAATATTTCCACAATATGTAATACTTTTATAACTTTTAATTTCTTTAGTTTGTTGAGGGAATATTAGTTGTACTGACATTTTCAAGTTCCTATAGATAATCAAAGCTATACACATTGCTATGGATATTCAGAATACTCTTTATCACTATCTGTAAGTAACTTTTTATTTCAATATTAACTTAATTATTACTTCATTTAATTGTATAGTTCATTTATTACTAACTCTTTCTATTTTATAAGTTATTTATTACTAACATTAACTCTAAATTCATAACTTTATAATATATAATGATTTGTACTAATGATATTTCATAGTTTTGTTGATATCCAAAACTAAATTCATAACTCTTATTTATTACTCCTTAATGAAACATCATTCTAATGATAATATGGAAACATTGATTGTCTCAAATAATACACTTTATTTTCCTTCAGTATAAAATTTTAATTCATTACAATATGTAGCAAAAGCACCTCTCTTGAAGATTGGTGTACCAATCCTACCTGACTGGTAGGTACCTCCCTATATGTGGAAAAAATGTATAACAACGCATGGAGTTATGAAATGGAGGAACACTGGAGGTTTTTGTGAACTTTGCACTCAGTATTCTTGTACCTAAGACAAACTGCCTTCGACGGAAAGGTACAGGTTCAATTTGTACCAAATTAAAGAGACCTCTATTGGTCACGTTATCAGCTACTTCAAGAACGCAGAATAACTAACTGATGGGTTATCATTAAATTGATTGTACTAACCCTTACTTTTTGGAAGTCCATCTTATTAAGGATAATAAAAAACTCTTCGTTTTAACAAAACTTCCAATATTTATTTAAAAACTGCTTTTTTAAAAGACTCAATGACAGCCGTTTCGCTAGACAACTAGCATCGTCATTGAGTCTTTTAAAAAAGCAGTTTTTAAATAAATATTGGAAGTTTTGTTAAAACGAAGAGTTTTTTATTATCCTTGATGGGTTATCTCTTAACTCTGGGCAAAAAATTCAGAAACGCTTGTAATCTCAATTTTTGGGTTTAATTCCAAATTATAATTGTAGATTCTTTTCTACTTCATAACATATAGACATTCTATTTGTATTTTCTACGTATGTAATTCACTTATGCAATATTTATTTAGGATTTAAATCATACGTATAAAAAATAAATGTCCATTAAACTTCTTATAAGTTACGTGGGTTCGTATTTATATTGTAGTAATCAAGTAATTATTTATATTTTAACATACATTCTAAGCTTGTTTGTATTTTATTACAATTTATTACGATCTTCTTTATTTAAATCACATAGATAAAATTGTAAAATACGTAGAACATTTTATTTACCTGTACCTATGAGATTTCAAAAAAGTAATAAAGCTACAGATGTTTACAGTAAAAAGTAAAATGTCGAGAGATTTAACTAAAATTCTACATCTCTGATTGCTTTATTAAATCTTTCATCTCTATATATGCACAGAAATTTTGTACCTCATGCCATAGTGAAGCCAGTAGATATATACACTTTGAATTTTAGCCTTCGAATCACATTGAAATTTACTCAACCAAACAAATGCCAGGAATGTAATAATTGCGAGTACACTGCGATAAATGACATAATGAAGAGCATCCATACTCTCATTTAATAATTCTGGAGAAATTAATAATAATTGTATTATATTGAATGATGGAGCACTTTGATGTCTCGCGCGTATTTCTGTTCGTTCATTGTTAAAAGTTGCCGTTATTAGCAAGCGTTTCAAATCAGGGATTTATTGACGGTGCTCTTTCACCATCATTCCAGACATTCCAGACCATTTGAATCATGAACATATTTTTATCGCTGCTTATTAAATAGTGCTAATGTATTTAATTGAGTTGACTGATAAAGAGCAGGGGTTGAATAATCATAGGCGGCGTTAAAGAACATACTAATTGTTAAAACCGATATATTTGTGTTGTCATTATAAGTGACATTTTTAATGGTTTTCAAGAGTTTTAAAAGATGATGTTCACAAAGTAGTATGTTAAAAATACTTTTTTAAACCGTAGGGACTAAAACTAACTCCTTAGTCCTACATTACAAGGACCAAAGAGCCACTTTTTACCCAAGCTACTAAAGTATGATATCTGAATTAGACTGAAAGTTTTTAACTAAGAAAGCTCAAGTGTACTGTGTATGATATAGCATAGTTTGTCAAACATCGGTGATTGGTTTCAAGTTTCAAGTAAGCATACGTACGGCGGATCGAATCTTATCTTTATCTTTATCTTTATCTTTATCTTTATCTTTATCTTTATCTTTATCTTTATCTTTATCTTTATCTTTATCTTTATCTTTATCTTTATCTTTATCTTTATCTTTATCTTTATCTTTATCTTTATCTTTATCTTTATCTTTATCTTTATCTTTATCTTTATCTTTATCTTTATCTTTATCTTTATCTTTATCTTTATCTTTATCTTTATCTTTATCTTTATCTTTATCTTTATCTTTATCTTTATCTTTATCTTTATCTTTATCTTTATCTTTATCTTTATCTTTATCTTTATCTTTATCTTTATCTTTATCTTTATCTTTATCTTTATCTTTATCTTTATCTTTATCTTTATCTTTATCTTTATCTTTATCTTTATCTTTATCTTTATCTTTATCTTTATCTTTATCTTTATCTTTATCTTTATCTCTAAAAAGCTGCTGCCCAACAGTCCAAACAGTCCAAATATCCGACTCAGCAAATCAAAAACTATCCTTTCATCCCTACCATCCTCCTCCATTCGGCAGATTCGCTCTTCTCCTTCATTTTTACCCCTTTTTTCTCTAAAATCTTGACTTCTTTGATCCACTCCATTTCCTCCCCTTTTTCTACCAGGATCGATAACCTTTACCGATACAATCTCTGACCAACTACTCTCCATTCCACTATCCTCCTTGTTTACCCACACTACCTAAATTCTGTCATCTCCGACTTTCTCACCTTCATCTCTATGCACTCCCCATTTTTAACAACCCAAACCCTATCTTTTACCTCCTTCCAACCCTACCAGTCTCTTGCCCTATCTCCCATCTTCATTGCATCCTCTTCGTTAAATCCTCCTTTCTTCTCAACCTCTCTATTTCCCTGACCCTCCTTTCTGTCGCCACATTCTGTTTCTCCAATTTTCTCACTTTTTCCTCCAGCCGCTTTACCATCCCCTTCAGATCCTCTACATTCTCTTTTCTCCTTCTGTTTTCTTTTCTGCTCCCTATCCTCCAAAAGCGATACCTCCTTCCTCTTCACCGTCCACTCAATCGACTCTCCCGCTTTATCTGAGTACGTTTCACCTTCCTAGATTTACCAAAAATTCCCTTCCTTTTCTTATCTTCCTCCATTACTTACTATTCTATTATTTCCTTACAATACTTTCCACATCCCATGAATATCTGGGAATTGTCTGTCCACCACCACAGAGCCCGCTTGTGCTGGTAAGGCTTGGTACTCCGGGAGGTCACCAGGTATCTCGGAGGCACCTGACTTACCTGCAGCCATTCATCCATTGCCACGGTAGCTAACAGCGTGGATTACGGATTGTTTATCGAAGTTTACCCTCCTAGGCTTTTTTCACGGTTGCCTCAGGACGCAGTAGCTGCTCAATTCACACAACATGGCTGCCTCCCCATGCTGCCAGTGTTTTATCGAGGTTTACTCCTCTATTCCGCTTGATCCGCGAGCAAATATTGGGGTTCCCATGCAGGATCCTTATTCATTGCTTATCCCGAGAGTTGGTCGGTCATGAGGCTCTTACAGCTTAAAAAGCCTAAATTCCTCTTGACATACCACCCCCTGGAGACACCCTATGAGCCATTGGGTCGGGTGGAAAGCTCCCTCGCCGAAAACTTGCATGAAGATTAGGGGTGAATTACTTCCAGCCTCCCTCATCCAACTCTCCGCAGGCACGGATATCCACTTACCAATGTCAAACGCACCATACCGTCTAAGCCCTTCTCGTCAAGAGATATTAAAACAGAAACTTGAAGACATGCTAAAAAAGGAATCATCGAGGAAAGTGACACTCCATGGGTATTTCCGGTAGATTTGGGACAAAAAAAACAATGATTTGCGAGTATGTGTCGACTATCGCAAGCTAAACGCAATTACGATACCAGACAATTACCCAGTGCCACGGATTGACGACTTGCTTCATGCCGCTTCATGTCCTGTCCTTATATTACCGATAAAGACAAGACAGGATTTATAAGACCCTTCCTAATATATTGATTTAATCGAAACGCCTCAAGTACCTTTCAGCGTCTAATGGATAGATGTAATGGTACCCTCAGGGGAGTTGCAGTAATAGTCCATTTAGAGGACCTTATTATCAGATCTGCGTCATTCGACGAACACCTCCGCGACTTGGAGAGTCGAACGAAATTATTCCACTCTCGAGCGTGAAGCTCTCGCATTCGTATATGCAGTAAATAAATTCCGCGGGTACATAGAAGGCTCAAAAGCAATAAACAGATTATCAACCTCTCAAATGGTTGATGACCTACAGGTTGCCTAGCAAGATGAGCCTTGTAATTACAACCCTATGACCTTCAAATCCATTACACTCCAGGAAAAACCAATATCGTAGCGGACCTTTTATCTCGCCCCATATGCCAAAGCCACCACGAAGAATGTCAGGTGTGTAATGTCCAATTCGACATCCCTAAGAACATCGAAAAGGAGATGCGTTAGTAACAGTTGACCTTGAACCAATTGTTAGGGCTCTGGAAGATACTGGTAACGATAAAATCAACCAAAGATGGATTAAAAGAGGATATCACATGCATATGGAGGTCCTATACCGTTATACCTACGAACAAGAAGATGATAACGCCAAATTAGTAGTCCCGAAGGAAGAGCACCTTTAAAGTTTACAACCATATCATGATGCTCCGACCGCTTTTATCACCAAATATTTTTCATCTTGTACCTCATTTATAAACCTATAGACTTATTCAAAAGGAAAGTTATTTTAGTTTTTGAACCTATAACTTTTACACTCAATGCTTAACTTGAATATATATGATTTTTATTATAGATTGAATTTAATTCTTACTTGCAGACTGGAGGGCTTTTAATTTAATAAAAGTCATACAAACAGTATAGAAGGTTTGGAAGGAGGAATATTGTTTGTTTTTTTGAACTCACAATTCCCTTTATATACCTTTATATAAAATAAAAAAAATATTTAAAATTAAATTAATAATATTAATATTTATTGGTTTAATTTTGAAAAATCATAAAAAATTGCGCCCAACGTGGGGCAATAATAATCTAAAGTGAGGCAAAATTATTAAAATTTAAGTAGAAATTAGCGATACGACGAAACACTAGCAGGAAGTTAGTCTAAATTAGTGTAAATAAACAGCCAGTCATTAAATTTGTCAAAAAAAAAATATGAACGAAATTTCGTTATTTTAGGTGTGCCATTAATGTATGTTATAGTTAGGTCATGTTGTTTTTGCGAGTTTCTAGTTCATTTCGGAGTTCTTTTAATCGTAGTTGAGTGGGCGTTTTATCATCAATTATTGAAAAATTTTCCGTGGCTTTATTCTCTAAGAGTTTAGATTTATTCCTTAGAATATCCTTAACATGGTGTTCCGAAGACATAACTACCTTGATCATTCTAGGGAATTTTTGATTTGGTTTGACAACTCTGTAAAAGGAAATTGGGTTTTCTTGGCAGCCAACAGTATCCAAAATGATCTTAATTTTATTTGCGTCTTCATCTTTTTTGACTTGGGTATCTCTAGAGGAAGGTACTGGTACGCCTCTAATTAAAAATTTTTTTGATCGTGTTATGCAAAATGGTACTCACAGACTTTTTAAAATGTAATTTTTATTCACTGGAACTGCACTTTGCACTTAAAATTGAACAAAGTACTTTTGGTTTTAGAACTCTCTGGTTAAAAAAAATTCTTCGAGAAATAATAAATTTTTAAAAAATAATTCTAAAATAATTCTAAAATGTCGATCGATCGACTACTACTACTACGATATGTACTACTACGATATGTACGCCAAGACTGAGGCAAGCTAAAATATTTATAGACAGATCACCTGGAAAGGCAAAATGTCTTCTCTAAATGACCAAAAAGGATATAAAATTGCTCATAGGTCTTCTTACTTGACATTGTCCTTTGAGGTATCCCCTTAAAATAATGGACAAATTGGAAAGTGAAAACTATCGTTTCTGCGAAAGCGCCAAAGAAACGGAGGAACATATACTATGCGAATGTGTAGCATTGTTCGGCTTAAATTCCTAGAAGGAGTTGCTCTGATTCCTTTTGAAATTATAGGAATTTGCCCTCGACAAAACTGATTAACTTCGCTAGAAGTATTGGGATTCTATAGTTCAAGTAGATTAAGGTAGGCGCAAAAGATCTTCATAGGTCGAAGTGCAGAAAAGTCTGACTGGCTTTTACGACCTAAGACAATCTAGTATACAGATGGAATTGATGAGTAATTTACGCATAATTTAAGCCTATTACGAATTATATCTGAGAACATTTCTCTCCCTGTAATATTATTTCAATAATAGTCAATAGTTCAGAGATATGTAGGCTGTAGTTATTAAGAAATACTTTTTTTAAAACCTAATCTTCATAAATCCCGGCTAAACGTAAAATTAGAATATTAAATCTGGTGTTTTATTAGTGTGAACCAAACTCCACTTTATTGAATATCCAGGAAATGAAATGAGAGCGACATCAACTAATATAACCCGAAGATTTTCAATATAAGACCCGACGTTATTCAACTGACATTCAAATGAACAGAAATTGGGCAAATTGTATCGAATGAATCGTGGAAGATTTTGGTGAAACGCAAATTTAAATGTTAGGCGTTTTTAAGTTGTAACTAAAATCGTAAAATAAGTAATGTTTGTAGTCGATATCAACGATTAGGTAAACAAAAACTCCTGTCACCGACTTAAGTTGGTTTTTCCAATGAATTAAAAACTATATAGGCACTTAATAAAATAATGTCATACTGATAAAATTGTTCGAAACTGTTCATACACTTGTTGATTCGTTCTTGTTATGATGTATAAATATGTACATCCAATTTTAAGTCAAAAAGGTAATATACACTCGTCACAATAAGTATAGCATAATTTTAAAAATTGAATTATGGTGTAAAATAAAATATTACATTCTTCAGTATTCAGTATTTTAATATGAGTGTATGGTATCCTTTATATATGAGTGTACTAATCCTGCAGATCACCGTTATTTAAGAATTCAGACTTTGCGAACTCGTCATGTTATAGCCAGGCAACTGCAAAATGTTGTCTGGCTGTAACGTTAGAATATCTGTCATTACGGTTAGAAACAGATTAAGGAATTTTGGAATTAGACCCAGAATGCCTGTTACTGCTCCATTGTTAAACAGAGCACACCGTGTAGCACGTTTAAGCTTCGCAAGAGAACATATTCATTGGGATATTAACGAATAAGCTAATGTTCTTTCTACTAATGAATAAAGATTTTAACTTTTTGGATCTGATAGACGTATTTCAGTTTATAGACGCGCAGGTGAGCGATTTGCTCAGTGTAACATAAGAGCAGCCAGAAATTATGGAAGTGGTTCGATAATGTTATGATTAGGTTAGGTTAGGTTAGGTTAGGTTAGGTTAGGTTAGGTTAGGACGAGGACATCTTTGGTCAGGGATATAAGATCGCCATGAGGCACTTTGGGGCGTACTCTCCGTATGACATGCCCGCCGACAGAAAGCTGGAGATAGCTAGGGAGCTGTTCCCAACAGCCGACGGGCGTGTTCCGCGTGGAGTGCGAACTGATGAGCCTCTGAGGGGGGATCCATTATTCTTTACCATGGATGAAATCGTCAAGGCGGCGGGAGCTCTGCGAGCCGGTCGATCTCCGGGTCTCGATGGCGTTACTGCTGAAGCAGTCAAACGCGTCGTTGCCCTGGAGCCCGACTGGCTCCTGATGCACTATAACGCCCTCGTCGCCGATCGGGCTTTCCCGGCGGACTGGAAGACCGCCAAGTTGGTTTTAATACCAAAGAGTAAACCGGGGAAGTATCGCCCCATTTGCCTTCTTACTGCTCTTAGCAAGTTGTATGAAGGAATGATAAGGGGCAGACTGGAGAGAGTGATTGAAGAGAGCGGGGGACTTTCTCGCCAACAATACGGTTTTACGTGTGGAAGGTCGACTGTGGATGCCGTGTCGGAGATATTTCGGACGCTGAACGGGGCGCACTCGTCCAAATGGGCGGTGCTCATTACGTTCGACGTCCGGAATGCCTTCAATACGCTTCAGCATGAGCTGGTCTTAAGATCTTTACAATGTAGGAGATGTCCTGGATATCTTCAGGAAATAATTGAGGCCTACCTAGATGGTAGGAAGTTGCAAGTGGAGAAGGATGTTGTCATTGATGTGTCGGCTGGGGTGCCTCAGGGATCAGTCTTGGGCCCCACGCTATGGAATCTGGCATATGACGGGGTCCTCCGGCGCGAATACCCACAGGGTGTGGTTCCGTTCGCGTTCGCGGATGATCTCGCCGTGCTTGTCCTGGCTGGAGACCTCGACGACCTGCAGTACCAGGCAAAGGTTGCATGCGAGGGAGTGAAAGATTGGATGCATGGTCACGGGCTTTCTCTGGCAACGGAGAAGACCGAGGCCATCATACTGAAGGGACCGCGTGATAGAAGAGGAATTAATTTCCTCTGTGACGAAACGGAGGTATTTCCCCGAAAGTACGTTAAGTACCTAGGGGTCACCTTGCATGAATTTGGAGGATTTGGGAACACCTGCGCGTGGTCACACGAAGGGCAGCCGAGAGAGCGGCCGCATTGGGAAGGTTGATGCCCAACATCGGCGGTCCGAACTCTGAGAGGGAGGAAGGTTCTCGCCGGGGTTGTGCAGTCTATCGTCCTGTATGCGGCCCCAGTGTGGTGCGGACAAGTGGATATTCCACATTTCAAAAACCTTTTAATTCGCACGGACAGGACTTGCCTGGTCCGCACTGCATGCGCGTACCGCACCGCACCTACGGCCGCTCTTTATGTGATTGCAGGTATGGTGCCTACCCATTTACTCGCGAAAGAGAGAGGACGGATATATGAGAGACGCGAGAAAGTAAGCGAAAGGGTGAGAAAGGAGGAACGGGCTGTCACATTGGATTTGTGGCAGTCGGAATGGAACGGGACAACGGATGTGGCTCAGTGGACCAAGTCCCTGATACCGAATCTCGACAGGTGGATGCGGTGTGGGCATCGGCGGATCGATTATTTCGTTACGCAGATGCTCACGGGGCACGGGTGTTTCCGGTCTTACCTGGCGAGATTCGGGAAGTCAGATGATGATGTATGTACATACTGTCGGAGGGTGGACACTGTGACACATACGTTGTTGGAGTGTCCGAGATGGATTGCGGAGCGGGGAAGAATGAATGAACTCATGGGAGTGCAGATCAAGAGTGTTAGAGAGATGGTACAGAGAATGATATTGAGCGAGAGCGGGTGGAAAGTGATAAGTCGGTGCGTGAAAGAGATTCTGTACATGAAAGAGAAAGAAGAGAGAAAGGTGGTTGCCGGAAAGAGAGTGTGCGTGTGAGTGAGCTACGGCATGGCGACGGATGAGTAGATGAATAGGTGAAAGTAGAATGAATGGTGGAATGACATGACCGACCCGAGCTCGTGCCCATAGGTGGCTGTTTCCAGGTCGGCCATGTGGGTGGGGTTTTAGTGGGATGCTGACAGGACCGGGGCGAAGATGGGAGGGGGGACCCTTTCCGGGATACCCCCTGTTGTCATCGCGCTGCTCTTGCCAGAAACCCACACTCCCTGGGTCACCTTCCCAGGGGTTAGTCTTTCTGAAGATTTCCCCACCAGAAAAAAAAAAAAAAAAAAAAAAAAGGTTAGGTTAGGTTAGGTTAGGTTAGGTTAGGTTAGGTTAGGTTAGGTTAGGTTAGGTTAGGTTAGGTTAGGTTAGGTTAGGTTAGGTTAGGTTAGGTTAGGTTAGGTTAGGTTAGGTTAGGTTAGGTTAGGTTAGGTTAGGTTAGGTTAGGTTAGGTTAGGTTAGGTTAGGTTAGGTTAGGTTAGGTTAGGTTAGGTTAGGTTAGGTTAGGTTAGGTTAGGTTAGGTTAGATTAGGTTAGGTTGTTTATATGCTATGAAATTCCCACGAAAGGAAAGTCGATTTTGGTAAAGATGTGATTTTCGATGCACAGTGAATACAAATTAATTTTACATAAGCCTATCTCTATCTTATAAGTAATTTTATGTCATCCTTGTGATTAATTTTATTATAATTTACTATCGATTTTTGGCTTTTTTACTCAGTTTGAATTTACTGTGTTATAGGTACTATATTTGTTTGGAGTTGGCAGCACAGTGAATTCATTATAAATGCAAATCCTTCAAAGCCCAAGCAAGGGTGGTTCATGAAAAATAACTAAAAGTAGTATACATTTCTATTGAAACATAGTCATAGTTGTTATTTTTCAAAGAGTCCACCCTGTAATTAGGGATTAACTAACCCAAACACAATAGAAACCCTAGATAATATTGTCACAACAGGTAGCTGAATACATCCCATGAACCAAAGTTTTTTTAAAACATAATTCAAATTAAAATAAAAATTAAAAGCAAAATAAAAATATGCTACATATTAAAAATTACGAATTAAATATAAATTAATGCAAGAAGCACATACTCCTTTAATTGTCAGCTTCCATTTCGTCGTACAATGTGTTCGAACAGGTCTTCAATATTGATATCAACACTCCACAATCGTTCTTTTTCCTTCTTCACATGGTTTATGGCATTAGTCCAATTTTCCCGTGTTACGTTTCCAAAAGAATTTATCAAAAGTTGTCAATTTAAAAGTTGTATTGTTTCTTACCACCTCACCTTTTACCTGTGCCCACTTTTACCACTGCAGCACTTGCCAAAAAGTCCAATATCTGGGAAATATAATCTTCAGAAACATCAGAGGTCATTTCCTCGTGGTAATCTTTGGTTGACTTTGATACAAAGTTTAATAACCCATTTTCTACAAAACCATGTGTGCGATTATTAGTCTGCGACCTTTTTCTCGAGAAGCATTTAATTCTATGAATATCCCTCCAAAAATGCCTGACGGGAATTTGAAATATTAGAGTGTCCATCCATGCTTTAGGAATAGTGTGTCCTTCATTCAACCACGTTTCATCTAAATTAAAGATAGTTCTTCCCTCGCTCCGAAACTTTTTAATACTTCTTAACTATTGTGTTCTCCAGCAAATAATTTCTTCTGTCTCATTCAAACATTTTCGGTTTTTATGCGACTCATACCAATTTCTTTTAGGAGTTTCCATAACCTACTTCTGCTATAACAGTCAATTACTTTGTCGAAAGTCGGAATCTCTTTATCTACCATAATGGACTTTTTTCCTACGTGTTATTTTGGTTCACTAACATTTCCCTGTTTTCTCTCACTATTAAAAATCGATAGATACTTCGTTCACTAACACCGAAGCTATTGGAGCACATAGTCACCACATCACGAACAGTTGCTGATGCATCTTGATATATTAGTGTATCATGAACTTTTAAAACAATAGTTTTTTCTCTTTTAGAAAACGCACTTTGTTTTAAATGAGCCACTTGTACTGGAACAAAACTTGAACTTGACACCATTTTCACTACCGAAAATGTTCTTGGAGTAAAAAAATAAAAATATAGATAACAATATAAACCACCAACACTAACGAGTACCTATATTCTTATGTATTAGGATATAAACAAATCCTCAATTTATAGACTAATAACGTACACATAGGGTTACCTTAATCCCTTAAAACCAGGGGCGGATGGGCTCCGGCGGGACACCGGGATAAATCCCGGTGGGCCGGTAGTCAAATGGGCCGGCAAAAAATTACAAAAGAAAAGAAAAATTTCATGCCAAAATATTGCTACTTGAACTTCTTATGGAGGTATACGATTTTTAACAACAGCGCTCCGGCAGAGCAGCTCCGCGATATTTTGATATTTTTGATAAGGCACGAAATCGCCTGTCGCCTGTGAGAAGTGCGATTCTTATGGACGTATATGTTACGAACTTCAACCTTACAGTGACGAAATTACAGAACGTTATCTTCGGAAAACGATAAGGCTTTTATCACTTGCAGTCTGTGTAAATCTTATGGCGGTAAAACCGTTAAATCGCGTTTAACAGTTTGTGAAATTTTTCATCATCCCTACTCGAATTGCACAGCTTGCACTATCTATGCTATGGCCATTCCCTCTTTTGTAGCCGGCGGCCAGCCCGCCACATAAGCTGCGCTAAAATTAAGTATTGTAAATTAGTTTGGGTATGTTTTTAATGAAATGGTAAATGAAAGGCTTCTTGCGGTAATACCTTGCCTAAATACTTCTGGACAGGGATTTTACGACATGGTTAAAAGGGTTATAGAAGAACATGGATTGGAAATGTCTAATTGTGTAGCGGATTCAACAGATGGAGCGGCGAACATGCAAGGTGAATATAATGGATTTTGTATAAAACTAAAAGCAGATAACAAGAATCATATTCACATATGGTGTCATAGCCATATTCTGAATCTGGTTATTGGAGATATACTCAAAACAAACATAAAGATAGCGGGGTTTAATTCCCTAATTTCCTAGCAAACTTTTTTAATGAATCTTATAAACGAAAACAGTTTTGCATGACGGAAAACAAAAAAGACAAACTATAGGTGAAACAAGGTGGTGGTCAAAAGAAGTCGCTTTAAATAAAATATTTGGAACGAATTCTGAAAATTTTGAATCTTGTTTATATATCGATGTTATAGAAGCTCTAGAAACAATTGAAGTCAACCATAAAATTGCCAATGATGTGAGGCTGACGGCAAACAATTACAAAGAGAGTATGCTAAAGTATGAAAATATTTAAATTGTACATATATTCATGAATTTGTTTTCAATTACGGGACCTTTGTCGCGTTATTTGCAAACGTCAGGATTGGACTTACTAAAATGCATGTAGGCATGGTAAAAAATTCCCTTAAAAATTAGAGACTGACCAAAGGAATATAAGCCATATTTTAGAGACATCAAATAAATTTATTACTTGGACAAAAAATGAGTTTTCTGTCAGAAACATGGATATGGTAATTGAAGATAGTTTTCCAGGAAAACGAATACCCACTTTAAAAAAATTTTCTGATGAAAAATCAAAAGATCAAAAGCCAAAAAACCCACTTTAATTATTTACAGTGTCAACTTTTAATGTTGTAATGGACACAGCTGTGCAATCGATAAAAAATAGATATGAAAAAAACATGACTACTTGCAGAGATCTTGCAATTCTATTTCCCCAGCATTTTGGAAATATTAAAACTTGTGGTATACCAGAAAATGTGTACAATTAATGTTTGTTTTAGTTTGTATAACTATTAGTACAATTTGTACATACATATTATATTTATGTATAAAATAGTTTGTTTGGAGCAAATTTTTAGTTTTGTTTTGATTTGTTTTTTACTTTATAATTTATTTTGTTTGTTTTTGTGTTTTGTTTATTTTAGAAATATATGAATACAAAGTATGTAAAAAAATGTTTCTTTAATTATTTTACTTACAAAAATATGTAGCACAACCATTTATACAATTTTGCAGAATTTCAGCAAAAATTGGGCGGCAGAAAAAAAAAACGTCCCGGGCCGGTTCAACATTGCCCATCCGCCCCTGCTTAAAACCCCTAACGACCACGATAATTGTCGTTAAAATCGAATAACAAAATATTCTAAATATCGTATTATGACTACGTATCCCTTATCTAAAAATATTAAAATATGATGATTAAAAGAAATTTCTTAATACCGATATAAATAAGTACAGTACATTCATACTTATTCCGTTCTCACTTCTTAAGGCGAATAAACGACCCTTTTGTCCCGTATTGTCGGCCGGTGGTTTAGCCAGGTGTTACCTGGTATAAAATTTGAACGGAACAGGGTGGAATTTACTTTTTTTATAGATGTTTGCACATTATTTGTACATATTTTTAGACAATTTATATCTATCTATCAATATTTCAATTGCTTCTCAATGTAAAAGTAAAACGTCCACTCCGGCCCTGCCTGCCGGTAGGAAGATTTATTGGAGGCAATATAAGTCCTTAAGTCAGAACGGTATAAGTATGAATGTACTTTACGTGCGCTACTGATTTAGGGTATTGTTTACAACATTTTACGATTTAATGACTTTTCTTAGCTGCCAACTCCAAACAAATAAATTTTAATGCATGTAATTTATAGTATTTACCATTCAAATGTATAAAATAAACGTGTTATCAATACAAATTATAATTAATTTAAAGGTAGGTAGTAGATGAATAAAAGGCAGTGAACCAAATTTATAATTAAATTGATTGTACTAACCCTTATTTTCTGGAAGTCCGTCTTATTAAGAATAATAAAAAAACTCTTCGTTTTAACAAAACTTCCAATATTTATTTAAAAAATTGCTTTTTTAACTTTAATGACAGCCGTTTCGCTAGACTTAGCATCGTCAGATTGACATATATTGAAGTTACATTTTGTTTGTCTGTAGCTAGGTACCTGATGTTTATTAGGTATTTATAAAGCTAGACCAAGTATGGAAGTAATAAGACATAACAATATTAAAGCCTAGATGTTATGAGCCCTAAGGGATTATCCTGGATGTACTTCCCTCTAAGATCAGTATAACTGTGCAATGATATAGAAAAACCAGGAAAAAACTATATCATGCTGATCTGTACAATAACTTAATATATTTGTTTTACAATTACGTCTTATCTATGTATAAAATGAAGACTCAATCAAAGCAAACACTTTAAAAGTGGAGAACTTCCCGCGAAGAGTTTTTTATTGTTCTTAACAAATTTATAATGATTTGCTGCAGGCTGAAGCTTTGTTAATACAACTTATCTGTCTACTATTACTATCGGTTCTCCACCTCCTGCCCCTTGTGCATGCTTTCTTATAACAGCCGCCTTTGTTTTGGTCTATTTTTTAAAAAGATTTCAACGCCAACCCAGCTCTGCAGAGGATATCAAATCCAATATCTGGGCTCTAATATTTTTATTATTAATTCCATTTTATACTCCCAATTAACAAATCTTCACCAAAAATACCATACCTACTTCTGTCTTCTTATATAGGTATCATAGCCAAGAAAATAAAAGTAAAATTTGTTGATATAGTTATACTAGATGCCAAAAATAACCAAAAAAAATTACTCGGACACTAATGGGTTAATATAAACACATTTATGTCCTCGTCTAAGTACTGCTCGTCTTGACAGCGACATTTCATTAAAAAGGATTAAACACATTGAATGTACGAACTGCCCTTCTAATCGGTGTGCTTACAGTTTTGTCACCATTGATTTTCTCCGATGTTATATTGGGGATTTGGATAAAAATTTCATTTAGCTTGTTTACAGTTCCGCGTTTCATTATTACATTTAATAAAAGAATATTAAACGTTCATTTGGCAGGGTGGAAAATATTCATATTAGGGTTATCTTTTTGTCTACGTGTGGCCCTAAAAGTCAATAAACAGGGATGCGATTTTTTAATTCGAGAAATTTGAAAACACTTCTCGAGAATCTACAAAGAGGGCAAAAAACATTGAATATAAAACATTTTAACAAAACTTACAGTTTTTATTCAAAAAATTGTTTTTTTAATGTTCTTTGTATGATGGACTTCCACAAAGTAAAGGTTAATACAATAAATTTTACGAAATTTTGTTTTTATTTCCAAAAAGGTAAGCTTATTTTTATTAATCAGCATTTAAATAGGACCAAATATGGTATAAATCCGATACACAAGATTAATATATTGTATTGAGACTGAGACTGATGGTATTTGTTTTATATTGGTATCCCAGTAGAAACTTGATTATAGCGTTCAATCTTTCCAACGTTTTAGATAAATTATTAAAAATAACCCTTAAGAATTATATAATTATTAAATTATATTTGGAGAGTAAACAACCAAGAAGGGCAGCAGACCATAAAAACATTTCTTCCTTTTTTTCTTTTTTGGTATGCTGTGAAGTTACAAATAAGAAATGGTCTAGGGATTTGTTCCCAGACTAATTTTTACTCTTAAAAAACTCAGGACCTTTAAAACTGTTTGATTATCTGCAGGAATATAGTGTAATAAATTATAAATTGAGAAACTCAATAAAAATGATTTAAATAAATTGAAATTTAGTTTTTAGGTAATAATATTAATAATCTGCACAAGCGCTTACGTCTCAGGCAGACTAAATCGATTGTTCCTGTAAGGAATAGGCATAGGAAAAGAAAATCGATTATTAACAAAAAAATTATGTTGACAATAATAGTTATTTACGTTACAAGTCCAGGAAGTGACTTATTACGGTACGAGATAGATGTTTATGGATGAGGCGACGAAGGAGCAGAGTATCGTACTATATTTGTTTTCAAATATATTTGTTTTCAAACTGCCTTTTGGTTTTAAACGCAATAAAATATGAAACTGAAATGACATATTTGATCATTTTATTATGAAGTCATGTAGACTGCTGTGAAAAAATTGTGTTACTTGATTTATACTTACAATCGTTGATTTGCTTTATAAATAAAAAATGAACAGTGGTTACCAAGTAACAATGTAAATAAAAGCAGACATATTGAATTTTTCTGCACACACGAAATATCTGCGGAGAAAATGGATCTGAAATTAAATGAAATTGCTGAGAGTACTGCGGGAGTGATAGGGCAAATCATTCCAGTTAAGTCTGCGAAAAGATATGAAAAAGAATATGCGCTGTTTTGCAACTGGCGTGAATAACTCAATTTGAAAAGTAGTGCTGATGAAAATGTCATGTTGGCTTACTTTTTTGATGTGGTAAGAACAGTTTTTTTAAAGAATATTCTTTTCAACAGTACAAATTTTCAGTCAAAAACATTCAACCCTTCTTCAGTATGGTCCAAATACTCGATGATAAAATCAATGATTAGTTGAAAGCTTTTTTGAAAAAAACAAAATGTAGACCATCAGCCAAACCAGTCAAAGGTGCTGACAAAGGAACAAATTGAAAGATTCCTGAGGGACGCTCCAGATAAAGAATATCTATTATTCAAAGTGATAGCATTACTTGGAGTTGCTGGAGGTTGCCGAAGGGAAGAGGACATCCTCAACGTTGTTGGCCAATGCTGGAGCTGACCTTAAAGTTCTAAAACAGCACGGTGGATGGAAGAGTTCTTCAGTTGCAGAAAAGTATATAGAAGAATCGATTGAAGGCAAAAACAAGATTGCAAGAATGATCCAAAGAGGCGAAACTTTTGTTGAAGTGATAAGTCACAGCCACCCGTCTTCCGCGATCATAGAAAACACTGTAAATCCATTAACAACTCCATTAATACATATTGCTGGCAACAGCAGTTGTACTAAAAAAAACTAGAATAAAAGCTTAGTTTATGTTGATTTACTTATTATTTCAAACAACATTGGGAGAATTGAAGGGTATACTGTCCGGGAAATGGCACTTTACGGTACAGTATGAAAAAAAATTTTAATAAATTAGAATCAGAATCAGAAGTCTGTATAGAATAAATATACTGTTCAATGTATATCTGCTACTGTTAAATTATTTTTGAATTTAATTAATTGTTTAAACCAAATAAATTCCTTATTTGCTTATTGAATTATAACTAAAATTACCTACCCATTATTCACATTTGAGATAAGGATAAATTACTTTATTTTTTATTGCTTCATAACTACTTAACAACATACAAGATCGAATAGTATTATAGTAGTGAGTTAGCCACTGCAACTTAAGGTACTTATAGATTTTGTACCTACCCTATATATTTAAAACATTTTTTTTTGTATCTAGATCAGGAGATATATTTGGTTTCGCTGACGACACTACACTGACGAAACTTAAAGAAATACTTAGGTGCAATTACAGACAAAAGGGAGAAAAGATCTACCAACTATGAAATGCTGGTAATTACTAATTACGATTGCTCTTTCTAGTATAGATAAAGCATCGTTATTACTATTCAGCAAATATACTTTAAGCAGACCTCACTTCGACAGTCTCTTTCTCAAATACAGACAACACATATTATACACTGAGAATAAAATAAAATACTTGGGAGTGTATATATGGGCACATACATGAAATGGAATGTAGATATTAATTTTAATTTCATCAAAACACCTTCGAGAGAAGAATATTAATTTTATTTGTCAAATATCATTTAAATTTAATTATTCAAAACAATATCTACCAGTATATCACTAGTTAAAACTAACTCCCCCTTTTAATAGTATTCCTGCTATGGAAAATTCGAACTTTGTAGCTTCGCCAAGGTTCTGTTAACAATACTCCTATCTTTGTTTTACACATTACAATGATATACATATAATAAATGGTCTAGAATAATATTTAAAATTGAAATTACTATTAAATTATGGTTTCCAGAATGTTCCAATGTCAAAATTGAATTTATTATACATAATTATTGATTTTAACAAACTTTTACACCAAGATTGCAAATAGATAATCTATTTATTTCCTCTAAAAATTAAATTTATTCTTTATGTATGTGGTCAAATCTATCTATATAATATTATTACTGTCTCAAATAGTAGGTTATATAATACCTATACAGCAATTTATTCATAATTGTTAATACTTATTATATTTATTTAGTGTTATAACTAGTATTAATTCAGTTTAAAATATAAAAAGTCCATTATAAAACCTACTTTTTATCATTTATATTCCTGCATAACATATTTGACACAAAATCCAATCTAAACACTATAGAATATCTTGTCCCTATACAGTGTGTCCGTAAAATATAGAATAAATTCGATATATCTAATACCAGAGGTCTTTTAACAAAAATCTGAAACACGTCGATTTTACAACCAAATTTCATTATACCGAGTGTGATCCATACTAATGTGATGACGTCATCGGTAGATACTTTTTTAAATGGTGTCAGTTTTAGATAATTCGTAATGATGCTTGAGATCTAACGAATATAATTTGAAAATAAGTTCTATTAATATCTAATAAAAGTACATAAATTATTTATTTTATGTTATGATATGAATAATCAAAATTATTTATGACATCGCGTGTCGAGACTTGCAAAGCGCCATTTGACGTACTCAAAAGAATTCATTTCACTGTAAAAAGACGTATTGATGAAATGAGCTCTGATATTGAAAACTTCTTGTGTAGGGGAAAGTAGTCGAATATCGATCACTTAAAAAATATCTAAGATAAAAGAAAAACGTTAGAGAAATTGCAAAATTTTTTGTATGGAACGTAAGGTTTATTCACTTTTTAACATATTAACATAAACAAATTCTCTATATTTTAATAAACTAAGTTATTATTATTGAAAAACAAAACTATTCGCTGATATTATCCACCTACAGTCGGGTAATATCGATCAGCATGGAGGGTATTATCGATCAATAACTATTCGCAGGATACACAGGAAACCAAGTCTTCTGGACGAGACAATTCCATGCATGCAGCATGTAGCCAAGTGCCACATGTCCTACAGCGCCACCAAAGTTCATCTTTCCCAATTTCCATGCATATTGGACATCCGTCATTTTCTTTCTTCTCTTTCTTTTCATGTTTTTGGTTTTTAGCTTTTTTAGCTCCTATCGGTTTTTTTTGTCCAAACAATTTCTTTGTGGCCTCGTCAATTTTCTTTTTTTCTCTCTTTTCTTCCTTCTCTTCCAAAAATGCCTGCAACGGGGTGGCCGTTAATATTTGAGACTTTTGTTTCCTCCTTCTCTTAGGTTGTGGTTTTCTAATAGAATTTGTCTTCTCTTCAACTTCCTTCACAGCCTTCTTCATGTCTTCCTCAGACCAAACAGAGCGATTTGTTTTGCGAATATATTTTTTTGGGGGCATCTACAAAAACTAAAAAACAATGAGGACAATTTCGATCACCGGCGGGAAATATCGATCATACCGGCCGATATTACCCGCTCTTGGATGGCCATTGTTTCGACATCTACAACTCTTAACATAAACAAGTTAAAATTAATTTTTATACTTTATAATATACCTTGGTTACAACGTAATTATTAACGCTAGAATGGTTTTGAAATATCTACCCTTGACAACTACATACCTTATCTTACGACTCCGAAAAATAACAAAATAATTGCACAAAATCGTTTTGTTGCCGTCCACAATGAACGTTGCGATAAAACTGCCCGCAGATGATGTTGTTGATTTGTATGTACCTTAAGAGATGGCAGCACCTATTCTATAATTTTTAAGCTCGCTTAGGTTGCGTATAATTAAGATGATCGATATTAACCGCTGATCGATATTCGACTCCTCTCCCCTAATTATCTACAAACAACTCATTTTTCTATTCGACTAGACGAGTCAACTTTACCTGGTAATGAAGCATTATTATTAGCCTGTTTGATATTGTTATGGACGAAGAAATCCATGAAGAGCTGCTATTTGCAAAAACTTTGGAGACGGACACTAAAGGCGAATCAATATTTAATGTCCTGGGTGATTTTTTTTAAAGAAAAATCGATACCAATTACAAACATTATTTCGGTGGTCGCAGATGGATCTCCTGCGATATTCGGGCGATATCGTGGGTTTATAAACCAACAAAAGAATTATACACTACAAGTACAATTCACTGTGTAATCCACCGACAACACCTGGTAGCGAAAAATTTGAGTAATAGATTGCACCAATCGCTTCAATTTGTAATTAAAGCAGTTAACAAAATAAGAAGCAATGCGTTAAATACCCGTTTATTTGCACAATTGTGCGACGAAAATGATGAAGACTTCCACCGATTGCTCTTACATACTGAAGTACGCTGGTTGTCGAAAGGTGCATGTTTAACAAGATTTTACTCACTTTTTGAATCAGTTTTAGAGTTTCTGGAAAGTAAAGATTCAGATTTAAAAGAAAACCTGATCAAATTGAAAGCAGACATCGCGTATTTGACAGATTTGTACAAAAAATTTAATGACATTAACTTACAGTTACATGGGTTAGACTGAATTTAATAAAAACAAAGGGTGTAATTTCGGCTTTTCTTGCAAAATTTAAGAAGCAAAATATTGGTCGGCGCGAATTATCCCAGTTTCCAAACTTGTCACAGGCAGAATGTCTTGATGAGGATATTCAGACATACATTCAACATTTAAATGCCCTGCATGATGACTTCAAAAATAGATTTGAAGATATTCTGACGATGGAAATACCACCATGGATCATAAATCCATTTGATGAAACGAAAGTGGCGATTGTGGTATTCCAAGAGGAACTACTCGAGCTTAGCACCAATGAGGAGCTGAAGCAAGCAGAAATACCCGAAAAATATCCTGGACTGTGGGAAATTGCGAGAAAACTTTTGATAGCATTTCTCTCATCGTACCTTGTCGAAAAAAGTTTCAGTGTTGTTACAAATCTAACAAAAAAAGGAGCATATTGAACATCACAGAACGGGGAGATTTACGGTTATTTCTCTCAAAACTGAAGCCAAATATTGATAATTTGCTGTCAGACCATCAAGTACATCCCTCCCATTAAAATTATAACTATTTTTTGCATTGTTGAAGTTACGTTACGTATCTGTAATTCTGGAAGGGTGGGTCGCCCCACTGCACTTAGGCCACATTTGGCCCATTGTACGTCCTTCTGCCTGTAGGCAGCTCCCTCCCCGGACAATCACAAACGACGTGCTCAACTGTCTCATCCTCTTGTTCACATCCCCTACATAATGGGCTGTCAGATAAACCCAACCTGTTCAGATGTTTTCGTAAATGACAATGGCCAGTAAGTATACCTGTGGCCAACCGCAGGTCCTTTCTGGTCATGGCCACGTATTTCTTGGCTGCTTTGCTATTCGGATATTTCACAAGTTCCTTGGATAGTATGCAACGTTTTTCTTCGTCCCATCTTCCCCTGAATTTGTCAAGGGAGCGTTCCTTTACTAGGTCAACCACCGCTAATGCCGGTAAGCTGACAAGATTACCGGGTCCCAAGAGCCTTTGGGAGGCAGCTTTTCTAGCCAACGAGTCTTTTGACGGTTGTCTTTTGAAATTCCTTTTATCCAGCCTAGAGTAACCACATTATTGTTGCAGGCTTCCTTAAGGATACGGATGTTTTTGCCAGTAATTTCTCTTTTGGTAATCTCTTTTGCGGCTATGGAGACGGCAGTTAGCTCTGTCTGAGCTATACTTGCATTACAACCCATTGCCCATTTTATATTTAGGTTTAGGGATCTGGAGTAAATTTCACATCTTTTATCTTAGATCCATCGGTGAAGATACATGTAGTACCTGTCGCCAATGCATTTTGAGCGTTGTCATTAATGATTATCTTGTAGGGCCTGTGAAAGGCATATCTTGGTGAAATCGATTCTGTATTTGCTTGTAGCATTGGAAGCTCGTTTATAGCTTCGCGCCACAAATCACACCTCGACTCACCAGAATCTATTTCAAGTTGTGTACCGGTAGAGCGGAGCCGTAGCATGGTCATCAAAACCACCTCCTTGATATATATATCAAGTGGGGTGAGACCGAGGATCACCTCCATCGCTCTAGTTGGTGTAGTTCTCATGCCTCCTGTTATGTTAAGGCATGCTGTTCTTTGTAAATGGTCAAGTTTGCGGACGACTGTCAGCTGGTTTGTTTTTATTCCCCAGGCAATCGCGCCGTAGGTTAACATAGGTCTTATGATTACAGTGTAGATCCACTCCGTGACCCTTGGTGACAATCCCCAGGTACGACCAATGGTTCTTCTACATTGTTCATAGGCAATATATGCTTTTTTGACTCTATTTTCTAGATGAGAGTTCCATGTTAACTTGCTGTCAAAGGTGATCCCTAGATATTTCACCTCTGCAGAGAAGTTTAATTCCGTTTTTAGGAGTTTTGGAGCCCGAAGGTTCACAAGCCTCCTTTTCCTTGTGAAAAGGACCATCTCTGTCTTTTGTGGGTTTAATGACAGTGAGTGATCCTTGCACCAGCTTTCTATGATATTGAGGGCCTCTTGCATTCTAGCACAGAGTGTTTCCTCAAACCTTCCTATTTGCAGAATTACTAGGTCATCTGCATAAGCAATAGAGTAGAAGTTCTCACTGCTTAGGTGGTTGAGTAAGGAGTCTAAGACCAAGTTCCACAGTAGAGGTGAGAGTACCCCTCCCTGTGGACATCCTTTGACAACCAGGCCTCTTATAGTGACATCTTCCACACTAATTATTTTTGCTCTCTGGGAGAACATGTTGTATATCCATCCATTTACTGTCTGGGGAATGCCCCTTTCAGTAATAGCATTGGTGGTTTTGTCAAACGCACCTTCGATATCTATTAATACGCCCAAGGTGGACTCTTTCTTGTCCAGCGATCTTTCGATGCGGCCGGCCACAAGGTGGAGCGGCGCAGAATCTGTAGATTTCCCTGGGGTGTATGCATACTGATTTGGATGTAGTGGATTACACGTAATCAATACATCTCTTATGTACCTTTTACATAGTCTCTCCAAAGTTTTCATTGTGAACGATGTGAGACTGATGGGTCTGTATGCTTTTGGGATGGAATGGTCCAATCTTCCTGGTTTTGGTATAAAGACTACCTTGACTTCTCTCCAACCTTTAGGAATGTACCTCAGTGCCAAGGAGGATCTGAGGATTCTTACCAGGTGCGGCATCAACACCTCCAGGCCCCACTGTAGTAGGGCTGGATAAATGCCGTCAGTTCCTGGTGATTCGTCGTAATTAATGTTTAATTTTAATTCTATTAAGTCTGTAATCATATTATTTTAATAAATAGAACACAAGAATATATACTATTTTTCTTTTTATTTTACCACTCCGAATTTAGGGTAGAAACTCAGCCGCGACGCAAATTTCCATCGTTAGACCTAATGTTCACATTTTTTGGCGAGTTTTGAGAATATAGTAGAAATGTAGCAATAGGGGGTCCACCGAAACCAGTAAAATTTTAAAGTGGTCTACGAGAAAAAAAAGTTTGGGAACCTCTGATGTAAATGATCAATTATTATATAAGACAATTTCTATTTCTTTGCTATGTTTAATCCTATTGATATAAGCTATTACTTTTTACTCACTACTATTTTTTGTAGACATATTGAATAGATTATTACAATCCCTCTCTATTGCAAAATAGAGTATACAGTTTGGAAAATTTTTCAAAATTCTATTTATTATTGCTTACAAAAAAAGTATTCATTAAAGTATGACACATCTATATACAAAAAATGCAAAAATCTCTTGTTTACGCTAACCTTTGGTGTAAACGATCAACTCATACGGAGTTTCTTTGTGACAAATTGAATCATTGTGTCGCATTCGCTGTGATTTTGAGTAGTTCTCAGTTTCTCAATAGATATAATGGAGCCCTGGTAATCGGCTCATTGCGCTCTAAGTGTCTGAAAGACCGAGTAAAGAAGTGACTATGGGGAAATGGCTCGGAATGGTGCGAGGAAGGAAACAGTTCGATCCGGTAAGAGGGAGGAGAATAAAAGTTTCGGATCGAATGAGATAATTTTCCCCTTTGCGGCTCCGATGGCAATGTTGCGATCGGCTTACTATAATTTTCTCTACTCTTTTACTCTTTTTAAATGATCTACCTAACTTGGAACTTCAGAAAATAATGCGAGAAATGTAATATGCAGGTTTGCCTAGTTTTCTTAAATTTGTAATGTTCAAACGGAATATACATTATGTAGTAAAAATTTTCAAAAACGGTATATGGCATATACGAGAGCTCAAAAGTTCTAAAGAATATATGTAAGGAAGTTATTTTGATATATCAATCTAACAATTATTTTTACATGAAACAGCTGTCATTGGTAAATAAAAATAATTTGTTGAATAAAATATTTGAAAAAGCTAATACCTGAAAAACGTGTGAACCTATTTGATGTTTTCATTAATGAAACACGATTTTACCATGTAGGAGAGAGTTGCCTTATTTTATCAGTCACCACATAATAAAATACTTGATGAGAGGCATAAGCCCAGAGCCGTATCTAGGTACTACTGCGCCTGCGGCCATACCTATACTAGACAGCGCCCCCATTTACGTAGATTTTCTTAACCAGTTTTTTTATAATTTTGGTCATATATATTGTGGTTACAGTTTAAAAATAATAAGCAATATTATGGATATTTAATTCTATTACCAATATTTCAAAAATTTTTTGGTTAGTAGTAGTTTAGTAGGTAGTAGGTAACCAGAAATTAACGTAAACTGGTCAAAATCTCTCTTTTCTTGCTTTACTTCGGCAAACCTATCAACTATTTCAAAGTTATCTAACGTAGACTTATTTTTCGAGGATTTCATAACCGCTCTTGTCTCAAGAAGGAACGAGGATACTACTTTTTTCACAATTTCTTTTACAAGCACTTTACCTATTTTTCGCGAGTAGTTGTGAAGCCAATAAAACAATCTTTAATACTACATATTTCCCCACGTTGGGCACCAAATGTTCGAGCCTTGTCTAATAGGTATGCATCATTTTGTTTCCATGGAAGTCTGTTTAGTTTTTTATTTTATTTGAAAAATGTTGATTAATTAGGTTGTTGAATAAATTTATACTAAAAAAACACAAAACGTCGAAATAGCATATGATTTAATGACCAGAAATGCCAAGAAAGAAAAAATATGCACGTAATGTACTAACTGAACCATCTGCTCTTGATCCTCTTCATCTGCGGTACAGCAAAACATTATTGAAATATAGGAGAGTTGGCTTTTGTTGTGGCACACTTTTTTTGCGCCATTGCGGACCCTGTGGCCAGTGCCACCTTTGCCAAATGGCAATTTGCACTTTACAAACAGTTCTTGAATGGAGAAAACAAAGTTCAGTTCCCATTCTTCGAATTTATTTGTGGATACTTCCTTTAGCGTCCAACTAGATTTAGCCAATAAGAAGCCTTAGATTAGAGTGTAACTAAGGTCCCTGTTCTTAAGCAAATTTCCTATTTTAATAAAAGTGGTTCTTGCTCTTTGTATGCGACATTTTATTTCTACAGAGTGATTTCATTGTTTGAAGAGACAGTCTTTTAATTCGTTTAATTGAGTATAAATTATTTGTTGGCCGAACCGGATAATTAAGTATATGTAGCAGACGTCAGAGCTGACATACCTGCAGCGATGGAAGATAAACTGGACTGCGAACGATAACCCATCTCGTTGTAAACCCCCTCCTCCGAGGGAGGTCCGGAAAATTTTTAATATTTTTGTATATCAAACTCACGATTTTGGCCAGTTTTTGCCTTAAATCTTTCTTGTTGAAGCTAAATTCTGTTTTGGCCTACATTTGCAACTGTGTTATTATTTACCAATATTAAAAAAAAAATCTTTCCTGATGCCCCTCTCTGCCGGCGCCCTTGGCCACAGCTGTTCCCTTCTCATTGTCGAATTCTCAATCTCGAATTTCTCGAATTTTTAAGAGTTTCGAAAACAAAAACTGAATGTTACTAAAGTACTAATATTACACTAAAAGAGGACGTGAATATAAAAACTTAGGTTAAACTTTTCTTCTAAAAATCACCTCATCCAACATATCATGCGCTATCCTGCATTCCCCAGGTTTATTTGTAAAACCCTCCACCCGTAATTCTTCCTTCCTCCCTCTCGCTGCCTTCCCCTGCCTCCTATTTTACCATACTCCCCCAGAAGAGCCATTTTTTCCCTCTCTTCACCTCCTTCGTTACTAGGAAGCTTTTCCCCCATTTTACAACCTAGCTCCCCTGCCTTGTGCCTTCTAGCCTCACAAACTCTACAAAGAAAGCCTGTCTACAGTCCTTGGCCATGTGCTCCTCGTTCCTGAATAGCCAGCATTTGGCCATGTCCTTGACTCCCTTCACTTTACACACTGCAACCTTGTGCCCTTTCACTCCACATCCAAAACATCTACCCTCCATAAATGTAACCCTATTCCACCCCAATTCCATCTCTTTTTCCATGTAAAACTTCCGCCTTTTACCATTCCGCAGTCACCACCGCCATCTTCATCCCATTCCTCTCCCTTACCACCTTAATCACCTTAGTTCCTTTCCCAACTAACACTTCTAATTTCTTCTTTACCTCTTCATCTTGCATCCACGGATCTAACCCTATTACCTTAATTGTTTTTGTACCCCTTCCTGCCTCCACCGCCCTTGCTCCTGTAACCCTTTCCACTTCGCCCAGCATCCCCCTAACCTCAACCCCCTTCTTCGCTTCTATTATCACCTCCCTGTTCCTATCGACCCACTCCCCTCTCATCTTCCCTAACCCCCTCTTAATATTTTCAATACCTTCTTGATCGATGTCCCCGATATCTTTAAGGATTACCGCTTCGTTCCTCTCTTTCCCTTTTCTTATCTGTATATATTGTCACCCTCGTGTCTCTCATTTTCACTCATGCCACCATCTTCCTTAGCACTTCCAACCCCATATTCGAGCCTGTGCAGCACTTTCAATATCTGCAAACATTCGGCTCAGTCAGTAACTCAAAAACCTTCTTCTCTTCCCTACCAACCCCTTCCATTATACAGATTCGCTATTCCTCCTTTATTCTCATCCCTTTTTTCTCTCCGTAGTCTTTACCTCCTTGATCTACTCCATTTCCTATCAGGATCGGGAACCTTTCCCGAAACATTCTCTGCACTCCTCTCTCCATTCCACTATCCTCCTCGTTTATCCATACTACCTTAACTTTTTCATCACCGACCACTGGATTTGCCACCTTAACCTCTATGTCCTCCCCCTTTTTAACATCCCAAACCCTATCTCGTACCTCCTTCCACCCCTCCCAGTCTCTTTGCCCGATGTCCCATCTTGATTGCATTTAAACTTTAAAACCTCCTTTCCTTTGTAACAATATCCTTCCAAAGAGGCAGGGCGCCAATTTGTAATAATATCCTTCCAAAGAGGCAGGGCGCCAATTTGTAACATTACTAGTTCCAAAAAAAGATCCAGGTTATGAGACTCTCTCAAGGAGTGGTTCGACTCCAAGTTCATACTTACTATAGAAAGGATTGGTGGTATATAAGGGTTAAGGGCGCCACTATCTTTTAAACGTTACGAATAAACAACAGAAACTACACAAAAACTAAGGTGGAAAAGATAGAAACACCTTGTAATTAGATTGAATTTGAAAGCAAAAAGTAAACTACATTTAATGTCAACCGAACACGCTGTACCCTTAAGACTTATAGTCAGTGGGTATATAAATCAAACTGATAATTCAAAATATTTGTTTATTGTAAATAAATTATAATTGCCAAAGGAGATCTATGAGGAAATGTAATTGGATTTGACTTATCTTTTATACTTCGGTTGTCCGGTGGGCTCGGTTAATTCACTGATGTTTGTAGTTGGGGTATTGGCTGATGGAACTTGCTTCTTCGTCAAAAAAGAACTGCTATGAACAGATATGTTTCTTCATCAAAGGAACTGCTGTGAACGGTTATTTATCTTCCTAAAAGGGGACTGCTACTATGGACTATATTTTCCCTAGCGGTTAAATTGCTACCTACTAGCGTAGCGGGCTGTATCTTCCTAAAAGTCGTAAAGTGGATCAGAGGAGTTAAAATGTTATGGGTGTTAATGTTGGTTCGCTTTCAGGTCAAAAAGGACGGCAAATATCTTACATCAAAAAGTTACTTTTTACTTAAAAGCTTTCCAACATTAATGTCCCAAATTTAGTAACAAAAATGAATTAAAAACAATAAATTTATAGTTTTAATGAAATTCAGAGCGGTGAAGCCAGCTCTGTGTGATTAATTACTAATGAGTTTTATTGTTAATACAAATAAAAAAGTTATAAGCTGATATGATTAGTTTTTTGTAAGTAAAATAAAAAAGTGATTGTTATTATAGTTATTTAAAAAAAGGTTTTTAATTATTCTTAAAGAGTTCTAAAAAAAATGTATACTAATTTATTATGTTTTACCTACAGACTCAGTTATATATTTCATGTTTCTCTGAATAAGCTTTGAAAATAAATTTACAACAAAAGAATAATATTTTTATAAGCAATAAAATGCATTTGGTATTTACTAGTTACATTAAATGAATTTACCTGAAAATAGTGTCTAATAACATTTATACAGGGGCCTTAAAAAAATAGTGAAATAAAAGGAAATTATATGTACAATTACTTCTAAAAGGTTTAAAATAATTGTGAAATGAAAAGAATAGGAAATAATGAATTACTTACTGTGATACAACCAGATAAATGTATTGTCTAAGTCTCACGGACAACTGCCTCTAGGGGTTGTTTGGACGAAAAAAGGGAAGTGGAAGTGTTTGCCCTAATTTATAGTCAGTACTGACAGGGGTTTCCGGTTACGTTCGTTGGTAAGGGTTTTGTTTCGGGTACGTTCTGTTGGGATGGAATGGGATGGGATGGGTAACGATGATAAGGTTGTGTCTAATATACAGTGGGTCAGGGTTGATTTTAGGGTTCGGACGGTAAACTAAGGAAAGGTAGAATGGCGATAGACATGTTACACCTTTTAACCTCTCTAACTCCTTGACCCCCCTTTCAGCCGCCTCCTTCTGTTCCTCTTAACTGTTTCACCCTTCCCTCCAGCCGCTTTACCATTCCCTTCAGGTCCCCTACATTCCCGCAATCTTCCCCCCTTCTAATCTCTCGTTCCTCTCCTCTTTTCCTCTTCTGCTTTATTTTCTGCTCCCTGTCCTTCAAAGTTGATACTTCTGTCCTCTTCAGCGTCCACTCACCCGACTCTCCCGCTTTATTTAGCGTACGTTTTACCTTCCTGGATTTCCCAAAGATTCCCTTCATTTCCTTTTCTTTCTCCATTACTTCCTTTTCTATTTTTTATATCTTCCATACCACATTCCATGAGTAAATGGGAATTGTCGGTCCACCACCACAGAGCCCGCTTGTGCTGGTAAGGCTGGGTACTCCGGGAAGTAACCGGGTATCCCGAAGGCACCGTTTGTGACTGACTTAGGCGGAGCCATTCATCCGTTGCCACGGTATCTAATAGCGTGAATTACGGATTGTTTATCGAAGTTTACTCTTCTAGGCTTTTTATACGGTTGCCTCCGGATGCAGTAGCTACCGCTGCTCCATTCACCCAACATGGCTGCCTCCCCCATGCTGCCGGTTTTTTATCGAGGTTTACTCCTCTATTCCGTTTGATCCGCCAAGCAAATATTCAGCAAATATTGGGGTTCCCATTGGGGTTGGCGGTCATGAAGTTCCTAGAATTCAAAAATCCCTCCGACGCACGGGAGGCATTCACCTTATAAGCTCGTCACTTTCCTGAGAGAAGATATATTTTGTCTCTGTCACTGCCAATATGAAGGACAAGATTTCTACTATGAAGAATTATATTTCTGTTAGTAACTTATCAATGAAAAATGATATTGCCGCTGAAGTCAATAATAAAATCTCCCCTCTAAAATCAGATATCGAGAAAATGGAGAATAAGATCACTACGAGAAAATGGAGACTTAGATTACAACAATAGACAAGAAAATCAAGGAACTAGAGACAAAGATTTCAAATGTAAAAACACAGAGCACATCAACAGAAGTAAAGAAGATCGAACAAGTAAAACCCTGCAAGCCAGAAACATCCAAAAACAGAAGAAACTGGCAGTTTTACCTGAGTCAAGGCGCCAACATTCCACGAAAAGACGTCGACCAACTATGTTAAGCAGTACTAGAAGTGGAGGTTTATCTATTACCATTTTACACAGGTAGTGTACTGCACTCTGTATTAGATTTTAAATCAATCAAAACAAATTAGTGTCATCAGCGCTGATCAGCGCCACCTACTTGTACAAATATGTCTAGAAGTGAGACTTAACAGTCTAACAGTGAGATTTAACAATACATCAATTGCACTGTCGTCTTATTTACTTTCAAAACCCGTACAACAGTTCAATATCCTAGTATGTGCATTACAATTGCCTTGTACATCCACGCGACAAATTTTGGAGAAAATTCCTAGATTTTCCAAATGGTGAGCTGGCACTGTTAATAAGAAATATATGCTAATTGTGTATATTTGAACTCTAAATTAACTTACTATCAAGAAAATTTCATAGTATATTACCTATAATAAGTTCATTTCTGCTTTAAGGAATTAAGCAGTTTGGAAGATCTCTATCTTCCTTTTTTAAACCATTTTTATTTGTGAAATTTGCAGTCACTGAATACCTACACACATTAACCCAAAAACAAAAATTCTTTCTATTACTTTTTATTTGTTCATATCAAAGTTTATACATTATTTTCTAATATAAGAATTCTTCCATTATAAATTCATAACAGTACCAGAAAAAAATTTCCTGGGGAAATCAAATTAATAAAAACACATTTTCAAGTTTAACATTTAATTCATAGTAGTAACAATAACAATTCTTGGCAAAAATCTTACAGCTGATTGTGCAAAAGAAGTTGAATTAAGGTAGATCTAGTAAAATCAGTTGAAAACTTTTTCATGCTATAATCTGTCATGGTTTTTGCATCAGGTCCACAACGTACATATTTATGAATTGACGCTCTATTTATATCTACTGCATTTGTATTTAAAAATTCATGTTCAATATTTTTAAAAATATATCGCACTATGTTATAATTAACATCAACTATTACTTCAAAGTTTTGTAAAGCTAATGGTTTTTCCATACTAACATTATTAATACAAAATTTTTGAACAGGGAGACTTAATCTGTGAGTATCATGTTTTAAATCTTTTAATAGCTCATTAATAGTAAATGAGCTGGACGGAACAATATACTCATTATATTCTAAGGCTGCTACAAATCTTGACTTACCATAAGTACGAAATAGGCAATCATACTCAATAATAGAGCGGATAAAACCAGGTTCTTCTTTGGGAAAATTCCATGGTAAAAAAGCTACATGTACATCTAATCTTTTTGATAAATTTGTAACCAACTTTACCAATCTATAAGGAATATCTTTGTTATAGAACACAAATGATTCCACACCCATAAGTCTATGAAAACTAAAGAATTCTACAAATCTTTTTTTGTTAAAACTTGATGGAGATACACATAAAGTTGTAGTAATATTTATTGATTTATGATTATCAGTTCTAGAATCTGCTAATAATATCTTCTTCATTTCACTTTCCTTTTTAAGCTTGTAACTAAAAGATACTGCAAATGGTAAATAGTCTAATTTTGGTCCAGAACAGTAATAGAAAAAAGGCGTTAAATAAGTGGCATCATTGTTTAACATTTTAGAAAAAGTAAATTTCCCTGTAACTGGTTTCTTTAGATCCTCAAACCAAAAATAACAATGTCTTGGAATTTTTTTAACATCAAATGATAAACCGATAGCTTTAACTTCGATATTTCCTGTTAAAAATGCGGAGTAAACGTATCCATTATCCAGTTCTTGCCAAGCGGGTAGTGGTCCCCAGTCATGTTGTTTTAAAGTGAAATCAGTTGTTTGTAAATCAGAGAAATTACATGGTTTTCCAAAGAAATTAAAAACTTCTAATACATAGTGTAAGCGATTGTATTCATGACGATAAATTAAAAATAATAATAAACTGGTTACAGAAACAACTACGAGTATAAGCTGATGGTATTTCTTCATATCTGCTATTTTACTATTTTTAATGTATTTCTACATAGCAAAATGAACATAATATTTTCATTACAAATAAAATTAAACTACATTTCAATTTTAACTAATTCCTGTCCAACGACTGTCAACAGAATACTAATACCAATACCCATAGCATAGGTGTTTATATTAAAATTTACTGTCAGTTGTCGATGTCAATATCAATGACGTTTTATTGGGGGACTAAGTGTTGTAAGAATTACTCCAAAAACTAAATTTATTAAATTGAATTAAATATTTAATAAATCATCTAAATGTATGAATTGAAGGTTAAAAAGACCACAAAGGAAGTTTTAGAAATTTACTCAAACCCAATCAATTTTCATTTAAATCATTCATCTATGAAAAAAATAGTAACCAGTATATTTCCAAAGTTGGTCTTACTGTAAATAAAATGTAAACAGAGGTTGTCTCTGATGTAAAAAATGTTTTGTTTTTAATTAAGTTATCATTGAAACCAAAAAGTTCAAATTATTTTGTGATAAATACAGTCGACAGAAGCAAACATGGTCCGCGGAAAATATGCCAACTAATTTCAAGGTTATCACAATCAGCCAATCACGAGCCAATGTTAACGATAATATCAATTTTAGTGGCTGCATAAGTGAGATGAAAATACAACTACAGCGACAAGGACACGCCCACCCAGGGTTTATGTTTGCTTCTGTCAACTGTAGATAATCAAAATTTTGTAGTTTATAAGGATAGTTACTCAGTGAATTACTATAACATAAATTATTAGTATGAACTATGAGTTATGTTAGCGATTTAAGTCAATCAGATGAATACTTAAGTTTTCGTAGCAATGTTCCTTTGAAAAAAATAATTGTTGATTCTGATCGTTCTAAGGTTAGTTATTAATGATTTAAAATTCAAAACTTTTACAGTAACAAATAAAAATGAGTACATTCCATATTTTATATGTGGATTAATTAATTTATTCAATATCAGCTCTGAAAGTAGTGATTTCAGCCTGTGCATTTATTTCAAAAAACGTCATTTGATTAATCATCAATGTTACCTTTTACTTTGAAAAAAGGGGATAGATTACATATTCATTTTATTATTATAGAAATTACAGATAGTGAATTGGTTTATGATATAATAATTACCTAAAAATGATGAGTCTTATACTAAAATACATTTACTACATTATTTTCCTTTGTATAGAAGCACTTAGAATATTGAAACAATACAAAATAAATATTTTTATCTAAAAAAGTATTTTGGCTCAATATAAAAGTATCATTTTGCATTATTTGTTGTATTGTCTAATCCTATTTTTTAAGGGATGGAAAATATATGACTGTGGACCTAAATCAGTCAGTTGTCCTTTAATATGTCTTCCTCCAGTTTCTGGTACTGCAGATATATTCTTTAAACAAGCATTGGCACTTTCAGCCAAAGGAATAAGAGTCATATCAGCAGAATCTCCTGTATATTGGAATGTACAAGAATGGTGTGAAGGTTTTAGAAAATTGTTAAATTATTTACATCTTGACAGAGTTCATATTTTTGGGTGTTCCTTGGGTAGGATCATTTCCAAACTGGTAGTTAAGATAATGACTGACATATTTTTTTAGGGGGATATTTAGCCCAAAAATTTGCTGAATTTACAACAAATCATCAGAGGGTAGCTTCCTTGATTTTGTGTAACACATTTACAGATACTTCCATATTTAACAATCATGATTCAGCTGCAATATTTTGGATACTACCTGCCTTAGTTCTAAAAAAAATGATCATAGGTAATTTTGGATCTTCTAAAGTGGATCCAGAAATGGTAGAAGCCATAGATTTTATGGTTGAAAGAGTAAGTAGATTAGGATGCATGTGAAAATAGAAACAAAAAATATTTATATCTGATAGATGAAATTAATACTTTTAATAACCTGGTGATAACAAACAAAAGCAGTATTTATAAATTTAATATTTTTCAGTTAGAGACATTGCCACAGACTGAATTAGCAAGCAGACTTACTCTTAACTGTTTGAGAGGTTATGTAGAAGTTCATCAGCTTGTGGATCTTCCAGTTACTATAATAGATGTATATGATGAATCTGCACTATCAAATTCTGTTAGAGAAGAATTATACAAATGTTATCCAAATGCCAAATTAGCTCATCTTAAATCAGGGGGAAATTTTCCATATCTCAGTAGATGTGCTGAAGTTAATCTGCATCTCCAAGTAAGTAACATATATTATTCATATTCATTGTTTGTAATTTTTAATATATCTATTACATTCCATTCAAAAACTTTCATAGTATTATTTGTTTATTTTCTTACTTTCAGATCCATCTTAGACAATTTGATAACACAGCGTATACTTCGTCGGAAAGGCCGTTGATTAATAAAAATCCTCATTAGATTTAAGTTAAATTCCTTATATTTAATAAAGAATAACATATTTTGAAATAAGATATTACTAGATTGTAATGTTCTATGTCTGGATAACCAAACAAACCAACAATTTGTTTAGTTCTGGAAAAAGTTGAAAGAACAAATAACTTTATTTTTTGTTTAAAATTATCTTTCTGTTTATATAAAATATATATTTTGATTTATTTATAAATATTTCTAATTAAAAAAAAACATTAAAAATAACTGAAGAAAGTAGAAAGTTAGACAACACATACATTAACTGAACTAAAACATTTGAAAAAATCAGCAATATAAAAAAGTAAATAAAATAATTAACAAAGAGGAGCAAGAAACATACTGAAAAATATTCTTAAATAGAATACAAACTTTTTATTTTTTTAAAGGATCAATGTGTAACACTTTATTTTGTTTTTTTAAATTTAGATCCTCTTCATCGCTATAAACTTCTGCAAAGTCTTCCAATCGTTGTTCTTTGATAACAGGAGTATTTCTTATATTTGCTGGAGTTACTTTGGGAACAACTTCTTGTGATTTTGTAATAGTGGAATATATACTCATTGCCTATAAAAAATTATTAAAATAATTATTCTTTAAATTTGATTTATTTAAAAAAAATCACTTACTTGTGAAACTAAATTGGATACATCACCAGTATTTGCAGGTAAAATTAAAGTATTATTTGTCCTAGCCAATTTATTAAATGCATTAACATATTGTTCAGCAATACTAAGGGAAGCAGCATTAGGGCCTAAATCTTTCTGTAAAGCTTCAGCTACCAACTTTAAACCTCCAGATCTAGCTTCTGCTACAGCTAATATGGCAGCAGCTTCACCAGCTGCTTTATTAATTTGTTCTTGTCTTTCTGCTTCTGATGCTAGAATTCGAGCTTTTCTCTTACCTTCAGCAACATTAATATCTGCCTCTCTCACTCCTTCAGATTCCAAAATAGCTGCTCTTTTCTTTCTTTCTGCTTCCACCTATAAACAAATTCAATTAATTTTGAAAATTACGATACTAGTTGAACCGACAGACGTTGTCCTGTCTTAATGACGAATATTGAATTCAAATTGATATAATTAATAAAAAAGTGTGTTTATTATTCTAATGCTTTATGATATATACCTAATACTTTTCAAAATGAATTTAAAAAAATTCACAATTAAAGGAATTTGAAATTGTACACTCTGAAAAAGCATTTATTGTACCACAATTATAATATTTGATTGCCATTTTGCAATCTTATTATGGATCTGTGGATAGAATAAAAAAATATAAATCGGGATGAAAAAATAGGGGTTGTATGAGAGTAATATAAAAGTTTTTATTCTAAGTCATCATAAGATCATAGATGGGTGAAAATATAGGGTTATATGTATTTTTGTATGCTGTATCACAAAAAATAAAAATTAAAAATTGTGTCAAAAAAAATTCAGGGGGGAGCACCATTAACATTAAGAGTTATGAAAAATAGGTGTTGTTCGATTTTCCACCCTAGCCAATATGCACGCTAAGATTCACGAAAATCGGTCGAGTTGTTTTGGAGGAATTCAATCACGCATGCTGTGACACAAGAATTTTATATATTAGATTTTCTTACCTGCATCTGCATTGCTTCTTGAACTCTAGGAGGTAGTTTAATATCTCTTATTTCATATCTAAGACATGTCATACCCCATGCTTCACTAGCTTTATTTATAGAATCAACAATTGAAACATTTAAGTTTTCTCTCTCACGAAATACTTTGTCTAATGAAATTTTTCCCAGTTCAGATCTCATAGTAGTCTGAGCCAACTGTGTAATAGCAAACTCTGGATCTTCTACACCATAACTTGCTAAATAAGGATCAATTATTCTTAAATACAAAACTCCATCAATATTTAAAGTGACATTATCTGATGTTATAGCACTTTGTTTAGGAATATCTACAGCTATTTCTTTTAAACTTTGCACATATTTTACTCTATCTACAATAGGAATTAATATATTTAAACCAGGTTCCAATATTCTATGAAATTTTCCCATGCGTTCCACTATCCAAGCCTAAACAGAAAAAAAAATAAACATAATATTTTGTAAAATAGACTTCTTTATGATATGGATGGAGTTTTTTGTGAAACTCTCTAAGAAGATGACAAGATGTAAGCTAATAAGTCCATGGTGGTTTAGATGGACTTCTTTTAGATTAAGTTTGGTTACAACAAATTCCCAAAATATATATTTTAAAGCTGAACATTGTAATGGTAATCTAAACTGCACCATTACATAATCTAAACTTATATACAATACTACCTGCTTAACAATTAAATTATATTAATAAATAATAAGCTTACTTCTTGCTGAGGAACAAACATAACGACGGTGTTAACTGGTGTATAGGATTTTTGCCTTGTAGATATAGTTCGGGCAACATTACTGACGTTTGAAAAGAATTTTTGCTAAAATGGTGATATTACAACATAATACATTATTATGCATAATCCAATTTTTAACTTACATGTACAACAACTCTGTATAAACCTCTCGAAGTTGAAATCATTGTTTACTCCTTAAAGCTAAGTATAATGATAAATACAATACATTCACTTTCCTTTTAAATTTTGGGCCGCTAAAAGTATAACCTAAAAATTCGAATAATCCCAAAATGTCAAGGATGTGTTCGTTTATTTAGTCCGGATTCATATTTTCTTCATAGGTAATAAAAAAGTACATTGAGGCGCAGTTAAATAGAGTTCAGTGGTTGTTGATTTAAAAGTTATTTTTAAATCACATTAAATATTTATTAAATTCTATGCATAATAAGTATTTATTTATAATTGTTAATCAGAACAGTCATAAACTTTCCTACTAGTGCATAATTTTTATTATCATATTTTTTAAGAAATCTGAAATAGGCATTTTGTATGTATTTAGAATGGAAACCCATTATTGAAAATAAATCTCTAAGCAGTAGCAAATTGAACTAATATTATTGCACTAATGAAATGTTTTTTACACCAATTAGATCATCAAACTGTCTCTTGTATAAAAGGTATTAAGTGTCGTTCTTTTTGTAGTACGTAGTAGTTCGGAGCTTATATGCAAAATTTGACATAAAACGGAAGAAGATATCAAGTATACTTCTATCATATTTTAATCACAATTTTCTTTTTGTTTAAAAGTGTTTCGTGTGTAATTTTCAAAGAATTAGTGTTTTTAGTTAGAATTTGCTTTACTGTAAAATTTTCGGAGTGAATATCTTAAAAAAACTAAGAATTTAATAATTGTAAAATTAAAATTTCCCGCGCATCGAATCATATCGATTCCGGTTCTGCCATTTCATTTTTTATCACAGCGGCGCAGCGGAGCACCAGTCTCTTTTACAAGAGTGTGCTAATTCTGTCCGTTAAGTGTGCTTCTTTAAAAATAGTATACACGTAAGTTAAGAGCTTTTTATTAATTAGGATAGGGTTTTTGTTAAGAAATAAAAAAGCACAATAAAAAACCAGAATAGTTTTGAAACTGTTGTTTACTTTACACGCACTTTTTAATTTCATAACGAAGACCTTGTAAATGGTGGATTCCACCTTGAAAATTTCTTTGTAAAATACACTTAAATTTCCATATTAGTATATTTTATGAATCAAACTAAATCTAACAATCATTAATTATTTGATTATATTGTATAGTAATGAGTACGTAGATATGTCGATGACCTGCTTTCGTGTTCTTTTGTGCCGTTATTCGCCACATACCTATCATGCTTTCAACAACTTCTCCCTTAATATAAATCTGACTCATTCTTGGAAAACTTTACACGTCATATTTACTTTTGATATGAGCTTATTCGATGTTTTTTATACACTTAATAAAATTTAATTCTAGTTATTTATGTATAAGGAGGCCCAATTACTTGTAAACCTTTTCTATTTCTCGCACTTATTCTATTAGTAGATATTACATTCTGTACTAACTATAATGCCTATAACCAATTTCAAATATGTATGTTTAAAAAGTTTAAAACTAGGAAAATTATACCTTTAAATTTAAACTAAAACTGTGAATTATCCACAAAAATTTCTTGGGCTAACTTTCGTATTTATTTAATTTTGTCAACAGTGCAGTATTAGTATTAAACAAATATTTTTATTTGCCGGCATTTTATTAGGTGCTAGCGGTATTTTAGTATAGCGTGAAAATATAATTAATTTTATTACCATAAAAATCAACATACATCAGCATAATTTATTGATAATAGGCATTCCAATATTGTGTTTATGGTACAAAGGTTAGTTATATGGTTTGATTTAGCATTAATGTATACTACTGATTTTGTTTTTTTTTTAGACTTTTTTATGTGTATGATCAAGTTTCATTAGTTAACAATTTTTAAAGCAAATTGTCCCATAAATTGAACTAATTAATTACGAGAAATACAGGAGTAGATTTCCAATCAAAATGGATTTTAACATAGTTTTCCATCCTTCATATATACCTAATTTTATTAGTTTAAATCGTACAAGATATTTAATACAAAAATTAACTTTTAATAATAAAATAAATTAATTTGAACCTAAATATTCCATATTGATTATACTAAGAATTGGGACAAATACATTTATTTGCGTCCTCGAACAAACTTTTCCTTAAAATTATTTAAGGCAATTTTATGGCAAAGAAACTGTTTGACATTTATTAATTTATAATCACTGACTACTAAAAAAACTATGATTTTTAAGCAAGTCACAATTTATTTTTTAGTCAATTTGTAACAAGTGTTATTTTGATTGGTCTTGAATATTAATCTTTTTGACTAAGTGAAAGTGGGCTGTGGGGTGAACCATTAAGTCCTGCATAATTCATCTTTTTTGTCTGATATTGAAACTCTTAAAAATTCTGGTGTCCTGTATTAGCAAGGACAACAACAATGATATTCTTGGAGGACTCCAAAATTCATAGTGCTAGAAACCTAAAAGTTCATTAATGTCATGTAGCAAAATTCCAGCAGATGAAATAATTAACAGAAATATTAAAGATACATTAACTATCATTCATACAAGCAGTAACTATATGAATTTATGTAATAAGGAAGACTACAACAACATAATATAATAATAATTTCTGGTGACAGGCAGCAGACACCTCATTTATGACTGTGCATGAGCTGTCAGAACATATTTTTTTTGAGTATATAATATTATTATTACCAAATCTATTTATTGTTAACAAACATAATTTAAACATATAAATATCTCAATTTCAAAATACACATAACTCTATTCTAAAACTTATAATGCAAAACACAAAAGGTACAACATATTAAATGCAAAAGGTACAACGTAATGAAATATAAAATATACAATACAAACAAAACAAAGTGCAAAATACGGAACAGATAGCTGGTACAAAATAATGTAACAAGGTTAGGTGTGAAGCAGTGTTTTTTTTATTTTTAAATAATAATTTTTGATAATTTACTCAATAAATGCTTGGATAGCCTTTCTGTTGTTATTTATAATAAATATCTTCATTATTTGTTTAAATAGATTAATTGAATTTATTTCATATAAGTATGACTTATACGAAGAAAGTTAAACATTTTTTCATTTAGATAGAGATAAAACCTTTGTTATACTGATTTTTTTACAAGGTGAGTGTATACTACTCCTCTATCTTTACCCCTTGTATGATAGTTGTGTGTCTTTCCCTTTAGAATATTTTTGTTTTTATAGATAAATACAATAACTGAATAGACATGGAGTTGTCTTACATCCATAAATTTTATTTCATCGAATAACTCGTCGTTGGATACCTAACCTTTTTATTATGTAATATTTTTAAAAATTTTTTTTGTAGTATTTGCAATTTGTTTATATGATTTGGTGTTGTAGCACCCCAACAGATGATTGCATATTGAAGTCTGCTTTGTACTAATTGATAGTATATTATTCATAGATAAGTAACATTCAATAATTCAATATATTTCTAAGATATTTAAAATAAATAAGAACATCCTCAATGTATTAGTTGTATTCTTTATATGTGAGTCCCATTTTAAGTGGCTGTCAAGGGTAACTCCTATGGCTGTCAAGGGTAACTCCTAAGCAGTAGACAAGGGAACACTTATAAAATGTTACCAAGCCCTAATAAAGGCAAATGTGGACTAAGCCCAATAAATAAAGTCAGATTAAAGATTCCTGGAAATGATCTTGGAAGCAACTTGGCTAGTGAGGGAGATTTGGAGATTCTATTTGGTCACTGGGTGCTCCTATACACCTATACAGGATGAAAGTAAGTTTCACATCTCTATGCAGGGAATGTGAACAGGAAGAAGAAACTGTTAAACACATCCTGTGTGACTGCTTGGCTCTTTCAACTTCGTAAATGGAAATCCTACCTTAATGAGTAGGTACTGGTCAACACTAACCAACATAAGAGAGACTTACCTCAAAAGGTTTCCCTTTAAAGGGGAAACCAAAAACATTAGAACATATTATAATGCAATATCCACTCTACAGAGAAATAAAAATACCTTAAAATTCAAATAATTTTTTTATATCATTACCAAACATTACGCTTTTTTAATTAGATGAATAGGTAATTCATAGTTGTTTAAGGACTTGAAACTGACCTCTACCAGATCCCCGAAGCCTTTCTTTTTTTATGGTATCAAGAAATCATATATTTTTAAAAATTAAATATTCACTAATCACAATTGGTTGAGTCATTTTCTTTTAAATTGTTAAGTAGTAACTATTAGTTTTATTATAGTTTTCAGGAAGGTCTTTCATTTGTTCTGGGATGTTTCTTGGAATACATCTGCTTTCATTTCATATGCCTATGGGTCACCAATACAATTAAATTTCAATAAACCACTATCCATAAAACCCTCTTAAGTTAACTATTTTATATTTCCGTCGTCCACTAAATAAGTAATTTATAAGCAACTGTCTTAATTTATACTTATTTCATCTTTTCATCACGATAACTGCTGTTTGAACAAACCTATAGGGTCTGTATGGTATTTCGTAATTAATTTCTTCTTTCACGAACACTATCGCAATTAGAATTTTTCAGAACAATATTTTCATCAAAAAATATACATCACAATAAAACTGTCTTGTTAAAAATGAAAATGAATATTATAACTATTTGGCAAATTCTATGGAAAAAACCATATTTCTATCAGTTTATGACCTGTCTATAAAAGTTTTAATCTTTACTAATAGCTTACTTTTGACCCTTTCTTATCAACTGTGGACACCTGTTTTTGTTATTTATTAGAGATTAGACTTAAAAATACCCTAACTAGTATTAGCCTGGTAAAATTTATGGAATTCATAAAAATAATCAGAATAGGGTCAGTCCAATTGAAACCCATTCTTGGTAAAAAAGTATACAAATATAGGCAAACATAATGACTTCCACAATTAAGCTATTATTTCACTTATGATGTTCCAAAAATTCTTGGGTTTACTGATGGAAGAATTCGGTTTATTAAAATAAATATTTTAACGCTTTTTTCAGTAATACAACGATTACTGATGATCTATTACCCTCCATTTTTTTAATGACAGGTTTTTTCATTACATTGGCAAGGTGAAAATAAGTATTAAATGACACTTAGGGCATCTCATAAAGTTTTCTAAGAACGTTGGAAAATAAAACTTTATAATAATTCTTTCACTTCTTATTTAAAAAAAAAGCTTTTTTAAACTCAATCAAATACATCCAGGATAATCCCTTAGGGCTAATAACAACTAGGCTTTAATATTGTTGTCTTATTACTTCCATACTTGGTCTAGCCTTGAGTACTTAATCAACATCAGTTACCTAGCTACAAACAAACAAAATGTAACTTCAATATGTCAATCTGAGATGCTAGTTTTAGTGAAACAGCTTTAAGTAAGTTTAAAAAATCTATTTTTTAAATAAAAAATGGAAGTGCTAAATAGGCTTTTTTTTTAATGATCTTAGTAAGATGGACTTTCACAGAGTAAGGGTTTGTACAATAAATTTCAAGAAATTTTGTTTGCAAGTTTGCTTTTATATTTCCTCTATGTGTTGTAAACTATATGAAATATCATAAAAAAATGACATATTAAGTAACGGTACTTCAAATTGCAGTTACATGCAAATCATAGGAATTCCATCTTACCAAGAACATTACAAAATAGTAGTTTTTAACAAAACTTGCACGTTTATTTAAAAATATGTTAATCTGAAGATATTAGGTTTAGCAAAACAGCTGTCATCTAGTTTAAAAAAGCTATTTTTTGAATAAAAAGTTTTGTTATTTTATTTTTTAATGTTCTTAGCACATTGAATATATTTAGAGGTATTATAATAAACATAAATATTGTAGTTGCTTGAGTAGAGTATGTTAGATTATTTATGAGTATGTTGGATTAACCCAGCCTTTTATAATTAACGATTTTCTAAGAAAGCACAAAAAGTTTATACCAGAATTAATTTCCATCCTATGTAAAACATACTTTGTGTTAATATAATTTTAGTACTAGAATTTTTTTTCTTGGAATATTGTAAACTAATAGTCCAATGATACAAAGAATTTAATATTGAAATAAACTTTAATCCCTCTTTTCATACAAAATGTATTTTAAATGGTATTTAGTGGTAGGTAATTAAGTAGAGGTATACCTACCTACCTATTTAACTGCTTAAATAAGAGTTTCTGAAAGTTACTTCCGTTAGTGCCTTTCAGTCTTTCCTTGTGAAACGTGTATTGTTATATCCTGTTCCTAAGGTTAGTTATTATTTTTTATAAAAAGTAATTTTTGTCGTACACATAATATACTAAGAATAATAAAAAAACTCTTCGTTTGAACGTAACTTCCAAGTTTATTTGAAAAAAAAAATTAGGTTTTAAATTACAATGACGGCCGTTTCTCTAATCCTAATTTTTTCAAATAAACTTGGAAGTTACGTTCAAACGAAGAGTTTTTTATTATTCTTAATAAGATGGACTTCCAAAAAGTAAGGGTTAGTACAATGAATTCACATAATATACGTTTTTGTCAAAATTATCAAATACTATTTCTAATAAACAAAGTACACCATCCATCTAACTATTTCTAATATTTGATTTACAAGTAGAATATAATATGGTTTACAGTTTATTATAAAATAATAGAAATATCAACAATGTTTTTTTCTGGATTAGAATAGACCTATTGTTTCAATTATTTTGGCATGGTTTTTTTTTTTTCAATAGTTAGAAAAATCCATTCCAAAGAAAAATTTAATTCTCTACAAAAGTTTTATATACCATAATATATATTGCTATATAAATTTGCTGCCATTAAAATAAAATTGAAAATAGATACTAAAAAAAGAAGTAACTTTGATATACTGCCTTTTTCAGAAAATTGTTCTTAACAAAAAGTGAAATTTTTTCTGACAAAGATTCATTTATCTGATGAAATACTGTGAAATATTTGTTTTTTGTTGTTTAATACAAAAAGATCTTTTCCTTACAAATTAAGTGTAAATAAATTATTACAAATTAATAAAGTATAACAGTAAAGAATAGAAGCATTGTTTTAAAAACTTTTCACTCAAGTGACTCTTGATTACATTCAGAAAGCAAAACAAATTAGTGAAGCAGTTATGGATAAAAATGTACCTAATTATAGCAATTTTGCACTGCAACTCTCCTTAAGCACCAGATGTTTTAAATAGCGCCATTTTTGATGATATGTTTAAATAATTGTGGTTTTTAATAATTATTTTATCATATTTTAATTTTTTTTCAGAATTTTTTGTATGAGTCAGAAGGTAGAAAAACCAGTTCTATCCGGTCAACGCATCAAGACCAGAAAAAGAGGTAAGATATTGTCTCTTTATTTATAATACAACATTATAATATTAGTATTTAGAAATAATTTGTTTTTAATACAAAAAATTCCCGTGAATAAAATTAACCCACTTCTTAATTTTTTTAAATAACTTTCATTATTAATGTTATGTTTTTGTTACTAATATGGATGGATGAAAGTATTTTGAAAAATGGTAGAAACCATTAAATTGTTATATTTACGAACGCCAAATATTCAGTGCGCATGCGATTTGCAGTTGGAAACTTTTGCTGTTCATTCTAAGAACAAAGCTATGTTAGTTTAACGATATTTACATTTAATGTCCTTTTGCTATAGTAATACCTTTCCCCTTGAATAAATAGTGAACCATCCTCCGGAGGCAACGTACCACTTTGCTCCCTTATACTGTTATTAACAAAAAGTTACTTTTCCCAGAATGTTTTGTGTTGTTAGTGCTTTTTTATACTTTCTATTATTGCGAATTTGTTCGGAAGAAAAGAAGAAATATCTGTCTGCCTATGCAAGAGATGATTTTTTTTAGGCAATCTGCTCTGAGAAAAAAAGGAGCCACTGGTATATTAAAAAAATAGTTGATCATTGCTCAAAATGTCTCTAGAAATGATTAAAACTGGATGGTTGATTGTTGGAAGAGGTTTTCTCTCAGATGAGACCAGAGTCTGACATGAGAACGTTTTATTGACAACTGATTTTAAAATCCTTTGATGTTTTACCGACATTCGTATCTGATCTGTTTCTGTTAAAAACAATTGATCTGCTTTATTTACATGTTTCTATAAAGCTATCAATATCAGTTGTGGTAAACCTATACTTATACTTGCTTTTTTAACTGTATATAGCTTAGTACATGTTGTTTCTATATTATGTTAAATTAATATTTATTATTATATTTAATTTTTTATTCACCACAAAATCCTTCAAATTTTGTGTTTATCCTAATTTTAATTCATAATTTATATTGTTAGAAACTCTCTCAAAGGCAAGTGTTACTTCAATCATTTGTAATGCATGTAACAAAGAGAGTTATATTAAAAATATATGGTATACATATTTTAAGATATTCTTTATCTTAAATTGTATAACATCTGACATTGATTGTTTAAATGCTCAGTTTTTTACATTATCTGAATAATAGTTATCAAGTACACCCCAATTAATGTCATTAGCCAATGTTCAGTTAGGTAAATGTTTTTTTACTCATTTAAGTTTATCTTCCTAGTTTAGTATATCTTTTAACAAAAGTTTTACTAAAATATATTCACACATAATAAACAATAAATCATAATCAAATATTGACTTTCAAGTTCATTATACTTTTAAGGAGTAATAACCTACCAAATTAGTGGGGCACATCAATGAAGCAGTCCACTACCACTACAAAATTTTTAGGTCAAAAGCTTGTGTCTGTTTTCTAGGCCGTTTTGTTTACTTGTGTGATTTGAAATCATTAAATTTTTACATTTTAATTTAATTACTTTTCCAGTACATATTTCATTTATCATTTTTACTAAGATATTTCAACAACAGCTTCCCAAAAAAACAAATGTGTCTGTTTTCTAGGCCGTTTTGTTTACTTGTGTGATTTGAAATCATTAAATTTTTACATTTTAATTTAATTACTTTTCCAGTACATATTTCATTTATCATTTTTACTAAGATATTTCAACAACAGCTTCCCAAAAAAACAAATACAGTCGACAAAGAACATACAGATAACTCATTAATCATTGAACTTTTTAATTTGTTATTGCTGTGAAAGAAAAAAACATAATACTTGAGCTCTCATATATCTAATATAGTTAGCAGGTGTATGTTTTTTGAAGTATTCCTTATGATGCATGTTATATTATTTAAAACATATGTTGTTACAAAAAGTATCATACTTTTTTAACAATTGAATAAAAGTTAAAATTAAATACTTATTTGTTTCAGAATATTTTATTATGTTTGTAAACAAGCTAACATTAGGAGTCCTAAATATTCTACATTGGAACGGCTTTTTATAAATAATAATTGAACTAAATGTAAATAAATTTGATTTCAAATTTTCTATCATTCAATGTTATTACTATTTATAAAGTGTTCTATTAAATATCTTTCCTCAATTGTTTTATTCAGGTCTGCAAGTTGTAAACTCATTGCATATGCCTCATTAATTTCTTAGGCTTCTTTTTAATTTATACGAAATAGTCCTTACATTGTTATTAAAGTTGTTAAAGGCGTAGAAGAGTGTAAAAGTTGATTTATTTTGCAAGTAATTGTACTATGTTAGTTTTAACAGACATACAATCATATGGCTAAATTTCAAAAGAATCTTACAGATGTCCAAATTCTCTTCTGTTTTAACTTATGTGTAATCTTTGGAAAATGATTAATTGTTTATTTTTTCATTTCAGATGAAAAAGAGAGGTATGATCCAACTGGGTTTAGGGATGCAATAATCTCTGGACTCGATAAATGCTCTAACGACTTTGAAGCTATTTCACGTTATTTGGACAGTGCTGGTAACAAATTAGATTATCGTCGCTATGGCGAATGCCTTTTCGATATACTCATTGCAGGTGGCATTTTGGGTAAGTTTCAATAAGGATGAAGAAAAAAATACTTGAATATTTTCTGTTTAACAATAATTATAAATTTATATTGGGTTTATTTTACAGTTCCAGGTGGCACACTCTCACAGGAAGGTGATGGGCCATATAGAACGGAAGCATGTATTTTCAATACTCCAGACGAAATAAAAATGGACATTATGAAAAACTGGGAACAGGTGTTTATTAAGCTTATGCGTCGCTATAAATATTTGGAAAAAATTTTCCAGGTTAGTATTAACGATATATAACAAAAAAAATTACTCAATCATCTTAGTTGTTCGATTTGCGAGGTGTTAGACTGTTATAGATGTATAACCTCATTTTAAAAATTATAATTCTGTCTCTTAATTTAAAACAAATTATTTTCGTGAGGCTGGTCTCGGTTCGTCTTAATTTAAAGACTAGACGACACCACTCGTTCGTATTTACACGACAGTTAAATCTTTGTTCACTAATTATTTTCAATAGATTACCGAAAATGTTACTGGTTAATGACACGATAAAATACATTTTATTACGAAGTCAAGCAGGACCAATGAACTTTCGCGGAATCGCTAAAATGAGTGGTTCACATTTTTATATTAGCTCGTATTTCGATACTTTTACATGAATGATAAATATTATAGAAATGTCATGGACCTCAGGTTCAACCTACCGAGGCGCCATTGAGACCGTTGTTGATTTAAGAATGAGACACACGCGTATGACGTAACTGCTTGATTGTTTATGATAAAATATACATTATTTCATACGTTTATTTTATTTAGGACGAAATCAAGAAGATACTAATGTTTGTAAAGTATTTCCTACCGTCCGACCGCAAGAAACTATCCGTGATGGTGTACATTTGGATAGCAAATGGCAGTATACCCTTTACAGCAGTTCTTGTACTGAACAATTCTCACTTAGTGAAAGACAACCTTGCGTTAGACTTCCTTATAGACGTTTTCAAAGCGTGGCGTCAAGAAAAAGGTGTGAATTCGCTCCATTCAGCGATAAAAAAATCTAATATAGAATCTCATCTTACGAGTTTCATACCCGACACAAAACAATCGCAACTGTATTTTCGCAATGCCTTTCAAGTAAGTTGATAACATCAAATTTAATTCAAACAGTTTTTATGTATTTTATTTTTTTATAGGATAACGGTCTAGAGGAAATACTCAAACTATACAACGACCAGCACCAACAATTAGCCAAGAAAGAGCTACAGGTGCTTTTGGCTGACAGCCTCGGAGAGAACAAACCTCTTCGTGATATTATTAATGAAATCAAAGAAATTGCCTTGAAGGATAATATTCAGGAGCATGAAACGGCATGTATTATTTGGACTACTGTCATGGACATTCCAGAATGGTCTAAAAAAGAAGTGAGTATTTGTGTGTTTGTCACCAAAATTAAATTGTATAAATATTCCATTATAATTTCTTGTGCAGCATCCATTTTTTTATATATATACTTGAAATAAATTTGGCTGCAGTTTGTTATTTATTTCCAGCAATTATGGGTGATAAAATGTTACTAATTATTATCCCTATTTAAACTGGAATATAGAAATAACAACCGTACTGGCATCAGAATATTTTGATATATCCGATGTTATCGAACGTTGTTACACCGCATGCTTCTATGTATAGGTTAACTTACACAGTTTTTGGCCACATAAGGTTTAGTCGGTAGCTTATAAGTCCCAGTAAAAAATATAATGATGATAAAAAAAATATTTTTTATCAAATGCGTTTTAAAATGTATATAAAGTAAAACTAACATTTTAATAGTAAGTTAGAATATATGTTTTTAATAAAAATTATTATATTTTTAAGTCAATGTGAAATTCACAATTATTGGCCACTACGTCATAGTTATTGGCCTTTGGCGTTACAGTGATTGGCACATTCAGTAAAGTTACCCACGAAAGTTATGTGTCGGTAAAAATTACAAAAAAAATTTAATTGGACACAATTTTTAATAAAAAATTCTAATCTTTTGTTTACATTAGCACATGTTTTGCAATAGAATTTGCAATTTCAGTTATTGGCATGTGGAACAAACATTAAGACAGTGATTGGCATAGCTAATAAAAGACTTTTTCAACACAGAACTATCTACTTACCGTTAACGATCGTACAAATCATTGGTTGAATAATCAACAGTTGGGACTCTAACTGATGATTTCAGCCAACGATAATAAACTTCCTATGTACCAACATTATAGCAACGTTTTGACATTTTATAACAATTCTAATCGTGAATCAACAATGTAGACACTGCACGATTGGGGTTCTGTCAGTATAACCACAATTATAAAGTTTTGTTTTCTCAAAAATGGCGGAATGAGAAAGAGTGGAAATTATTAAAGTATGATGCTTAAAATACTTAAGTAAAATTATAATTTCGGTATCATCATCATTAGAAGATGTACAATATCATTTATTTCTGCATTTTAAATTACTTAATATACTTACAAGGTAAAATGTAATGTTATAATCTACCAGAAGAGCTGCAGAATATTATTTGTATTTTTTATGACCAATAATATATATTTACAATATCAAGTAAATTGAGGTCAAACGTCGATTGAATTTAGTAACCAGCAGAAAATGGGAGATCGGAATCAACGATGGGATTTAACCACTGATTGAGTTGGTGCATAAATGTCAATCATTTTCTTATATTCTTACATTTTTCAGTTAATTACTAAGTTTCCGGGTCTTTTAGACACACATAGGGTGTGTTCGGGAAGCACGCTATTTGCGCCAGTTGGCGCTATGTAGTACTATTCCTCGTTTGCGTTATATGGCGCTTGGCGCTACATAGCTCGAAAGCGTGCTCCCCGAACCCACCCATAGTAGTATTACAATGATCAGTAATCTATTTTATGTAATTTTTTTTTTCAAATCTCTGTAAGGAGTTATTTTTTTCATAAAAATGTTTTTAAAATTCTCGGTCTCGAAAGAAATATTTATCTCTATTCACGAGACCATTCTCGCGAACCCCTAGTAGTTTAGAGGAACTACACTGTGTGTTGTCTAAAGTATGACTAACTTTGCAACCCCCTATGCTTAAATAATGATCGTCTATTGGCCTAGATTCTCTTCGGCCTATCTGATGTGTATTGGAACCTCCATGGCTGTACTTAATATGTTTAATTATAATTTTTATTCTGCATCCTACTTTGTTACATAAAGTAGTTTGTTGGGATATTTAAACAATTTGTTTTTTCTCTAGGAACTGGTAACAGAACAAGCTGTAAGACATCTAAAATACTACACAAATTTATTCGCTGCTTTCACGGAATCTGCTCGCTCAGAAATCAATCTGTTATTGAAAGTTCAAGATTATTGTTATTCAAATATGATATTTATGAAAGCCTTTCAAAAAATAATAATGTTGTTCTACAAAACCGACGTGATCTCAGAACAGACCATTTTGAAATGGTATCAACAAGATTTCAACGTGAAAGGGAAGATGATGTTTGTCGAACAAATGAAAGAATTCATCAACTGGTTACAGAACGCAGAGGAAGAGAGCGATTCTGAAGGTGAAAGCGAATAAGTAAGTTCAATTTTAATTAAAATTGATTTATATTTTTGTACATTTTTTTTAATGTACCTTTAAAGTGACTGGCTATTTATTTATTTATTGCGTTCGACTAATATGATCTTTTGTTTCAGGTTAATGGGTTTTGTTGGTTTTGAATAAATATCAGTGCCACCTATCATTGTAAAATATAAAAGTAGCATTTTTTCCAGTGTATTAAAATTAAAATGTATAAAAATTTTTCTGGTGCCTTACTTTGTTGGTGTGTGGCAGGCAATAGTTTTGATTGGGGACATGTAACTTTGACCTCACTAAAATTTATTCAATAAAAGTATTATGTACAAGGGAAAAAATGATATTTATCCGAAATGTCGCCAATAAAATCGTAACTCAATGTTATATATTAATGATTTACGGTAAATTTTTTTAATATACAAGAAATTTTAATAAAATGAGTTTTATTTTATCAATACGATATTTTATTAGTCCTTTTTGCTTTCTATTTTTTTTTCAAATGTAAATCCTACATAACCGTAACAGAAATGCTAGGATTAAAACGATTGGAATTGAATCTTCTGATCACGAAATTGTTATCACTCCTTTATTTTATCGATAGACATACTATAAAATGATGCTAATCCTTGATTAATTCGTTGTATAGGTATCTATTAAATAGTTATTTGTATGCTAAGGCCGCGAAATACCTCTTTAACGTACCGAAAGAACAGTTATCGCCGAGGCCGCTTGCGGCCGAGGCAAGATAATCTTGAGGTCGTTAAAAAGTTTCGCGGCCATGGCATACACACTATTTTTCGTGCAATCGTTAAAATTATTAAAATAGATAGTTGTAAATAAATATATTATTGCTCTAAAATCAACAGCATTTCAATTCATTTAACAATATCACCGTGTGCTATGGAAATGATATGTTTCAATATATATTTTGACAGTTCTTGTCAAAACGCAAAATGTCTGATACTGATAGCGATATTTCAGTACCTTCCACTCCTCCGGAACTCAAAAGCGTTGTAAATTCGGCGCTTTCCGTTTTAATACCCGAAAAATCTAAACGGCAGTACGAAAAATGTTACGGCGAGTTTAAAGATTGGTGTGACAAACAGAATGTTAAGACGATGTCTGAAAACATTTTATTGGCTTATTTGATGCAGAAATCAAATGTTGTAAAAAGTTCAACTTTATGGAGCATTTATTCCATGCTGAAGTGTATGCTGAACATACGAGACAATATCGACATCAAGCAGTTGTCTTTGTAGTATTTTAGAAATGTCAAATTTGGAAGTGACGTTTGGTTTCGCGGCCGTTGCTATGGGTAACGGCCGCGAAATTAAATTTCGCGGACTGTGCTGAGAACGCGAAATACTGACTTCGCGTGCGATTGCACGAAAAGAAATTTATAGTACCTAGCCTTTTTTGTGGAAGTCGAACTTACTAAGAGCATAAAAAAATACTTTTTTATATTTTGCACTTATAAAAATCTTCATTATAAAACGCATTTGCGTATCGTAATGTAACTTTTACGCACGCAAATTTTTGTTTTAAATGGTTGGCGACATGATTGAAGTATCTATTGACAATGACATTTGTGGGTTAATAAACAATTTATTAGTTTTATATTGTTCTTTAAAATAGTATTTGTGAATATGAATATCATATTTTACTTATATAATATATAATTATTGGTGTATTTTAAAATATTTGAAAACATTAACATTTCATAATTCAAATGTCAAAACTGTCAAATGTTATAAATTACACAGTGTGCTACCGACATACTTTTTAAAATAAAAATTTTCGTAATTACATAAAAATAATAAATTAATTTAAAAAATGATAAAATGGCAAAATATAAAAAATATTATAAACAACTTATTTCATATGGCTGTTGTGACACTCGTTCTTTAAAAAACTCATCGCTTCGCGATTCGTTTTTTAAACTTGAACTCGTGTCATAACAGAATTCCATTTGAAATGCGTTGTTTAATATACTATTTCCGTCCACCTTACCAGAAAACCAATCATATGAACACCAAAAATAGGGGCGGAAAGTATTGTCTATCAACCCAGGGCAAAAAATTCATAACGCCACAATTTTTAATAATAGCAATGAAAAAGTGTGCCTTAGATTTGACGTTTTTAAATGAGGAATAATATAAATGTTGACCAATTGTACTGTATTCTCCTCTAATGCTTGTCAGCAATGAATACTTTTAGACTTTTATTTTAATATAATTATCAAACAAGACAAGACACTTTTTTAGTTTTTATTTATTTGACAACTACTGTCATATATGATACAAAGTAATTAGTGTATAACATAAATAATATAAGATATTCAGTAACACTCCCTCCCAGTAATGAACTCATATTCATTACTCCTTTTTTTGAATATCTAATAAACATAATTTTGCCACTGGTCATCTGAATATACCCATACTTGTTTTCACATCAACGACTCGAATTTGGCCATCAGTGCCTGGATGGACAGCCGTAACAATTCCTTTAGGCCACACATTTCGGCAGAATTCTGAGTCTACCAGTATAACCACATCACCTATTTGAATTTTTCTCGTGGATGGGACGAACCATTTCGTTCTCTTGCTCAGGACAGGTAAGTATTCACGAATCCATCGGCGCCAAAAATGGTCCGCTAATAATTGAGAAATTCGCCAATGTTTCCGTGATACCAAATCGTGCTCATCGAATTTTCCAGCAATCTGTGTTCCACTAGAAGTACCCAACAAGAAGTGGTTAGGTGTCAGGGCTTCATCATCAGCATGATCCAGTGAAACATGGACTAATGGGCGACAGTTAACGATATATTCTGCTTCTATGAATAAAGTTTGTAAAGTTTCTTCGCGTGGAGCTTTTTCTTTAAGTATCACATTTAATGTCGTTTTAATAGACCGAACTAAACGTTCCCAACTCCCTCCCATATGGGGGGCTGATGGTGGGATAAAATACCATTCAATATCAATTGTTGTTATAATTTGTCGCTATAATTTGGTTCTGATTTAATTGTTTCAACGCTTCCTTGAGTTCTTTCTGTGCACCTCTAAGATTGGTTCCATTATCGGAATAAATTTTCTTTGGACATCCTCTGCGACCAACCAGTCTTCGAATTGCCATAATAGCAGAATCTGTACTCAGTGAATGTGCTATCTCTAGGTGTACGGCACGAACACTCATGCAGGTGAACAATACACCGTATCTTTTTTCTTTTCGGCGTCCAATAGTAACATACATGGGACCAAAATAATCCATTCCTACTATAGTGAAGGGTCTCACGAAGGAAATCAAACGACAAGTTGGTAGTGCCGCCATTTCAGGAATATGATATGTTGCTCTCTTGTTTTTACACAACTGACAATTGTTCCATGAACTTCTCACAGCAGATCTTATATTCAGTATCCAGTAACGTTGTCTGAGTTCATTCGTAACAAATTCTTGCCCATTGTGTTTTGCAATACGGTGATAATGAAAAATTAATAATTTTGTGTAATCATTTTTTGGGTCTAAAATAATCGGGAATTTGGTGTCTTCAGTCAAATCATTTGAATTTACAATTCTACTCTTCACTCGAAGAATGCCATCAGCGTCCAAAATCGGTGACAGTTTGAAAAGTTTACTAGAAGATTCAATACGAATACCATTTAGTAACATTTTGATTTCTTTTGAGAAGTTTTCCCATTGAACATATTTTATCCATAATTTCTCAGCTTCATTTATCTCAGCAGGTTTTAACTCACCAGTTGCTTGTGATTTTTTTCGAATGATTCCAATAAATCTCAGAGTCCAGGCTGTTGACCGAATCAACCTTAACCAAGATGAAAATCTGGAAATTTTTGGTAAGGATGGTTTTGTCATAAGACTCGTAAGTCCTACAAATTTCTTTTTCATTTCGTATTCATCCAATTCGATGATAACATCAGCTTCAGGCCATTTTTCTCTACCAAACTTCAAAAATCTGGGACCATTCAACCATCTACTTTCTGAGTCCCATTCATTCATGCTATCTTCCCGAGTAGCATTATCTGCAACATTTTCTTTTGTGGGCACCCAATTCCAAGAACGTTCATTAGAGTGATCTCGTATTTCCGCCACTCTGTGTGCTACAAATGGTTGAAATACTGCAGGATCACGTCTTATCCAATTAATGACTGTCTTAGAGTCACTCCAGAAGTAGCTTTCATCAATCGGAATACTGTGATTTTCTTTTATAGTAACAGATAGTCTGCATCCAAGAACAGCAGCTTGAAGTTCAAGTCTTGGAATCGATAATTGCTTCAAAGGGGTTACTCTCGCCTTAGCCATCACGAAACATGTTTCAATTGATTCTTCGCTTTCGAATCTTAAATAAGCGACAGCCGCATACGCTTGAGAACTTGCGTCGCAAAATACATGTAATTGAACCTTTTTGACATCGAATATATTCTTCAGATAACAACGTGAAATTGTCAATTTGGAAATTTTTTCTATTTGTCCAGCCCATTTTCTACATTTCTTAATCATATCTTCATTCAACTCGTCATCCCAGCCGATCTTCGAACTCCAAATAGTCTGAAGCAGAATTCTTGCTTTTATTGTGAAGTTATTAAGAAATCCAAAAGGGTCAAATATAGTCATCACAGTTTTCAGAACTTCTCTTTTTGTCACATGACTTTTTCCTAACAGATTTTGAAGATCTTGTTTACTCCACTTAATTGCAAAAGAAAAAGTATCATCATTTGGGTTCCAAATTAATCCCAATATTTTTTCGGAAGGTAAACATGTTTCTTTTCCAAGTCCAATTTCGGATTGCGAAACCTCCTCTTTTATGTACCTCGATCACAGATGAAATCAACTGTTCAGCTTCTTCTACTGTATCTACACTATCCAGATAGTCATCGACATAGTGTTGTTCTCTATCTCTCTGCATCAGGAAAAGTGTTTATGAAATCCAGTGGGTTTTTTCTCATTACAAAAGTTGCACTAGTGGGCGATGAAACCGAACCAAATATCATAGCTACCATTTCATATTCATCGATTTCTCTAGATCTGTCCACCCCTCCACAAAAAGTGGAGGGGTGGACATTATATCTGCAGCAAAGGCTATATATCTCTGTCTAAATTTGAAAATTACACCAAGTAATGAGTTCAATAAGTCCGGACCTTTTAGAAGAAAATCGTTCAAACTTCTTCCACAAGTTTTGGCAGCTGCATCGAAAACAAATCGTATTTTTCCGGGCTTGTTCGGGTTTGAAACTGCAAAATGCGGTAAATACCAGATGTTTCTATTGTTGGACTGACCTTTTTCTTCTGTTACTCTTCTTGCATATCCTTTTGCTAAATACTCAGATATTTTATCATATTCTTCAGCAAACTGTGGGTTTTTTTCATTTTCTTTTCTATTGACTCTAACCTACTTACAGCGGTCATTTTACTATCAGGTAGTCGCAAATTTTCATTCTTCCACAATGAACCAGTTTCCCATCGATTTGGACCAATTCTTTTTGTGGTGCGATTCAAAATATCTAAGGCACGACAATCATCTGGGTTTTGTAAATTTTCGTAATGTTTTACGCCTAAACTCTCAATTTTGAAAGAATTTCTGACAAGTTCTTCTAAATCGTCATGTTCATGTGTCACAAATAAAGCAAAATCTTCGTCAGTACGCCAAGTATAATTTTTACAAATATTACCGTGTACAACCCATCCTAATTTCGATCAAGATACCACAGGTGCATTTTTACCACCTTCCACAACTTCTCTGGGTATGATGAGATCGATGTTATCTTGACCAATTAAAATTGAGGGTTTTGCATCTACAAATGATGCGATATTTATCTGTCTCAAGTGACCCCATTTTTTCTTCAAATTCGTGACATTGATTGACTGCACCGGAAGAGACAAGTTTTCGACTGTCCTTACATTATTCATTACATATTCAGTGTTTTCATTCTCTCCTCGAATTTTGATAGATATTCTTCTAGAATGTTCTTCCTGACTAGTCATTGAGTTAGTCCATCGAATCCTCAATGGTTCAGCAGGCCTGAAGCTCCAATTTTCTCTGCTATACTTGCATCTATCATGGTAACCGTGGAAGCCTCGTCAAAAAGTGCAAAAATTTTTATTTTTCCGTCTGGTCCCCTTATTTCTACTGGAGCAATTCTCAGAAGAATTTCGTTTCTGCTATTAACACAATGGTTGGTTTGTTCTTCAGCGATTTTTGCAATATCTTTATGTAGTAAAGAATTGTGTTTGAATAAACAACCATTTATTCCACAATTCTTCTTCTGACGGCATATCTTTGTGTGATGTGAAGAAGTTAAACAGCTAAAACAGACTTTATTTTTTCTGACCTGATCCCAGCGATTTTCTATGTCCAATTTCTTGAAATCATTGCATTTTTCTACTTTATGGCCATCTTTTTTGCAGAATTTGCATTTATAAGAAATTTTTTCGTTATTTAAGGATGTGGTGCATACGTATTTTTTCTTCTGTTCCTGTTCATTTTCAGTACTACTGGCGTACATAGCAGCCTCACTAATTTCTTCCAACCATTCAGAAAACTCCATAATACTAACAGGAATTCCTTTTGTTGATTTATTCAGTAACATGTACACACAAAATTCTATAAATTATAAAGCAAAAAAGACTCACAAGAAGAGGTCATTCGATTTTAACAGAAGCGTCCGATTTTGAATACCTCATGATGAATGTGAGAAAATACATAACAGTCCCTTTTAATGCCAATGTGCGTTCACCTCCTTGATGTTACCCCAGAAGATCGTACGAAGGTCAATTAAAACTAGCTCAATATAACTTTAATATTCTTGATATTATATAACAACCTTTTCAAAATCTATATGACGGTGACATCTCTTAATTTTGTTCTCCTAGGTGATGGTTGCCTGAATTTAACAAAAACAAGTCACCACATCACCGCCCCCCCCCCCACGGAGATACGTAATTTAATTAAATGAAATTATGTTGTATAATAAAAATGATCATTATTTGGTTTAATTATGAGGGTTGTCTGAAAAGTTTCCGACTTAACAAAGATACTGGACATTTTTTCTTCAAATTAATTTTTATTTTTCTACATAGTCTCCTTGTAAGTCTATATACTTCTCCCAGCGATGCTCCCATCTCTTCAACCCGTCCAAATAGTACTCGGCGTCTTTCTCTGCAAAATAGTTGTATACGAAGGTGATGGCCTCCTCATTCGACGAAAATCTCTGTCCTACAAGCGCAGCTTTTAGCTTAGGGAACAAAAAAAGTCGCTTGGGGCTAGATCTGGTGAGTAAGGAGGGTGGTCAAGCAATTCAAACCGTAATTCGTGGATTTTCGCCTTGGCAACCGCTGAGGTGTGAGACGGCGCATTGTCTTGATGAAACAAAATTCTTTTTTTCTGCAAATGTGGCTGTTTTTCCGCAATTTCTGCCTTCAGCTTGTCAAGTAATGATGCGAAGTATGCTCCTGTATTGGTTTTCCCTTTTTGAAGATAATCGATTAAGATAAATCCATGACTATCCCAGAAAACAGTTGCAATCACTTTCCCAGCCGAAGAAACAACCTTTGCTTTTTTTTGGAGCCGATTCCCCCTTCGCAGTCCATTGTTTTGACTGTGTTTTTGTTTCTGGAGTATAATGGTGTATCCAAGTTTCATCTACAGTAATTAATCGGCGCCAAAACTCTGATTTATTGCGCCTAAACTGCGCCAACAGAGTTGGAAATGTTCATTCGAACACGTTTTTGGTCCAAAGTGAACAAACGCGGCACTCAACGCGCGGACAGCTTTCTCATGCCTAAATCTTGATTCAATATGTGACAAACACGTTCTTTGGACATGTTTATAGCCTCTGCTATCTCTCTAATTTTAATTCGACGGTTGTCTAGCACCATTTGGTGAACTTGAGCGATATTATTGTCAGTGGTTGCAGTTTTTGGACGTCCCAAACGTTCATCGTCACCCAAGCTGGTACGGCCACGTTTAAATTCAGCAGCCCAAAATGTCACGGTGGTAAATTATGGTACAGAGTCCCCGTACACAGCGTCCAACTCGTCTTTGATTTGCGTAGGCGTATTGCCTTTCAAAAACAAATATTTAATGACAGCTCGATATTCGATTTTTTCCATTTTCATAAAAACACTCATATATCGACTCACTCAAATGCCAAACAACAACTGCGCGTCTAAAATGGCTGAAATTTTAGTGGGTACCTATCAAAGCATGCGCAAAAACACATTCCCCAACTTTTGTTTACGAGTGCTGCCATCTTCATGATGAGGTCGGAAACTTTTCAGACAACCCTCGTAATATGACGGCCAGTTCGCGTGGTATAGTTTCGTTTATTTGATACAGTTGGAGCAACTAGATCAAGAGTATGTGATCTAAGTGGTCTGCTATCAGCAGGAGACTGATGGCCAGACTGTAAGTTCTGTGGAGATGGAAACTGATTTTTTATTTGAATATCCGGAAAAGCAGGTTTGACGCGGTCGACGCTCATTACAACCTCACGACCTTTAATGTTTAAGGTTAGCGTTTTAACATCCTCAGAGTGTCTAACTATGGGGAAAGGCCCAGTGTATGGTGGTTGTAGTGGACGAACAGTATCGTCCCTTAAGAATGCATGGGAAGCAGAAGAAAGATTTTTAAATATGAACGATGAAGGTGTGCAGTGTCTAGCAGCAGAAGTAGGTCGCACGTTTGACATACTTTGTCAAAGCTGCTCTACGAAATCGGCTGGATTTTCATACAAGTTTGACGCTGTAGAAGAGGCGAGCATTTAACCTGGAAGGCGTAGGCTTTCGCCATAAACAATTTCTGCTGCTGTCGCTTTTATATCTTCCTTGAAAGCTGTCCGCATACCAATTAAAACGTATGGAAGAGACCTCAGCCGCGAGTCATTATGACACACGAGAAAAGCTTTTAGCTGCCTGTGTACGCGCTCGATCATGCCATTAGGACACGGGTAGTAAGCGGTAGTCCGTATCCGCTTGGTAGCGAACAGTTTTAAAAATCGGGGTCACCTATTTGGGGATCATTTGTAAGGCAGTCCCCTTTTATGCCAACCTTTTCAAAATCTATCTGACAGTGACATCAATTAATTTTGTTCTCCTCTATTTTAGTTCGATATTTCATCTGATTTTGGTGATTAAGCAGCGCATTTGTTATTCTCGGACCCAAAAATAATTAAAATGTTTGGTTTGGTAAATTGTTTGTATTTTACAAGAACGGTCACAAAATTCTATTATAGCGAACATAACCTATATATTTAATACTCCTATGTGGGCAGTTTCTATAAGTGGAAGGTGTTCTATATGGCGAAACGTTTGCTCTCTCTTAGGGTAGGGTCCTTCAGAATGAAGGCGACCCAAACTTGCTACATTCTTAATCAATTCGCTGGCCAAGTGGCACTTTGACACGCAAGCTAAGCATATCAATTTCCGTGTAATCGTTCCCAACGCAGTTTGGCGTCAGAGTTGAAGTTGTTGAAATTTCTTACAAGCTGCTAACTTTCACTTGGACTTCCACTTCTTAGATGTCATGGGACATGCACATTAATTTTTGTTATTTGCTTTTTGATATAGGTCTCTGACGTTTTATAAACCTTATCAGATTTGTCGTAGAGCGTTTGTAATTGGGAATGAAATGTAATAAAAATTCATCATTGAACTGATATTCCGTTTGGTCCATCACTACTAAACTACAAATTATAACTTCTAACTTTAGACTGTCGACCATAAGGGTTGTCTCTGACCATGGATATGTTGAGGGAATCATGACAATTGTTTAGGTAGGAACGCGCATGCATTAAAGTCGATTTTGAAGTTATTGTGATAATGGCAAATTTCGTGTCGACTTGAGTGTCAAAGTGCTACTTGGCCAGCGAATTGATTACGAATGCCTAAGATAGGGCCGTGGACAAGGCAACGCACCACGAAAACTACTTCAAGAAAAAATATTTGTGCCGACAACAGTGCGCCGTTGCTTTATCAATACTTTCAACAATATTGAATGAAATAATCTGAAAATAAAAATTTTCCCGTAAAACAGTGGCCTTCTTTTCGAATAATCATAATTATATTTACTCTTCGATGTGGTTATATTATATATTATCACCAAGATATGAATAATTACAATTGTGCTGTTACAGAAAACAATGAATAAGTAAAATGGAATAAAAAACTAATTGAATGGATTTGAACATTGAAGCAGGAAGAAAGAAAAGTATAAAATAGTAACAATAATTTATTTTTAAAATTCGCAGATGTGCAACAAGTAAATTAAAAGAACATTTTCGAATATATTTACAAAGATATAGGATCACTATCACAAAATTGAGTACTAAAAATAGAACTAATTAAATACCATTTTTTGTCGACGGAGTTCATTTTCTCATTTGTTATCTGGATCCCTTATTTAGTTAATTAAGGCAATTAAACAACCCAGCATTAAATATTTTTGAAATATACAACCAATTCGACAAAAAAAAACATTTGAAAATTAACTCCCACAAAAAATAAACCATAAACAATTTTAATTAGCACATTGCACAAATTGATATTCTAAGATAACAGTACCAAATAAGTGTTTAAATATTTTTTTAATCTTACTTAAATATGAAAATTGTTTTTATATCACAACAACAGATTCTTTTAAAGATTTATCACATACACTTTTCTGCTTACAAACTAGAAATTACGATATATTTTGATATCGAAGTTTCCTAACTATTGTAAAAATACAATTTAAAAGTTGATTAAAAAGTTTTTTAAAAATTTGAAAAATGAAGATTTTTCCAATATATACAGAGTATCTTCGAAATGAACGTCTAAACATCACCTATTAATTACCCATAAAAAGTCAGTCTGATATTGAATCGTCGTTTTCAGTAATATTAATTCCAATAAAGTTGAACATCTTCATCCATAAACAAGTATCTATCAAAAAAGATAACCAAATATAATATATATAACTGGTATAATAATTTCGAAGAATCTGTAAAATACAAGTTTGGCGTTTAATTTTATCGATCGTTTTTTGTCAGTTTCTTAATTAATAAATTTACCTATACTAATTGCCACAATTATTTCGAAAAATATTAAAACAAAATATAGTGCTACCAAATATCCCTTTTCAGTATATTATACCTACTTACTTTTTATCTACTCATATACACGAGTTTGCTTTGATAAAATATATAGAGATCGAGAATTTATAAATTATTTCATTTTATCAAAAATTGTGGAAACCGTTGTATTTGAAATAAATGTTGAAACAGGACAATGTTGTGTATGTAAACAATCAATGGGAAACCTAAGTTATTGATACATCAATTAGTCAATGATACGTAAAAAGTATACATATAAGGACGGAAGTCCATTAAAACAGTCATGATTTTTTAATATAACAATCACTACAAATAAAAAAAAATATTTCAATGCGCCTGCCTGTGCGCGATATTCTCAAAAACTACTGCACGAATTTTTAAGGATATAACTAAAATATTTTATCCCATGCCAATAAGGGTAAGGTGACGTTTATCCACTGAGAGGATAATTTTTTTAATTCCACAGTGGAATTTGGACAATATTTTTGATTTCAATGAAATTACTGCTTCTGCTGCCTCATTTGCTTCTTCTATAATGCCCTGAGAAACAACAATCTCAACTATATCACTCAACATTTTTCGAAACATGTATCAAAAATTATTTGACGGTTTTATAATTTGCATTGACACTTGCAAACGATTAATTACATAGTGCCCTAGCAATAAGAATATTTTGTAAGAGTTTCATTAATAAATAAACCGATGGTAGTGCATCTAAGCAGACTTCTCAAAAAAATTAACTCGCCGTGAACTTCATAACTCATTACTGGATTAATATGTATTTGAAGTTTCCCCATGTAAAGCTATCGCTGTTTTTTTTGTTGATTTTTCATTAAAAACAGCAGAAATATTGTTGTTTTAAAAGAAGTTAAAATTTCGAGCTACATTGTTCACCGACTTCGAAGAAGCCTGCGAAATGTGAAAAATATGTCCAAAGGTGGTGACTGCTTGGCATTCAAAGCGGAATGTGAAGATTTGGGACAGATCACAGTCCGTCTTCGGTCTGGTTTCGGTCTATTAAAGTATTCTTTTGCGAGAAACAATAAGGGCATTTATACTATCTTCTGAGTATGGTTTTGGTTAAATCATGCTCCAGCAACGATCCATCTCAAAGAATATTGACCGAACGAGATCCATGTTGTTACGACATGTTGCGTTGGTGAGAATGGTCTTGTGTTCTCGTCTGTCAGTTTAAGTCACGTACAAAGAGTACACAATTAAAATTAAAATAATTGTTAATATTCCAAAACGCAAACGATGTTTGAATAATAGTAGACTAGTTCTTTCTTGAGAGTCCAGTTCAAAAGTTTTGCTTTGGCTCACCACCTATCTTAACGTATCTAAGGAAATAATATTGTAGGCCAAGTTTATCTGGCTGGACCATACCCCTTTCACTATTATACTCTATATGTTTCCGCTTCATTTACTTGCCACTGTGTCTCATGTGTAATTGATTTTGATTTATTATTTAAACGAGGTATATAATTTTCATATCTTTTTTCATTGTTCAAAATATATTGTTAATAGTACTACTTTTTTGTAAAAATAGTGAAATTGCTTCAAAGAAAAAATATTAAATCTTGCGATTTTACAGGGATTTTCCCATGTTATATGTACAAACAAAATCATTTTGATGCAAATATTTCCTGTTAGACGAAGTAAATTATTTAATTTTAATAGCTTTAATAGTTTTATTTAAAAAATAACTTTTTAAACTCAATCACAGCTGTTTCGCTAAAATTAGCACAATCAGATTGACATATTGAAGTTACATTTTGTTTGTTCAAGGTACCTGATATTGATTAAGTAGTGTTAAGACTAGACAAAGTAGTGGAAGTAATAAGGTATATCAATATTAAAGCCTAGATGTTATATCCTGGATGTATTTCCATCTGAGATCAGTATCACTATGCAATGATATAGAAAAACCATGAAAAAACTATATCATGCTGATCTTTACAATAACTTAATATATTTCTGTTACAATTACGTCTTATCTATGTATAAAATGAAGACTCAATCAAAGTAAACAGTTTAATAGTGGAGAATTTCCAGGATTTATTTGTTCATTAACAACTTTAAATTGTGGATCTGCTAGATGTCTTATTTCAAGTTCTTCGAGGAAATCTAAATTTTGCTTTTTATCACAAATATGTTGTATTTGAATGTCATTAATGTGTATGAGTGAGTCTGGGTGTTCAAGTATGGCTTGTTCAGTATAAATATAAGTGCACGTCATCAAAGTGAACAAATCGCTCTGTTCGTTTGCTACTGTCAATCAGTATCTATAGGTGTTTTGCAGAATTTGACTAATCTGATTGTTGTTATACTATATGCCCTTAAGGTTCATTGAATTTTACTTAACTAATTCTTTTTGTTTGACTTATATACACATCATTACATTTTGGACATCTAAAGGCTATCCATTACATAAGATACATAAATTAATTAATAAGAAGATGAACATGATATAGATTTTTCCTAAACTGTATCATTCATGATGGTTGGAAACTATGTAACTGAGCCAAGACCAAATTCAGATTGTAAAAATTTTCATAGAATAACCTTAAGATGTTGAAGATCAGTTTAAATAAAAAAAAATAATTAGCACCCTTACGATATAGCAAATCATTGAATTGTGGTGTACTCCTCATTTACAGATCTACCAAATGGTCCTCGATAATTTAATTAATCTACTACAAATGCGAGTTACTGGTAAATGATAAACATACCAGCGCAATGTTTCAATGAAATTTTATGACAATCAATCCTTTTATGGGTTGGGTAAAAAATACCAAACTACAAAGATTTCTGTTCAAGAAGGAAACCAAGGAAGTTAGTTGATACGTATTTTTCTGCTTAAATAATTACCTGTGTCAACATTTAATTTAAATCCAAAACGGGAAATCTCCATAGAATTGACCAATTCCTGTTCAAATTTATAATTCCTCGCTCCATGAGTTACTTATTTACATGGACAAAAAGCGTTAAAGTTATTTTAATAAATCCATAGTTATAAATAGATATTTGTATCTCAGAACCCCTTGGGAGCTCTAATAACTTTTATTATATCTATTGTGATAACGAACATCTGGAATACTTTAAATAACTTATTTTATTTTTTATAGAAAAAAACAATTTTTAAATTCAATTTTCATTATAAAAATAATTATTGATATGTACTAATTTAGGATTTATGTATAAAGCATTGTAATTCGCATTGGGTTCTTGAAACCGGGTAAGGATTAGCCGGTAAAATAACACAGTTCAAAATTTTTTGAATAAATTAGTTTGTCAATAGACTAAATATAAAGATAGTTATATATAGATATAGTTAATTGTACACATGCCATATTGAATTCAAAAATTTTTTTTTCGAAAAATATCGGTTTAAGACTAAGTACTGTTTTATAAATAAAACCTCGCTTACGATAGCAAGTGAGGTATATTCCAAACGGCAAATATTGCAACATAACTTGAGATTAGACACAAATACCAACTAGATACATCCCGAGCTTGGCTCCGTACTCTAAACTAATAAAAAATTTTAGTGAAACAAAATAACAATAAAAAATCAAAACTCTACAAACAATAATAGCGGTCATTAATGTACATAAAGCGTTTTGCTTGTTGCATCATGAGGTTCCGTATTTTCCATTTTCAAAAACTCCTTTTCGGAAGAACGGTGAAAAGTTTATTAAGGCTGCTTTGGTAATAGGTCCTCCATACGCAAACGGACAAGCTGGATGACTTTTACAAGTATCTAATAATCGTCTTAAATAGAATTCTAACTGCTTTTTTCGAGATTGAGCTACGGCTTCAGTATTCGAAAAGATGGTTTTCGAGGGAAATGGTATAGTTGAAACCTAAAAATAAGAAGTGTTTGTATTTAATCTTTTGAATTTTAAAATGGTTTGAAGAATATCTACCTGATCTTTGTAGCGAGCCTTCATTGCTATGTGTAAGTCTCTAAATCGACTATACCTTCTTAATATTGACCACCTTTCATCTACTGTGTTTATTCTCACTTCGTATTCGTAATGAGTTTTACTACCAGCTCCTCTTAAACAAAAACTTGTTATAGAAACTACAGCATCGTTGTCAGTATCTGAAAAGAAAAATGAAAACATTTAGAGGCATTCACCTTGCAAGAAATAGTTATGTATGTTAAGTTTACAATAGTTAGTATGAGTTATATAAAAGCAAATACACGGGAATTCTAATGTAAGAGACAAATGAAAGTCTTTAAATTAGGACACAAAGAGAGTGATCTAATAGTAAAGTAGAATTCAACATAACTGTATAAGGGCGACAAACTAAAACAATAATAAACAATTTGTAATTTGTAATTATTTAAAATTAAGAAAAATGGAAGAAAATACTAGACAATATATGGAGGGTAGATGCATACACATGATATTTTATTATCTTAGTAGTTTCATTAATCTCAAGCATCTTGAGTTAATTCATTTCAACACCACAATATTTGTGTAATTCAAATACACTGGAGTTGGAAAATATTGATTTTCAGCAAATGCAGATGGGTCAAAGTTGTATTTTTTTAACATAAGATATTATTTATGATGGTATCTAAGATACGTCCACATTGACTAATATATATATATATTTAACAGTAAATGTACACCGTAAAATGTGCACATTTTCCAAAAAGTTATAATATGTATGTATACTTTACGTTTGGGTAAATGTAAACTCTTACCTTGATGTTTTAAGAAATGTTGAAAAATCAATTAAAAATGATGTTACAGTATAAAAACATTTATTCAAATAAACATAATGTAAAAGCCTTTAATAATGAAAATTATTTCAATTAAAAAATGTAAATGACCAAAAAAACATACTTTTCTTTGCATATAATATAATATGTCGTAGGTTATGATGCAAATATTCATAAATGCAATTTTCTATAAATGAACATATAGAAAATTTATAATGAAAAAAGTTTTATTTATTTGAGCAAGAAATGCTGTTGTGGTACTTGGAATTACATAGTATTCCAGTATCTTTAGTGTATTTTGTTGAGGAACGTTCCTTTACAGATAGGTAAATTAGTTAATTTCATTCTTGTACCAAAAAGCTTCATAGGAAGAGTTTGCTTTACAACCTCATGAAAAGGTCTAATTTTCATGAGTCGATTTTTCATCCGGAAATTAGTACGTAAAACGTAACTTTTTGTAGAGGTCGGCGAAAAAGATCTTTTTTTAATTGGGTATTATTCAAATACGTGATTCCAGATAATTATAAAATATATCAGTATGTGACGGACTCATTTAGAGTATAAAGTCAATCAAGGTATTTTAAATATTTAATGTTGATTTCAAAAAATGTTTACTTGTATTAATTAACCATGCACAAAATGATTAATTACATCAACAAAAGCACTTACCAATATTAATAGAAGGCATAGATCTGTACACATTTTGATTCAAAGCTGCCAAACGGTGATGACCCTAAAAACGTAATAATATTACAATTTTTAAAAGTTAAATATCATTCATTTAACTGTACAGAAATGTATTTAAAAGATGACGATGGGGTTAAAAAGTATTATAAATAAATGAATTGTGTTTGGCGTTTGTGAAAATTGAGCAAGTGAGGCTCTTGGCAACACACACAAAGTAAAATAGAATATTTACCATAATTATTACTGGGCTTACCTGTATTGTTGGCGAATAGAGAGCTGAGGTAGATCCTGAATGTAATGGTTTTAAAGGACTGGGACTATCAATATCTTGCAAAGGATGCTCCGAAGTTGGAGATAAGGTAGATGTACAGCCATACTTCAATGACATGTATTGACGTTGCATCTCTTGCAAAACCTAAATGAGTAAGAAAATCAATCGTCTGAATCTAAGCAAACTACTTAGTAGTGTATAAAAATTTTTTTAACAAAATCCACTTTTATCTAAAGTCCATATGAAGTCAATTCGAATGGTTAACCAAAAGACCTAATAAATTTTTTGTTGATAACACATAAATTAGATCTCGTAAGAATTTCTTATCCATCAATCAAAGTCTGAATATAGACTATACAGAGTTTACCCAAGAATATATACATCGTTATGTACAAAATATGATCTCATCGTACTGGTTATGTACTATTACTGTCAGGAGCCGTCAAATGGTTCTCTGTGTACAAATTTGCATAGTCGTTTGTGTCCTCACATTCATAGAAAATTTTTTTTCTTTATATAACTGAAACGTTTAAATCTCAGAGTAATAAGTAAACATAGAGGTGCCACAACAATACAATAACATACAGTTTGTAGTCAATAGCAATGAACCTATAATTGAGAGAGATGGAAAATAAAATTGACATCTAGAGGTGTAGGTAAACACAGCCGTACAGTGGCGTGTAATTGGTTAGAGTATCACCGTAATATATAAATGTTAGTTAAATAATTTACACACATTTATATCTACACTTATGGCATGGCACCATACTTCTAACATATTTTTATCGGAAGGAAATCTAAAAGGATATATGTATTTCATTATTAATTTGATTTTCTTATTTGTAATAAATTTTAATTGAAATTGCTAATTCTACGCCAATGAAGTGAATAACTTACCGGTGATAGGTTAGATTATCATTTTGCGAAGTACCACAAATTATACACGCTTTTCGGGTTTTCACCATTTTCATTATTGAAAATAAATAAAACACTTTATAAAGTTCACTTAAATACACAAAAATTCAGGAAAAATCGAACAAAGCGCTAATCACCTCTAGACAATAACAAACAAAGGCACTGATGCCAAATTTTCGGTGTGGGTATTTGATACAATTGGTGCAGAGCTTTTTTATCAGTATTATCGAAAGGTAAGAAAGTGAATATTAAAATGTATTAAAGAATATTTTCTCTGACTAAAAATCTCCTCTTAAAAGTAAAATAAAATTGTTGTAAATTATACTATTACGTTTTTGTTTCCTACTTTGTACTTACAAAACACAACGTCTGGCAATGCTCTGCTGGTAAACAAATCTGTCTCGACGACAAGTAGTAGGGAATATGCCTACTCTATGTTTACTTATTACTCTGAGGTTTAAATTGTCGAAGAATCGAAGAATACCGTTAAAAATCCTAAACTATTAAGAATTTGCATACTGCCAGTTCAAAAATTTGTATCTCCTTTTATATAAAAGGATTAAAATTATTTTAAAATAAAAAAGAGAAATATAAAATACAGATAAGTATACATATTGCATTCCTACAAAAATAAGTAGAAGGTTTTCTAAAGAAAAATCAACTACTAGCCAGGCTATTTGCACCCAATAAAGATAATATTCTGGACATAAAAGTACTTTTCTTGGTTACACGTGTGGGCACAGTTGTTTAGCATGTACAATTGTCGTGGCTACACCAAATGCAAGAAGCGCTCTTATCTTGAGGGTTCAAAAGTCACTAATAATATGTATCAAATCAGAAAACAAAGAGTTTACCAAAATGTGATAATTACAAATATACTCTAAGAAAAGAAAAGTGTCCTCCTGTTTATATGAACAATGCACAAATACCACAAGCTACTAACACGAAATACTAAGGCATGCACCTAGACAAAAAGCTCACATGGAAAGACCATACTATCAAAAAACGCAGACAAATCGACCTGAAAATTAATGATTTATACTGGCTAATTGGGAGAAAATCCAAATTGATACTCGAAAACATCAAGCCCTACTCTATAAAGTTACAATTAAGTTAATCTGGATGTATGGTATTGAGCTCTGGGGTTGTGCTAATAAATCAAATATACAGAGAAGCCAGTCCAAAATATTTCTCATGATAGCTGATACACCATGGTATGTGTCAAACCTAACCCTACATAATGACTTGAACGTCAGTTTTGTCAAAGATGTCATAAAAGAACGAAGTACGAAACATCATGAACGACTGGCTAACCATGAAAACACGTTACTCCATCCACTTTTAGAAGCGCAAGACAGTAGAATACTAAAAAGAAATTGGCCAGCAGATCCCAAAACGGATAAAGAGAACTTGTCGCTGGAGAAGACATCCCACTAGCTTAAAGAATTGTATATGTTCTGATTGCTAATAAAGTAAAATATATACTCGGAGAAAAGAATGATGGGTTTATTATTGTAACTAATATCTATTATTATTTTATAATTTTATTATTATAATTTTAACATTCTCGAAATAATTTAACAGATTTAGAGCCATTTTTTTGCTCGAGGATGCAAAACTGCTTATTATTGGGCGCGTTCGGTCACGCTAGCGCTAGGCAAGCGCTGAGTAAGCGGAGAACGAATTTGACCGCCGAGTGACAGCACTAGCTATAGCGGTCGCCATTTTTTCCAGTGAATTTATGTTCCGCTAAGTTGGTCAGCGGTTCGATGTGTCAACAAAAACAACCAATATTTATAACCTCTAAGCTAATTTAAAATTTCTGTATTTGGTTTTTTTAGTGTATGAAGTTTAAGTATGACGGAGAAATCTTATACAACTGTAAAATTTAATGTTGAGGGAAAAATAATAAATGGAAATAAATTTAAAGGTTTTATGATGTGTTATTTTATCTCTATGTCACAGAGCTTCAAGCATTGACGTTTAGCCACCTTCAAGCGCGTTTACAGAGTGCCGCTGCCAGCGGTAACTTTGTGCTAAAGTGGCTGAACGCTCCCAATGATTTTCATTTTGAATTGTCAAAGTTACGAAACTGACATAAGTGACATATTTAAATAAAAACTTAGCTGGTCTCGTCAAAATTGAAATAGTCTGTCTTATTCATCTCAAGCAATTTATTTGGAAGTTAGAATTAAATGCAATAAAAGAAAACAAAAACTGTGAGTATGCCTTTGTTGAATTGTATGACCAGCATGATAAGACTGCGTTTGACTATACAAATTTACCTACGTCAAAAATGGGCATACTTACTGCAATTTGATCATCTAAATGTACTTTCAAGCAATTCCCATCCAAGTTTTTCACAATGAGAAGCTTTTGTTGGGCTATTTTTTGAGAAAGCCGCCTTAAATACATCTCAGTTTCTCTTCTCTTGTTTTTCTTAATCGTGGGTGACCGATTTTCCACTGAACTAGTAGATTGTGAGTCACTAACCACCACCTTTCAGTAGAGACAACACATTTATCAGAGAAATAAAATAAAGTACAGCGGTAGAGTATAAAGAAATTTTTGTTACGTTTAATAACCGAAAACAAAGAAGTAATGAACTTTCGTTTTATAAATTCCAACTTTACAACTGTACTTTATGGAATAATAAAAAGATTAAAGTAAAATATACATATCTGTACAGTTTTAATGTATGTATCTAATGATATTAAAACTGGTTAAGTTTTAAATTATAAAAAACTACTAAATCTTAGCTTGAGTTAGATTAGTACAAACTGATTTAAATTTTATCAATGGACCACGAGTCCTTAAAGTTTTATCGATAAATTTTTAGTTTCTAGTTATTTGGCAAAAATACGAAAACAAACTGAAATCATAGTCCGTAGGACACATATTTTGCCTAAAATAATCTTTCTGGCATAGAAAATAAAAATTTATCAAGTAAAATTTAACAGGATGGGTGGTATTTGGGAAGATTACATTTTGAAACAAAATTTTGTACAAAAGTTGCATTAACTAAAAAACTTCCCAAAAAAAGTTTTATAATTACACAAACAAATACTAAACAAACTCGGTTTTTTAATAATAAAGGAAAGAAAATTTTTTTGTACATTAAAAACCGTAGGTTAAGTGTTACACTTTTTTCTTATTTCTAAGTTTTATGTTTAACACCTTTTAGGAAGTAACTTTGATGATGGTCTTATAAGCCGAAAGCGCTCAGTTACGGATTTAATAAAACTTTACACACTTAACCTACGGTTTTTAATATACAAAACAATTTTCTTTCCTTTATTATTTCATCAAGTGTGTACAAAGTCTACAGTCTTTCATTTACTTGATTTTTTGTTTGGCAGTTCTATGAATTTATCAATACTAATAAAACCACTATTAGTTTTAACAGTATTAACCGGAATGCATTTAGCATAAAACTTTGCAGATTAAGCGTTTTCGTTGGACGAAATCACAAAACTGTGATATTTTGACAGGTGAAAAAAATAATTAACTTAATTGATAATAATCTACTCAATTTTATATTATTTATAATAAAAAATTCACTCCAGCTACAGGTATATTCTATAAAAATACATAATACATACCTTATCTTCAGTACTAGAAAAATCACTATCATCTTGAGGACGAGAAGATGATCTTAATTCCACTCCGCTATCGCTCATCAAAGCGTCTAACTTGGTATCTGCAACGCGAGGAGAGCACGTGTTAGGAGCCGTATGGTATGTATCGCTGCTCGAAGTATCCGGAACATTATCGGGACTACTGGTGTAATTTACTTCACAGGAATCAGGACTTTCCACGGAATTTACTCTTTTCAGGTGAAGAGTAAGTCTGAAAACAAGAAAAATGATAAATATTTTAATTTTATTAAATTAAATAGAAAAAATATCCATACCCTTGTTTCTTTTCCTCAATTTTTTTTAATTCTTCCTCAGTTCGTTTACACAATTTCAGTTTTAAATTTTCTAGTTCTTCATTTTTATTTTCGCTTTTCGAAAGAGACTTTTGTTGATCTACCAAGTCCACAATTTTTTTATCTAACAGTTCCACGTTTCTCTGGCGTTCACACAGAGTTTTGACTCTTTTATTAAGTTCTGCTTGCAATTCGGCAAGTTCTTTCCGCTAAAACAATTGTGCATTTATGTATTTTTTAGTGTGTTTTGAATGGTGTTGATATACCAATTACAGTAATAAAGGTAACTTACGTGCTTGTCAACGATATCTTTGATGATGGAAGATCCAGATACACCGTTAAAAATCTCAATTAACTGATCATTTTCCTCAGATACGAGAGGTGATTGTTTAGATTTCGATACCAACTCCTAAAAAATATATGTACACTTTAGTGATACAAATTTACCGGCAAACTAAAATTTAAACAAAGAAAAATAAATAATGTAAAATTTATTTCTTGGTGCCTATATACGTTTAGGACTGGGACGTCAGCCAAGCAAAAGATTCGATGATTTGAATAGCGGAAAACTAAAATAAAAAAATAAATAAATAAAATACCTGAAAGATATTCTTAGCTTGAGAGCTGGGAAACGATATTTCGTTAGCGTTAGACGAAACTATTTCGCAAACATTTGCTAACTTTAGTAAAATGTCATGTTTAACGTCTTGCAGGTGTGAGCATTCATTTTCTATCTAAATACAAAATAAAAAAAAATAAATAAAAATAAAATCAAATTAAAAGTAAAGGACACATTTATCTGATCTTTTTTTCAGTCCTAAATACAATGAAAGTACAATCAATTTATTTAAAAAAATATGGGACTGATTCTCACAGAAGTGTATAGTTTTGTTCACAATTAGTCCATTTCCTTTTTAAACTACTCAATATGATTTCATAAAAAAAATAAAATAAAAATCATAACATTCTTTAGCTTATATAAGCTTCAATTTTTTTACTCAATATTAATTATTTTAAATAACACCGATTAAATAAGTAACTCATTGATCTTATTACTGATCAGATAAATGTAACTAATTAAACGAAATCAAATAACCTCAGAGAGTATTGCATTTCTATCTTTTTCCAACTTTTCTCGTTTAAATAATAGTTCCTTTTCTTTTTGTTCCAGTTCTAATTCCTTTTGTCTTTGTTGGGTTGCCAAATTTCGCCAATCGTCTTGTAATTGACGACTCTAAAAAATCGGACCAACGATAAAATTAAGTGTAAAAATAATATTAATAAGATTGTATTTACCTGTTCTTCAAATTCTTTTTTTACTGTCAATTTTTCGGCTTCTAGTTTAGCTTGAGCTTCCTCCAAGTTCTTCTTTCTTTTCTCAAAAATTTCTTGCTTCTTTTCAAAAGCTACCTGCTCTTTTTCGAATTGTTCTTTCTCTTTTTCGAAAGTCAATCTTTTATTTTCTATTTCGGCCTTAACATCTTCCTCGGCGTTCCTAATACATTAGTCCATGATAATATTAACTTATTGCACAATTTTTAAAACTAAAAATACTTACATTAATTGCAGATTTTCCATTGAAACCGCTAGATCAGGCGTGGACCAACTCAAAAGGCTAAGTCGAGACAAATTGTAAGTTTTTTCGCCTTTCCTTAATTCAGCTGCCTCCGCTGGGTCATTAAATCTATAATAAACATGCCAGTCATTGCACTTTTATCAAGAAATACCAGTGGAAATGAATGTATGACTAAATAAACATAAACATAAACGAATAAAAAATAATTTCAAATTATATCCAACCTAAAAACATGTGCTTTTCCAAGAAATATGATGCATCCTTGAGAAAGTCTCGCAGGTGATTCCAACAATGTATTGTTAAGCATAACCTGTGCTCCTAGATGTGGAGTTAGAGTAGCTATACCTTTTTCAAAAGTTATAGTACAATGTTGGGGTTCCATTCCAGCTCCTTTTAACTCTATGTCTTGTTTAATATCAGATTCTTCAGTACCAATTGTAGTTTTTCCTTCCTATAAATAAATTAGAAGGGTATTAATTACCATGATTTACCAATAATCTAATATCTTTATCAACATTTAAACCAAAATGTTGAAAAACTAAAATGATAATGCAAGAATTTTTTGCGATTGGTTAATATAAAGATAATGATTTTGATGAGATGCTTACTTGTCAATCACAAAAGCAAGGATAAAATACGTTGATTTTTAAAAATGAATTGTTAAATAGATTTTTCTTTTGTTAAATATTAAGAAAAAGTATCGCAATAATGATTATGAGAGATTTTAAAAAAATTGTAGGACATTATGGTTTTTGAAGTTGGCAATCAGCAAAACCACAATTGTTGCAATAAATTAAAAGAATATAATTCATCTGTAGTGTATTGTGCAATGCACAAATCATTTGAGGAATTATCTTATGACTTATGGGGTACCCTATTAACTATTGTTATTTGATTGATTATTAAACAATTACTTTAATTGTTCATTTTCATACAGACAGCTCTCACAAATGAAGAAAATAAAGTAAATAAAGATGAGGGTCATATTAGTAGAAAATGTTAAAAATAATTTTTTTAAAAATTTTGAGAAAATCGAACATGAGACATTTTACTAAAAGTATTATTATTTTGGCTTATCAACAAAATTAAAATTTGAAAAATATGCTTGATGGTTATTAATTGCAAAAATGTACCCTGGATCCTGGACTATGAAGTTTCCTCAGATATTTTTACAATCCAAAAATTATATTTTTGATTCAATACATTGAAAAACATATTAATAGTCTTTATCACAAAGATAAGTTTTTATTTTTAACATAATTAAAAATACGTTTTACTAATTGGTAAAATATCAGTAAAGTAAATAAATATGCTAAATACATAATTAGTTTGAATCAGACAATCCTTTCACAACTTGATATTATTTTAATTTTGTGTCTTGGTTGTTATTTTTTATCAGTAAATGTAAGAAATTCAAATTTAATGAATTTACTTTCATTTCATTATCATACTTGACTTCTGCCAATGTTATTATAATTTTTAAACAATTGTAATAACCTTGATTTTTGACAATTTGAGATAATTTAATTTCAAATGTTAAATAATTACAGCAAATATATTTTATGTTAAATACAGTATTGTCTTACCTTCAGGTGATATAAAGTAACTCCAGTCGTCAAAGGATCATCGTCAATTGCAACTAAATGCGGTCTATCGGAATCTAAGACTACTCCAGGTCCAGCTTTTCTTAAGCCTAACGCTCTTTGTTCTCGAAGGATAGCTTGAGCTTCTCTCCATTTACCAGTCCATTCTTCAGTTAATTCCTTAAGTAAAAAGATTTTCTTTGTATTAAATATAGTTATAGTAAAAGTAAATTCATTAAAGAATATTTAATAAAACATTAAAATGCCAAAGATCTTACTAGTACAAAAAAAGACAAACATAAGTATTTATAAAGAGAAAATATCAAGTGAACAAGATTAGGAACCTTGAATAGACCAACTAATGCTAGAACAAAAAGCAACAATGGAAATTAAAAGAAACTAGACTACAAATTATCTATCAATATTATAAAGTATTACTATAAATAAAAGAATACCTTTTCTCGGGCTTCTTTTTCGTGAAGCTGCGCCAACATATCGCTTCTTTGTTCACAAAACATCAAAGCTCTTAATTTGCTAATTTCGTCTCTTAATTCCCTAATAAGCTTAACATTAGGATCTTCGTTAACAGTAGGTTTGTTAATAATATTCTTTGCTCGATTAGCGTATCGGAGAGTACTTAACGTCTCACCATAATTACAATCTAAAAAAAGTTTAGTAAACAAAATTGAAGTTTTTTTTTATTTTAGTTATTACGATTTGGAGATAACTTACCTGCAGGGCTGATAGCAGCAATCATAATAGTTTTTGAATTTCCTCCAAGACTATCTTTCAATAGCCATGTTAGGACAGAATCTCTATAAGGTATAAAAGTAGCTTTTTTCTGACCATTCTGTTCAGCCGATAACTCAGCTAAAGCAGAAATAACAGAACCTAAAGTAACTAGTGATTTATTTATATGGGCTCCTTCTTTTAATCTTTGCCCTGTAGCACCAGTTGCATCTGCTCTTTCACTACCAGCTAAATCAACTAAATGAATCTAAAATTAAATAGATTTGCTATTAATATTTACAGACGATATAGATTTAAAGTCAAATGAATTTAGAATATATAGTAAACTGAACTTTGTCAAATTAAGTTTTTTTACTTACTTTTGATACAGTTTCACTTGGAACTCCATCACAGTATCCTGCTTGTACAAAGGTAATAGTGAAAATTGCATGGCTTCTGCTACTCACGTCATTCATATTTGTTGCTGCTGTGGTTCTGTGAGAATTTCCCCTATTTTTAAATTTAAAGATTGTTAATTAAATAAAAGAAAAAAAATTACAAACAATGCATATTTGTAAAAATTTTTATTTTATAATGAATTAAAGTTGTTATATTAAAGACTATAAACAAAAAACATATAATTTAGTGTACACATATAAAAAACCAAAACAATACTTATGGGACAAAAATCACATTATTTTAAAGCATTAAAATCAAATACTCAGTTGTATTATATTTAGTAATTATATAAAGTTTAGATTCTATAATTACCTTTCCATACATTCCTGAATATGCCCAAAATTAGTAACAAGGCATGTTGTTAGTCCCTGAACATATGGTCCCTTTTTAGGATGTTCTCTGACTTTTAACGAGTTATTATCTCTATTTCTAAGCAAATCTGCCACTCTTTCTTGATATATTTCAAGATAACTAACTTGTACTCTATGGGTTGTTCCTCGTTTTGAGTTTTCTGACATTTTATCAAAAAGTGCTTTGCAAATTCTGGGAATTAACCCTTGATTTTCCTAAGAAAAAATATGGAAAAATTTCGGTATAGGGGAATAACTCCGATTTTAACGATTTTTTTTTTGGACACTCCCTAAACATCCCTGAGCACTACTGTGAAGTTTTTTTTTCCGGAAATGAAAACTAAAATTTTGAAATTTTTTTCCAAAAAAATTTTTTGGCTCCATTTTGCACAAAAATTTTTTGGGAAAACCCGATAAAATGTAAGTTGAAACCTAACTTAACCTAACTTAACTTAACCTAACCTAACCTGACCTAACTTAACTTAACCTAACCTAACCTAACCTAACTTAACCTATCCTATCCTATCCTATCCTATCCTAACCTAACCTAACCTGTGCAAATTGGAGCAAAAAAATTTTTTTTTTAAATTTCAAATTTTTTTTAAAATTTTAGTTTTCATTTCCGGAAAAAAAAACTTCACAGTAGTGCTCAGGAATGTTTAGGGAGTGTCCAAAATAAAGTTCATTAAAATCGGAGTTATTCCCCTATACCGAAATTTTACCAAAAATATAAAAATAAAGCAACTACAAAAAATACTACAACAGATTATTATTTCACTGTATGAACCTTCCTAAAAGGCTTAGAACAAAAAGATACAGGAAGGAGTATATGCAAAATGACCTTGAGTCCAGAAAGGAGCTTGCATATGGCGGCGAATTGTCAATTTTAATTTCCGTTTCCATTGACGTAGGTACCGCAAAAAAATTAAAATTATATCAAGGTTTTAATTTTTAATAAATTTCAACCAATCAGGTGTGTGAATACCATTAGTGTTCTAAATAATTTAGTATTTATAAGAACCGAATGATACGCCTATGCGCTCATTTTTGACATTTATATGCATATATTGCTTTGACAGTACACTGTAAACAAAAACAATGAGTCATAAAAGGAGCTTCAAGATGGCCGACTTCCGTCGCAAATTTTCCTTAAAGTTAATATATGACAGACTCCTTCCTGTTTCTTTTTGTTCTAAGCTAAAAGGTAACAGAAAATGTCAATTAATGTTATGGCGCTGTATTATAATGGACTGGGAAAGTGTGACGTCAAAATTTGTGTTCTATGCTGTTGAACTGGGAAATGTCAACGAAATGATTCCAAACGGCAACATTATAAATCTCCAGAAATAACTTTTGTTTGAGTTATCTTGTTATTATTATACTTTAAAATATAACGCAAGTATGATAATTAAATACATATAAACCAAATCTTTCCAAATTCGATTTTTAAAGTACCCTTTTAGTAAGTATTCTCAAAATTTATGACAATGCACAACTTTGAAGGTTATGTTATAATATTTTTACGGAAATTTTCATCTATCTACTTTAGTGATAATGTAAAGCATATGAATGAACACTTACCAATGAAAAAATAGTAATTAACTCCGGAAAATCAAGAAAATACAATAAAATGGTCAATAACACCTATAAAACATACCACAAAAAAAGTTGTTTGGAGTCATTTGGTTTGACACTTACGTCACTACTTTCCCAGTCCATTCTTTATAATTCATTATTTGAGTTGACAGTTATGAATGTCAGATACTAAAAGTCAATAAAATAGTTCAATACATATCACGAGTTCCGTTTCATCTTAATTCAATACACAACAAAATTGGCGACGAGGATGGGATTTATTTTTACTATATATTGAAGAAGTGGGATGAAGATTTTCCAGATTTGGATATTACGCTATCATTGCTGATTTCCAAATCGGTCATTATTTCTATAAAATCGCTTATATCGGTACATAAACCATTTGGCTGAATATTTTGGGATACGCCTTCCTCAGCTTTATGTCGTTTGGCACGAGGAAATGTTAACGGTGATTCTTGATTTTCTGGAATTCTGTTAGCAGATTCTTCAATATTTTTCCTTTCGGCTTTATATTCACCTTGTGACTCGGAACTGACAGCTGCTTTGGTCTTTTTACTATTTACTTTCGCATTAGATTTATTGGTTTGTTGCAAAGTGCGAGATGGAGATTCATCTAAAGTTAGTATATGTTGAGTTTCTTTCTGAATACATCTGGTAGATTTTTGAGATTTGGGAGTTAAGCTAGCATTGCTGGAATCTGAATCACTTGAAATTTCTATAACATCACTCATGTTTTTACTCATAAGGGATTTATTTTTACTATATATTGGAGAATTGTGGGATGAAGATTTTCCAGATTTGGATCTTACGCTATCATTGCTGATTTCCAAATCGGTCATTATTTCTATAAAATCGCTCATATCGGTACATAAACCATTTGGCTGAATATTGTGGGATACGCCTTCCTCAGCTTTATGTCGTTTGGCACGAGGAAATGTTAACGGTGATTCTTGATTTTCTGGAATTCTGTTAGCAGATTCTTCAATATTTTTCCTTTCGGCTTTATATTCACCTTGTGACTCGGAACTGACAGCTGCTTTGGTCTTTTTACTATTTACTTTCGCATTAGATTTATTGGTTTGTTGCAAAGTGCGAGATGGAGATTCATCTAAAGTTAGTATATGTTGAGTTTCTTTCTGAATACATCTGGTAGATTTTTGAGATTTGGGAGTTAAGCTAGCATTGCTGGAATCTGAATCACTTGAAATTTCTATAACATCACTCATGTTTTTACTCATAAGGGATTTATTTTTACTATATATTGGAGAATTGTGGGATGAAGATTTTCCAGATTTGGATCTTACGCTATCATTGCTGATTTCCAAATCGGTCATTATTTCTATAAAATCGCTCATATCGGTACATAAACCATTTGGCTGAATATTGTGGGATACGCCTTCCTCAGCTTTATGTCGTTTGGCACGAGGAAATGTTAACGGTGATTCTTGATTTTCTGGAATTCTGTTAGCAGATTCTTCAATATTTTTCCTTTCGGCTTTATATTCACCTTGTGACTAGGAACTGACAGCTGCTTTGGTCTTTTAAGTATTTACGTTCGCATTAGATTTATTGGTTTGTTGCAAAGTGCGAGATGGAGATTCATCTAAAGTTAGTATATGTTGAGTTTCTTTCTGAATACATCTGGTAGATTTTTGAGATTTGGGAGTTAAGCTAGCATTGCTGGAATCTGAATCACTTGAAATTTCTGTAACTTCACTCATGTGCTTATTCATAAGGGATTTATTTTTACTATATATTGGAGAATTGTGGGATGAAGATTTTCCAGATTTGGATCTTACGCTATCATTGCTGATTTCCAAATCGGTCATTATTTCTATAAAATCGCTCATATCGGTACATAAACCATTTGGCTGAATATTGTGGGATACGCCTTCCTCAGCTTTATGTCGTTTGGCATGAGGAAATGTTAACGGTGATTCTTGATTTTCTGGAATTCTTTTAGCAGATTCTTCAATATTTTTCCTTTCGGCTTTATATTCACCTTGTGACTCGGAACTGACAGCTGCTTTGGTCTTTTTACTATTTACGTTCGCATTAGATTTATTGGTTTGTTGCAAAGTGCGAGATGGAGATTCATCTAAAGTTAGTATATGTTGGGTTTCTTTTTGAATACATCTGGTAGATTTTTGAGATTTGGGAGTTAAGCTGGCATTGCTGGAATCTGAATCACTTGAAATTTCTGTAACTTCACTCATGTGCTTATTCATAAGGGATTTATTTTTACTATATATTGGAGAATTTTGGGTTAAAGATTTTCCAGATTTGGATCTTACGCTATCATTGCTGATTTCCAAATCGGTCATTATTTCTATAAAATCGCATAAACCATTTGGCTGAATATTGTGGGATACGCCTTCCTCAGCTTTATGTCGTTTGGCATGAGGAAATGTTAACGGTGATTCTTAATTTTCTGGAATTCTGTTAGCAGATTCTTCAATATTTTTCCTTTCGGCTTAATATTCACCTTGTGACTCGGAACTGACAGCTGCTTTGGTCTTTTTAGTATTTACGTTCGCATTAGATTTATTGGTTTGTTGCAAAGTGCGAGATGGAGATTCATCTAAAGTTAGTATATGTTGAGTTTCTTTCTGAATACATCTGGTAGATTTTTGAGATTTGGGAGTTAAGCTAGCATTGCTGGAATCTGAATCACTTGAAATTTCTATAACATCACTCATGTTTTTACTCATAAGGGATTTATTTTTACTATATATTGGAGAATTGTGGGATAAAGATTTTCCAGATTTGGATCTTACGCTATCATTGCTAATTTCCAAATCGGTCATTATTTCTATAAAATCGCTCATATCGGTACATAAACCATTTGGCTGAATATTGTGGGATACGCCTTCCTCAGCTTTATGTCGTTTGGCACGAGGAAATGTTAACGGTGATTCTTGATTTTCTGGAATTCTGTTAGCAGATTCTTCAATATTTTTCCTTTCGGCTTTATATTCACCTTGTGACTCGGAACTGACAGCTGCTTTGGTCTTTTAAGTATTTACGTTCGCATTAGATTTATTGGTTTGTTGCAAAGTGCGAGATGGAGATTCATCTAAAGTTAGTATATGTTGAGTTTCTTTCTGAATACATCTGGTAGATTTTTGAGATTTGGGAGTTAAGCTAGCATTGCTGGAATCTGAATCACTTGAAATTTCTGTAACTTCACTCATGTTTTTACTCATAAGGGATTTATTTTTACTATATATTGGAGAATTGTGGGATGAAGATTTTCCAGATTTGGATCTTACGCTATCATTGCTGATTTCCAAATCGGTCATTATTTCTATAAAATCGCTCATATCGGTACATAAACCATTTGGCTGAATATTGTGGGATACGCCTTACTCAGCTTTATGTCGTTTGGCACGAGGAAATGTTAACGGTGATTCTTGATTTTCTGGAATTCTGTTAGCAGATTCTTCAATATTTTTCCTTTCGGCTTAATATTCACCTTGTGACTCGGAACTGACAGCTGCTTTGGTCTTTTTAGTATTTACGTTCGCATTAGATTTATTGGTTTGTTGCAAAGTGCGAGATGGAGATTCATCTAAAGTTAGTATATGTTGAGTTTCTTTCTGAATACATCTGGTAGATTTTTGAGATTTGGGAGTTAAGCTAGCATTGCTGGAATCTGAATCACTTGAAATTTCTATAACATCACTCATGTTTTTACTCATAAGGGATTTATTTTTACTATATATTGGAGAATTGTGGGATGAAGATTTTCCAGATTTGGATCTTACGCTATCATTGCTGATTTCCAAATCGGTCATTATTTCTATAAAATCGCTCATATCGGTACATAAACCATTTGGCTGAATATTGTGGGATACGCCTTCCTCAGCTTTATGTCGTTTGGCACGAGGAAATGTTAACGGTGATTCTTGATTTTCTGGAATTCTGTTAGCAGATTCTTCAATATTTTTCCTTTCGGCTTTATATTCACCTTGTGACTCGGAACTGACAGCTGCTTTGGTCTTTTTACTATTTACGTTCGCATTAGATTTATTGGTTTGTTGCAAAGTGCGAGATGGAGATTCATCTAAAGTTAGTATATGTTGGGTTTCTTTTTGAATACATCTGGTAGATTTTTGAGATTTGGGAGTTAAGCTGGCATTGCTGGAATCTGAATCACTTGAAATTTCTGTAACTTCACTCATGTGCTTATTCATAAGGGATTTATTTTTACTATATATTGGAGAATTTTGGGTTAAAGATTTTCCAGATTTGGATCTTACGCTATCATTGCTGATTTCCAAATCGGTCATTATTTCTATAAAATCGCATAAACCATTTGGCTGAATATTGTGGGATACGCCTTCCTCAGCTTTATGTCGTTTGGCATGAGGAAATGTTAACGGTGATTCTTGATTTTCTGGAATTCTGTTAGCAGATTCTTCAATATTTTTCCTTTCGGCTTAATATTCACCTTGTGACTCGGAACTGACAGCTGCTTTGGTCTTTTTAGTATTTACGTTCGCATTAGATTTATTGGTTTGTTGCAAAGTGCGAGATGGAGATTCATCTAAAGTTAGTATATGTTGAGTTTCTTTCTGAATACATCTGGTAGATTTTTGAGATTTGGGAGTTAAGCTAGCATTGCTGGAATCTGAATCACTTGAAATTTCTGTAACTTCACTCATGTGCTTACTCATAAGGGATTTATTTTTACTATATATTGGAGAATTGTGGGATGAAGATTTTCCAGATTTGGATCTTACGCTATCATTGCTGATTTCCAAATCGGTCATTATTTCTATAAAATCGCTCATATCGGTACATAAACCATTTGGCTGAATATTGTGGGATACGCCTTCCTCAGCTTTATGTCGTTTGGCATGAGGAAATGTTAACGGTGATTCTTGATTTTCTGGAATTCTTTTAGCAGATTCTTCAATATTTTTCCTTTCGGCTTTATATTCACCTTGTGACTCGGAACTGACAGCTGCTTTGGTCTTTTTACTATTTACGTTCGCATTAGATTTATTGGTTTGTTGCAAAGTGCGAGATGGAGATTCATCTAAAGTTAGTATATGTTGGGTTTCTTTTTGAATACATCTGGTAGATTTTTGAGATTTGGGAGTTAAGCTGGCATTGCTGGAATCTGAATCACTTGAAATTTCTGTAACTTCACTCATGTGCTTATTCATAAGGGATTTATTTTTACTATATATTGGAGAATTTTGGGTTAAAGATTTTCCAGATTTGGATCTTACGCTATCATTGCTGATTTCCAAATCGGTCATTATTTCTATAAAATCGCATAAACCATTTGGCTGAATATTGTGGGATACGCCTTCCTCAGCTTTATGTCGTTTGGCATGAGGAAATGTTAACGGTGATTCTTGATTTTCTGGAATTCTGTTAGCAGATTCTTCAATATTTTTCCTTTCGGCTTTATATTCACCTTGTGACTCGGAACTGACAGCTGCTTTGGTCTTTTTACTATTTACGTTCGCATTAGATTTATTGGTTTGTTGCAAAGTGCGAGATGGAGATTCATCTAAAGTTAGTATATGTTGGGTTTCTTTTTGAATACATCTGGTAGATTTTTGAGATTTGGGAGTTAAGCTGGCATTGCTGGAATCTGAATCACTTGAAATTTCTGTAACTTCACTCATGTGCTTACTCATAAGGGATTTATTTTTACTATATATTGGAGAATTTTGGGATGCAAACAAATGGAGAATGGATTTGTTTTCCCCATTCTAGTAGTTCAGATAGAGGGTGCACCCTTTGCTCGTTTTCGCCAATTAACTCTTCAAAAGTCCTGAGTATGTTTAATTGTTGTGTATTGAATTAAGATGAAACGGAACTCGTGACTATTTTATTGACTTTTTATATCTGACATTCATAACTTTCAACTCAAATAATGAATTATAAAGAATTATAATACAGCGCCATAACAATCTCCCCCACTTATTTTTGGAAATTTGTGAATTATAAAAAAAAATCAATAATTACTGAAAAGGAACAGTAAAAATAAATAAAATGAATCATCATGTAAGGTAGTCTCTCAAATACGCTGGTGGGTGTCTAGGACGATCCGATCGGCGTAGTCGAGGAATTGATTCAGGTGAAGAGTTGTTTGATGCAGCAGGTAATTCGGGTAAAATAATTGCAGTTTCTCGTTCAGGAATTGGAACACCGAACACCGGCCCATCTTGAAAATTTTGTTCTGGCGTTGTTGTTGAGGCAAATGTCACTCTATTCTCCTTCTTCTTTACGAGACTTGATCTTAACTGATCAACGTGACGTTTTAGTGTTCTTCCAGAATCAAGTGTAAAGTTATAGTGAAGCTGACCTAGCTTTCTGATGATATTACCAAATTCCCAAATGTTTTTATTTCCACTTCGTACACGGACTTGCACTCTCTCTCCATTAGAAAAAGTACGAGTTGATGCCGAAACCAAAATTGACTTTTGCAGGTTTCTGGTATTTGGAAAAATTGCAACCAGACGTATACGCATGCGTCTGTTGAAATATTTCTCGGCTGGTGACAAACCACATGCCAATGGTGTGGCTCTGTAGCAAAAAAGAATATTTTGAATTTTTATATGAAGAGGTACTGTATGATTGACAGCAGCATGAAGACGTTTTTTCAAGGTTTGTACGTTGCGTTCAGCCAATCCGTTTGTCGAAGGGTGTCCGGGGGCTATGAACTTTTGGAAAATTCCTCTTTCCTTGCAGTAAGTTTTGAAAATATCGCTAGTAAAAATTGAAGCGTTGTCAGAAACTAAAACGTAAGGATATCCATGAGTGGCAAAAATTTCTTCGAGAAGTGTGATGGTTGATGAGGTTGACGGAGCATCTTATGAAATTTTTTCTTCAGCCCACTTGGACTTAGCGTCTACGCAAACCAAAAAATGGCGATTTTCATATGGTCCAACATAATCAATATGAATGCGTTCCCAATTTTCTTCTGGTTCGTTCCATGGATGGAGTGGGGCTTTTGGAGGATTTGATTTGGTTCTAGCACAATCTTCACATGACTTTACCAATCGTTCGATGTTGTTATGGATTTTAGGCCAATAAACATACCTACGAGCTAACTGTTTCATTTTCTTAATTCCAAGATGGGTGGCATGCAATTCTTCTAACACTTTGGTTCGCATCTGAACCGGTATAACGACACGATCTTGGCGGAATAAAATACCATTATTGACAGTGTAGGGCTCATCAGACGATTGTGATTTCAAGTTCTGAAGAATTTCACTCAAGTCAGGATCATTGGCAGTTGCCATGCGGATAGTTTCCTCTGTAATAGCCTCACTGGAAATTTGTGATAAAATTTGTCCACAGAGTTGGTTCACTTCTTTACCAATGGAGGTATCCCCGATGATATTATAATTTCTCAAAGGTGTCCGAGACAAGCAATCTACATTTTTATTGTCGATACCTTTTTTAAATTTGACAGTGTAATCGAATCCCGATAGAAATGAAGCAACGCTAGCTTAACTCCCAAATCTCAAAAATCTACCAGATGTATTCAGAAAGAAACTCAACATATACTAACTTTAGATGAATCTCCATCTCGCACTTTGCAACAAACCAATAAATCTAATGCGAAAGTAAATAGTAAAAAGACCAAAGCAGCTGTCAGTTCCGAGTCACAAGGTGAATATAAAGCCGAAAGGAAAAATATTGAAGAATCTGCTAACAGAATTCCAGAAAATCAAGAATCACCGTTAACATTTCCTCGTGCCAAACGACATAAAGCTGAGGAAGGCGTATCCCACAATATTCAGCCAAATGGTTTATGTACCGATATGAGCGATTTTATAGAAATAATGACCGATTTGGAAATCAGCAATGATAGCGTAAGATCCAAATCTGAAAAATCTTCATCCCACAATTCTCCAATATATAGTAAAAACAAATCCCTTATGAGTAAAAACATGAGTGAAGTTACAGAAATTTCAAGTGATTCAGATTCCAGCAATGCTAGCTTAACTCCCAAATCTCAAAAATCTACCAGATGTATTCAGAAAGAAACTCAACATACACTAACTTTAGATGAATCTCCATCTCGCACTTTGCAACAAACCAATAAATCCAATGCGAACGTAAATAGTAAAAAGACCAAAGCAGCTGTCAGTTCCGAGTCACAAGGTGAATATAAAGCCGAAAGGAAAAATATTGAAGAATCTGCTAACAGAATTCCAGAAAATCAAGAATCACCGTTAACATTTCCTCGTGCCAAACGACATAAAGCTGAGGAAGGCGTATCCCATAATATTCAGCCAGATGGTTTATGTACCGATATGAGCGATTTTATAGAAATAATGACCGATTTGGAAATCAGCAATGATAGCGTAAGATCCAAATCTGGAAAATCTTCATCCCAAAATTCTCCAATATATAGTAAAAATAAATCCCTTATGAGTAAGCACATGAGTAAAGTTACAGAAATTTCAAGTGATTCAGATTCCAGCAATGCCAGCTTAACTCCCAAATCTCAAAAATCTACCAGATGTATTCATAAAGAAACCCAACATATACTAACTTTAGATGAATCTCCATCTCGCACTTTGCAACAAACCAATAAATCTAATGCGAACGTAAATAGTAAAAAAACCAAAGCAGCTGTCAGTTCCGAGTCACAAGGTGAATATAAAGCCGAAAGGAAAAATATTGAAGAATCTGCTAACAGAATTCCAGAAAATCAAGAATCACCGTTAACATTTCCTCGTGCCAAACGACATAAAGCTGAGGAAGGCGTATCCCACAATATTCAGCCAAATGGTTTATGTACCGATATGAGCGATTTTATAGAAATAATGACCGATTTGGAAATCAGCAATGATAGCGTAAGATCCAAATCTGGAAAATCTTGATCCCACTTCTTCAATATATAGTAAAAATAAATCCCTTATGAGTAAGCACATGAGTGAAGTTACAGAAATTTCAAGTGATTCAGATTCCAGCAATGCTAGCTTAACTCCCAAATCTCAAAAATCTACCAGATGTATTCAGAAAGAAACTCAACATATACTTACTTTAGATGAATCTCCATCTCGCACTTTGCAACAAACCAATAAATCTAATGCGAACGTAAATAGTAAAAAGACCAAAGCAGCTGTCAGTTCCGAGTCACAAGGTGAATATAAAGCCGAAAGGAAAAATATTGAAGAATCTGCTAACAGAATTCCAGAAAATCAAGAATCACCGTTAACATTTCCTCGTGCCAAAGACATAAAGCTGAGGAAGGCGTATCCCACAATATTCAGCAAAGTGCGAGATGGAGATTCATCTAAAGTTAGTATATGTTGAGTTTCTTTCTGAATACATCTGGTAGATTTTTGAGATTTGGGAGTTAAGCTAGCATTGCTTCATTTCTATCGGGATTCGATTACACTGTCAAATTTAAAAAAGGTATCGACAATAAAAATGTAGATTGCTTGTCTCGGACACCTTTGAGAAATTATAATATCATCGGGGATACCTCCATTGGTGAAGAAGTGAACCAACTCTGTGGACAAATTTTATCACAAATTTCTAGTGAGGCTATTACAGAGAAAACTATCCGCATGGCAACTGCCAATGATCCTGACTTGAGTGAAATTCTTCAGAACTTGAAATTACAATCGTCTGATGAGCCCTACACTGTCAATAATGGTATTTTATTCCGCCAAGATCGTGTCGTTATACCGGTTCAGATGCGAACCAAAGTGTTAGAAGAATTGCATGCCACCCATCTTGGAATTAAGAAAATGAAACAGTTAGCTCGTAGGTATGTTTATTGGCCTAAAATCCATAACAACATCGAACGATTGGTAAAGTCATGTGAAGATTGTGCTAGAACCAAATCAAATCCTCCAAAAGCCCCACTCCATCCATGGAACGAACCAGAAGAAAATTGGGAACGCATTCATATTGATTATGCTGGACCATATGGTTTTGGTTTGCGTAGACGCTAAGTCCAAGTGGGCTGAAGTAAAAATTTCAAAAGATGCTCCGTCAACCTCATCAACCATCACACTTCTCGAAGAAATTTTTGCCACTCATGGATATCCTTACGTTTTAGTTTCTGACAACGCTTCAATTTTCACTAGCGATGTTTTCAAAACTTACTGCAAGGAAAGAGGAATTTTCCAAAAGTTCATAGCCCCCGGACACCCTTCGACAAACGGATTGGCTGAACGCAACGTACAAACTTTGAAAAAACGTCTTCATGCTGCTGTCAATGATACAGTACCTCTTCATATAAAAATTCAAAATATTCTTTTTTGCTACAGAGCCACACCATTGGCATGTGGTTTGTCACCAGCCGAGAAATATTTCAACAGACGCATGCGTATACGTCTGGTTGCTATTTTTCCAAATACCAGAAACCTGCAAAAGTCAATTTTGGTTTCGGCATCAACTCGTACTTTTTCTAATGGAGAGAGAGTGCAAGTCCGTGTACGAAGTGGAAATAAAAACATTTGGGAATTTGGTAATATCATCAGAAAGCTAGGTCAGTTTCACTATAACTTTACACTTGATTCTGGAAGAACACTAAAACGTCACGTTGATCAGTTAAGATCAAGTCTCGTAAAGAAGAAGGAGAATAGAGTGACATTTGCCTCAACAACAACGCCAGAACAAAATTTTCAAGATGGGCCGGTGTTCGGTGTTCCAATTCCTGAACGAGAAACTGCAATTATTTTACCCGAATTACCTGCTGCATCAAACAACTCTTCACCTGAATCAATTCCTCGACTACGCCGATCGGATCGTCCTAGACGCCCACCAGCGTATTTGAGAGACTACCTTACATGATGATTCATTTTATTTATTTTTACTGTTCCTTTTCAGTAATTATTGATTTTTTTATAATTCACAAATTTCCAAAAATAAGTGGGGGAGATTGTTATGGCACTGTATTATAATTCTTTATAATTCATTATTTGAGTTGACTGTTATGAATGTCAGATACAAAAAGTCAATAAAATAGTTCAATACATAATATCATGTGTTCCGTTTCATCTTAATTCAATACACAACAATTAAACATACTCAGGACTTTTGAAGAGTTAATTGGCGACAACAAGCAAAGGGTGCACTCTCTATCTGAACTACTAGAATGGGGAAAACAAATCCATTTTCCATTTGTTTGCATCCTATTTGTGAGCAGTGTTTTAGGATAAGTTAAATACCACACATACCATCTTTCACTAATGATCTTTACCACACAAAATTCAAAATAGAAAAGGTTGAATTAACATTGAATCAAATAGCTGATGTTATTGTTTTCCCCATTTCACTGCAGTGCCAACTATTGGAAAAATTTTAGTGAATTGTGAGACATGGACACATATTATATACATAGACATATAATTTTCAACTTTTGGCCAAAAACTACAGACACCAGAAAAAATACAACATAACAATGCCACCATAGAGAGATTAAATTGACATGTAGTGAAAAAAATTGAAATCCTTTTATAGTAAACTTACTGGTGATCCCATCATAGTAAAAGTTTTACCACTTCCTGTTTGTCCATATGCAAATACACATGCATTATAACCTTCAAATGCACAGTCTATAACTTCTTTGCCCAAATCATTATATACTAATTCCTGAGAGGCAAAATTCTCTGAACTACTGTCATGTGACCAATATGAATAATCAAAGGTAAATTCTTTATATCTAATGCTTTCATCTCTTGTATTAGCCTAAAAAATCATATTATTGAGTCACTACTGTCTAAAACATCAAAGGACTAATAAGTTGTTTGGGATTTATACACAGGAAGTATATCCTACCTTGGAATTTAAAATTCCAGTTGTTTTTCCTTGCATTTGTATAATCAGTTGAGCATCCATATCAAGCTCCCTGCAAATAATAGCAACAATTACATTTTCCATCTTTTAAATGATATCAGTTGAATTGCAATAAAAACGTTTACTGTATTTTTTTATTAATACTAATTAATGTATAATAACTTATGTGGGATAATAAAAGGAACTTTAAAAATAGAATGAAAATATATTTTCAAATAAGTAATTTTAATGTAAATTAGATGGATAGTGATTTATTATAATGTTTAGATCTGTCCCATCTTAACTTTTTAAATATTGTAACTATTTAAAAGATGTATTGTTAGAAGTTCATTGGACTTCTTGTGCATTCAACCTTAGAAAAAGTTACCTTTGATTAAAAGGTCGTACTCTAACTGCTACTTTCACAGATGCCATACTGCAGTAATTATTGACACTTAATTAAAGAAATTACAATAAAATAAGCACTAAAACTAAATCATCTTTGTTTGAATAAAAATCGTCCAACATCTCATTTCTTTCACATATTTAACTCTATCTTCTATCTGTCAAATTATCACAAAAATAAAAATATATACATTTGTTCGTTTCCAATTCTACTAAACCAACACTGCATTACACCGTGCAATCCAAAACATATAAACGGGCAATAAAAATGTCAAAAGGTTATTATTTAACTTTATAGATTCCGAATGTTAAATAATCGTATGATAAGAAGGAATTAGGTAATTTTGAAAACATATTTGTACTATATATGATAATTCTAAGAGTCCAGATAATAGCAAATTATCTTTGGATATGGTTATGAACGAATAAAAATAAAAAGAAGCAGAAAGAAAAAAGTTAGGTTAAGTTTTTGAATTTGAATTTCATTTATTAATTTTTAAAATGTGTGGTATTATTTTAATAATATCTAGAGGTTCTGAAGAACATGATTTGTTAAAACTGGTAAATTTGATTACTATTCTAATTATTACTAATAATAAATTGTCAGTTTCAGGTCTTTAAAGACACAATTTTCAGACGAGGTCCTGATTCCTTGGACGTAGTATTTTTAGCTGAAGATAACACCCAGCTATTGTTGGCTGCTTCCGTTTTATGGTTACAAGGGAAACACATTACGAAACAACCTGTAGTAAATAAATCTTCAATTTTAATTTATAATGGTGATATATTTCGTGGAATCCCCGAGGAATGTAAATATCATGAAGGAGATACAAAATATATTTTTGATCTATTAAATGAAATTGAACCCGACAAAATTCATGACACACTTTTTAAGTTAGATGGACCTTATGCATTCATTTTTTATAACAAATCAAATAATAAAATTTATTTTGGCAGAGATAAATTTGGAAGAAGAAGTATGCTAATTGGTAAAAGTGGGAGTTCAATAATTTTATGTAGTGTTGCTAAACGAAATAATGATTATAAGTTTATGGAATTACCATCTGTTGGAACTTTTATTTGGGACCTAAAATCTAATGATATTGTCTTATATACTTTTAATCAAAATAAATATTCTTTAAATAAAATAATGGAATTGGAAGTATTTCTTGAACAAAAAATTATTGTTGTTTCAACTTTTACTGTACCAGCTCTACAATTTGCACCTCCTAATTTTAATCATGTAAATATATTAGAATCACTAACAAGTAAAAATGTGGATGAAATATTTTCAATTTTACTTAGTAATAGTGAGTGGCTTGGTAAAGTAACACATCTTCATGCCCTTTTGAAAATTTCAATTGAAAAAAGACTTTTAGGTCAACCTAAAGTTTGTGCAATTTGCATCAAAGATAAAATTTATTGTAATCATTGTTCAGTTGGTATTTTATTTTCTGGAGGTGTAGATTGTTCAATTTTAACACTGTTATGTGATGAATTAGTAGAAAAAGATAAACCTATTGATTTGTTTAATGTTGCTTTTGATGAGGCAAATGAATTTAAAACACCTGATAGGTCAACAGGTTTGGAAACACTTAAAGAATTGCAACTGCTCTGCCCAGATAGGAAGTGGCAATTTAAACAAATAAATGTGAGCAAAAAAGAATTAAATGAAAAAAGGGATAAATCTATAGCTGATTTGATTTACCCTTTGAATACTGTTTTGGATGATAGTTTAGGATGTGCTCTCTGGTTTGCAAGTAGAGGACTCCAGGATTCTCATTGCAGAGTAAATATTGAATTTTTCTTATCTATTAACTAAAATTAAATATGCATAATCTCATATAAAAATAAATGTTATAACTTAAAAATTCAAATTTTAAATTTGTTTATTCATATTTAAATTTTAGTTTTTGATCTTCAGTTAAGAGAATGGATATTTTTATAGTTTTGATATCTACCTTTTTAATGTAGGTTTTATTTGTTGGAATGGGAGCTGATGAACTGTTTGGAGGTTATACAAAACATCGAGCTGCCTTCAAGAGAGAATCATGGCAAGGATTACATAAAATATTATCTGAAGATTGGGATAATTTACCCTACAGGAATCTCGCTAGAGATGATAGAGTGGTTTCAGATCATGGAAAACAGCTAAGAACACCATATTTGGATGAGAATTTGGTAAATTTTGTTCAAAGTTTACAATGTTGGGAAAGGTAAAAGCTTAAGTAAAGCTTTGTGATCGTTTATTTGTTTAATATAAATATATGTTTTTAAGATCGTATCCTTCTGAAAAAGTTCCTCATGGCGTTGGAGATAAAATTCTCCTTAGAAGTTTGGCTTATTATTTAGGATTAAAAAAAGCAGCAGCTTTAAAAAAAAGAGCATTGCAATTTGGATCTAGGATAGCTAATAACAAAGAAGTGGCTCATGAAGTAACATCAAGACTGGGTTGACAGATACAATGAGAATCAAAGGGATTCTTTAATTGGGATGATAGGTACATTAATGGTTGTATACTATATCTGGAGTAAAATCACTAAATAAAAAAATTGTTGGATCTTTCTGAATTAAAAATCATTGTGAAGTAAGCCAAAAAGTTTTTGCTGTAAAATATTAATACTAAAAGTTTACTGTATTTAATTATAATGTCAAGTCTCACTCTTGATTGATAGTTTTTACGATTTAGGTAATAAATGTATATTTTATTTGTTAAAACGAAAATGTAAAGTTCTTCATATTTTTCATTAAATAATTGAAATTTAATATTAGTTTGAAAAACGTTTATAATTGTTAAAATTCTCTCTTATGGTGGTTAGGATCAAGTTTAATAAAATACGTTTTCTCAGTAGAAATAATTTTTTTAATGACAGACTTTCATGACATTTATACTACATTATCTAAAACGCGTTACCTTAACTACTAAACATTAATGAAAACAACAGGCAATACAAATGTAACTATTAACACGCCTCCTTACATTTGTATTGTTTACAATAAATTTAATTTACTTCTAAAAAATTCAAATTTCTCTTTTCCTAGAGCCTTAGTCAAAATATCCGCAATATTCATATTACTATCTACTTTAACAATATCTATTATTTTATCTTTAACACTTTCATGTACATATAATGGTAATGAATCTCAATATGTTTTGAATTTTTAGTTAAATTTCCATTATAAGCTATATCAATTGCACTTTTATTATCTTCATAAATTTTTACTGGTTTATCTAAATTAATATTAAATGTTTTTAATAATTCTATTACAAATTTTAACTCACTTACTGCCTCAGAAAGTGCTACATACTCAGCAAATGTGGAAGCTTTAGTGACAGTTTTTTGTTTCTTTGATTTCCAATAAATTACATTACCAAATAGTTTTATAATAAAACCAGTAGTAGATTTTCGATCCGTAATATCTCCGGCCCAGTCGGCATCTACATAGCAATCTAAGATATTCCAATCATTACTCTTTTTAAAAGTTAACTTTAAATCCTTTGTAAAATATAAATATTTTAATATTCTCAATGCATATTTATAATGACTATTGTCATAGGAATTTTGAAATCTACTTAAATAATTAACGCAAAAACTAATGTCTGGTCTAGTTGCAGAACTAATGTAACAGGGCACCAATTAAATTTCTATATTTTAAATTTTGTTCACAAAATTCAGACTTTTCTAATTTTAAATTTACCTCCATCGGTGTACGATACAATTTACTATTTTCTAAGTTATACCTTTTAATTAATGTCTCAATATATTTCGTTTGACTCATTTTCAATTCTTTACCAATTTCATATTCTATTTTAACTCCCACATATTCTTTAACTTTTCCCAAATCTTTCATTTTAAATTTATTCGACAATAATAATTTTATTTTCTTAATTTGTTTTATATTATTTCCACAAATTAACAAATCATCAACAAAAACTAACACGTATATAACATCGCTCTCACACTTAAGTGTGTACAAACAGCTATCTACTTTACTTCTTTCAAAACCACATTTATACAAGCAATCATCTAAACATTCATACCAAGCACGTGGACTCTCTTTCAATCCATATAGAGCCTTTTTTAATTTGCAAATTCTATTTGTACCATCCTCAAAACCTTTTGGTTGATTAACATAGACCTCTGAACTTATTTTTCCATTTAGAAATGCAGACTCCACATCCATCTGTTGAATTTCCAGTTCTTTCTGACAGCATATTGATAATAAAATTTTTAACGTTTGCATTTTTGCGACAGGTGAATATATATCTTCAATTTCTTCCCTTTGTTGAAAACCTCTTGCTACTAACCTTGCTTTATATAACCCATTAGACTTTATTGTATATACCCATTTTACGTCCACAACATTTTTATCATTTTTGTTTTCAACCATAGTCCACGTTTCATTTTCATTCAAACAATCCATTTCTCTTATCATTGCCAATTTCCACTCTTTTCTTTCTTTACTATCCATCGCCTCCTCGAAAGTACTTGGGATATCAGTCGTACACATATTAACATAAATATTGTTTGTATAAACATCATAATCGTCTAACCATTTTGGAGGATTCCGTACACGTTTAGGTCTTTGTAATTGTTTTGAAGTTCCAGGTATCTCATTATTATCCTCATTTTCTTTTTCTATATTCTGATCTGTTTCACTATATTCATAATCACTTTCATTCTCCATTACATCTTCCATACCAGTTTCATTTGAACTCAAACCAATACATTTTACATTTTCTTCGACTATATCAACATGCCTAGCAACTACAACATCTCCATTTAAAATTACCCTATAACCTACCGTACTATATCCAATTAGAATGCCCATATCTGCCTTTTTATCCCATTTAGATTCTCTTTTCTGCTCAGGTTTTCTAACAAATACCTTACTTCCATATAACTTTAGATTTGACACATCTGGTTTCTTCCTGAAAAATATCTCAAATGGAGTTTTCTTCTCAATCGTATTTGCCAATGTACGATTTCTTAAATATGTTGCTGCACAAACTATCTCAGGCCAATATTTTTTATCTACCTTAGCTTCATTTAATAGACACCTTGAAATGTCCATTATTGTTCTATTAAATCTTTCAGCTGTACCGTTTAATTCGTGTACATACGATGGACAATTATTAATAAATATTCCCCTTTCTCTTGCAAATCGGAATATATTTCCATTCAAATACTCTTTGCCGTTATCACACCTTAGATATTTTACTCTTTTATCTGTAATATTTTCACACTCATTAACATACTCACACAAACAGTCATACACTTCTGATTTTGATTTAATGGCATATACTCTGGCTATCTTACTATAATCATCAATGAAACTTACAAAATACCTTTCACCTTTCAACCCCTCAGTACTAAATGGTCCACATACATCAGTGTGTACAATCTCTAAAATATCTCTCGCTCTTTCTCTATTATTTTTAAATGGAATATTATGCATTTTATTTTCTATACACGTTCTACATTTTAAAAATTCATGTTCTAATTCATTAGGTATACCATCCAATAATTTATTTTTAACAATTAAATCTAAATATTTAAAATTAACATGCCCAAGTATTCTATGCGATTTTTCCTTTTCAGTTATGTTATTACTCTTATTTGCAATATTGACATAAGTGTTTTTATATTGTAACTTACTTTTCATATAATATAATCCATTAATTTTTGAAGCTACTGCTGTTATTTTATTATTTAAATCTATAATTTTGGTCACATTTCCTTTTGATACTATTTTATTATTTTCCGTAATTTTACTGTAACTCAACAAATTTGATTTCATTTCTTTCACATAGAAAACATTTTTTATATTTACTAAATTATTCTTATTAGACGCATTAAAATAACTTACAACATTTCCTAACTTTGTCGCTTTTACAATAGTATTATTCCCTAAAATAACATTTACTGGATTTTCTAAAATTTTAAAATTTTCAAAATATTTATCGTTATTTATGATATGATCAGTACAACCACTATCTAGAATCCAATTAATCTCGTTATTACTATCCCTATCATTTACCTCTACATTATGAGCTTCTGCTTCTGGTTCCACCATTGTTATCCAAGCAACATTTTTTTGATTACTTGATCCAGGTTGTGGATTACGCTCTCTGCCTGAATATCCATAATTTCGTCTTCCGCCAAATCTTTGACCTCTCGTTGACCTCCAAGTTTCCCTAATTCTATTTCCATTTCCGCTATTTTGTGAACAATCCCTTTTAAAATGTCCTGCCTCACCACATTGATAACACTTTCTCTCTGGTCCTTGTTTACTCTTTTCTGCCACAAATACATTTGTTTTTCTTAAGCCATCTTCATTTTTAGTTTTTAATTCGCTCATTTGAATCTTATTCTTAATATAGTCTACTGTTTGATCTTCTGTACTCAGCGTATCTATCAAATCTCCAATGTAACTGTACGTCTCTGGCAAAGTGTTTAGCATATAATTTAATTTCTCCTTTTCAGTCACACTGGCACCTGCATTTTTCAAATCATTTACTGCTTTTTCAAAATCACTGAAAAAGGTTGCCGAGTTATTATAATCTTTTAATCTTAATTTTTCAAGTTTATTCCTATACACAATTTGTAAAGCTGTTGATTCTTTCAGGTAGATATTGTCAAATTTCTTAATAATACTCGACGCAGTAATTTGGTCATATACAAACTCCAACTGTTTATTTGAGATAGCACTGTATATATAATTTACCGCCTTCAAATTGTCTTCGTCCCATGATGTCCCATTGCTTTCAGTTCTTTCGGATTCCAGTACATAGTAACATTTTTTCATCTTTAAATACATACTTATTCTTTTCTTCCACATGCTATATTCTCCACCATCAAAAATAGGTATTGAAATTTCATTCTTAGCCATTTTTCTTCCAGAACTTTCCCTCCTATCAACAACTTGACCACTTTCTATCTAACCACAGACCTCTTTCTATATCTAACCAAGGACCTCTTTTATCTAACCACGCTCTGCTACCATGTTAAAATTCTCTCTTATGGTGGTTAGGATCAAGTTTAATAAAATACGTTTTCTCAGTAGAAATAATTTTTTTAATGACAGACTTTCATGACATTTATACTACATTATCTAAAACACGTTACCTTAACTACTAAACATTAATGAAAACAACAGGCAATACAAATGTAACTATTAACAATAATTTTATTAATAAAGCATCTGCATAGTTGATATTAATAAAAAATAAAATAATTTATCAAAGGTATGAAAGGTAGGCGTATTTTGAATGCACATATAAATTTAATCCTATACTATTTTAAAGGTCAAGTTCGTATCCTTGTTAACCTGGTACCGTTTTAAAATCGCGTGTGTCCTTGTTATGAATATAACATTTTAAGTTATATTCCCAGTAGCATTCCTTCTAGCATGTCGTGTTCACGAAATTTCAGAAAACGCATCATTCACGTAAGATATCTACTGTGAACAATAAACAAAAACAACGATCCCTCTGTGTAAAAATTAAATAGTGCGTGTAAATAACAATTTAACTGATTGCGTTCAAAGATAATTGCACTTAAACCTTTAAAGTAATTGGTTTTCTGATTGTTCCATAAATCCACATACCCCATGTGGTTATACCACTCCTATTACGTTGTAGGTGTTAAAAATATTGCTACTGCAAGAGAAGCCAGCGGATATTTGTATTGAGTGGTAGAGTTGATTAGAAACAAAATTTAAAATTGTTTATTTATATTGCTGACAGATCGTCATGGATTTTATTGTAAATGCTAGAATGGCCGAATATTATGAAAGATTCATTGAATTGCAAGAAAAGTTAAGAAAAAGGTAAGACATCTGTTTTTTATCCTGGTGTATCTTAGCGTTCTTTTTGTTTGTATTGTACCTATACATTTTAATAATTTCAAAATTGTGATTGAAATTATTTTTGATTAGGTAAAAGTTTTTCGAAATTGATCACATAAAATTTCAATAATTTGATTTTCAAATATGAATATGAGGAAAACAAATCTTGTATTAGAACTTTTTTTAACTTTTACACATTTAAACTTGCCAAATTGTTATAATGCAATTAATTAATTGACAAATTGACTGTTTTGAGTTTTTTAACATGCTGTGATAGGGTTCAGGACTCCAAAATTTTTTTAATAAAAGCTTTTTATCATTAAACCATTTTGTCTGTATATTAAAGAGCAGTAGGTACCTACTATTTCATCCATCATTTTCAAAACTACTTTAATATTATTTTCCTAAAAATCGTCATTCAATTTAAGTAGTTTTCGTAAGTGATATTCCAACTCCAAAAATTAGTTTATGTTAAAGATTCCAAATTGACCAGTTCACTTAAAACGTGTTTATCAGTAGCCTTTTTAAATCTACTATACGGGACAAACGCGTTCCCTCTTTGTATCTAGAGTAATTGAACCTTAGCAGTATGGGCGTTTAGCTTTTCGTGATTTTTCGCAGATCACCTTGCCATATCGTGTAGATGGTCTTTTTTTTGACGGGTGGACACCCGCTCTAGGCACTTTGTCCAACTTCCCCCGGTAGCATCCTGTGAGATATTTATTAGGACCACCTTCGCTCACTTTCTTCTACACCCTTTCCCCACTTTACTTCTCTCATTTGGCCATCTGGGGCACCTGAAAACTGTGTGCCTCGCATCATCCCTCTCACCACAAAATATACAGGGTGTCCCGAAAAGAATGGCCATAAATTATACCACAGATTCTGGGGTCAAAAATATGTTGATTGAACCCAACTTACTAGTAGAGAATACCCAATAAATTGGAAACAGTTGCATTCAATTATTTTGATTTATTATGGATTTTCAGAGGGGATCAACACCCCTTTCACCCCCTAACCTTTTTGGGTTTATACGAGTAATTTAGCAAAATATGGACCGCCACTGGAACCAAACGTATATAGGTAGGTGGGGTTCAATCAACATATTTTTGACCCCAGAATCTGTGGTATAATTTATGACCATTCTTTGCGGGATACCCTGTATATTCGACTATACTAGCGTGGTTTAAGTTAAATCCTTCGGTGAGTTTTCTTAATCCATTATCACAAAAAATATTAGACAAGTTAAATGGAATGCGTGATGGGTAATACCAGATAGTCGGTAAATACTACTCTGCCTACTTCCATATAGACGGCGTCGGCGCCATGATGTTTAAAAGAATTTTATTTTTAAAATTCTTATTGAAGCCTACGAGGGTACATAAAAAAGTTGACAGATGGTAAACGGATACTATTTAACAAAAATATAATATGAGGGTACATCAAAAAGTCAGCAGTTGGATGACGGATATTATTGAACAAAAATATGATACGAAGGTATACAGGGTGGAACTTCTTCTTTGTGATTTATGGCCTGAGAGCTTTTTTTTCATTTAAGTAGTGGTATTCCAGGGTAGCAATAAAGAAGTAGTCATATTTTAGCAGTGGAAAGGGAAAATTCAAAAATACTTGCGCATGAGTATTAAATAAAGAGATAGGTCTATTGCGTATATAATAATCATGGATATACCCTATTTTCTGTTACTTTCAACTTAGTGCGCTAAAGAGAATTCGATAAACTATGACGTACAAAAAGAAGGGTTTGGTTTGAACTATATCGATCTTATTTCAAATGTTAAAATTACTGTTTATAATACATTAATGTGAGATTTTTTTGGGTTCCAGCGAAGAAGATAGACTAAAGCTAGAAATGAAATTTAATGAAATGGTTCATAAATCTAGAGAAGAGTAAGTAGAGTTTAATATTTGATTATATATATTGTTCAAAAGGTTTATTCGTCTATTAGTTATATACAAATCCTATCCAGCTCTTAGAAAATGAGGAAAAACCTCAGTGCCGGTAATAATTATGGTTATATTTATTGTAGGGAACAAATTTACTACCGAAGACTTAGGACACAGTATAAGAAATTTCTGGAAGAAGACAGAAAACGCCAAGAACGAAATGAAAAAATCGTCAGAACATTGGAACGAATCGAAACGCGAATTGATATGCTAACATCAAAAACAGAACGTTTTAAAAATTTGAGAAGACATTACAACAACTATTTACAGAGATATTCCAGCCAGTCAGTTCCGAAGATGGATCCACCCCGCTGTAATTTGACTACAGAAAAATCTTCACCCAACGATAAACTTTACAGTGAAGATTTATCCGACGCAGAAAAACAAAAAATTAATGATGAGAAAATGGACATTCTCGATAGATACCTAGAAAGCATCTCTTCACAAAAGTGTAAAGAGCTTTTAGAAAAGAAAAAGATGGAAAATGATCAACTAAATAAATTAGATGAGAGAAAACATAGACTAAACGAAGGTTTTGACTCGAGTAAAGCTCAACATATAGCCGAAGATATAATGAACTCTATGTACAACAGACATTACAATAAAGATCTCAACAGTGAGAAGAAACACTCAAATTTATCTAATATAAAATCTTTGGTAAACAATAACTGTGATGAAGACAAAAATTATGATGGCGATTACTTCCATTCGAATAAAAACCTGGAAAGTTGTGATCAAGATATACCATCTAATTATGTAGAAACAACTAGGGAAGATAAAGAAAGTAAACAGGAAGATTACAATAAAGTTAAATGTGATGTTGAGCAAAAGGGTATATTTGTTGAGAAGAGTCATGAGCTACAGTATATTCCAGCTACTCCTACTAATATACAAAAAGATCAATTTAAGGAAGACTATCCTCAAGTCTCTACTAGCTCAGGTGACCAAGAAAAAGTTTTATTAGCAAGGGAAACTGAGGATTTTGTCGAAGTACAGAAAGTGGATAATCTAGACAAGAGCAAGGATGGTCCTAATACAATTAATGGTAAAGAATCAGACAATGACTTATCTCTTCAGAATGATTGCTACCAGACAGAGCCTGAAGCGTTACCCCAACAAAAGTCACCTGTTGAAGAAAACATTCATAATCAAGATATAACTATTTCTAAAAATATTGAAGATCGTAAAGAAGGAATAGATGATGCAGATTTTCACCACAATTTAAATGAAAATATAATACTACATAAAGACGACCAACAAACAATCAAAAATAATAAAAATGGCGAAAAGGAACAACCCATCCAACATGATATAATAAAAGATCAGCCTCTTAAATATGACGAAAGTTCACATCTAAATCAGTTTGATCAAAATGTTCAACTCGATCAAAATGGACAACAAATCGTGTTCAATCAGCATAATGATGAACAACATGATCGTCCATATCAGTGTGATGAAAATGGACAGCCGATTCAGTATGATGAAAAAGGGCAACAAATTCAGCGTGGTAAAAATGGGCAGGCAATTCAATACAATGAAAATGAGCAGCCAATTCGGTACGATGAAAATGGACAGCAAATTCAGTATGATGAAAATGGGCAGCCAATTCAGTATGATACAAATGGGCAGCCAATTCAGTATGATGCAAATGGACAGACAATTCAGTACGATGAACATGGCCAGCCAATTCAGTACGATGAAAATGGCCAGCCAATTCAGTACGATGAAAATGGACAGCAAATTCAGTATGATGAAAATGGACAACCAATTCAGTATGATGAAAATGGGCAACAAATTCAGTATGATGTGAATGGGCAGCCAATTCAGTATGATGAAAATGGGCAGCCAATTCAGTATGACGAAAATGGGCAGCAAATCCAGTATGATGGAAATTGTCAGCAACTTCAGTACGATGAAAATGGGCAACAAATTCAGTATGATGTGAATGGGCAGCCAATTCAATATGATGAAAATGGGCAGCCAATTCAGTATGACGAGAATGGGCAGCAAATCCAGTATGATGGAAATTGTCAGCAAATTCAGTACGATGAAAATGGACAGCCAATGCAGTACGATGTGAATGGGCAGCCAATGCAGTACGATGAAAATGGACAGCCCATTCAGTATGATCAAAGTGGTCGGCCGATTTATTTTGACCAGTCAGGGCAACAAATACAATACGATGAAAATGGTCAGATGGTTCAGTATGACGAAAATGGGCAACAAATTTATAATTATGCCCAATACGACGAAAGTGGCCAGCCACTTCAGCAATACGACGAAAGTGGCCAGCCACTTCAGCAATACGACGAAAGTGGCCAGCCACTTCAGCAATACGACGAAAGTGGCCAGCCACTTCAGCAATACGACGAAAGTGGCCAGCCACTTCAGCAATACGACGAAAGTGGCCAGCCACTTCAGCAATACGACGAAAGTGGCCAGCCACTTCAGCAATACGACGAAAGTGGCCAGCCACTTCAGCAATGCGACGAGCAGAATCAACCTGCTCAGTCGTTGGAAAAAGATTCTGAAAGTCAGGGTAAAAGTGAGGTATTCGATGCTGATAATAGCTTTGGAGATGTTGTGCTACCCGATGGTTCCCAGGATGCGATTTCAGAAAGCGAACCGGTAAATAATCCAACAAAGAAAAGTAAAGTGTTGGAAATGTTGGATACCGATACCGAAAGCTTGCAACAAAATATTAGCAAAACGTCTGATAATGATTTTAGCATTAGTCAGTAGGCAATGTTTTAAATTTGTTAATCTTGAAAATTATTATAGTCGTTATTTAAATAAATATGCTGAACTTACGGTAAATTAACTTTATAGGTACATCACAGCGTATGTCAAATCTGCTATATTTGATTTTTTAAAGAAATAATGTTGGCCTAATGATTAATCCAAGCTTGTGATGTTGATCTCCAAACGCAACTTTGTCAGAGTTGACAAAATTTGCTACAATGTGATACTAGAACTGTATCTTTACGATTTTTTGCAATTCTATCGTTCTGAATGATTTTTTACCCTGATTATCAAAGCCCTTTACGTATGATGAGAAGTTAAAAGAGAAAATGTGAACTATTATTTTTAAGCTAAGCTACAAATAATGAAGTAAAAAAGATAAGTACAACAAAAGTTAATAAGTGTATTTGTTGTAAATTGAGTAGTATTCAAAATAAAAAAATCAATTAATTTAGCCTTCTTGGAAGGTTCCTGTGGAGATTTGTTCGTATTTATATTAGAGGTTGGCCCATCAACAAGTCATCTACCAGTTTGACATAGGACATATCATCGCCTTCGGGGATATCTACCACTACATCAGGTATATTGTCACAAGCAGCCCCGCTGTAGATCCTGGAGGTTGTTGAGCATTTTAATCCTGACTCCCTGCAGCTGCTGGCGCTTTTTCACAGTAATTCATGCAGCCGCAAGAAATCATTCTCAAGAGGTGTTGTGGAGATGCATATCTGGTCATCATTTTAGGATTGAGACCGTATGGTGTGGATATCCACTTCCAGGAGATTTCTTTTTTATCTGACAAGCACTGTACACTAATACCTAATTTGAATTCTACAATAAACGCTGATTTTCTGTGTTTTTAAGGGAAATACTCGACACAAGAAGGGAGTTTACTTATTTCTTTCCCTAGACGCATTTGACCTTCACTTAAAGTCTTCTTACATATAAACAAAATAAAAAAGGAAGATGATAAACTTGAATAATGATAAACTTAAATAATGATAAACTTTTAAAGGCTCAATCTCGAAAACTATTTGGTATACAGAGACAATTCTAGCATCATATTGTAGCAAATTTGGTCTACTTAAAAAAACTATAAATGTCAAAATTTGTAAAATAATAAATTGTTCGAGGTATTACTTGGCGCTCACATTCTTGGATCATAATCAAGACTGTAAAAAATCTGAATTACCCGATTTGCCGCAAACTATCCCATTCTTTCAGGCGACATTTTTACTAGGTACATTTTTTAGGTTTTGATGAATATTTTTTACGCTGTTAAAGACCTTTGTCTACAAAATTGTCCTATAAAAGACAAAAAATAACACTGAAACGAATTTCATGTTAATAAAAATTATATGATGGGACGAATATAGGATTTGATGACGTATCTAGGGTTGTTTATTCATTCTAATAATAATCGTATGAAGAAATTAATACATATTTACTTATTATTGGACATTTAATGGTCTTTTAAAATTTCACTGTCGAATATGTGATTACCATAGAATGAAAAAATGTTACAAGGTAAACTTGATTAGACAATATTTTAGGCTTTTAAGTTTTAATAATATATGTGTATTTTCCGCTTGCTTTGAGAAATATTACAACAAATGTTGATGTATTACCTTTTTAAGTTTGTAATTAGTACATAAAAAATTTGCATAATAACTTAATAAATGCACATGTTTTTCCTACAAAATTGTTTTGTTTTTAAAGGATATTTTATTTATCACTGGAGCAATGGGAACGTGCCCCACTGCTGCAATAGAAGTGATTCTAAATTTGACCCCACTGTACATTCAGATAGAAAATGTAAGGAAGAAAACAATATACAGAATAATCAAAGAAGAAATCGTCAGAGAAAGACCTCGAGCACTTCAATTTGATCAAACCTGGGAAATGCCCCAAAATGATATGCCGAAGAAACTCAACTTTGTGAGATAGTTCATCACAAAATCAAGTAATAAATCTGAACGGGATGAAGACACCATACAGAATTTAAACCAAAATGCCATAAAGTGGTATACGGACGGTTCCAAGCTAAAAAAAGGAACTGGAATAGGAGAATTTGGACCGAGATCCAAATACTCAGAAAGCTTGGACACATACCCAAATATCTTTCAAGCAGAAATACGCACCATCGAAAGATGTGCGGAACTCAATATTGAAAGAAACTACCGCAGACAAAGCGCCGAGCTCACATATAATCAGGTCGAAGATGCCTAGGCAAGCTAAATGAACTAGGCCAGAAGAACACTGTCACCCTTCTATCGGTCCCAAGACACATAGGAATAGAAGGGAATGAAACAGCAGATAAGCTGGCAAAAAAAGGAGCCTAAACCCCACATCTGTGACCAGAACCATCTTGTGAGATCAGCATTAGCACTATCCTAGGAAAACTAAGAAAATAAGAGAAGGAAAAATTTAAGTACTGGAACCATCTGGAAGGACTGAGACAAGCTAAAATACTTTTGGGAAACTATGACCAGAAGAGAACCTCTTAGCTGCCTCAACCTAAGTGAAAAAAGGCTCCGTATCTTAACGGGAATACTAACCGGGCATTGCCGGTTAAGAAGTCACATGAAGAAACTAGGGATAAAAAATTAAGCAAAGTGCAGATTCTATGAAGAAGAGGATGAAACCTCAATACACATGCCCTTGGAATGCACTGCCTTGTAAAATTCTAGGGCCAGATACCTAGGAGCACACAAAATAGAAGAAGAGGATCTACCTGATTTGAAGCCGACAACGTCCTAAACTTTCTCCGGAAAATAGGACTAGAAGAGCTGCTATAAGTCTGAGAAAACATCAGACCCACAGCAAGTAAAGGGACACAATAGATCCTATAGGTGGCAGTGTAACTATCACCCCTAACTTTTGAATTCTGGTGTATTATTTTCATTTGATGCTGTGATTATCTGATTTTATTAATATTTTCCGTTTAAAATAATTATTTGGCTAGTAAACAGCTAGTACGCCGAACATAATTATATTTACTACTTTTTGTCTAAGGACTTCAATATTAACCAGCTACAACTAAGAATGAAAAAATCTTCTTGGGAAAAAGAAATTGTTTTAACTGACAACCAATGTTGTTTTCGACAGGAATTTGTGTTTTATTTTTATTTTCCGGTGGAAAAGGACAGAAAACAAAACTCTAACAAAATGAAGCCCACTAAATAGAAACACCAAAATAATCATGATTGATTATTATTCGGTGATGGAAACAAGAGTTTTGGTTTTCTTTTCTTTTCGTTAAAAAAATTGTATTGGTTTTGCTTAAAACTGTCTCTCTGGTGGAAAACCGTCACAAAAACAGATTAAATAGTGGTGAACAAATTAGGTACATCCTATTCTACAAAAAATCAAACTTAAGAACAAAATGTGTGGGTACCAGCACCTCAAGAGAAATTAAGTTTGAGACTCAACATTAACTTCACCTAACTCTGTGAAATGTGGGAAAAAATTATATATTAATAGATAACTGGTAAAAAGCGTTAATCATAACAGTTTCACTGGAAATATTAGAACTAATAAGGGACAATGAACAACTATTAAAGGGTAAGTACCTACAATAAATTTATTATAAATATTGGTTGGTTTAAATTTAGATGTACCAAGTTACCAATAAAAGAAATTAAATGTTTGATGCTTCTCAAGGTCATTTTAAAACTATTTCTAAGTTTAATTGATATGCATAGATTTCTCTATATCCCAAAAATTGTTTACAAATAGATAAAAGATTCACTAAAACATTCGACTTTTGCCAACTGGCAGGACTATTTATATCATTGGAAAATCGTAAAGATGAAATAATGTGCGCGATTCAGTGAACTTATCATAACATGGAAAACATCGGGCGTTAAAAATCGATAAAGACGCGCGACTGTTAATATCGAATGCGACACGGTTAAACACGCACTCCGTTAAGAATCATTTTTTTATAAACATATAAGTACCCAGTTCCTACGCTGTTACAGATAATAATTGTTCCCATATGAAATAAACGTCGAGTTGAATTTATATTAGTTCCCAAACCACGTTGTCGTTAGTTCACTAGCTTTGACCGTGTGAGAGACTTGTAGACTTGGTATAGTAGTTTGGTAGTACATATATACGTGTTTTTGTTTTTATTTCGCATAAGACTGCTAGCTAAATTACAAAATGGCAGACATATGTGTGAACGGTATTAAAAAACCGGAAAGTGTAATTAATTTTTATCAGAATTTTCCAGAAGGTGAAGGGGAAAATTTCGAAAATAATATTTTGGAACAAAGAGAAGGTAAGTCATTAACAGGGTAGCTGTATAGGTTATGTAGTAATGCATCCTTATTTTACAAGCTTATAGTTACTTTTATTTATATTAACTGCATGTGCAATTATTGTGAAAATATAACTGGAGGTCATTGAAAAATCTATATGTTACATATTTTAAAATTATCAGTTATTTAAAGAGATTTAGTTTCCATTGCCTGTTTATTTATTTATTAGTGTGTTTACAGATACAACTTTGTTTCTAACTAAAATATTGACTCAAGAAATGTTATTGGTCTGCTTAATGGTTTGCATAAGAAGTAATAGGTACTTCCGTGTTAAAAGCTCATTTTTATTCATTATGAGAAGAAACTGTCTGATGATAATCAAAAAGATTTTGTTTGAACGAACAAAGCACTGTATAAATAGAACTGGAGTTTTGCATTACAAATGAAGTTTGTAGCAGTATATCGTAAATTCCATTCCAATTTTGTTCTAAACCTTGAAATAAGTTTATGTTTAAAAACATTTTAACTGAAACTCATGGTGGATTCTGAGCATTTCCTATAAGCTACAGAATCTGTAAGGTATAGGGTTTCCCATATTCATTTTTACAGATGTGCTCAAAATTGAATTTTAAGATTACTAATTGCTTTTTCCAGCTTTAGAACATGTTGAAATAGGATATTTCATAATAAAACTAATATTATTAAAAAGATAATTTCAATTTTGAAGAAAATAAAAACTAGGTTTATTCCTAAAAAATGTTTTTAGAAATGTTACCTACAATAAGTACTGTTTGTAAATATGATTTTGGCCAAATAAATAGACAAAAAAATGATCAATTTAAGAAAAAAAATAATTAATGTACCTAGGGTTAAATGGGAACAACCATTTTTTATGCCTGGTTTTAACCGAGGTTTTAACACAATAACCCCTACTTATACCTAACTGGGCTATTAAATTCTTTGTTTCAGCGGAAAATTACTCGCTAATAATATACCTATTTGTTCTGTTGGCAAATACAGTTTCGAGGAAAAGCATGTTTGACTTGTCTACCATATAAATGAGTAATTTCATTTCCGGGAAAATAAGTAGGTATTTCCAAGTATTGTTTCTCGCGTCGAAACGCGCCGCCCACATTTTTTTAGGAGCTATTCAGTTCAACAGCTTATCAATTATTTTCTGTTTGATTATATTATTAACCTTGTGAACACAGTTTTTAAATAGTTCTTACAAACTTTGCTTTATAATTAAAGATAAGGATATTATGCTGAATACGATAAGATAAATACTTACCTACAATATATTTTTTGTACCGTATTCATGTTTATAATTTTACTCCTTGCAGTCGATTAGTAATTTTTCAAATGCGGTTTAAATCTCGGTTTAAATATAACATTAATATTTATTTTGGTCTGTGTTGTAGATGTTATTGGAATTGGCATTTCAAAAGTAACTAAAAGATTTTTCTGTCTTGTGCACTGCCATTTTTATTTGTATTGTGTTGAATTCCTTTGGCAAGTAAGCTTGCTTTTCAAAAGTATTCTTTCTAGTGTATTCCCGATATTAAGTAGGGTGCTTCATGTCAACAAAGAATAGGTACCCCATCTAACAATAAGCAAAAGGCGAGGAATGTTCGTAAGGCAAAAATGTATGACCTTGATTAACTCAACTTGACAGATTAGTAGGTGCATTGAGAGAAATATAATTTTCTTATTATAGTAGACAGTACTACACTTTATTTTTTATTTAGTATATTTTAAATACAGTACCTAGGGATTTAAAGAGAAGATAACAGCCATTTTCTAGCTGTCGTTTATATAGATTTTTTTTGCAATAAATCCTACAATTCCAATATTTATTGTAAATCAGTTAAATGGTATTTAATAATCTGTTCAAAAACCTAATTCTAACAACAAATTTTCTCGACGACAGTGATTTGAGCAAATATAAGAATATTTTGAAACAACCTCATGGTAGGTATATGTTCCAATTTTCAAACCATAAAAAGTCTTAAAGTTTTATCAATTGGAAATCCAGAAGAAAATATACATTTGAGAAAACAATTGTTAGTCTATACCGATGAAAAGAAACATTTAACACATTTAACGCAGTATAAGTATTTAACATTTCTAGAAAGATTTATAATTTTGAATTACTTTTCAAATGTAGATACCTATTGAAAATGTACCGAAATATGTAGGAAGCAATTCAATTCAGATAAGGATTGTTATTATTCTCAAAAACCATATCTGCATTAATTAGAGAGTTATCGGGCGTACATTTTAGGAAGGCAGTATTAATGTTGCCCTTATTTTGACATCTGAGCATGCGCTTTCGTACCCAACTTTATATTTCCCTTATTAAAAGTAGTGCCTGACTTTATTTATACTGGTTTAATGTTGGTCTTATTTTTCCCTTATTTCTTCTTTCTTCTTCTTTCGTTTAATGGCTTTGCTATAAGGCAATCGCCAGTTCTCTTGTTTGTGTTATTAACCTCATTTTTAGTTGTTATTTGTCGTTTGATAGCATATTATGTTCGCTGTGGACCTGTAGTGAGATAGTAATATTCATAGATAAAATATATATTACATATTCTGGTAATGTTCATTGATAGCTAAATAGAAATGTCGGTGGTAAAGGAAAAGAGCAAAGGCCTCCGGTTTACGTTTGATGATGATGTGGTTTTATTAAGGGAAATTGTCGCCCAGAACCCTATAGCAAACCCCGAAAAATGGCATGTTGTCCAACAAAATCTGGAGAGGATTGTTTGCAAAAAGTTTGTGAAAAGAACATTGAAACAACATCATTCCTTTCAAAACGGAAATTGAGTGTTACTTCACTGTCTGACATTAAATTCAAATTGAAATCGATTATGGGTCCTATTAAATGATCCCTGTCCACGAAAATATTATCCAATATTATGAATTCTATATCATTATCATCTTCGCCTCCTAAAATAACCGCTTCCAATAGGTTTTTCATACGTATACCACAACCAAAGATAATGATAAATCTCAATCTTTACCTTCTCGAGCAAGAAATAAATTTATGAATAAAGGAATAATAACGACCATCAATTGCTTACCGATAACTCATATTTTACAAAATAAATAAGGTCATGCAGTATTTAAATAACGACGTCTTTTATTACTGCTCTGCAGTATTTTGAAGTTTCCGATAACCCTCTATTAGGAAACGTCACTGTTTTCTTCTCCAAAACGTTGGATTTGTTTACAGTTTTATGCTTCAACTTGGTCGATTACAAATCCTATTCATAGAAGTACTGACGCATTCCCTACCTAAATCTTTGTTTCTCTGAGGTTTTAAGATTAAAATAAATAAATAAAACGGTTACCTATAATATTTTTTTTGTCGTTCAAAGGTATTAGAAATATTTTATTAAATACCTAGTTTATTTTAAAAATTAGTTCTGTAACCGAGTACAACTAGTTCACAATGACAAATGCAAGCATCAATCGTTATATTGTTTTATGTCCAATGATTCTATCGATTCACATACTAGACATTGCCCGGCGGTCATTTATTTTTGTAGGAATTAACACCAACAAATTGCAAATTGCAATGAAAGTAACTATAAATATAGGGAATGAAAATTAGTTAGTTGTAATTGAATCGTGTTACAAATATAAACAAAAGGAAAGTAATAATTTAGATAGTCATTTATAACTAACATTTATTTTCTATTTGACATCAATCTTTCGAACAACCGAGGGAATAATCTACATCTATCTATGGAACTAGTAAAATGTAGCACTCTGTATTTAGTATTTTGTTAATACAAACAACGAATTAAAACAAAAACAAATTAAGTTTTAGTTTTTAATCAATTCTTAATATTATTTTATCGTTTGGACGTTTCTATTGGGTCCAAAAATAGGGTTCAACGTTTTTATTTAGATTAATAGTATCGATAATCAAGTTTCTCGGTGCCAAAACGCTAATGAAGTAGGTAGATATTTTTATTCTATAAATATTATAACCCGGCGTTGAATGTCCTGAATAGTTACATACACTATCAAAAGATAAGTCTATGAACATTTTTGATTGCTGTACAAGAATTTACTGCTATAATTAGCTTAAATATTAAATATAAGGCGTGTCCAAAAAAACAATAAATATTTAGTACAACAAATTATATTAAAATAGTTAGAATTAGTTATAGAATTTGTGCTAATGTCAAATTAAATCAAAATAATTATTGTTGTTTAGTCAGAAATATAATTTGAAAATTGTAATTAATATATTATTATTTGTACTAATATCAAAAACATGTTATGTACGAATATTTGGGTGTGTGTTGGCATCAAACATACCTACATTTATTTACCACTGGATATAAGAAATATCTAAAATGTATAATTAAATATTTAGTTTCCAAATAACGGGTTAAATTTAAGTAAGATCAAGGACAAGGCCATGCTAAAGATAGAAGTTTTAAATTAGTACTCATTTATAAAAGTTTTAGATTTTGTAAACAAAAACAACATTGTAACTTGATACCCCATTTGATTAACGAATTCAATGTCGCATGATATTGTCAGCACAATTACTTTCTTGACAGTAAATTGATACATTTTTACATTACAAAAATATTCCAATGTAAATTTAGAATATAATAGTTCTGATATTCCTAAAATTAAATTTATACAAAGACTCTTCTCTTTTTATATATTTGCTTATCAAATCAATTTTATATACATTATATTGAATAATATTATTGGCAAATCATACATATTCCATATATAAACATCATAACATTAATAATTATTTCGTAAAAGTTATATTTAAAAATATTCCACCACAAAACTAGAAACATCTATTTCTTAAGAGAATTCCGGAACGACCCTTGTTTGCAGGTTTCGAGGGAACATCTTTCAGTTTATCTTGTAAAGAGAACGAAACACTAAGTGTTCTACTCCGTGTAATAATATATCCTTTTTTGGCTTTAAGTCCATGATATAACAAAAGGAAAATTTGAACGTAAACTCACGTATCTTCTAGAATACGTGTCGCCCATCTTGCTGTTTTTTACATTTGTATAGATTGCATTGAGGATGGGTGGCACAAAATATTCTTTCTTACTTTATGACGTCAGAGGCTCCGTCCATTACTTACTTCTATCTCTAGGCCTTAAACGACTTTCTCCCCAACTAATAAATAAATACGTATTACTATTACGTTTATAAATAATTTTCTTCACTACTATCCTATATAATAATATATAATATAATACACTTTTCCATCGTGGTTCATATAGCATTTTTTTCACTACTGGCATTCTATTTTTTTTTAATTATTTTTTGAAACTAATAAAATTCATTTTTGAATCCGTAGGTGGTCTGTTAAATGGGTAAGGAAAAATATTTTTTTCATTTTGTCTTTGCATCATTTAACTTTACATTCTGTCAAATGGATTAAGATTTACAATTTAGAATCAAGTAGTTTCTGTACTTTTCTACCTTGGTTGATAATGAACAACTTTACTACCTCAACAAAAGTCATTAAAGTTAGGTGTAGAGGCTGGTAGTGAAAAAATATTATATTGTGCAACAAGGTGGAAAAGTGTCTTTTCCACCATGTTGCACACTATACTTTTTCTACGGCTGCATATTAATAATAAAAATAAAGAAGTGAATTCATAACATTTTATTATTATTATTGGTTATAAAATAAACGGCACAGACTTAATACAAAAAAACTAATTTAATTAATATTGTAATTAATTGTTACATTACTGCAATTTTGTATTGAGATTCCTGGTGTTTCGTTTTTTCGTAACAGCAGCTATCAACTGTGGGAAAAAATCTACCTCAACGCTAAATTCCCATTTAAATGTACGTGGTGTGAGAAAAGACCCGTGAGGTAAATTTTTTCCCTCAGTTGATAGCAATACGTTACTTTGTAGTTCTGTCAAATGTGTCAAAAGCACCACATTCCATAGCAGCCATAGAAAAAGATATTTGGTTACCTTCTTAAAATTTCTTTTATAACAGTAAGTAAAAGAATAGAAAAACAAATATTTATTATATAACATCAGCGGATTCCCAATAAATATAATTAGATTTTTACAGTATTTGCACAAGAAATAATTCTGTAAAAATTAATCTTTATTTTTAAATTTGCATTCAGATAATAATATGAAGTTTATACTTACTTACTTACCAGAAGTAATAAATACTAACTATTATTTCTTTAAGAAGCTTTTAGTCTGCTAAAATCGTTTTGTAAAAATGTTCAGACTTTTATCAGTATGCATATATTGTGGAATAATAATTATAACCTGTGCATTGCACAGTAGGATACTCTGGAATAATATTTATTTCTTTTCCCGCCAAAAATTTTACATTCCTGCATTTCAAGATACGGACCAAGAACTAAATACAAAATTATTGTTTACACCCCACCTCTGCGTATACACAGAAAGTATAACTTTAAAACAACAGAAATACGTGGTAAGGTAAATCTGTTCGGTACGAAATATATATCCCGAAAATGATCGGTTATTCAGTTCTCCATTGATTTCGGGTGACCGGGTAGGTTAGGTAAAGTTAGGTTAGGTTAGTTTAGTTGCTGTGAAAGCGAGATGCAAAATAAATGCAATTTAAAACTAGAAATGTTTTAAAATATAGTTGTCTTATTTTTAAATGGTTCGAACAAAATTGGCTGTGAATTAGTTGTGGAATAAAATATAAAATCGCTTATATTCATAAAAAAATATAAACTTTCCAAAATTTTTAATTAATTTAGAGCAATTTTTTAATGCTCCTTATTTTTTATATCCATTATTAAAACAAAATACGTTTTCCTGAAACATGTTAGTACCTAATTTTATTTTTGAGGTGGTGTATTCCTCTGTAATTCAATTTCATAAGTCTTTTAATTGTCTTTGTAGCTTTGGTGACGGGTTTTTAATACTTTCTATTTCAACTTATTATTATCCAGTTTTTTATTCCCACTACCTTTTCATTTCAACATTTTGATACCTTCTTTTGTTGATCTCTTAGTTTCCAAGAGTAAATGTTTTGGTTAAAATGTACCTGTCAATTTATTTGATAGATTCATCCAATTAGAAGTTCATGCGTCGATAATTTTATTGCTTGAAAAATGATAACACCACTTAACTTGTTTGTTTCTAATTTTAAAATATCAATCAATCCTCATTAAAAGTTAAATTTTAATTTAATTTAGTTACCTTAGGTCTGAGAAGTGGCTTTTGTGAGGGTTGAATAGATTGAATAAATCAAAACGTATTAATGAACGGATCATTAGTTTTCAATTTCTAATATCTCAGCATTTAGTTGCTGCAGCATTTGCGGTAGAGGTCGTTCCGACGTCAACAAAAATGGCGAAGAAGACGTGATGGGTCTAGTGCGTTTACGAGTGTGGCTGAATTTACTCTCCTGGGAATATTTATCAAATATATCAAATACGATAGTATTGTATGGATACAATATCATTATTATTATTATTTTAGGAAATTTATGTAAACTAATATCTTTCCTGGTTTAACTTTGGCACTGAGGTAGGTACTGAACAAACACACCTCGATTTACGTTCCAGAATTATGAAATAAATATCTCATTAAAGAAAATTAAAATCAGAAATTATGTATCTACAGCTTTATATTCACTTAATTTTCACACGTTTTAAACAGATTATTAACAGCTGATTTACGTTGTTCATGTCTTTTATACATTTTATCCTACATGTTCTTATATTTATTTTTTTATGTTTGTAATTTTATATTTTATGTTTTAATTGTCGTCCTTATATTTATATTTGTTTTAATTTTTACACTAAGGTATGATTTTTCTTTTCTTTGAATTTACACTACTAAGATAACCTTTTTTATAGCCTGATGATGCCTCAGTGTTAGGCCGAAACTAGTTGCTATTATTGTTTTTCCATCAACATAAAGTATTTTTTACTTTGGCAGTGTCTTCTCAAATCAATAGCTAATATTCTGCTGTTATCCAGCTAACTAATCTTTAAAAAAATTGACTGCTATAGTAGTGAAAAAAACCCTACATGAGCCACCGTATTGTCTCTCATCCAATAATGGACATCGACAATAATAACTCACTTTTCTACCTAGGCGTATAATTACTATTATTGCATGACATTCTAAAAATATCGTAGTTCACTAGGGTGAAGTGCACGATCCAGGAACGGCTTTCTTTGGCATAGCGCATTTTTTGCTTATTTCGGAAATGTTATTAATAAAACGCGTTAGGTGTTACTTTTTTGGTGATTATTATTTTCGTTTTTAAAATATTGTCTAAATAATTTTCTTATTTTGTGTATTGAAGTGTTTATCGATTAACAACAATTCCAATGATAAATCATAAGAAAACCTCGATAAAAACCTATAATACTATCCTGATAACGCATGTAATTTGTAACATGTCTATCGTCATGTCACCTTGCACTATTACCGACCGTAAACGACACCCCTATTATTACCGTTAAAACCGACCCCGATTCACTATTAATGCTAATGTACACAAGACATCCCTTATAGACGCTAACTATTTATCTGTTTGAACGAGGCCAATCAAAGAACGCGTCCCTCGCTTGCAATTGAATAACGAACCCATTTCTTCTGACAAATGACACAAAACACAATTTCCGTCTTGAGCTAGACTAATTAATGAATCGCCAAGCAATTTTATATCCTTTTCAACTGATACTCTCGTCTGAAGAGTTTGAACAAACCCTCAAGTACTCATCTTGTGAAATTTCTCCTTTTGGTTGTTGAAAGATACAACCCTCTAAGTTGGAGTCGAATTACCTCTAAGTTGGAGCCAAGATACCTCTAAGTTGGAGTCGAGTTACCGTCAAGTTACCTCTAAGTTGGAGCCAAGTTATTGCCAAGTTATCGCTAAGTTGGAGTAAAGTTATTGCTAATTTAGAGCCCAGTTACCGCCTATCTGAAGACAGTCCCTCAAATCACTTCTGAGCTATTACATCCCGAGCAGCCAGAACTATTAAAGAAACTTTCATCTCTCCACGAAGAAGCTGAAGCCGCCCTTCTAGACAGCACAGAAACCTAAAGTTAAGTCCACTTTTTACAACTCCAGGGCATTATCAGCAAGTACTTACAGTTTCAATAAATAAACAATAGTTTTAAAAATAGTTTCATTTATATACCGTAGACTATAAGTCTTAAGGGTGTAGCGTGGTCGGTCTTTATTTCAAGTAGCTTCTTTATTTGTTTAATTAAAGTAATTACAAGGTGTTTCTATCTTTCTCACCTTAATTTTTGTGTAGTTTGTTTGCTTAATCGATAGCGTTCAAAAGATAGTACTTATACATCCCAATCCTTCCTATAGTGAGCATTAACTTGGAGTCGAACCACCCCCTGGAGAGGGTCTCTTAGCCGGGATCTCTTTTGGAGAGTTTTTTAGTTACAAATTGGCTCCCTGCATTTTTGGGACTAATTTAGTTACTAATTAATATCATTGGAAATTTCTCTTTTTATCATTAGTAACCAAATTTGACTACATTCAGCTGAAATACTAGCTACACATTTATTCGAAGTTGATTTAAAGCACTTTCTTTGATTTTTCGTTTTTATCCCATCCTTAGTGAACTAACATTTGAATTAACATTTGAATGTCATACAATAAAATAGTTTAATTCAACATTTCAACTAGGACATGGTCTAGTGTGAATGGAACAAATTTGATAACAAAAGTTTTGAAGTCTAAAGCTTCATAACATTATTGATTGTGTAGCTGTCGAATTTTTCCGAAGTGTCAGATAGGGACCAAAAATTTCAAAAATAATTTTTTCTTGATAACGATAGCTTGAATGCTACCGAAACGCTGAAATAAAAAAACCTAAAAAAGTATTGTGGTTTAATTTTTCAAACAAACTAACAAAGTAAAATGAATACAGGGAACAGACGATAGTTCGAACTATAGTACAATAATTATGCATACCTACCTTTACTGTATAGGAATGAGTCGCTACTGTTTAGGGTTCCACTAGAAGCAATGAAACTTTTTTTATTGATTAGATAATGAAAATTTTCTTTTATTAACCATTTAACCTAGATACACTGTAACGACCTTGAAAGTATGTCAAATTAATAAACTTCGCCGGATCACATGACGAGTAAACTAAATATGTAAACAGCACGAACTAACAAAAATTCCGCCTAAAAATTTTCAAATAAAAATGTGATTTCGTTGTTCCTCTATATGCTTCCCGAGTGATATATATTTTAATTTTCGTGACTAGAAAATTGTGTATGTATATTTTTACCAGCAGTTGAAGATTTGCCAGTCAATTTTCGTTTAGTTGTTTTGGTATATTTGAGTGAGCAAAGTGAGTGTGTTATTAGTTTAATAAAAATTGCTCGATTGTTGCGTGATTCAGACAATAACAGTAAATTGAACTTGCAGAAATGTGTTCTCGGGGAGTGTATGTACCCACGAACCCCGACGAATTAATCGTCGTTAACGCCCCCAGTTTCCTTAGAGTCAATTCGTTTGTGGATGACGATCGAAGTATTGGAGGTAATTCAATTAATATACTTTACTAATTTAAAAATGGAAAAACTAAACACGTTAAATCCACGGCTGCATGGAAGTTATATAAGAAATAAATTACGTAACTGCACGAACTCTTATAGAAACAACGATAACTAAATTAAATGAATAAGTAATGAAATTCATAATTTATCTATTTATAATGTAACTAACTAACCTTAATATATTTTGAATCATTTAAAAATCTATAACCTTCTGCTGCTCCCGACTGAAATTTTCTTTTCTCCAAAATTTCCATCTCAAATATGGCTGAATTCAATAAAGAAGATTCAATAAAATACAAAGTCAAATCACAGACCTTTGTTGTAGCAACATGAAGTAGCGTAGTTTCGGTCTGAGTCAGACCATCATCAGGCTGTATTCAACGAGGGGGAGGACACTTCATAAGTAGGTGTACAAATTTCCCAAATGTAATTATAAAGTACAAATAAGTACATAATTATTAACATACTTATTTATAAATTATATTTAATTACAAATATTTCTTAAGAAAGTAAAATAATTACATTTAAATACAATTAATTACCCTCAAGTACAAATAATTACTTTTAAATACCAATAAGTACTTCTAAGTACAAATAAGTATTTCTAAGTAGAAATAAGTAAAAATAAATAACATAAAATGTGTGAAACATGTGTAAAGTCCCTAGCCCTAGGTCCTTCTGTGCTACCTCCTACAAAAAAAAGAACATGTTATGTGCATCGAGATACGAAATATTTATCATCTCGATGGTTATGTGTAATGGTCGTCTATATGCACGCTCTTACCTGCGCAAACAAGTATCTGCAGGCATGCTCTCAGGCAAAACGTTGTGTGTAGCCGGGCCATAACATTGCCGCAGGTGTTATTTTAAGCTGTGTAGTAGGTATTATTTATACCTAATCGTTTAATAATTTAGCGTCGTGTTGTTTTAGAAGCTTTATGCATAAGGTAAGTTACATTTTAATTTGTTGCTATTACTTGGGAAACCCACTTTTATATAAAACGAGAAAAACAACAAAAAAGTTGAGGTTATGTAAAATAAAACACGACCGGATTAAAAATGTGGGAGATATTTTAGAGTATATTTTGGTGAGAACTTTTTTAATTTTCATGGATACTTGACAGGTGACATCAGGGTTCCTCTTTGTTGTTTTCAAACTAACTTAGCATACATAAGCGATAAAAAGGGGATATTTATATGTCAAATTTGTTAAATTACAAAATTCTATTTATTGTTGGAATGCTAAAAAATCGTTAACAGAATTATTTTAAACTGCAACCCGAATTTGAGTTTAATATGCATTTAATGTTAGCTTTTAATTTAACAAGGCTATCTCTATATAGAGGCGCAGGGAGACAGTAACAAAGTCTACACATAATACCAGGCTAATAATAATAGCGGTTGATGCTGATGATACACAAAAAAAATATTTATGACTTTTGATTCCTCCGATTTTTCAAAATTTTAACATCACTTTTATAATTATAATTAAAACAGGAGTTAGGCAACCTGCTTCCCGCGGGTCACATGTCCCTTTGCAACTTTTTACATTGACCGCAATAGAAAAATATACAGGATGTTTATTTAACAACTTTCATCCCAGGGTTTTTGGTGTTAATCCATGCAATTAAAAACGCTCACACTCCACGATTTTATTTTTATATTGGACTTTTTTTCTAATTGCAATATTATAATTTCAACCTTCCTAATAGGGGTTAACAACCCTGAAAACTAAGATAAAGAATGAATTAAGTGTGACACTTTTTTTTTAAATTGTTTGATTAAATTCCGATTTAGCGCCCTCTTAAGGAAAAAAGAAAAATTGTGATACATTTGAAAGCAATTTTCATTAGCATAGTTAAAAATATTTAAAACATTAGATAACTAAAAAAATAACAAAATGTGTAAAATTAAATATTAATAAAATTTAAAACAAATTTTCTTTATGTCTATTTTTAAAAATATGTTTGAAAGATGCTTTGTTCTAGACATTGAGAAAATATTTAGTGTATACAATAAACTGCCAAATACATTACCCGCGGCAGATTTTTCCTTATCCAAGACCAATTTTTATTAAAAAAAGAGAAAAAAGAGCTTCCCTAAAAGAGGGTGATTAAGGATCTTAATTTTGTTGAAAATCGTATATGATGTAAGAAAAATTGAGTATTAATCGAGTATTAATTATGGTATTATGAAATGTCTGAAATATGATTCAAAATAATTTGTTTAATGACACCTTTGGATAAGCTAACAAAAATGCAGTTTTCCACAGTTTTATAAACAAAAACGAATGTTAAAGTCATCGTCTCTCAAATATCCATGATAATTAAAAAACTTCCACGTGGTGCACATTTTTTTGGAAGGTGTAAATAAATTAAAATCACATCTGTTGTCATACGCAATAATAAACTTTTTTATGTTCATTAATTAGGAACACTGTCCCACCTACCCACTATCTTGTGACAGCATAACGTCACTGTGCAGATTTTCACAAAGAATAACCTCAAGTAATACATCCTCACTAAACTTTGCACTTTGAGTTAATAACAAATGCTGACAATAATCATTTTTTTATTATTTTAGGTACCAACTTTATGAATATAGATCGAATTTTGCCTGACATCCAGATAGTAAAACTTCCGCTGGAAGTTTAGTTTAACTGTTCAGTTATTTATTGTTCTTAGTAAGATGAACTTCCAAAAAGTAGAGGTTAACAAAATCAATTTCATTTAAATAGCCTTCCAATATATCAGTTTATACTTTTTGTCAATAAATTTTTATGATTTAAAAAACTTTTTTATATTATTTTTTCCTCTAAGAGTAATGAAATGTACACCACTACACCACTGACTAATTTTCCTTATGCTACAGACCTTACAAGATCTCAAAAGACTTATTTTTTACAAGCTTCCTTGTATTGTCCATTAAAAGAGCCAAAAATATTGCGAAACTTGTGCACGTAATAAATATTTTTGAGAGTAAATAATTATTTTTAAATACATTTAATTATATTTCAATACATTTAATTACATTTGAACAGATGTAATTACATTTAAGTAGATTTCATTACATTTCAGTTACGAGTAAATACATTTAATTACAAAAGTTCGTAATAATTTCCCTTAATTACATGAAAATCAAAATAAATGCAGAGAATTAGAAATAAGTAGGAAATATTTTTTTAAATAGATTTAAGTACTTAAAATTAAGAGGTACTTATTTGTAATTATAATTAGGTGTACAAATTTCAATGAGTGACCTGCCCCTCGGTATTCAACATAATAATAAGTATTCAAGAAAGAAAACGATTACGAAAGTAATACAATAAGGACATCCGTGATATAATATATTAACAAAAATTCTTAGACTTATCATGTTAAGTTAATTTTGCTTACTGCACGTTAAACGTATTACATAGGAAAAGCATAGAACATGAAATCATTTTAAAAGTTGTATATTTATATTAAGGATGTTTTGTCGGTATATTGGATATGGTGCACATCCTCAAAAAATCTGGATTTTTTTTACAAGCCCGTTAAAAAGTTATGAAAGTTTTAAGTTACCACAAATTTACACGTGGTTAAATGAAAATTTCGGAAATTTGTATGTATATTAACAGATAAAATATCTAAAAAGTATATAAGCAAATAATAATTAGTATCCCTTGACCAGTATAAATATAGGTGCACGTCACAGCTGTCAGAACGGGACTATCTTATGTCATTAATGAACTTCTAAAGTGTCTGTTGCCACCAATGTTTATGTTGTTTCTGCTTTTCGGTAAAGTTTTTGTTCGGAAGCTGGACTTGAACCTCGGACAACTGCAACTACATTTTTCTTGAAATGTGTAGCCTGCGTCGCCTGTATCACCTGCGTCTCAATTTGCTCGGGTTAACTGTTGTAACCGACTTGAAAAACAAGGTGTTGCGAAATACACATATAAAAACGCCAAAGCCTCTACAAAATTGTAGAAGGTTCTAGGCTCTATTTTTTACATATACACGTGTAAAAAAAGAAACGCAAGGCACATAATTAAGTCTCTGGGGTGCGATTTTCGTTTTTTTTGTGTAATTTGAGGTTTTAATATAATTTTCATCCTTTTAATAACGATTTTCTATGGGGGCAGCTGCCCCTACCTGCTCCACGATGCGTACGCCTTTGCATCAACTGTTTTTTAAAGTCTAAATACTTAAAGGTCATACTATTTTCTACTTCCATTTTCTATTTAATAATAATTTTTATTTGTTTATTTAAGATAAGAGTCGAATTACCTTTTATCTGAGTAAGCATACTATTAAGTATTTTCACAATAATTTGCTTTCGAATCTACATTTCGTTAAGGTGTTTTACAAAATGGTACTTTACGGTAAGTAATTTTCTTTATTTTTCATTATTTATCCAGCATCAACTGCAAGAGTCATTAGCGATCAGAAAATTACATAATAATGAATTCAAAAATGAAAATTTTGAAAATTGATATCTATATTTGAAATAGCTAATTAACATTACTCTGTGATCCATTTCTTTCTCAATGGTGATTGCAGTATTGCACGAATCCAAATGAGGCAGCGGATTTGTGTTGAAATTTTTTGTTTTATTTTCTTAAAAACCTACAAACTAGGTTCAATAAATCATAAAACACAAACTCAAACCACAAGTGTAATGTTAAATTAGGTTTAAATCGACAACTATTTTCTGTCTTAGACCATCATCCGGCTGAAAATAAAAGATACAGGTCAGAATCGAAGACGTTGTACTTATCCTTTCCTTACTGTCATTTGTCTTACGACTGAGACTTTTTAATAACTTTTAATCGCACCCTTTAATTTATAACTTCTTTTTACCCACTAATTTATTAAATTTTTAACTAATAACTTTGACATAATAGTATTGATGCATTAAATTCATGATCAGGTAAGTTTTATCTTATTTATTTTGGTATTTATCAATTTAATGTACTTAACTCATATCTTCTTCTTGTCTGTATCTTTTAGTCTGATGATAGGCTAAGACCGAAACTAGTTGCGCATTTTAATCCAACATTAACTAAATATTTTGATATGGCATTGTGTTTTATTGATAGTACCCCAAACGTTTCCACTGCAGCTCTGGCAGTCATCTTTAGTAACACCAACCTATTCTCCGGCTATTTGCTTATTTATGGTATTTAATTGCTTATTTTATTTGCCATATATTGCGAGTTGTTAGTTTGGTGCGTTTTTATTGCTTCTCATAATGTTTTGTCTCATATTTTTGGTAATTTCTTGTTCATGTTAATATTTTTTTATTAGGTAGGTACTTCTAAGTACATTCTTAATAAGGTCATTTGTTCAGTATTTTTAATCATGATGCAATTCTCTTCAAATAATACGTGTTCGATGGACTATTTATCTTAGAATTCGTATTTACTCTGCTAATCGAGTTGGTTTGTTTGTTCTTTGTATACTTTCCCCAAGTACACAGTTGGTCGGCTGCTGTTCTCTCTAATTTTTTATTTTTATTTTTAATTAGTCGCATCAACCATGTGGGTTATTACCGACTTGGTGCTGGTGCATTTACAGTTTATGAATTAATTGTATTTCGGTCAAGTACTTAACTAAAGAGTTTACTTTGCAGTCATTTCCTAATAAAATTTCAGGTTTCCGGGGTAGATTGTTGTTTTGTCTCTATTGTTGATACTTAGGACAGTCAATTAGGAAATGTTTTACTGTTAAGTCACATCTGCACAGATCACATTTAGATGTTTCCATTTTCGCGAACAGATGCTGGTGGGTTAGTCTAGTCTAGTGTGACCTATTCTTAGTCGAGTTAGCAGAACTTGATGTGGGCGCTTTGTAGGTATTATCTTCCACGATTTTACGTCGGGTTTTATTTCGCGTAGCTTTCCTTTGGATTCTCGCCACTGGCACTGCCACGCACCGTACACTTTTTCCTTGACGTAGGATTTTATGTCACTAACCGTCGTTTCTTGCACTAATTTTGCACTTTCACTTTCGGTGGCCTCTTCTTTCTGCCTCTTCGTTTTCTAGGATTCCGATGTGGGATGGTATCCACATAAATTGTACGTCTTTGCCAGTTGTGTGTAGTTCATCTAGTGTTGCTTTTATGGAGAGCGAAATAGGATGACTATCATAAATCTTTTGGATGGACTCAAGTGAACTGAGGGAATCTGTTATTATTAGGAATTTGGGGAAGTTTAAGCTTTTCGCGTGTGCTACAGCTTGTAATAGTGCATACATTTCTCCCGTGTATACGGTGCTGAGGGATGGAAGTTTGAAAGTTAATTTATTGTCAGAGGTAATAACTCCAGCTCCGACGCCATTTAAAGTTTTGGAGGCATCAGTATATATTTGATAATATTCTTGGTACTGATTTAGTAGGGCGTGGAAAGCCTGTTTTATGATGCAAATGGGAGTTTCGTTTTTTTTGTGAATAATCAGAGATTTATCTATGGAAGGATGTTTGAATAACCATGATGGTGATATGTCTCTATTTTTGTATGTTGGAGGATTTTCGATGTGGAAGTCTGAGGAATATTTCCGTACTCTTTCATAGAAAGGAGGGTCTGATCTTTTTTGTTGCTGGAATAGGTTGGAGTATTTACTAGTGTGTACCTACATTTCCGTATGTTGGATGTTCAACTTTCCCTAGGATAGAAGTGAAATATGTTAGTGTTAACATCTGTCTTCTATGTGCTAGTGACGATTCTACAATTCTAATTCAGCATACAAGCTTTCAACTGGCGAGGTTCGGAACGCACCTGATATAATTCTCAAAGCATTATTGTGAATGTTGTCCAGGTTTTTTAATATGTAGCTTTTGGTGGAGGCATACACAATGGACCCATAATCTATTTTGGATCTTATAAGATTTTTGTAAAAAATGTTTTGTACTGGAAGATCAAGAAGATCGAGTAATGACACAAAACTAAATATTCTTTACGAATATGATGTTTTAAGCTCTAAGGCAGTAAATACTGGACTATAAATTTTCAAGTTTTCATAGTTATACTACCTAACCTACGAATCCGGTGTTTCTATTTCATATGCATTAAAACGCCACATTATTAAAAACGTCACTGTCACCATTGCTTGAGATAGGTCATGGCATTTTATACAAACAAACTTTATATATAATAATACATGGAATAATATATCAGAATGTGTTCCAAAAACCAAGGAAACAAAAAATGGAATATAAATTTTCTGTTTTGGTACATCAAGGAGATAACAAAGCCTGTGCTCTTTCATTAGCTGTTTTAAGATCCTTTTAATGTGCCCCGATCCACTAGAGCACGAATACATATAACAAGGATGTGAAACTCCTATGCCGAGCTATAAGCGCCCGTGGCTGAATTTACGGCTCCTATCTGGGCGGAGTCCAGTCTACGGTCGTTGCGTACTTCGTCATCAGGCTGTCTCTCTCTCGAACGAGAGATGTTTACACGAATCCATATGCGATTGGTTATCTCGCTTGCACAAAGAAAAAGACAGCCTGTTGCGCAGTACGGAGTACGCAACGACCGAGAATTTAACCCCGCCCAGATAGGCGCCTTTTCTCCTACGAATAAAGAATAGAAAGGAAGGAACGTTGTCATACTTTAATCTAGCAAATAATCACGACGGAAGTCGGCCATATTGAAGAACCAAATATGACTCATTCCAATCGTGACATTTGACATGTATAGTTTTTTCTTGCTGTTTTATATATTATTTTCTGATTTAAGTAGTTAACCCAACTCTTGAATGGGAATTACTTTTCATCTGTAGGGTTCTATTTATCTGAATTATTAAAAATTAACAAAATATTTTAATGACAACCACATTGTTATCATAGACGTTCCTTTATTTTTTATAGAGAACAACTAAGTCAACTATTTATAATTACCTACTTAAAAGTTTTTAATCTAAATTTATATTCCTACAACCTTATGACAATGTATATTACTGTACAGATAATTACAAGCGAAAAACAGTTATTTTTGTTAACAATTAATACGAGGCATAAGTATATAATACTCTGTGTGTGACACCACTGGTAACCGGAAACTTCAAGTCGGCCATATGCAAGAACCAACGCGGACATCGTCAAATCGCTTAGAACAAAAAGAAACAGGAAGGAGTATATGCAAAATGACCTTGAGTCCAGAAAGGAGCTTGCATATGGCGGCCAAATGTCAATTTTAATTTCCGTTTCCAATGCCGTACCGTAAAAAAATTAAATTTATATTAGGGTCTTTATTTTTATTAAATTCCAACCAATCAAGTATGTGAATACATTTAGTGTTGTAAATCATTTTGTGTTTATAAAAACCGAATGATACGCCTATGCGCTAATTTTTGACATTTATATGCAAATATTGCTTTGACAGCATACTGTAAACATAAACAATGAGTCATACAAGGAGCTTCAAGATGGCCGACTTCCGTCGCAAATTTTTCTTAAAGTTAATATATGACAGACTCCTTCCTGTTTCTTTTTGTTCTAAGGTCAAATCGTAATATACTCCTTTCTTTTTATTCTTTATTCGTATCTTTTCTCCTGCTACCCTCTCCACTCGAGTTTGACATCCTTGTTATATGTATTCGTGCACTAGAGGCAGCATCATCGTTGACGTCACGTGAACAGACGCCAAATTTTTGATACAGTGACAATTTTTGTGTTTATGTTTATTTATTTGTACGCACATGTGCACATTTATTAAAGATTATTGAGTTTTATTAAAACAATAAGTTCAAAATAGTCACTTAAATTTTCACCAAAATATTTGTGTTTTGCTTTTTTTACGGTAAGTGCTAATGTTAATCAAATTAATAAAATTTTGAAAGGGTTAGATCCAAGGCCCATTCCGAATAACAATGCCCCAAAGATATTTTTATACCTTAAAAAACACATCTAAATAATATTAAAAGAAGGAAAGAACAAGACAAAAATCGATTCAAAGCTTAATAGAAGGGACAATATATTTATTAAAATAAATTTCAATATGGATCGCTGAATCTGCTGACATCTAGCGGAAAATATCGATGTTATTGAAATAATTATAAAATACAGGCGTCACTAACTGAAACTGCTGTAGTTTAACCCAATCTAATAGATGGCTCTCAAAATAGAAATAAATTTACTTTTATCCTAAACCGTTTATAAGTACTATTCTAATGGATATAAAACTTAAGTTGGGTTTAAAAGTATATTGAGATAGAACGGGTAAAATTAATAAGAAAGGGATGTAAATAAAATCAGATAATCACATAAATATACTAAAATTAAACTTTCAAACAGTGACCGCTATTATTGTACAGTAATTTTTTTTATTGTAACGCAATTTAAATTTGTATTCGGTTAGTTATTTGCCTCGTCAAGTTACGTAACTTCATTTGTAGCTTCATGGGTTTATTCAGGACTCCAGGACAGTTAAGATTTGTTGTTCTAAGCATAGTATATAATCATTTCGTTGACATTTCACAGTTCGACAGCGAAACAAATTTTTACTTCACACTTTCCCTGTCTATTACTACGCTTAGAACAACGAATCTTAACTGTCCTGGAGTCCTGAGTAAACCCATGACGCTGCAAATGAAGTTACGTAACTTGAAGAGGCAAATAACTAACCGAATACAAATTTAGATTTCGTTACATTAAAAAAATTTTTGTACAACAATTGCGGTCACTGTTTGAAAGTTTAATTTTACTGTATTTATGTGATTATCTGATTTTATTCATAGCCTTTTCTTATTAATTTTGCGCATTCTATCTCAATAACCGTTACAATAAAAAAATCAATAACCTTGTTACCCTAAGGTGTAAGGTGAAAAAAATATATAAAGAAAAAAAACTAATTAAGTACACATTTTGATAAACCCTTATGTACTATAGCAGCCCATTCTTTCTTATTCTGTGCTATTTTTGTAGCTTCTTTTCAATGTACCTATACTTCTCTTCTTTACGGCATTTGCTACGTCATTCTATATTTTCTTGTAGTCTCGCCTTCCAAATTTGTTTTGCAGGCCAAACCACCTCAGCTGTTGTGATTCTATTCTCTGTAGGATTGATACGACTCCCAGCTCGTCCCGTATCGTTTCTAACTTTATCTCTCCATCTGATCTGTATTTCACTTTTTAGAGTGTTAGTTAGAATCCAGCTTTCACTTCCGTATGTTAAAATTGGTCTAAATGATGTCTTGTAAACTGTCATTTTAGTTTTTCTACTGATTTCTTTTTTGCAATAAATGTTTTGTTCATTGTATGATACGTTTTTGCGGCATTTATTTCTTCTTCCATGGTTCCATCTCTTTGAATCTGTACTCCCAACTATTTGTCAGTGTCAACCTACTCTAACGGGTTATTAGTTTATCTTAATGTTAATTTTTTTGGTTTATTTTACCGATTACCGTTACTGTTGATTTGTTTCTTTCTATTCGTTTTGTGTTCCGTTTTTCTAAGTTGTGTTGTAGATATTTTTCCCGTTCGGTACAAATCATAATGTCATCCGTGTGATATTATGGGTCTGAAAGAAAAATATAAAATATTAGATACATTTTTATAATTCGTATATACATAATCTACTTTGTAACACTGAAAACAGTGTCACAAAGTGCTACTTTGTGACAAAAAATATAAATATAAGATAGCTTTTATTATCTTGCTAATTAGAATCGTATTTTTTTGGCAGCTGTCAAATTCAAATTTGTAATACCAATATCAACAAATTAAAATCTATGATCGCAATTTCTTTTTTTTTATTTTGTTTCTGGACGCGAAATAAAAAATAGTATGTAAAACTCACTGTCACAATGACTGATTCTACAGTACTCGTTCTTTACGTACGTAACGCAAACTGCACTCGTAGGTACTACAAAATTCGTCTTTGTGAGATCTATTTTTAAATTTACTATTGTCACATCTTTTCAGGGAAAAATATTTCAAAATTAACAATATTGAAATATTTATCAATAAAAAAAACGATTTGTGTATTTTGGCATTTGGTAAATACAAAAAAAACAGATTCTAAATAAGTGGAGAATTTAAATTATAAAGATAATTCAGACGATAAACGATAAATCGCATAAACCTTACCCAACGTTTCTGGATTATCCCCATATATTTAAAAAAAAACCTTCAATACATATTTACAATAGGTTTTTTGCAACCAAAACTTTCCCAGAGAAATGGAAATTAGCTGTAGGTACCACTCTTATTCATAAATCTGAATCCAGAATTATAATTATTAAAGAATTATAGAACTATTTTAATTATGTCAAAATTATTTGAACAAATTATGTACAGTAAAGTATATCAATACATTTAAAAGTATTTAGCATTACAACAACATGGTTTCAATAAACAAGTCATGACTAAAACTTTATTTCTTTTTGGCAATACTTACTGTAACATGAAACATTGGATAATCACAAATTGACACTGTATTCACTGACTCAAAAATCTTTGGTTTGGATAGATCTTGGGATTTTAGTGTCTACTAAATTCATAGAACTGTCAAAAATTCAATAACAATATTGAACAATTAATTTTCTTGTTTATAAGTAACTTTAAATCAACAATCATTCATATTCTGAAATATATTTTATTAATATTTTGACAATTCAATTCATCTAATCGACAATGAAAAATCAAATAGGTACCTAGATACTTAAAAATAACCTGCTTCCTGGTTATGCATGCATGTAAAACTTTTCGATACCTATACAGGAAAATGTGGTCGTGTAGGTAAACTTCAAATAGATATACCTAAGTTTCATTTGGGAAATTTTATCTTTAATAATGTGATTGTGTAAATAGATAGAAAATAAATAAAAGGGATAACGGCATTTTTTGTACAGTATTTGTTTCTGAAAATAATGAAATACAAGTTGTTTTAGGAGGTTTTTTATTAATTGTTGTACTGAACGGTTCAAAAATGATTCTCAAATACCACTCTTCCTGTAAAATTTTACTATAGTCTGGTTCACAGTTATTATGCAGCATTACGTTTATGGACGACGGCGTTGCCATATCGGCATGTTCTTCGAATTTGGTTCCAACTGGCGCGGGAATATAACTTGCCATTTATGATTTAAATGTTTATTAAATTATTCATTTGAAAATCGTTTAGTGAGTAATTAAGAATATTTATAATTATGCTTTTAGATAAATTTTACCAATAAATTTAACCAAAGCGGCAACAGTGTTGAATATTCGCCCATAAGATTTACTTTGGCCTATGCCGGCCACACTGCATAATAACTGTGACCCGGAGTATAGATACATTTTTATTTTCCAGACTCGAAATTTTTTTTAGGCAAATCTACTCAAAGTGAATATGATAAAATCACTATTCCTACGACCATGACCTTGTGATTTTATCACATTTTAGTTTGTTTTCGTATTTTTACCAAAGAAAAAAGTATTCGTGGAAACTAAAAATTTATTGACAACATTTTAAGGACTTGTGGCATTACCTTTAATAAAACTATTTGATGTTAATTACGTAGTATTCAAGATCAAACAGTTTTAACTAAAAAAAAACAGCAAAATGTAATTACATATATCAATATGATGTTGAATTTATTTTATCCAAACAGCTGCCATTGACACAAATTTTTTTTTTATTTAATAAACTGTGGAATTTTTGTTAGTTGTTTGTTTAGTGTTCTTAATGAACTAATTTCTGTGTTTACACAGACAACATCTGATAAACCACGCAAGTAAGAAACTGATGACCTTTTAATTATTATCAAACCATGTTTATGGAAATTTTCGGTTCAAAGAAAGGCGAATTATATTTAATACTTATAGTACGTAACTTAAGTGGTATTAAAATTCGCTTATTACAATATTTTTATTCATACATTCAACAAATTATTTATAACATTAGAAATAATATTAAAAATAAAATCAATAATAATGTAGCTGTTAAGTCTGTTTACAATTCAAATTTTCTTTTAAGATTTAATTTGGAATAAAATTTTTCCGAAATACTATTGAATTTCAAACTTGCAATGTGGGTATTGCAATTGCTTGACCATAAAATTTCTGAATATAAAATACATAATTATAAAAAAAACTTTAAATCTAGGTTACGTAGATGTATATAATATTTATCCATATTGATGTCTTGCACGATTTTCTCTCTTCTTGCTATTCAATTTCCGCAGTTTTAATAACGTTGGAGCCAGGAAAGTGTGTTTCCATTAGCAATTCGATGCTTTTATTATGGTTTTTGGCTTTTGAACCGTCCTTTTTTGAAGACTAACCACTTCGGTATGTGCATTAAAAGAAATGGCTTTCTGGAGCTTTGCCGCTCGAGGCAGTTCTTCTATCTCTTCGCAGTAAGCTCTCTAAACTTCTCTTTGTTTCTTTCTGAGAACTTTTTTGTATTCTCTAAGTTAAGCTTTGTATTCAGCCCATGCCTCATCGAATTTAATATTTTTCGCTCTGTTATAGGCATTTCTTATTGTTTCTAAGGTGTTAATAAATGTCACCTTTGTTAAAAATACTGAAATTATTCCATATAATAAAGTCATGTATTGAATTACCTCTTTCATTGATATCAGGACATCCCCATACCGCGTGGTGGACTTTTCCATCACAACCAATGAATATGACTTTTATTATCAAACTCTTGTCATAGGTAAGAATTCGTAAAACGTCATCTTTAAGAAATGTTTTGCCTAGAAACAAACTTTACCATTTCCATTAGATTGTGTTCGTCATTTTTTTTAAATAACTACGGAAATCCTCTTTTATATCGAAATCCTGTTATATTCATTTAATTCGCTAACTTTTTAGCATAGCACTTGTTGATAACCCCCACGTGACGAATGACGATAATGCTCCTAAAATCCAATTAGGGAAGCCCACAAATATTGCTTTTTCTTCAATACACTTAGTTTGTATGCAAATGTGACGATTACAGATGCAGACAACAAGATTAACCGATAAAGATTTCCGCGTTTAAAAAAATTTAAATTCTGTGCTTTGTTAGAAATTAGTGTTCTATCGGTAGCTAAATCATTAAATGTAACATTATTTTCTTACCTTGTATAAAATTAGGTATATTGTGCTGCTTTGCAGTATACTTGCTGTACATTATAAAGAGGTTATTTTTATTTATACCCTTTCTTTTATATCAATCACTGTATACACCGTTTGAACCAAATTCGTAAGTAAGAACTATTTTAGTTAGAGTTTCTGACTTTGATCTTTTACGGTTTTTAATATTTTATTTATTTTCTTAAATTTTAGTTTTAAATACACTTATCATTGCATCTTTGCCTACCTTTATATTTTCTAAGTATTATTGTCCAATTACTTATAAAAATATTAGTTTTGCTTTAAGTACTTTCACATATACAGTGCGTCCATAAAGTAACGCATAAATTCATTATTGGCTAAATGAACAATAAAATTAGAAATTCCCAAAACAGGTCGATTTTTGATTTCAATTTACTATTGTTTCAAATTATAATCTAATATGCAGGGTGAACCACTTTCGTGTAATAACGTCATAACCATTTTTTTCAAATGGAACCCCCCCTTTTTTTTCAATTTCCAAATTGTTTTTGCTGAGCTGATTCCAAAAATGTATAATATGTTGCTTCAAATTGGTACAGGGTGGGCAAAAATGCAAAAATTTACTTACAAAGTAATGAAAATAACGAATAAATGTGACAAACACATTAAATGAAATTACGTATTGTTATACAACTACTTTGATAAACTATCAAGAACATCCAGCATTATTCTTAATAATTGTATCTTACAGCTTTTATTAGTGATCCAATCCCCTGGACTATAAAAATCTTTTTGTTTGGCATTATTTTTACCATTTTTTTTATTTGACAACAATGTCAAAAACATTGAAGCACAGTTTCGTATTGTAAACGCCTTAGAGAAGGTACGTTCGTGAACTTTTTTTACAAAATGCCTTTAACCGAAAGTAACGGGATTGAAATATTAATGATAATTGGTATTGGCGATAAGATGCAGACTCAACAAGAGGTATGCCGATTATTCCATGAAATGCACCCAGATCGTGAACCTATTTCACAATCTACGGTAAGTAGAATAGAGCGAAAATACAAAGAATTAGGACATGTGAGGGATGCAGCAAAGCAAGGTAGATAAAAAATTGATGAAAATATTCAACAAGACATAATTTTGTCGGTTGTAGAAAATCCACACTGTACAGTGCGAGGATTATCTAGGGATTTTGGTATTGAAAAGTCTTCAGTATCAAACCTTTTCAAAAAGGTAAAATATCATCCTTATAAAGTACGTCTCATCCATGAATTAGCTGAAGACGACTTTGACCGAAGAACTGAATTCTGCGAGTATATGATGAACCAAAATAACAATTTCATTGATAACGTTTTATTTGAACGGTCATGTTAACCGGCAAAATACCCGTTATTGGTCTGATGAAAATCCACAGTGGATGCAAGAGTACCATACGCAAAGACCACAAAAAACTAACGTATGGGCTGGTATTGTGAGAAATACAATTATTGGTCCATATTTTTTATGAAAACTCAACAGGAGCGTTATATCTGGATTTCCTACAAAATACATTAATTCCTGATCTGATCTAGCTTTTTCCTGATATTCAAATACCCAATGGAGACCGCAGAATGTGGTTTCAACAGGATGGCGCACCACCACATTTCGCAGTAGCTGTGCGCGATTTTTTAAACACAACTTTTCCACAAAGGTGGATAGGAAGAAGGGGGACCAGTGGAATGGCCTGCTAGATCACCTGATCTGAGCCCATTAGACTTATTTTTATGGGGTTATTTAAAATCTAAAGTCTACTTAAACAGACCTGGAAATATCCCTCAACTACAAGACCGAATCAGACAAGAAATACAGAGCATAACACCCGCTATGCTACAGAATGTTAGAGACGAAAGTAATGCCCGGTTCAGTCATTGTCTAACGGTCAATGGAGAACAATTTGAACATTTATTGTAAATTTTCGTTTGTTTGTTTTTGGAAATGTATCACTTTAATTGCATAACTACATAATTCCATTTAATTTGTTTATTACATTCAGTAACGTATTACTTTCCATAAACAATTTTCATATTTTTTTGCATTCTTACCTACCCTATACAATTTGAAGCAACATATAATACATTTTTGGAATCAGCTCAGCAAAGGCAATTTGAGAATTGAAAAAAAGGGGGGGGGTTCCATTTGAAAAAAATGGTGATGAAGTCATTACACGAAAGTGGTTTACCCTGTATATTAGATTATGATTTGAAACAATAGTAAATTGAAATCAAAAATCGACCTGTTTAGGAAATTTCTAATTTTATTGTTCATTCAGCCAATAATGAATTTATGCGTTACTTGATGGACGCACTGTATATTTCTTAGTATATCAGATAAAGTCTAGAATTAAAAAAACCTTCATTTTTAACCATTCCAAACCAATCCGGTGTGTCAGTTTATTTCTTGCATTCATGGTGCGTTTCACGCCAAACAACAAAGTTCTGTAGAATAACAAAACTCCATATGATGTTATATCCTTGTGAAACAAGTCTTTTCATTTAGATAGGATATTTTACACAGCCTGCGATGTTATCTTCATGCCTGTTGTTAATCAAGTTTTACCAACCTGTAAAATTAATGTATTTAAATTAAATTCGATTTTGCAATTCAAAACAATCTAACTAAAGCTGGACAACCATATCGCATGTAATTAATGTGGATAACGTTTCCTATGCTATTAATTTTGAATTAATTATCGATGTTGTATATATTTGTGATAACGAATGCGATTTGAGTTGGACAGCAGTAGCAAAAAAGCGAATGATCCGGTGGTGGCCCGTTAACGAGTGAAGATAAACTCTGAAAACATGTCTCTGAAAAAAGTGGAAGCTAAATGTTTTAGTTTGTGTTTTAATGCTTCGGATCCTGTTAGAATTTCCGAAAGTTCCAGTGGATATAGTGAGATTGATAGTGCCAGAGCTAGTCCATCGAGTTCTCAAGGTATTTAAATAATTAGATAGGTACTCATTAAGCTCCCTTTATCTCATCAGATTTATTCATATGATTTTTTGTTTGAGTTTATATCAAATTAAATGCGTTAAAATTATGTAATTCAAAATATTAAGTATAACTTATAAAAAGTTTTATGCTTAATGACAGCTGTTTTGATAAACTATCATCGTCAGATTGACATATTGAAGTAAGACAATAATATTAAAACCTAGATATTATTATCCCTAAGGGGTTATCGGGTGTAATATCACTAGAACTCAGATTTAGCGAAATATTTCTAATGGTTAATTTCGAATACTTACTTTCATTGGCAATTTAACGAAAGCTGTTCTGAATAGACAATTTAATGTGGACATATAGACATAGACGACAAAAAACAATAATAAAAGAACCCATGGGAACTGGTAGTGGAGCTAATGATGTTTCCAAGCCTGATTGGCCTTTTACTAGATCTTATAATAATGTAATTGTTTACTAATACTACAGCCGCAGCAGTTGCAACGATACGTTTTCTTTTACTTTGCATTTTAAAATGAATATAAATATTAAACCTACACAGATCGACGGACCATTACGGATCGTAGTCTGTGGTGCGTCCGCGATTACATGCACCGTGGGGAAGCCGTTTTGAGACCTCTGTTTTCTTAACCTACTGTTTATAGAATTGTTTAAAACAAAACAAGGGATAAACAAATTGTTTATTTCCATAATATAGCAGGATTTTTTTAACTACAAGTAGGCTGTCTAAAAGCACTATTTGATTCAAATACATTTTGAAGCATTTTTTCACCCATTGAAAATAAATACACCATCATATGTCTCAAGGCCTTCAACTTAAAATAGCAATCAATATTTTATAAATATATATGTTACATTTTGTTCCAAAAGCAATCGTTATCCGCAGCTTAGCTCTTTATATATATTTTTATTTTTGTTTAAACTAAGGAATCCTGTATACAGTTGTTAAATTATTTTCTGCATTTTATTTTTTGTTCTTTATAATATTCGTTACGAGTTTAAAAATTTAAACAAAATTTTTCAACAGATTTTTTTTGAAATTTAAATAGAAATAACCCATGATTATATTCGATATAATTACTACGTGCTAACTCTATCTAATGCATAAATGTAATGAGTAACCCTGATTAATCACGATGTAGATGTATGTGTTCTATTGTTCTTTTAAAATATAAAAACAATATTCAATAGGTAATAACTTATGATCTAGTCTTAACAAATTATTTAAATCGACACTTTAATGAATATGCAATATTTATTGTCCCAGTATAATGGGTCTTTCTAATTAAGATCGCAGCGCCATAACGTTGACCAGTGAAAGCTAGTTATGAGCCCTTATTTATTAGTTGATGTTAAAAAAGGGGGTGGTGTCAGATTTTCTTTGATGTAATGAAAGTGTTTTATAAAAAACCTATTTTATTAGATTGAATTTACGGTAAATAATGTGCTTTTTAATTTTAAAAATGTTATCATAGCAAGATTTCTTCTTTGGTCACCAGGTATATCCTGGTGTCTAGATAAAATTTGACTCTTATGAAAACCTTAGTTTAAAGAAAAACAAAAAATATTATTTAACCAGAACTATTTGTTTGTCTAAATTATATCAAATATTTATGACAATTTTTGGTGTATTTAAACCATCCAACATACTTTACTCCAGTTTTTCTTTTTAAATAAGTAACATGGTCGTTCATACTTCTATTCTAGACCTGCAATCGTATACAAATTAATTAACAATTTTCCATTAAAATATAAGTATGATTTTAATTATGATTTTCCTCGTACATATTTTTTTATGTAATCAATTTCAATATTTTTAAATTTAGAATAAAAACATTTTAACCCGTTTTCTTTATGTATAAATAAGCTCATTTTAATGACCATTCTCTAATTAAAAACAACATCAAATTTGATTTAAATTGATTTTTTATTATCAGTTGCGAAATAACCAATTCCAATAATTTTTAAAATTATGTAGACTGGTATTTATTTACTTAACCCAAACAAGCTAACTTAGCTTAGTAACACCGATTACACAATATTTTAAATAATCTACACTGTGTCTGGAAAGTAAGGAACAAATTCATTTTTAGCTAAACGGACCATTTTAAGATGTAATCCTAGAACACGTCTATTTTTAATTTTAATTTACTGTATTTTTTAATATTCTAATATACAGGGTGAATAACTTTCGAGTAACCGTCACCGTAAATTTTTTTTTTAATGGAACACCCCCATTTTCTCTCAATTTTCTAGATGAGCTGATTCCAAAAGTGTATCACATGTTGATTCCAATTGGTACAGGGCAGGGACGTAACTAGGCCTTATTTCATCCGCGACAAGAAATAAATTTGGTTTTAGTTCATTCAGGACTCCTATAATTTTTCCTAAGTGCTTATACGCAACAGTCACAGCTTCCTTCTTTGTCGACCATGTGTCTTCAATCAATATCTATAATTACTTACGTAATAGTAGTTGTAGTGAAAAGTAGACGTGCAGGTGGCTACATCTGTGCGCAAAACGCAGCGTCAACACCCCTGCACACCCGGGGCTGACGCATCCCCCGACCCTCCCCCTAGTTACGTCCTTGGTACAGGGTGGCCAAAAGTATAATGTTTTTGTGTGTACTCATAAAGTTACGCGTAACATTCTTTGTTAGTTTAATTACAATATTATCAAAAATGAAGAAAAATTTCAAAATCAATGTCACAAAATTTATTTTGATTAAATAATAGCAACTAGTTTCGGCCTATCTATAGGCCACCTTCAGGCTAAAAATTAAAAGAGAAAGTGAAAGCAATACAGATTAAAGCAACAGCATAAATCTACCTTAATAACTAAAGTAAGGATTGAAACAATTAACAACTTCCCTTGCATTTAGTAAAAATGTATTAAAAATTGTGTCATTGAAAACTAAAGGAAAAGTACTAAATGAAAGGAAATAATGATTAAAAATTAAAAACTAGGTGAGTAGTAACTCATTAAATCTAGTTAAGTTATTGGTTAATAACAAGAAGAAAATTGTAATGCAGCTTAGGATAAAGATGCCCAAAAGCCTGAAATATAAATGAAAGTAAGTAGGAACAATATTTGTAAAAGCAGCAAATAAGGAAAAAGGTCGAAGTCCTGTTGGCAAATGCATCATGATTGTCATTGTGAGTGAAGAAAGGAATAAGAGAGCAAAATTCAATAGGGTAAGGAAAGTTGTATGGGTGGTAAATATTTGTATTAATCTGAGGATGGGGGTAAGAATATACCCACAGTAAATTGTTAGACGGTGGGTCATAACACGTGGTGTTAATAATAAACAACCAGTGTAGTAGTACAAGCAAGTAAATAAATTTAAAATCAGACGTGGCATCGTGTATCACCCACGCAAAAAGGTCCATAACGCAAGTGATAACACTAATTAACTGTTAAGGCAAATAAAATATCAAAAATATAAGATGGCGCAAACTAAAAGAATATTCAGAACACAATGATGGCCAGTGACATAAAAGGAAAACAAATAGAACATGAAAATACCATAATCAAGTCTAAGAAGAACAGGACACCAGTCAAAGATGGAACAAATATTGCAGATGTCGAAATGTTAAAACAAAAATGCAAATAAATATACTTATTGCCTAGTGGTGTACAAATTCTTGTTCCTACAGTCAAGCAGCTTTAAAAACTCTGAGTTCTTTTACTTGTGAGTCAAAACTAGTCTGGAAATGTAAAAAATCCCTTAAGAAACTAGCAAGAAGTAATAGGGTCATCTTGATATGGGTGCCAGATCACAGAGAGTTAATGAGGTCGCAAAAGAAGGGACTAATACACCTTTCCTGGGTCAGGAGCCCTTTTGTGGTCTCACAAAAAGCCACACCAAAAAGAAAGTCCGCTCTTGGGAACCAGGATCGACTGCGATCTCACTGGATGAATATGTCAGGAATGAGGCAAGCTAAATGGTTTGTAGATATGTCACCTGAGAGAGCACAGTTCCTTCTCTAAATGAGCAAAAAATATATAAAATTCTGAACACTGGCCTTTGAGTATCGCCTCAAAATAATGGACAGTTTACCTTCGGTCTCTGAAGAAGATAACTTGGTTATTGAAACGAGCGTCAGGTGGTTACTTGTGATTTGGTGTATTGGTAGTGTATACGGTGTCGGTATCAGTTTCGCCAAAGGTTATTTTGAACATAATAAAAAAACTTCTCAAACAAAATTTACTTAATTTATTTATAATTCGTATAACAAAAATAGAACAGTTTGTTATGTTTGCCAACTTTGACGTATTTTTTACTACGGAAAAAACCTAAATGTATTTTGTTAAAAATTAACGTGGGAAATGTTTGGTCATGGTCGTACAATTACTCATAGAATTGTAGAATTGGTAGACAATATTTACACCGAGAAGCAGTTTTGAAGTCCAAAAATTTTTTTTTACAGTTGCAGTGTTTATTAAGAAAATGTGTTAAATACCTAAAAATAATACTAAATCTTAATTTTTAAAACATGTTGGAAATATCAATGTTTATACCATCAATATCTAAAATAATGACATTCAAAACAATTTGAGGTAAATAATATTACTGAATACAACTATAACTAATTACCAAAATAAATAAAATAAATCTATAAATAGTATAAATTTATTATTTCTTACTTATAATCTAAAATCGCTGTTTCATTGTGTATTTTAAAGAGTAACATTATTACAAAAACTCCTGACTCCACAGTTATTATAGTACAAATAATGTATAAAAGATATTACTCAAAATAAACAAATCATGTACAACCAATATATCTAACTATTTAAACATTTAAAAAGGTTTTGTCTACAAAAAGGAAGGATTTTTTATTCTTTTCTAATAACTTTTAAGTAAATAACCATAGTTGAACCTTTCTTAGTTATTTTAGCGAGAAATTCGTATGAAATATACGGCAGGTCAATGTTACAGTTTTAATGTGTGCCAGAAATCCAAAAATATTTCGTTTTGTTACTTTCTGTGATTATTTTGGGTTTAAGTTTATTTTTAAAAGTACTTTCATGAAAGGTTATTTACACCAAAGCGATTTCTTCAAGATATTGAAAATATTTATTAAAGCAGCTTAGAAGTATCAAGAATGATTTGGATTTTAACATACTCAATGCTTGAAAATTATTCCAAATCATTTCAAAGAGACATGATTTGTATGCACGGATACATTTAAAAGTTTTAAACACAGATGACTAGATACCTACCCCTTGTGATAGGTAAACATACCCCACTGCCCCAGTGTTTGGACTTGATACAGTGATAGTTGAAAATTCAGTGAATGCTAACAATCCCTGGTCAATGCGAACAATTCCGTATTGGGTCAGTGAATGTCGAATATTGAAGAGATTTTCTTACTTTTACTAGTGGTTGTTAGCATTCGCTAGTTAAAGTAACATTTACTAACTGGTGTTAGTGAAAGTTATTATTAGGTTATGATACTTATAAATTATATGCATGGTATTAAAATAATAAGTATTATTCTTACTGTTTTAAAAGTATATTAATATCTTATTTAACAAAAATAAAATTGAAAATAAACAAAAACGAATTGGCTGCTATGTATAAACAACAAAATAATTTAACATTCAAAATAAATAAGCAGGTCTATTTGTACAGGGCAAAGCCAAATGACATTTTGATGTGCAAAGTGAATTTCTCTTTCTGCAGAAACACTTGTTTGATGCACATTTTGTTTTACATTGACATTTTGCAAATCCTTGGCCTGTGCCTATTGATTGTAGATTTGCTACTTTTCTGAGAGTAACTTCTACATCAGGTACTTCTTCTGCAGATAACATGACTTCAGAACAGCTACTAAATTTGTGACCTAAAAGAAACATAAATATACTCATAATTTATACTGATAAACTATTTATATTTCAATGTACCTTGCATATAAGTATTTAAGTATGCCATTCCTCGTTCCCAGTTTGTAAAAACCCTCATGACTTTTATCCAGAACTCTTGCAAGAATAGACCTTGCATCTCCCCGACCCCGATCGACTTCAGGTATTGGAACTCGAACCGTACGAGTGTACAATGGTGCTAATATTCATCTATAATAAAGTATCTTCATAAAATCGCATCATATTTTTAACATATTTAGCAGATAGAAAACAAAACGATATTCAAATAGCGAATGCAACTTTAGCAACAGCGCATTGCATCAATTCTTTTATTTACATTCCCTGACGAAGCTTAGTGAATGTTAGCAATAACTAGTAACAGTTAATTTCCAATATCATTATCGAATTTTGACTGTTACCATTCAACAAATCAGGGAAAGTTGACTTTCACTGGTAATTGTTAGCATTTACTAATTTTCAACTTTAACTGTAACAGACTAACACAATCTCCAAACCTTAACCAGTTAATTGAAAACTTAAACATTTAAAACTTAAATAGTGACAATATGTAGAGAATGTTGTAAAGGGTATACAAATAATGTTTTTATATTTTGCACTTATAAAAATCTTCATTATAAAACGCATTTGAGTATCATAATGTAACTTTTACGCACGCAAATTTTTGTTTTAAATGGTTGGCGACATGAGTGAAGTATCTAAAGGCAAGACTATTGACAATGACATTTGTGGTTAATAGCAATTTATTAATTTTATATTGTTCTTTAAGAAAGTATCTGTGAATAGGAATATCATAATATTTTACTTATATAATATATTATTATTGGTATACCTATTATTCATTTTAAAATATCTTAAAACATTAACATTTGATAATTTAAATGTCACAACTGTAAATTTTTATAAATTACACAGTGCTGCCGACATACTTTTTAAAATAAAAATTTTCGTAATTACATAAAAATAAAAAATTAATTTAAAAAATGGTAAAAAGGGCAAAATATAAAAAATATTATAAACAACTTATTTCATATGGCTGTTGTGACACTCGTTCTTTAAAAAACTCATCGCTTCGCGATTCGTTTTTTAAACTTGAACTCGTGTCATAACAGAATTCCATATGAAATGCGTTGTTTAATATACTATTAAAATACCTACAAAATTATGAAACTTTTTATTTGTCTTTTATAAATATATTCTTGGCTTTATAACATTAGAGTTGGAGTAGGTAGATTTAATGTGAGTGGGGCGCCTCTCCGCCCAACTCAGGCCTATTGTGTTATAATATTCGGAATCCAGTCTTCACTTCTTCATGAAGTCCAAGATCGATTTTGGCGAGATCTGTCCAATTTGTCCGATTGGTTACGATGGCTAGGGTACGGAGACCTGTACTATTTCATCAACTTAGTGAGTTTAGGGGTCGTATAGTGGGACTTCAGGAGAGCTGGATTTTCTTTTCGGGAAATTGCAGTTAGAGTGCAAAGAAGTGTAGACACCGTGGTTAGGTGTTGTCAGGCATGGCTTCTAGAAGGCCGTACGAAAAGAGCAAGGGGCTCTGGACGCCCCCGTAGAACAATAGACTGTCAAGATCGCCGCCCAAGATTATTGGCCTCAGGTGACCGTTTCTCCACTACCAGGTCCATTGCAAATTAATAATTTGCAGAACACGGAAGACCTATTGGCATGCGAAGTGTTTACCGACGAATAAGACGTTTTGGCATGGTTTCTTACCGACCACACTGGGTCCTTCCTTTAACTCCAGAACACCGACGGTATCGCCTTGAGTGGTGCAGAGAACAGTCACTGGGATCAGGAATGAAACAGTATTGTCTTTAGTGACGAGTCTCGGTTTTATTTAGGTATGCACGATGGTAGAGCGAGGGTTAGAAGACGACGTGGTGAATGGAGAAATCCTCAGTTTTTTGTTGAAAGGCATGTTCATCTAACTGTTGGAGTTATGGTTTGGGGTGCAATAGCTTATGGTTCGAGATCACCTTTAATCTTCAACAGAGGTAACATGAACGCGCAGCGTTATATCCAAGAAGTTTTAGAACCCCATCTTTTACCCTATCTTGACACCCTGGCAAATCCAACTTTCCAATAAAATAATGCCCTACCACATGTCGCAAGAGTCACAATAGATTTATTTCAACATAATGATGTCACATTGTTACCTTGGCCATCAAGATCTCCCGACTTATCCCCAATTGAGCACTTGTGGGATATGATGGATAGGAGATTGCTTAATTTGCAACGTCCTCCTCAGACTCTAGAAGAACTTCTAGATCATTTAAACTGGGTGTTCGGATTTTTATGTCAGTATATTTCAATAGAAAAAGTTATGGTGATTGACCATGCAAATGAAAGTGAAGTTATACTACTCGTATATTATTCTTAAGTAGGTATTGTCTTAATTTAATCTCCAGTTGAGCGAATATCCCAGTAGATTTTTCTTTAGAAAATGGTGATTCTCTGACTTCCATGGTATTAGTAGTTATATTATTTGACACAAAGATCACAAAAACATCTTACAATAAGGTAAATAAAACCAATGTTATATTTCGCTTGCATTGTGAATACTCTTATTAGTAAATATTAGATATGTTCATTCATTTTTTCCAGATAGTTATGCGCATTTACTGTGCAGCAGTATATTGGTTGTAAACATATGTGTTTGTTTTTGTATGCAGATTAAATAAGCAACATAATAAAAAAGGACTTCAAGGTCTCTATGTAATTTATTTAAATAATTTGCATATACGGCAAATATTATTTAATCTGGAATTTTATTTATATTGAACTATAGCGCTCGCAAAAGTAAAAATTTTCCTTTAACAACTCAGGATGATAACACATTAATAAATCAAATTAATCCGGATGTATAGAAATAACTTGAGAAAACTAAATCAATTTAATTTGGACAATTACCTATGCTAATAGTTGCATAATTTTGTTTTACAGGAAATGAAAGCCCGTCATTCTCAGGAAATCCCACTTTTGCTATAAATGAACCAGAGTTGCCAAACGAACTTTCTGCTCCATACGAAGTTCCTCAATTTCCCATCGAACAAATTGAAAAGAAGTTAGCCATACAAAGGCAACTAAATACCAAGTAAGTTATTATTTTTTACAGATTAATTTTTAAATTTACACCTGAGTTTAAACTGGAAGCCAAGAAATTACTGTTTTCGATCAAAAATTAATCTCCATCAGAAGTTTAACAATAAACCTGTTTTCTTTAGAGTTTTGGAAGACAAACGTAGTCAATATGAACCTTCAATTCACGCAAATACAGAAGATGATGATCTTGAGGATCATGACTTGTATGTACCTCATTTCCAAAGGGTTTCAATATCTGGAGAAGATACAAGTGGTGTAAGTAGTTCATTAATTTCTTTTAATTCAATTTTGTTGTTCATTAAGTTTGAAAACAAAACTTAGCCTCGAATTTAAAACCGTAGGACAACTTGCAAAAAGTACTGAAAAGTTTCATTCTAGGCCATTTAGTAACACGTGTTTACGAAAAGTTTGAAATATTTTAAGTTTGACAATTTAAATTAAATATATCATAATGGTATAGACCAATCAAAAAGCGTCATTTTTTGAAGAAATCCTCTCGAAATACGTGATTAAATTCAAGATCATGCTGTTTCACTGCGATTAAATTTTCGTCCTCCATATTAGATTTCATACTATATTGGCAAATATCTATGAAAAAAAAAATAATTTCTCCATCGCTTTAATGATCTAATATTCATTTTCGTCAACTTTAGATAGATTTTTCATTAAAATAATTGGACATATTGCGTCAGAATTTGAAATATTTACATGCATACTTTGTGAAGATGTATTGTCCCCAATGCCCCCACCAGCATAGCTGTTTAGATTCTTTATACTATAATGTCACCTTTCTTACTCTTCCTAGATACATTCTTTCAACATCTTGTAATTTACTTTTTTGTCTCTCTGTTAGTACCCATAATTCACAGCCGAATGTCAAAACAAGATTGTTTTTAGTTTGTTTTATTAAAAACTTCCTTTTTATTAATAAACTTGGTGTATTACCCTCCAATTACCATAACTTTTGATTTGTTTTAATTTGATGTCACTCCATTCTTTTTTAGGTCTTTGTTCCATGTTTCTAGGTTTCTGTGATCTACTTCCTTTTCCATAATAATGGCTGTCATCCAAAAACCCTGCTTCCGATATATTCACGCTTTGCAAATTTCTGTATCGTGCCTGCACACTATTACTCTTTAGCCAGAATCCATCGTTTGTTGAGAAAGTTCCGATCCTCTGTTATAACGTATGACACACTTGATTGCTTTGTTTTTAATATTTTATATCAATGCTCCTTTTTTCTAGTATATATATTGTCCATACTGTTTTACGTATAGTACTCTGTCAAAGATCTTCTCTAGGTTTTTGAAGGCTATATTTAATAATTAGCTATTTTAGGCAAAAAAATAAATCTACTTATGTCCACAAATATTCTTTAGGTTCCGCTTGAAGACTTGGAAAGAGCCGCAAAACTCATCGTGCAAGCTTTAAAGATTAGAAAACGATACATGGAAATGTCTTGTCAAAATTTCTCGCCAACGGTAGGTAGATTCTTGGATCCCAATAAAGAACAACGACAACATGACGAAAAACAGTCGATTGAAGGTTAGTTGAACTAAATTAAATGTAGAACAAATTCCTCCTACAAGTTTTCTATTGTTTGTTGCTGTACTCCAGGTTTTTTAGATAAATGGCTGTTTAAACGGGAATAATTTTAAAAAATGATTTTGATTAAATCTTTAATCCTCTGTAGCTGTTTCTACATTTATTAAAAATATAAAATCTAATGGGAATGACCAACTTTAAAGTATAAATTAAAATAACTTTTTTATTTCTGTTCTGGTTGTTTTCTATACACTACATATTTGAAATTATTTACAAAAATTGCTGCTTTAAAAAACAAAAGGTGTATAATAAATTCGCTCACTTTTCTGATATCTTTTCGGGAGGGGTGTTGCTGAAAGTTGAAATTCTTAGACTATCTTATAAAGTATTTCCACAAAGTAACTTTTAATTCTTATACTCCTATTAGTCGGGAGAACAAATGTGCTTTCCTTTTAACAACTGTTTCAGTTCACTTCAACTGAGATAAAACTTTTGGTTCAACTCACTTTCAAAGATCGGTTCAATTAAAAGGAACGGTTTTATTTTAGAAAAAATCTCTGGGACCCAATTCTTAAAATTGTAGGAAAAAAATTACGTCATTTTCTCTCGGTTCGTGATTTTGCTATTCTTGAATCTACTAATTAAAATCAGTTCTTTTGAAATCAGTAGGAATTATTTCTCCAAGTTTTCTGTAGAAGAAATCAACTTTACTAGTAACTAGCGAAACAGCTGTAATTGAATTTTAAAGCGAATTTTTCGAATAAATAGTGGAAGTTTAGTTTAACCGTTCAGTTATTTATTGTTCTTAGTAAGATGAACTTCCACAAAGTAAAGGTTAACATAATCAATTTCATAACATACAATGTTATAATCTCTGGTTATAATCGCAAGGAGTTGATTGTTGTGTATTTATGGAAAATGCAATGAGGATGTTTGTTTTTAATAATATAGTCCTTAGTCCCAGTTGAAACTAACAGATAGTTATCAGACAGTTTAACTGCTGATTAAAATTTAGCCTGATGTCCATAAACTCACTTTTCCAAAATTAACTGGCATATAAGCATTATCTGCAATTGATAAACCGGCCCTGAGACAATAATTAACTAAGAATGATCCGAGAATTATTGCAAAAGGAAACCTATGCAAGTATCAGCAAAATCAGTCAGTTTGTCATTGTCGAAAAGTAAAATTTAAAAATACTATAATGACTTGTACGGGGATTTGTTTTACATTACATAAATGTATATAAGTAGATTTATTTGTATTTTATATTTAATTATGATTTTTAGCACAGTGTGAAAATATATTTTTTTTAAATAAGTAGCTAACTTTACTAAGTTACTTCTTAAGGCAAACACCTTAAAATGTTTAATACATTTAATACATAAAAAAATGAAATATATCGTTTCTTATTGTAGGTAATTCTTCGTTTAACGTAATCTTATTTTTATATTTTATTTTATTTAGTTTTTTATAAATAGGCCATTACCATACTTTTATTCCCCGATTTTTTTAACCTATTTTAAAGAATAATACAATGTTGGCTTGACTTCCTTTCTTAAATAACATTTTGTTTATTTATCCCAGTTTATTATTTTCTTTATCCAAACAACTAATTTATGAAAACATACACCAATTTTCACGAATATCATTAAATTAGTTTCCAATACAAAATAGAAAGTGTATGTTCGTCTTCCTCCTCAGTACCTACCTCTTTTGAGAGTTTTTCTTTGACTCTAGCTTGTAGCAGTAGAAGCGTCTCATTCATTTTCATCGTTTCTCTGGCTTATATTCCTTCTGCTTCTTTCCCTAAGCCTAGATCCCAAAATAAATTTACTTTGTCATTTTTCTAAAAAACAATGCTTTTCATACTTTATTATTTTTTTTATTTTATTTGTGAGTTTTTATTAACATGCAGTAAGGTTGGGAAGACTAAAAAACAAATGTTTAGCAAATCTTGTTAAATAGTTCTTCATTGTTCACAATACAATGGACTTCCACAAAGTAAGGTGTGCTACAATAAATTTTAAGAAATAAGGTGTTTACCTTAGAATTTTTATTTGTGTTACATACCTACAATCAGAATCCCAAATATTTTTTTATTCTCATAGGTATAAATGTTGATTTGAACTCAGCAATACCTTCTTTTTATCGGTATAATTAGTTAGAAAACGCATTGATTACAAAAAAGATATCTACATCTTAAGTATTATTATAATTGTTCTAAAAAATAATAAGCAGTTCTATAAACATTATTCAGCTACAAATTGTCATGTTGCAAAATACAAATTGAACTAAGAACATAAAAAAACTATGCTCATAGTAGCGAAACAGATGTCATTGAGTTGTTAAAAAGAAGTTTTTTAAATAAGAGTGAAAGTTTCTTTAAAAAGTAAAATTTTTTAATGTTCTTATTAAGATGAACTTCCATATAGTAAGGGTTAATACAATAGATTTCACAAATTGAACTGTTTCAATTTTTTTCCTAATAGTACACAAACCGCTGTATATTGTGTAAACTTTTCCAAATACTGTAACTGGTTATACCGAAAAAAATAAATATTGTAAGTTATCAATAAAAATTTATATTTTTCTAAGCTTTTATGAGAAGGTACTAGCTGTAGCTAAACAATCATTTATACACGTGATTATATGACAGATCGAGAATATGCCGAGTTGCTGTTAAGAACTGCCAGAACTTCATTTGATGACTCTCTTTTGAAGATCTTGACCGTTGAAAATGTCGAGAAGATTATAAAGAGTGGTCCAGGTAACTTGTTATCATTTGTGTATAAAATCGTTGATTTAGAAACACCTAACTAGACAGGTCCTTGTGAATAACCCTTTGACAATTTCCGTGTGATTATTTTGTCAACATTGTCTTCTATTCATCAAAAATAAATATGTTTATTCTGTACGTCTAGTAAAGTAAAACTAAAAAGAAAACAATCTATATCTAACTTAAAGAAATGTTAAGTTCCCGATGTGAAAAGTTAATTGACAATTTCCTCCAGATAAGAATTCATGCTTTCATACTTATGTATGAGAACAGTTGTTTTCTAAAATAAACTTTGTGAAAAGTAAAAAAATAAAACCCGAAACAGGTTAGCTACTATTAAAAACTTTTTAAAAAGTATCAGTTTCATAAATCAATCCATACATAGAGAAGCTAGTAAAACAAATGCATTGCCAAACATCTCATAGATCATTTCAAATATTGTTTTCTTTTAAACATGTTTATACTGTACTTTTACTTGGGGAAACTGTGAATAAAATTTAATTTTAACGAATTGTTCAGTGTCTACTATTATTCCATAATTCTCTTATATGATTTATAAACTTCTAAATTTACTGATTCCTGGTCGTCTAGAACGAAATTTTTAGCTTGTGGTATATTAATAGAGTTAATTTTACAGCTGCTTTGTGGTTCCTGAAACCTATCGACCCATTTCACTTATCAGTGTTCTAGGAAAACTCTTTGAATTCCTGGTAAAGTTGGGCTTACTACGTTCAGAAGACTCTTGACCAAGTTTGACATTCCATACTTGATAGAACTTATGAATATTCAACTGCCATTCAATACTTTATCAAATAAATCTTCTCATATCTCAATTATCGCTCCTCTTCTTTACCTAATTTTCACTGACAACGTTCCTTCCCATCATATTGTCCTCTATGCTGACAACACCATCCCAATTAACACTTCTCAAAATGTTAACCAACTTCAACTCGTTCACAAAATCATTTAAAGAATCACTCTAAATCCTACCAATCCTACCCTTACGTACCCAATACCACCTACAGAAATCCACTTCCGAGGTCCCTTCTACACTACATCCGTCCTTTTATCGAATATAAATTCATGGCCTACCCCACAGTACACCTCATTGCTTAATTGCTGCGAGAGATGGATACGTTCCTTGTGTCAGTACAAGCATTTCTTCTATCCCAAGGCTGAAGATTTGCGCTAACACAAACATCCCTCCTATAACGAACAGACTCCAAATCCTGCTCACCTGCCCGTACCCTAAACTACAAAAATCTTCTGTGAAGCTAGTCTCCTTGCATGAGATTAACTTCGCCGCCACTGGAAGTTGCTTACGTTGCGAAATGTTGACCGGTGACTGAGAAGCCTCGCGAATACTTTAGGCGGAATATTCGAGACGTTCTCCGAATTCGCCTAGAAGCAGTGGTTTTATATCAGTATATTGTTAACAAAGTGTGTTATGCATAAGTTATGCTATTTATTGTGGAAATAAATTAAATATTAGACTAAAAATAAATACAATTCCGTAGAAAATCCGCCATGGTCCGAGCAGTTCAAGACTCAAAAAAAACTTCCCTATCATCCCCTAAAATTGTTACAGTCAATCCCGTATTCTAATTCTTCCCAAGACTTCCTAGAACAATCTCCCCTATCAATCCGTTAACCCTCGACGCACGGTATGAACAAGTTCAAAGGACGAAGAACAAATTAGAGCAATAAAAATCTAAAATATATAATAATTTGTAGTTAATTGTAAGACCCACAAATATGCATTATTATTATTAATCTTAAAATCAAATAAGGAAAAAATTTCCTAAACGCAAATTTGCACGTTTCAATAGAAATCGCAACAAATATCTAATTTCAGCTACGTTTGTAGGACAATTGTTATTTTATGATTTAAAACGTTTTTATATGTGAGTAGTATATATGTGAGACTTCAAAAGAATATTAAAAAGTAAACCATTTTTTATGATTCGCGTTTACAATAGACTTCATTGTAACACTCAACGGAGTGTGGAAATGAAATGTCTTTCCACACTCTCTAATTATTTTTTGTATCACAGTGTGCATTTTATTAGACAATTTTGCCATTTTTATTTGCTATTTCACGCAATTCAGGGGGGTACACGATTCTTCCATTTTCCTTATATTATATTATTTTCTTAAATTATTTATCACTCCAATTTAATATTAAAATCAAATTTAAATTTCAAACTTGATATATGTCATTTTAGTAAGTACCAACATAATTTAATGAACACAAAAAGAACTAGTTACAAAATTACTCACTTTGTAACAAGAGTGCAAAGCACTTCTTTGCAAATAACTATTCTTATTACCACACAATCAATTTAGAACCTATTTCAAAACTTTTCTGTGCATTATTACTCCTATTGTTTAGTTTGAACCATATCAATAGTAGGTATATTCTCAGTAACTGATAAAACTACAAAAAAATGAACTATCTGTCTGAATTGAACTGGATTACAATACGTAACAAATAACATAATATATTGGTTAATTTAAAGTAATGCACAAAATAATAATTCTATAGAAGATTAGTCATGACAACGAACAAAGTTGCTCACTTAAATCATAAAAAAATTACAAATTCACTACCTTGTAAAACTACAATTTGTAAATACTTAGGTGTGAGACATGAAATATACTTAGAATATTCTGAATAATCTAAAAATTTAAAAATATTATGTAAGGTATTGGAAATCATGAGACGCCTCCCATGTTTCGAAATTCCTTATCGGAAGAAAATAATAGTGTTATTTATTCTGTATTCTAAATATGTACGATTTCCAAAAATTAAGCGTTAGTACAATAAATTCTATTTTCATATTTGTAAACTAGTAAATGAGTCTTTAAATATTTGGTTTCATTGTTATTGTTTTTCTTCATTTTATTGGATGAACAATTCAAAGGTTTTACTTTACTATTCAATTTCATTTATGTGCTGTGTCTTTTCTTTTAATTATTTGTAATATTGAGGTGCTTTTTTAATTTTAGATTGTCTTTACAATTGATTTAATGAAAGTGCGTGTTTTTTATAATAATCTCGAAGCTTCCATCATTGAGAGTGGTTCACCTGATAGAATATTCAAGTCTAATTGTTTTTTCTCTTCTAGATCATGGCATTCATCCGCCTATACATACACCATGGGAAGCACCCAATGTAGGTGACACAGATCATACATTTAAAAATGTCCAGGGTGTTTACAAAGTTTATATGAACGAGGAAGATATGAAGAACAATAAACCCTGCAACTACGAATATCCTGATGTTGTTTCTTTTACCGACGACTTTTATACAATGTGTAACATGATAGCCGACGGACCATTGTAAGTTTATATTACATTTGATCGTAAAAGTATCCTAAAAGTTCTTATTTTTCAGAAAATCGTTCTGTTACCGCCGTCTTACTTATTTATCTTCGAAATTTCAATTGCACGTCCTACTCAACGAACTCAGAGAACTGGCTTCGCAAAAAGCTGTACCACATCGAGATTTCTACAATATTCGTAAAGTAGATACGCACATACATGCAGCATCATGTATGAATCAAAAACATCTTTTAAGGTTCATCAAAAAAACTTTAAAAATCAACGCTGACGAAGTTGTATCAGTGACAAAAGAAGGATCGATGACTCTTCGTCAAGTGTTTCAGGTAATGCAGGATCAGGTGATTATAAATTCAGTTAAAACTAGAACTGGAGCACGACAAATTGTTATGTTTTAGTGCACCAAACTTTATAAAAAGCGTTGTGTGTCCTGGGATTTTTTTTATTTTCATATCATTCTTATAAAACATTTATTATAATCCTTTTTTGTTCTTACTTAGAGGTACTTACCTTTTCATTTTTCTCTTTTTTTTCTACTTTTTTAACGCTTTTAACTCTTATATGATAATATTGGTTTAATATTTTTACTTAAATTTATTACTTTCTGTGTTATTTCTGAGTTTTTTAGTGTATTTGCTATATCCCAATACATTTCTCGAATGTACAAATACATCACCACGTATCTTCAAGGTATTTTATAGATTCAGAACAATAAACAACTAAAAGGTTGAATTAACTTTCACTATTTATTCTTTAAATATTTTAAATGTAATGACAGCCGTTTCGCTATCGACGATGCTATTTATCTGATTTATGAGATTTTTTAGTGTATTTACTCTTGTCCCAAGGAATTTACAAATAATCACACACAAACATTAATGAATGTTGTTTGTTCCCTCTGGTTCTAGTTTTTGTAATACCAAATTTAACAAATGCTATTAATTTATATTTTTTTAGTCGATGAATCTTACCACGTATGATTTAACTGTTGACATGCTCGATGTCCATGCCGATCGTAACACTTTCCATAGATTCGATAAATTTAATGCTAAATATAATCCAATTGGAGAAAGTAGACTTCGTGAGGTTTTCTTGAAAACCGATAATTTCTCTAACGGTAAATATTTCGCCAATATTATCAAAGAGGTAGCTAGTGATTTGGAAGAGTCCAAATATCAGAATGCCGAACTCAGACTAAGCATTTATGGAAAGACAAAAGATGAATGGGACAAGCTAGCCAGGTGGGCAATAAACGAAAATGTTTACTCTGATAATGTACGCTGGTTGATTCAAGTACCCAGACTATTGTAAGTATCTAATTTGCTTTATATTCCAGTTATTTACCTTCAGTGGTTCGTTATTTACTTGGATAACAATAAGTTTATTTTCCACTGCCAGTTTAGATCTTCTGCAGACTAACTAGTATAGCTCTTTATTTCGTATGTCAATTTATTTGCGTTTTTTAACTATATTTTGTTTCCATATGAGTCTTGCATCCAATTACATTCCTTGATATTTTGTACTTACTATTTGTGATATTTTCGTATTGTTTAGATATACTGGAGGGCATGGCTTTTTTCTTAAGGTGAAAGTCACTTGAACTGATTCTGTCTTATTTATTTTTATCCTCCATTTGAGCAGCCATGCTTGGATATCTTTGTAAAATCTCTGCCATTATAATTTGATTTTTATTATTTGCAACTATGATTGTATCATCGGAACATGTCCCTCCTATGACTGTTTCATTATCTGTTAGCAGATCTGCAGTACATAGATTAAGGTTCAAAAACACTGGTACCTTATTTTTTAGAGCACGAAATTTCTCTTGTTTGGTTATATAATTAACTTTTAATGAACATACATTTTCTTGATAAATTCAATGCCTTGAAGTAGTCTTGTATATTTTTTGGATTCAAGTTTGGCTTACGTAGGATTCTCAGTTGACTCTTTTTGCAAGTTACAAATTCGCATAGCTTAACCTGGTTTTGAAGTACTGTTACATACTGATCAATTGATTGTTTTTTCCTTCTGTTAAAAACTAAATGATTCCATTGCCACAGCTTTATTTTTGTTCAAAGTAATGATCAAATGCATAAGCAACTTTTTTGTAGAGCCCTTTTTATTAAGTTCATACGTATGCAACTTCTCTGCAACTAAGAAAATTCATTATTTTAACTTCCTTCGGATTCTCACTTTTATCAGAAGCAGTCAAATATATCTCAGATAAGGCATATTGAATTTCATCTTCCAATTATTAATTAGTATTACTACTATATATTATTTATATAACTTTTTAGTAGGTAATAAATGTTATTTTTTCTTTTAGCGATATCTTCAAATCTAATAAAGTACTGAAATGCTTCCAAGAAGTAATCGACAATATATTTCTTCCTTTGTTTGAAGTAACAGCAAAGCCGAGTTCACATCCAGAATTACATAATTTTCTCCAGTACGTTGTTGGATTGGATTCTGTGGACGACGAAAGTAAACCCGAAAAGAATCCATTGTTTGACAAAGACACTGCTACTCCAGATAATTGGAGCGATGAAGAAAATCCCAATTATGCTTATTATTTATATTACATGTATGCTAATTTAACTGTATTAAATCACTTTAGAAAAGAGAAGGGATTGAATACTTTCGTTTTAAGACCGCATTGTGGAGAAGCTGGTCCAGTACAACATTTGATTTGTGGATACATGCTCTCTGAGAATATCTCTCACGGTTTATTGCTTAGAAAGGTTCCAGTTCTACAGTATCTATACTATTTAGCTCAAATAGGTATCGCCATGAGTCCGTTATCGAATAATAGCCTTTTCTTAAATTACCATCGCAATCCATTACCTGAATATTTAGCTAGAGGTCTAGTAGTGTCTTTATCCACAGATGATCCACTACAATTTCACTTTACTAAAGAACCTTTGATGGAAGAGTACAGTATAGCAGCTCAAGTATGGAAACTGTCAAGTTGTGATATGTGTGAATTAGCTAGGAACAGCGTTTTGATGTCAGGATTCTCACATAAGACCAAACAATACTGGTTAGGCCCAAATTATACAAAGGAAGGCGTTGCTGGTAACGACATAGCAAGAACAAATGTACCAGATATAAGAGTAGCTTTTCGCTATGAGACACTTATCGATGAGTTGTCAAATATTTTTAAACCTCATCAGTCAAAATCTTTTTAAATCATGGATTTTTCATCTTCCCGAACCTTGCGTAATTATCTACTCGTAATGTGCCTAAAATCTGATGCCTTTAAAATGTTTTGTTTACAGAAACTTAAAAATTTAAATTGTAATATTTATATATAAATATAATGGTAAGATTTAGGCACATTTCTCGAGAACGTTTATGTTACAAAACGTTCTAAAAATTTGTTTTTAATTACGTTTCAAAAATATTAATATTACAGTAAATGTTATTACTTATAAATATTTGCTGTTTTCTCATATAAATATTTCTTTAAAAAATATAAAGCTTTTTAATACATTTTACATATTTCAATTTGATAAATGTTTATCAACTAACATGTCTTTATTTTAGAGCACGTACATTATATGTAACTTTTTTTATAAATTTATAAATTTTGTTGTATATTTTGTATGCTAATCTAATCAATATTATTTCCAAATAATAAATTATTCTATTAAATTCAGTTATTTAATGGAGCTAAGTAAATAAATTGTTGATATATATATATATCTTTAAAAACCAACAAAAAAACTAGTAGATTTTAAACCTAGTTGATCATAATTTTGTCAGGTTGATATTTTATACAAATATTTTATTGAATTCCATCATAGGGTGCTTTTCTTTACAAACAGCCTGCATTATTTAAATATTTCAAATGTAAACATTAAATATATTTTTATCTTTAACGACTTTAATGAATACGTTTTATTCATTTAAATATTATGAACGTTTTATAACAATATTAAATTTTAATATTTCTCAATAGGTATTAGTTTTTACTTAAACTAAAATATTTTACTACTACATTTACTAGGATTGTGATGAAATGAAGCCTTACTTACCGTGGTAATTTCTAAAATGGTAATATTTGATGGGGTTAGATTGATATTTTTGTAAAATTTTTATATCCCTTTTTTATTTAATAATCCCCAGGTCATTACGATACCGCATGTGTAACTAGTTGTCTTATTGTAATATCTATCATTTACATTTTAATTTTTTGTTATAATAGTATATATTATATAGTTAGTCGAATTCATATTCAGAAATATGTAATTTTTACGATTGTTGTGATAATTATTTAAAACAATAAAAGTTATGCAGAACTGAAATTGTTTTATTCAGAAATAAGGTGTTGAATCTGGAACAGTGGACGATACTGATAGTGAGCAACGTTTACTTACGAATACTTAGTTATTGAAACGCGCGTTAGACAGTAAAAAAAGTATGTGTTGTTATAGGGGTAGTTGTTCGGTATTATTAGAAATACTTTATCTTTTTATTAACAATACAATAAGAATAACAATAAATTCAACAGTAGCAAAAGTTCATCTTTCTTAAAAATCTGACAATGGTATTATCAAACTTGTAGCTCTGTACAATAACATAGAGATAAAGAGAGAATATTCTATACTATGAAAGTATTAAGTGATTCTTCCAATCAAGAAGCTGTATAAAACTTCTACTGTACCTATCGACTCAATTTCAATATTCTGATGAGAAACAACTTTTAGGTGATAAGTTTTATATTCTCTAAAAATACAATTTATTTACCTTCTATTGCCACCTTCATTATTAGTTATTAGTAGGTACCTTATACTTTAGAATTTTATTAATTTTTTAAAAATTATAACTACTTTCAATAATTATTAACAATACAAATGAAAAATATTTTTTTAATTTATAAATATTTATTTACAAAAATAGTACAAAATAACCTTATTTTATGTTGAGATTAACAATACCTATTTAATCGACAAACATTATTTATTAGAGCCTACCACTATAAAAGATATACTTGTTTGTACAATTTAGATAAAGCTGCAGAATTTTTTGTAAATGAAACTGCAATATGTTATTGTATACTTAGTACAGAGTTTTACTATATAATCTAATATAGTTTGGTTTTACAAATGTACCACTTCTACTAAGTTATTTGATTTGTTGCTGTTCTTACCTAAGAAAATAAATCTAGTAGCAGTTCCTTACAAAATAGCAAAGGGTTTTTGTGTAACAGGGACTAGGAAACAATTTTTATTTTTTTTTAAGTTTTATCAGACTAGCACAGTACGGATGGTTACCTAGTAAATGTCTCTATCCTACTTCAACTACATTTTGCTGTTGAATTTCCTCACATTTACAAAAGCTGAGACAAATATTTGGAATAATATTATAAGTCCTACATATCTGCAACCCAAATAATTTAATCGAGATGGTTTTATTGTTCTTATCACTTTTAAAAGAAAACATAGTAAATTATTTTGATTATAGTTTACTTTTCAATATTTTGTTATTTTACTATAAAAACTATAAAGTTTTACATGACTCGTATCTTCTCATTAAAAATAAAAACAACTTCTTTACATGTAAATTTAGTAAGGAAAATCATCAGATTGAAGTAAAACTTGTTTTTAAATGCTTTTAGTTGTCGGTCGATGGACCATTTTTTTTTAAATTCAATATAATGTTTACGTTTAACACTCAGCCTTAATAGAATCTTCGACATGAAGATAATTACAATTCACTTCGAAAATTATTTTTATATACAACTATACAATTTTGAGCTTTCCTTTATAAATGACTATCACAAGTTACTTCGTTGACACTTTCTTGATCTTCTACTGCAGGTTTCTGTTTTGATTTTGAGTCTTTTGAATGCGGCATTAAAAGAAGAGTAAATAGATTCCTGAAAGGTGCTTCTACCGTAAGATATAATACAAATGCTGAAGAGAATGCTAAAACTACATCGGACAAGGCGTAACTTATCTGTAAAAAAAGTGCGAAAGAGCGTAAAAAACCAGCAACAAATATTATATTCAAATTTTTGCGGTAGATGTCCAAATAAAAATATACTTACTATGTCAAAATAACCTATAAAATCAGCTCCACCTTTCCTAGCCACTGCTCGCAATTGAAATTGCATGTGGGTGAGATAGGCACCGTATACCAATTTACTGAGAGGGATCCAAGGTTTCCAAGATAGTAAATCGTAAATGAATTTAGCATGTCCATAACTAGCGACATATAGTACACCGATTGATCCTACAGACCACGCCACCCTATGTAATGAAGCGTATAGAGCTGATTCAACTGCATTGTATTCGTATTCTGCATCGTAAAAAACTACACCAGTTAACAATGAAGTCATCATAATGCCTATAGATGTGAATAGGATCATGTGGGAATAAACCTACAAAAAATAAAGATTTTTATATACATTTTCTAAAGAGTTAGTCGGTAAAGTTGAAAAAAAAGCCAAGCCTAGCCATTTTTTTCTCAGCCAAGCCAAGCTTTTTTTGAAAAAGACTTGAGGTGCCAAGATTGAAGTCAAGCTTTCAAGATTTTTAATTAATTATTTATATTGTTTTCTCCTCACATGATATGCATTCTAGTACCTAATGTTATATGCAGTAAATATAGAAAATAAATAAAGCATTATTGTGTTTTCTTAATTCAGCAAAGGGAAAAAAAAAGTTTGTTTCTAAACTTTTTCATTACTTGGAATTGTCAGACTCAGCATCTATTTTTATACAGAATCATTTGAATTTGAATTAAATTTTTTCTCCTGCGAAAAGGCTTTTCCATTAGAATGTCTATTTTTGGTTTGTAAATGTCTCCTTAAAGTTAATAGTTAAAGTATATAATGTTATATATAATATTATGCTAATATATTAGGGGAGAAATAGTTTGAAATTAAGGCCAACTTTTTCTTTTAAAAAAGCTTGGTTTTCAAGCCAAGCCAAGCATTTTGTTTTCAAGCCAAGCTACTTGGCTTGGTGAAACACTGGATGCCGAATCAACTGATTATCATCAAACAATATTGTTTGCAGCTCACGCCGTTTTATTTAAAGTCACATTTAAAGTTCTTGCTGGTGTGAAGCATAGTGCATAGTGAAGAACAATACTGAGGAATTTTTGTACCTGGCGATATTGAAGAGGCTCCAAAAAGAGCTAGTCGAGTACTCTAGTTAAAAATGGTGTTATATAAGCAAATATTTCAAGGTTATTTAATAACATTCTAAAATCGAAAAATAAAAGTTTTAGGCCCAAAAATCAAAAACAAATCCAGAGGTGTATAAATGAGATGGAAAATAGTTGATGATAAAAGTTGCAACTATTTTTTATATATAGCGAAGGGGAAGCTTTGAAATTGATTGATAGACATTGTTCATAGTTCCAAAAATTCCAAATACATTTTTTAAATCTGAGAAAAACATTGACTATTTTATTTTAATAAATACGTTGTATTTCGCTCTTCTATGTTGACAATCATATACTTTTTTCCGAAATACTCAAATTATAAATGCACATCCAACCCAGTTGGTATCTGAGCCTCCTAAAACCTAAGAATATGCAGAAAGTCTTCTGCTTCTTTACTAGCAGAATCAGGAGCAAATATAACGGATACTGTAATGGCTGATCAGTTATGGTCCACGGGCGGCTGTAAGACCGAGAGAGGTGCGGTACATGAAGCGAGGTTTTTGCAATGGAGATGAGTCTGCAGAAGATGCTAAAGCGTGACTGCAGGAACAAAACTATAAAAATAATTTCCGATAGCCAGGCGGCGCTAAAGTCACTGAAATCAAATGGGTTGATTTGGAAATGCCTTCAAGATCTAATGCGTCTAGGAGAAAATAACAAAGTGTAACTGCCGAGAGCTCGAGAGACTAATGATCAATAAATTTGGTCTACTTTAACTCGAGTCCAAGGACTTCTAGGAAGTGTCGCGAACGACCCTGATGAGCTTCAACAGATGCGTAGGGCTGATAGAACGACTATAACCTAGGGGTGAGTCATAATAGATCTTTCAGGTTACAGTGGAAGGGACTCACATAGAACCTAGCATAACCTAATAGATACTGAGAAGCTCGAACGATGGCAGTCTTTAACAGTAGCTGAAGGTTAATGCCCATGAAATTGCGGGCATGAAACGTGTCACAATACGCAGAGACCAAAAGTTCAACTTTTAATAAAATTAAAAGTGTCTTTTTAACGAAACTTAATAGGCATAATAGGTGTATTTTTAATGCCTAGACAGAAAAAGTATGTTCTTATGCAATGGTCCAAGTTATAATTTGAATAAAATTGTTATTAATGGCATTGGGTGAACATAAATTATTGGAGTTTTTGAATGAAAAAATTAGTTATTTTATATATTTGATTGTGTGATTAATTATTTCTATTTTGTTTGTCATTGAAAGGAATTTGGAGAAAAAGTTTTACATTTTACACGGCAGAAAAGAAGATTCAATGTCTTGGCTAATTTCCTAGCTTCGGCTATGAAATAAGGTATTATAAAAATAAACTGTCGCTTCTTCTACCCCTTTAAGAGTCGAATTGTTGTTACGTTTATTTTTTATACGAGTTTCCCCATTTTTTATCTCTACTTTTTTCTGTGTTTCGTTACTTCTCCAAGGTGTGTTTCCAGTTGACTATTTAATACATTTTTTCCATTCTCTTCTCTTCTATTCGTTGTCAATTCAAATAATCTATGATTTTTCATTTTTGTCAAATCAATTATCTTCATTATCAGTGAGGTTGGTTTTCTAATCAAGGTTAGATCTTGGCAACGTTGTATTTTGCAGGATTTTTATCGAATTGATGTTGGCGACAATCAAAATTAAAATTTGTTGTTGTCAGGTCTTATGTCTCTATAGTCGACTTGTCTCAGTTTAAATTAATGTTTTCTGAAACTAATCTCTTTTTAAAATGAGAATGAATTAAATCAAGATTCACAAGGAGAAGGACTATAAACTTTTCTCTCGAAGAACAACTTTTTACTTACCCTTTTAAGGCATTTTTCAGATCCTTTCATTCTGTAGTACAAATATCCAGCGATCATTCCAATAAAATACGGCGAGGCCCTTGTGTGCGATTTTGAATATGTTATGATGAAGTCGTCTTGTTTTTTTGGTTGTCTTAAAAAATTAGGATAAAAATATATTACGGCAGATGTTTCGTAGATCCACACTATAACAAACGGAACAATTATAGCCAAGAAAGTGACCAATGATAGAAAGAATAGACCAGCTTTTTTGTTTTTGTAGATTATGATGCACAAAATTACAGCTATCATAAAATAGTGAAAGTCACACGGAAGATACCACGAATGTACCATACACTGAAAATAAAAATAAATATTTCAAAAAAATAGTATTGTTTCAGTCATAACAAATTTATTAGAGAGATTTTATGGTGAGATTTCAAGCTCTTGTAATATTCTTATTTAGATTATTAAAAGAGTAAATTGTCCGGTGATATAACAAAAAATTTAAATTTTGATCTGGATTTCCATTTTCTGATTCAAAACGCTGCCATAATATATGCAACTAATTTTAGGTTATCAATTAATATGGGCAAAAATTACAATACGTAAACCAATTATTAAAAATGAATTACCGAAACAATGATATATCTAAAGTTAATACTTAACTGCCCCAAATAAAAATCTGGAGGCTCCGCCTCCGCACTAGACATCGACTTTATGAGTTACAAAAAACTGCAGCAAAAAAATAACCCCGAGACTCCTGCACGCAACAGAATACAGCGGACCAATAAAAGCCGTCAACAAATCGCGTGCATGCCCCACTTGTTTTCGCGCTGTACAACTACTAGTCTAGAGAGAGCTGGGTTCCGACCATACAGAGTGGATGTTTAACGGGACAAATAGGTCGTTTTCATGCAATTCTTTCTATATTGAAGCCTAGTAAACTAACTCACTCTGTATGACACTTTTAAATGGATTTTAGCAATTAATATTGGAAAGACTATAATAATTAATGTGTTTTAAAAATCGCTATGAAAATACATTGATAAGTCAATTGATTTTCATATTTGAATAAGTAGGTGAACTATTAAATAAGTAATGAAAAATATTTTTTCATTTTGTCTTAACCTTACATTATGTTAAATGGATTGAGATTTAGTGCTAATCAAGAAGTCCCTTTCTTTTTCTACCCTGGTTAAAAATGAACAACTTTACTACTTCAACAAAAGTCAATAAAGTTAGGTATATACTATAATAGTGAAAAAACGTTTTTAAAAATAATAAAATAGTTTGCCTTTAAAAATGACTGTTCTTTGAAATTCTCGAACTATAAAAATGGTATGTATGCAAGATAAAAACATTCCAAAATTGAACTAGAACAATTAAATTAGTTTTATTCAATTTTAGTGTTGATTTATTATGAAAATAGAACACTCCTGTACATTCTACCTGCACTTATAAAGAAAATGTCTTTGTTTAATCTTAAACAAGTACAAAGTCATTCAAAGTCAAAAAAATCAACAAGTATCTTGCGACTAGCCGGTTTAGAAAATAGTTAAACTTGATTTCATATAATACCTACTTATCTAATGATCTTGAAATGCATAGTAATGAAACTGGTTTATTTGAATTCTTCAATTAGCAATAAATAAAATATCTAGGAGATAGTTTACAATCGAATCTTACTACTAGAACCAGAGGTTCTTATTTCTATGATGATAAAAATGTAATCTTACCATTTTGTCGACGTTAATATAATTACTGATGTATAAAATGTTTGTCCACCAATTTTGCCGACAGTCTTCCACTTCTGGATGAATGATCGTCTTCCACATTGGACCATTTCCCGTATATTTATATAAAGATGCGTAATAAAAAATAACTATGGCGTATAAAGGAGTAAGTCTGAGAAAGAAACGTAACATTACTGAGTGTAGTCACAATTAACTTAAAAGAGCTTACCTTATATATCGCATAAACACTATGATACTAGGATTGATGAATCTTTTGTCGTATTGTACAAGCAGACAGTAAGTTACTAATAAACCACTCAAGATGAAAAATGAATCAACAAAGACATCACCGTGGAAAAATATACTTCCAGTTGGAGACCTATATTGCTAAAATTTTAATATATGATTAGTAATTATGCGCCAAGGTATAAAAGTGAGTTATTATTGTCTTCGGGGTCTATTAAATGGAATCGAGACAATAATATATACTTTTCTACCGCAGCTCATATAGCGTTTTTTTCACTACTGGCACTGTATTTTTTTAAATATTAGTCATTAAAATTAATAAAAAATTTTACTTCCGTTTCATATGGCATGACACGTGACAATGCATATCCAATAATTTGTGTTTTGATTTGATAATAATCGCTATGAAAATAAATGGTTAAGCCAATTGATTTTCATTTTTGAATAGGTAGGTGAGTTATTAAATATGGTAAAGTATTTTTTAATTTTATTTTTGCATCAGTTAACCTCACATTCTATCAAATGGATGAAGAATTAGCTCTTAATCAAGTTGTCTCTATATTTTTCTACCTTGGTAATAATGAACAACTTTACCACTTCAACAAAAGTCAATAAAGTTAGGTTCAGAGAAGCTAGTAATGAAAAAAAAAATACATTTAATTAATACACTGCTTAAAACAATTAAAGGAACGTATATTTATTAAAACTAATAAGATTATAAAGAACAAAAGGTCTAAAATGTTCGCAATTTTTGTTGACGCCTGAGCTTTAGATTCAGCTGATCATATATTATTATGGGAAAGACTCTTTGATCTGGGAGTTTCGTCAAGGATATTCCTTAAAAGAGCGCAATTTATTTATTTATTTATTTATTTTTATTTATTTAGAGACCCAAATAACGAAACAATCTGGGTTGAGTTTTACAATATTTGATTAATTAAACGTTTACAAGTTTTAGACATAAAAACAAATAATTCAAAAAAAAACTAAACTAAACTACGTCGCTTACACCTAGACAAAAGCGAATTAAAAAATAAATAATAATAATAGGAAAATAAATAACACAGAAAGCAAAACGGTCATACCTTAAGTAGTAACAGGCTGCAATCCAATATCGTATACAGTTTTTTTGAGAATGCGAAAACTGGTTAGGTGTCAAACAAATCAAAGTAAGCATTGTAATGTGTTTGCATTTGTATGAGAGGCGATTGCACCAAAATATTTGTTCTAGCCCTATTAACATAAAACGTCAGTGAATTACGAGATGATACACGAGGGACGTAAAGATTAATAAGTTTCAATAATTCAGAGGTATTTACTTGACAGTTAATAATTTTAAACAAGAAGCAGAGAGATTGCGGTGTTCAAGGCTTTGCATCTTTAATCTATAGAGAAGTATCTCTTCAGAAAATCCCCTGGCAGGATAAATACCAGTGGATTTAATATACTTATACTTTAATAATATACTTTTTCAAACCGTCTCTGTACTGATTCTAAATAATTAATGTGGTTTAGGGAGAACGAGCGATGAAAATTGGCAATTGGCAGTCTTCTGATGTTACAGGAGAAGAGGAGTTCTCCAAGCCTAGTCGCTGATAATAATATAGTTTATTCAGATGAAATATTACAATAGGTATAAATATAATAAAGTTATCAAAAATTATAAATTTAAAGAAAAAAAAATATTAAATGTTAGTAGTAAATATAATTTCAATCTTTATTTTTTACTATTTTTTGCTGAATAGACAGGTTATAGTGTGTGTCAACAGAAGCCAAAAAATAAGCTGGCAGCTTGGATAATTAGTTAGTTGACATATCGACTAATTTTTAAATAACAAACTCACATATAGACGAAGAGCCAGAGCCCAAAAAATTCTCTTAATTTACAAAGCCTACACTGTTTATTGCAGTGGTTGTGTACACACGGTATCTAAGGTGTGGCAAACGTGGCACCGACCACGGGCGCAGGGTCCACAAGGGCACCAAAAAACAGTAGCCACAACAACAAGGCTACTCCTATTTTTCAATAATGTTTCACTGTGCCGCAGATGAAGAGCAGCTGGTTCAGATAATACCTTAGGTGCATATTTTTTCTCCCTTGGCATAGACATAAGTCATTCTGCCTGACATTCTGTCTGTTATTTCCTTAATCAGAATAACAGTCTGGTCATTAAATCATATGCTATTTTGTTTTTAAAGATTTATTGACGTGTTGTCTTTTTTCATTACAAATTTCTTCAACAACCTAATAAAACAACTTTTTTTCAAATCAAAAACTAAAAAACAATCTACGGAAACAAAACAATGTGCATACCTATTATACAAGGCTCGCACATTTGGCGTCCAACGTGGGGAAAATGCAGTATTAAAAAATGTTTTATTGGCTTTACTAGCACTACTCGCGAAAAAATAGGGGAAGGGCTGTAGAAATAGTGAAAAAAGTTGTTAATCGATGGCTTGGATATTAGGAATGTAAGAGCCAGTCTTATGATAATGGGGTTAATATGACGGGAAAATACAAGTCGTATTCTCGTTTTTCCTTAGAACAAGACCTATTAACATCGAAAAATAAATTGGCATCTACCTTATATTACTATAAAATGGTTGATATGTTTGCCGAAGTAAAAGCATGAAAAGAGAGATTTTGAAAATTTTACGCTATTTTTTGATTAAGTTAACCCTTTGGTCGTTTTCATTAAAACATTTATGTAATTTTTAATATGCAAGGTTATGTTCAGTTATGTTCTGATGATCCAAAAAAATAGAAATCATGTTCATATTTGGTGCTAGACTCATATTTTTAATGGTTCTGACAGATATTTCTAAATCACACAACAAAGCTGTATCGTTTTTTATATTATTAAATTTTATAGCTGTTTTTTAAGAATCCCATCAAAGAATGAGATACTGGTTGGACATAGGCAATAATTCCATAGGAAAAAAGCTTTAGTTGATAGAAGAAACTCGATAATGGTTAAAAGAAGGACTGCTAAGTAAAATTTTTGGTAACTATAATAAACCTGAAAAAGCTATTTATGTCCACTTGATAGATGTTCTAAATAGAACTGAAAATGCATTAACAATAAAGTACTCTAACTGTTCTCTATAACTGGTCCCCTATCAAGATCCTTTTAAACAACAGAATTAGGTTAATTAAAATGCAACTCCATAGTTGACGACTCTATCAGTAAATCGAAGAAGATTAAAAGAAATATGAAAGAGATCGAAAACGCTTCAGATAATTTTGTAAATTGTGTTAAAACAAAATTTTGAAAACAGAGAATTTGAATTCTGTATTAAAGAAATACTGCCCGAAAACTGCCCAGGAAGAAAAAAAAGAGTATTTGATGAAAAAACTGTAGATGAATTTCCAACAAACCTTTAAAGATTTGGAATCACTTTTTTTAATATTATTTGGATACAACAGTAGAATGTATTAATAAAACATTTGCAAATAACGTTGTTATGTAAAAATTTAAATATTCTAGACCATAATATTTTTAAAAAAATTAAGAAAAGGAATCTCCCTCAAAATTTTATCAAAATATAGCAGCTCCGTCAAACTGCTAAGATGTCTTGCAAACAAAACATGAGGTACTGATTATACTTCGTTACTAACACTATGCAGAACACTCATTCGTTCTAAAATAGATTATGAATGCTTAGCCTACTATTCAGCTTCCAAAACAACAGTAAAATTACTAAAGGTCGTTCATAACAATGTTCTACGTATTATCTCTGGGACATATAGAACCACTCCTATGGAACGTCTCCAAAACTAAACGTTTGAACAAAACTGCCACGATTATTTTTGAAATTAGCTTTTTTAATTCGACGACAGCTGTTTTGTTAAAACTATTATCGTCAGATCGACATATTGAAGTTACAACAATTAGAGGAATATACAATCGTCGGAAGCCGTTCCTGACCAAACTCTAATGTCAGTTCGATAATATAAAAGGCGTCAAAAGTGTGAGGAAGTCAGTTTTCACCAGTCTTAGGTAGTAATAAAATAAGTGAAAATAAATAGTGTTATATCAGATTGGTATACATAAATTAGATCTTATATAACGGGTGTACATAAATTAATCAATTTAAGTGTATATTTTATTAAATAAATAGCTAGTACATAAGAAAAACTTTACAATACATTTATAAAATTTAATAAAAAAAATATTAAGAAGATATATTTTCCTCTAATTGTTTTGAGCAGTGTATAAAACTAGGCAATACTTACTGACGTTACAATGCAAAACAAGTTTTGATAAAAAAATTAAAAAAATAATTCATACTTACAGATTCTACATAATCAAAATCTAATACAGCTGAAGCTAAATGTGTTCCGAATCTGTGATCCATAATGATCATGCAAATACAAATAACTCTCATACCATATAGAATTGCTAGAGCTGGATTGCTGTCATCGGCTTGTGGGAGCTTTTTTATATTCTTTTTTAAAGAAAATGTCAATAGTAACGATGCAATGGGTGATCCTAAAAATAATGTTTAACAATAATTAAGTTTTCATCCATGCTGCCTTTATTTAGATAGTAGTATCTATAAAACTCACCAGGAAGGTAAGATGTCTAAGGGCAATAAGCTAAGTGGTGGTTTAGTAATAATAGTTTGATTTGTAACTTAAGCACAACATTGGAAGATGTAGATATTTAGATATTTCGTAGACAAAGTACAAGCGCTGTTCTACAGTGAACAGTGGGAAAAAGCCAAACGGAAAAAAATTATTTCAGTTATATTTATTAAAAATGCGAAACACGAAACAATTTTGAATAGAGAATTAAAAGACATTTCTAACTATATATCACAAGCCTGTACTTTCTATTTTATAAATTGGGATCTGGATTCATCATTTGAAGGGAGTTCAAGGTAGGGGTGGCATTTTCACGTTGAAGAATTTAATTTATAATTCAAATCTGTTTAGGAATTTTTTATAAATATGTGCAGTAACCGAAATAATGAATGTATTTTATTTAGCTTAATTTTACACACTGCAAATGTCTTATTCCCGTCAGTGCCTAAATCGTACCCCAGCAATAACTCTGCTACTAATAACAATATGCACCACCTAGTTGTGTTGACCTGTACTATGTAGTTGAGCGAGCCAAAGACGATTTTGTGAAGTAAAAATAAAGAAAAGTAAGCCTTTTTTATAGATTTCAATCATATTGTATAGTTAGTCGTAAGCTTATTACGGTAACTACCCACAAGAGTATCCTGATTTGTCTTTGGAAGTTCCAGATAGAATATCGATGAAATTTTAACGCTAAAAATACTGCATGAAGAGGGGGAAGTAAACAGATAGAAGTGTTGACATTCTAGAAGGGTTGACATCCAACAGGTTGACGATGCTGAATGGCTACTGCCCACCTTCGTGAGGGGGAACGGGGTCTCGTCGTATATTGATTTAACAGTATGTGACAAATGGCTGGAGAAAAGAGTGAGTAGTTAGAGGGTGATGAAGGATGAGGAACGCTTAAGTTTAAGTAGGTATGACAAGACGGTGATAAGGAAAATGAGAATGGATGTACCAAAAGAAAGAAGACGAAGGTAGATACAAATTATGAGAAGTAAGGTAAGAAAGGAGATAAAAATTGGTCTCGGACATGATGTAAATGATTTATATGATGGGATTCAGGAATGCAAAAGAAAGGAAAAGAAGGAAAACAGGCTTTTGTGGAGGATTAAATACTGGTGGAAGAAAGAAATATAGAAGCTGTTGAAGGAATGTATAAAAGAACGAAGAAGGATGGAATGACATGGCAGGATGGATATAAAAGAAGGATACAAGGGGAAAAATAAGGAATTAGAGCGGAGTGTGGAAAGGGAGAAAAGAAGATGTGGAAAGAGTTATTGGGGGAATTGGAAGTAGGAACATGGTACTAGAGGATAATTGAAAGAAGGAAGTAATAAAGAAAGGGAAAGTAAAGGATTCTAGGGTGGTAGAATCAATGAAGGGGATAAGCTCGGTAGAGAAGATGGAGGTACATGAGGAGGGGAGAGGCTTCAAGGTAAGAAAAACCCCAGGGGTGGATGGCTTGAGAGAGGACATGATAAAGAGGTTGGTGGAAGACAATGGAGGGTATTTCTGCCAACTATTTAACAGGGTGCTAAGAGAGGAAGAATTTCAAAAAGTATGTAAGATGGCCATGGTGATATTGGTGAAAAAAGCGGGTAGAGAGGGAAAGCTGGCTGGAGACTGCAGGTCCATCAGCTTGCTATGTGGTATGGGTAAATTATTGGATGGGTTAATAAAGGTTAGGCTTGAGGAGGGTATTAATACAAATGTTGGTTTCAGTCGACTCTAGAGGGTATTGGAAACCAACACTCTGGAAGTGTGTAATTGATGATGTTGGTAAGATTCCCCTTGGGAATGAATCCAGGTTCATGACTGGACCCTTTTTATTTTTGATGTTGTTAATTGAATCTAAGAAAAATATATATTCCGTTGCTTTATAACAATTGTAGGGAATTTTTCAGCAATATTGTCTTAAGAGGTACGAATTAAGCAACCCTACCACATTTATGAATTTGAAAATCACAAGGTCAAAGTTGAAAAGAAACACTAAAAAAGACTAAGTGAAATATGGTTAAAAGAGGTTGAGGTAGATTTATATACTTACTATCAGATAATTTTTCGTTGGAATAGTTCCTGAAGCTGTCGTATATTGTGGACAGAACAACTAACGACACTATTATAATACAAACTAATCTAAAACAAAATAATTACACACATTAATATTAAAAATTGATTGCTATTCATATTTCAGAGATTTTTGCGTTTGCGTGAATGCTAAATTTTAATACTTTGAAATGATAATTTTGTTGAAACTATTTTGGTAATAGTTTTCATTTGTATTTTGCATATTCTCTAACTAAATTAACTATATCCGATCCGTTGAAAACTAGAAAAAAAAGATACAAGTGTCACTTACATTTAGCTGAAAAGTTAGTCAGCAAATATTCATTTTACAACTTAAAAACCGATTAAGACATTTCAGTATTTTATTTATTAACACTAAAAGCATTTTTATATTTTTATAGTCCCAAAATATAAATAGCAATCTTCCAATGACAACTCACCCAAAAGAAACTTCAACTTGGTCCCATTCTTTGTTGTCATCTTGTTTTTGGCATGAGGACTCGTCTATGTATGACGTATAAGAAACGTTCAGATGTTTTAAAGGGAAGTCAATAGTACTTAAGTGGTGATCTAAATATCTCTGAAGACCGTTTGCTGTACATGAAGCTGGCATACACCAGCCCATTAGGACGACATTCTTGGGTTGTTGGGATGGGTCTTTCTTATCCTGAAAAAAAGTTTAGAATTGATTGGATTGTTACTTGGAAAGTAGTTCAATCTTAAAATTGGCACATTACATTAGGTACTTCTACTGATAAATAATTTAGAGAAGGCAGAGTTATTTTAATTAAACTTCTTATGTTTATAACTGAATGGTGTCCACGATGATTGGATTTTATTTTATACTTAAATTTTGAGTATAAACAAATTAAAGAAGCGGGTTAGTAGTAGTAGTGGACTACTTATGAAAAAATATGACCTAAAAAAATTCAGGCAGCGTCTTTTCTGTTCTGCTGCTGTTGAGAAAATGTTAGTTACAAAAATTGACAGTGCAAACGGCATTACGTTTTGAGAAATTGTATTATACGTTGTCGACATTTAGAGCCATTACTCTTTTAATGTATAAGGTATTTCACTAATACTAAGAGGTTTTATGTTTTATGTTTCACACATTCAATTTTATCCAAAGTTTTTAAACTAAGAAATTGGAACTACATTACACCACGCGAATAATTGACGAAACGTTCAATGGAAGACGATGTTGCTTAAATTTGTGAATTCTTTAACTTTAACTATTTTCAATAACAGTGGGATTTTGGGACAACAAAATTCAAAATAAATCAAAAACCCCTTCAGTGGATTAAAGAATTTGGTCAATTACTAGCCGTAGATAGGGAAACAAGCGAAGACATACGGCAATTATGCATAAATGAATGGGTTCTGCAACGCAAAAGACAATGGAACCAAGACATAAGCTGAATGTCAGAAAATAGGTTGGTAAGAATCGCCCGAGATAAATCTCCCAGTGATACACGCAGCAGAGGCCGATCTCAGAAAAGATGGAGTCCTAATTTAGATCTAAGCCCATGATGAGGACAAATGGAAGAAGGAACAGGTCATGGACCTGGTATAGAAGTTAGAAGAAGAAAAAGACAAGCCGTAGTATGCATGCAAGCATACTACGTAACCAGCAATACATAATAATTTAGACAGATTAGTCAAAGGTAATACCATTAGTCCTTAACATTTTATCGAAGATTTCCCTTTTATAAAATGTTTCATAAGAGCAATGCAATTATCAAAAAAATACAGCGGTAATTGCACTGTAATCGCCAACAACATTTGAAACCGTGTCGCTAGAGGTCAGTAAACAACACAAGTAAATTACTTCAGTCAGATGGACTTCAAAAATAAAAAAAATACGCGTTCTGGTGAGTGCCCCATATGCTCCATACAATCTATACAGGAAAGTATAAACGAAAGTGAACCATAAAATACCAAAAATAACAGGCAGTATATATGGAGACAGTTTATGGATTTTCTTTATTTGTGAATTCGTGATTGGGTAGAATTTACCAAAAAATATTGAAGATTCAGCGTTTTCACGAAAAAAATTACAAAATTGTGGTATTTTGACTGGTGAAAAAATAACCATCTTATTTTAGGGACGATTTCCATGTAGTATTTCACTGCGGGTTGAAAAATATAGTTTCTTGACTGTTCCCTCATATCGTTACTACTCCTCAATACTCAGACAAATTAAACAGCTTAAGATAGATATTTTTATGTATTTTTTTACTTGAAGTTATATTTTTGCAAATAAATTCAGTATTAGAATCTGCGAGCAGCTAAATCTTAAATTACAAAGATCACCAAGTGTGTATATAACCTAGATTTGCAAGAAATTCATTAGGTATTCATGAAATAAAATCGACGTTATCAACTAAAACTTCAATATGCATCGAATATAAAGTTGAATTGAGAACACTTAAACAAACAACTTAGGTAAGTAGAAAAATTAGTTTTTTTTTGTTGACAGCTATTTCGAAATGTATCACAAATAGGTATGAAGTACAAACTACCAATTAATGAACTAAAAAATATTTATAATGTATTTTTTTGAAGGCATAATATTAGAGCTGCTTCGAGTTTCAACTGTTTTTCCCTCTCTGGAAGGTAAGTTAACAAATTATCTTGATTTCTTTCAAATGAATCTTTTGTGAAAAATGTCCATATCAAATAGCAGCAGCTATAACACCACAATTTCTTAAAAACATTATCCTTAGCAGAAATGTGAAAGGATATATTTTGGTTCAAATTCTTTGCCTAATTAACACGAAATATCGAACACCACATATTAATATAATATCTACGGCAACATCAGCATTAATATCATTTAAAACACAAAAACAAAATTACCCAAATTAAAAAAATCTGGTGTTTACAAAATTAATTATCCAGAATGTAATGCTGTATATATAGGTCAAACACAAAGAAATTTTGAAGTAAGATTTAATGAACAAAGAGCATATAGATTAAAACAACCAGATAAGTGAAATTATGCAAAACACCTACTTGAACATCCAACTTCACTATTACACACCAATGACATCCAAATACTACACACTTGTGTTAAAAAACAAAATTTAGATTTCCTTGAAGAACTTGAAATAAAAAGACATCTAGCAGATCCACAATTTAAAGTTGTTAATGAACAAATAAATCTTGGAAGTTCTCCACTATTAAACTGCTTACTTTGATTGAGTTTACATTTTATACATAGATAAGACATAATTGTAAAACACAAATATAGTAAGTTATTGTAAAGATCAGCATGATATAGTTTTTTCCTGGTTTTTCTATATCATTGCACAGTTATACTGATCTTAGAGGGAATTACATCCAGGATAATCCCTTAGGGCTATTAACATCTAGGCTTTAATATTGTTATGTCTTATTATTTCCATACGTGGTCTAACCTTAATACTACCTAAACATCAGGTACCTAGCTACAAACAAACAAAATGTAACTTAAATGTAAATCTGACGATGCTTCTTAGCGAAACGGCCGTCATTGTGATTTAAAATTTTTCAAATAAACTTGGAAGTTACTTTGAAACGAAGAGTTTTTTTATTATTCTTAATAAGATGGACTTCCAAAAAGTAAGAGTTAGTACAATAAATTTACTTAAATAAATACCTACCTATTTGCTTTAATTTCATTCTTATTTAAAAAATCGACTTGAAAAAATAATGGAAATAATGGGAAAGTTTAAAAGGTACCTTGCTGCGATAGCCAGCTTTTTAGCAAGATCTATATATAAATGACAGATCATATTGCTTAAAACTAACAATTAGAATACCGTTTTTTTCAAAACTTGCTATGAAAGCAAAATCTTTTTAATAACCATGTTGTTATTGCAAGCAGAATCGACCCGATCAAAAACTTCACATGAAAATACACAATACAAAAATCTTCAATGTAAACTAAATATCATAAGGTCAATGTTTGTTTGGATAAAATGCTGTGACCTATCTCAAGCAATGACGACAGTGTCGTCACTATAATGTATTAAATAGTACCTAGTTCTGAGTTACCTCTTTGTACGTTGATTACAACCTTCCATCGTTTTTAGTATCATATATAATTCTATAAAAATTATTTTTCTCTTTTTAATATTCATTTAGATTTGAGATAAGTAATTATTAAACTTTATTTTATATTAAAATCGAAAACAAGTTCTGTGTAAAACTAATTTGGTAATTTATAGAAAAAAAAACAATAAAAAAGAGTATAAAACAAACGAAAAGAGCCCCAAAAAGTTAAACTTCGTATTATGTGAATAATTTAATTAGAATTTAAAATAATGATTTCTTGTGAAGTCACGTTTACCGTTGTGTTTATTTCCATTTCCATTTATTAAAAATTTTACTCATCAAGAATATGTTCGAGGAAATTATTACAAATATTAAGTTTTTGGAGCGTAAATGTGTACATCGCAAACGTGCTATGAATAAAATCGTTATATAAGATCCAAAAAGTTGGTAACCTGACATGTTCACCAACCAGCCGTTAGTAATTAAAATATAATGCGAACTATCGCGTTGAACTGCATTATTCGATATTATGTAATTCGTAAATAATAGTATACCTTATATAAAACCCAGTCTGCTATAACAAATCGTTAAAAGCTTTACCTACTTTCTTACCTGTAGGTCAGTTATGCAACCGTTCGTTGTTTCAATGTCGGATTTTACGTGATCGGTATTTACTTAGCATGAGTAGAAATTCATTCGAATTGATATTATTTACAGTCAGGGGGTTCCTTTCGGTTTTTTTTATGAATATTTATTAATAAAATTCCAAATGAAACGTTATTTTAATCTATTAATTAATCTTAATTATTTTTAATGGTTAATCATCATCATCTTTGTGACGAAAAAAGTATACTTGCAATTATAGAGTCTTTGTTCATTTACTAACAATTACAATAAACAGTTATAATTAATGTATGTGTTTTAATAATAAACCGTCACTGTCAATTACATGGGCGACGCCACTGCAAGACAAGGCAAGAGGGCCCCCCTAGTATATTAAACAACGCATTTCATATGGAATTCTGTTATGGCAACAGCCATATGAAATAAGTTGTTTATAATATTTTTTATATTTTGCCCTTTTTACCATTTTTTAAATTAATTTTTTATTTTTATGTAATTACGAAAAATTTTATTTTAAAAAGTATATCGGCAGCACTGTATAATTTATAAAATTTGACAGTTGTGACATTTAAATTATCAAATGTTAATGTTTTAAAATATTTTAAAAAGAATAATATACCAATAATAATATATTATATAAGTAAAATATTATATTCATATTCACAGATACTTTCTTAAAGAACAATATAAAATTAATAAATTGCTATTAGCCACAAATGTCATTGTCAATAGTCTTGCCTTTAGATACTTCACTCATGTCGCCAACCATTTAAAACAAAAATTTGCGTGCGTAAAAGTTACATTACGATACGCAAATGCGTTTTATAATGAAGATTTTTATAAGTGCAAAATATAAAAATTTATTTATGCCTATATCGAAAATGTTCTTTGACATTAATACTAAAAGATAATTGCATTATAAAAAAAATTTGCATTATTACTAAGATTTTAATAATAAAATTTTATATATAATATCTTCTTTGAATTTTATAATTTCTTTAGTGATTATAAAAACATAACTATTCTTTCGTGTCAAAGCAAGAATTCAAATCAATCCTAGAATAATTTTAACTCATCCAATCTAAAGGGTTTGACTTTTGATGTTAGGAAAGGTAAAACATTCCATCTTGCTATTCACTTGAATAAGTTGGATGAGAAAGATGAAACGTCATTTCCAATATCATGAGATGGTGGATAACTAATATTAAACGAAATAATGGTGAAGAATTGTACAATGAGATACCAGAAGATTTAGATCTTTGAATAGCCATCTATTCAAATATAAAATAAAATCAACTTTGCTTCGCCAGCAAAATATTGCCCCGCCTCATGTCTTGTCTATTACTTAGAACTTGGAATATGTATATTTATTGTGTTGTAGTACCTAGTACTCAGTGACTTATTTTAGTTGTATCAATATCAGGTTGAGTGGAAGAACAACGATACTTTTTCACTCATCTATTTTTTCTTTCTTGCTAGTACACAATGTTAGTTGAACTCCGCCTTTTATTCTGTAAAATCCAAATACTTATTGTACAATTGTATTTCATTTTATAAGAATAATAAAGACGCTTATTATTATTTATGAGTACATTCTTTAAAAGTCGATATCAGTCTCTCTATAAAAGTAAGAACTCTATGCTATGTTTTCTCTGTTCTTCTTTATGGTTTCGAATCTTGGACTCCGAATGAAGATATGTGCAGGAAGCTGGAACTTCCTGTTTGAAAAACCTAACCTGAAATCATCTGCAACTCTTTAGAGATGCTGAAGATAAGGTCAAGATTGCTATGATGATCATAGGTATAGACACATCAAGAAGAAGATGATTTTTCTTCAAACAAGTGTGATTTTTTCCATCTAGGCTGAGAACTATTATAACGCAACATAGACTGTCAGGAATATGTGTGCTGAGTGTTTATAAAAAGAAGATCGAAGAAAATAAAAATATAATTCTTGTAAGTTATCTATATATCAAATGTGGGTTGAATAAAAAAAAGTTCAAAGTCTATCCCCCAAACTGTTTATTAAAAGTATAGCAACTAGTTTCGGTCCTATAGGACCATCATCAGGCGTAAAAACTGTAGTGATGCAAAAAGAAACAAAATTTTTAAGGAAACATAGAGTATGTAAAATTAGATCTTATTATAGAGAAAATCGATATGGAAATAGTGAACATAAAGAACAAGAAGGGATGTAATAGAAGATATCCAAAAACACCAATGGACTGGAGAAGAAGCAAGTATTTGGGTATTGAAGTATCCCAATAAAGAAAAATTGCTTGTAAGGAAACTTAATAAGAAACTTTTATTTGTAAAAGTAGCAGATTCTAAAAAGAAGATAATCCTTGTAAGGAAGATCACAGAAGGAAAAACTAAAGAAAAACACCTTCCATTAATGCGTCATCACCACAAAAAATTGGATTTTTCTGGAAAAATGGACATCCAAACGTTGAAGTTCATCTTTTCCATAGAAGAAGAATTGTTGTAGGAGATTCCTTCGAAAAGGAAAATATCCCAAAGATTAAAATAAAGTTGGTTATGAGTACCAAACGCATAACTCAACTCCCATTATATAAAAGGGATGTATGAAATTTTCCAAAAAACTTCAAGCCAAGTAGAATGTTTCCTGTTTGAGTAAAATTAGTATTAAGAATTTTTTCCCCATATAATTTTGGTTTTATATTGTATCAACGTTTTTTGTTTGATTTTTCTCTGAAAAATTACTAAAATAATGAAAATAATTAAAACCGTCTGGTTTTCTGGTCTACATAATTAAGAAAAACACATCTTAACCATTTATAGCTCTCTAGTATGACCGTCTTGCCAGCAAATTTAAATGGTTGTTCTAAATAAACTTGATTTCACAGTAACTCTAAACTAGACGCTAGACATATCTTTATATTAGTGAAGAACATAGGTTAACAGAAATTTATGTTGTTTGTAGCACGTTGTGGTTTGACATGTGGTACCATTATACCATTTATGGTTAATTTTATGCGTTTGTTCAGTTAAATATATAGTAAATTGGTAAAAAGGTACGTTTTATTGCAGGTTTATTCATTCTTGTTTTAAAGATAGTAGATGTTTTTGTATAAAAAAAAATAAATTATTTCAAAACACATAATAATTATTGAGTAAAATAATAGATAATTTTAGGTCTATTGATATTTATTTTGTAATAGAGGAATTCCATCATATTAAGAATGCTGAACAAATAATTTTGCAAAGCAACCTCCACGATTTATTTAAAAAATTAACTTTTTATCTGAATTATAGCCGTTTTGTAATTTCTTTCATGGTCAGATTGACAGATTAGAGTTACATTTTGTTTTGATGTTGATTAATTAGTGTTTAGTCTTGAGCAAGTATTAAAATATAATAATAAATATAAAAATATTAAAGCCTAGATATTATTAGCCCTAATAGATTATCATGAATATATCTATAAGATATAGAAAATCCAGGAAAAATAACAATAACTTAATGTATTTGTAGTTTCCAAGACTACTCAGTAGGTACTGGAACTAAATTTCAGAAAATGAGGCGCAGTCAATAATTAAAAATTGAAAAACATTTCTACTTGCACCCTCTCAGTAACTTTTGAGTACCCCCTGAGTACCTCTGTACCTTCACCACTACTGTCCCTGAACAACAATGTTTTTTTACTTGGTGTTTTAAGATTAGTTTAACTATGTTGTAATAATATATATTAATTTCTAATTTATTCATAAAATTCAACTACATTTTTGCAAACATTTCGGAAATTATTTAACCCCTTGCTAATTGTAACTCCCTTAGGTAAGGAAAGTTATTGTACTAACCCTTACTTTTTGGAAGTCCATCTTATTAAGAATAATAAAAAACTCTTCGTTTGAAAGCAACTTTCAAGTTTATTTGACGATGCTATTCAGCGAAACGGCCGTCATTGTAAATTAAAAACATAATTTTTCAAATAAACTTGGAAGTTGCGTTCAAACGAAGAGTTTTTTATTATTCCCTTAGGTAAGGATTTATATTTGTATACCTTTGTATTAGCTTGTAATGTATTATTTCTAGTCTGTAGTCTGTAGTCTGATGATGGCCTATATTGTGGGCCGAAACTAGTAGCTTGATACTTATACCTTTATAATAAAAGTTTGTGACATTGGCTGTATTTTTCCTTTCTTCACTTAAGAAGAGTCACATTTGAGAAATTGATGATTTGTTTTTATTTTTATTCATTGAAATTATAAATGTTCCATGCTGCTAAGCTGCTATTTAACATGATATAGAATGATAACGTTTTCCATTTTTAAATCTAGAAAATTAGTTGGATTATTATCTTTAATTTATAATGCAAAATTAATCTTAGGGTGCAAGGTGTTAGTACTAAAATATATACTTATCTATTTCTCAATACCTAGTTATGCAAACAACATTCTATTTTGGTATAGATATGTAGATGATACGTTATTCTAGCTGATTTTAGGTAGTGAACAACAATTAGAAGTGTATAGGACACAATTGGTTTAGTACTTTTACTTCATGCATTTAGAAGAGATTATTTTAGATAATCTATAGTTTTATATAATTATAGTGTTCATATTATATGAGTATCTAACATTAATCATTATCTTTGTTCTACTTTATATAATTATTTATAATACCTACTTTCAAACTATTATTTCAAACATTTACAGGTCGATAATTTGTGTAAATGTGAAAGGAACACAAAAAATTATGTTTGCTGAATGTTTTATTTATCAATTGTTTAATAACCCAAAATTGTTAAAATTTACCTTTTTTTTTAATATTCAAAAGTAACATTAACAAAGGAATCTAATTCAAAACGTAGATTGAAAATAAATTTTAATATGTATATTTAATTTTTTTGTTCATTGCACTTTCTGTTCACGCTAAGAATAATAATTAATATTCACTAGAATGTTGATAATACTATTTTGCTATTTACTAAACAGATATTTTCTGTTGTCTATCGTATACAAGATAAATTCCACTATTATACATCTTTTATATCTATTTAAAACCGAAATTAAAAACTTAATAAATCATATATTTGCATACAAGAAAGGAAAGGTATTAACCCAATTAAAATAAAACGTTGAAAAATATTGAGTCATACTTACTATCATTATCTAATAAAATAATAATAAGCATATCGTATGTGTGTCAATAAATTTAAAATTATTTTTTATATTTTGCACTTATAAAAATCTTCATTATAAAACGCATTTGCGTATCGTAATGTAACTTTTACGCACGCAAATTTTTGTTTTAAATGGTTGGCGACATGAGTGAAGTATCTAAAGGCAAGACTATTGACAATGACGTTTGAGGCTAATAGCAATTTATTAATTTTATATTGTTCTTTAAAAAAGTATTTGTGAATATCAATATCATCTTTTAGTTATATAATATATTATTAATGGTATATTATTCATTTTAAAATATTTTAAAACATTAACATTTGATAATTTAAATGTCACAACTGTCAAATTTTATAAATTACACAGTGCTGCCGACATACTTTTTAAAATAAAAATTTTCGTAATTACATAAAAATAAAAAAATTAATTTAAAAATGGTAAAAAGGGCAAAATATTAAAAATATTATAAACAACTTATTTCATATGGCTGTTGTGACACTCGTTCTTTAAAAAACTCATCGCTTCGCGATTCGTTTTTTAAACTTGAACTCGTGTCATAACCGAATTCCATATGAAATGCGTTGTTTAATATACTATTATGTATGTTCTGGTAATGAAATTTAACTCTGAAGATATTTTATGCATGGAAATCTATTCCTCAGTTTTGAGTCGTAAGTTTTTCTGTTTTGAATTCCATTGAGTAACCTCCAGCGTCTAAGGCTACGATTATAAGACAAGTTAAAAGTGAAAATAGGTGTGATTTTTATATGCGAACTGGTGCAATTTATAGACATGGATGTCCAAAACTTTTCTAATTAGAATATCACAAGAGCTTAAATTATTTGCGGAAATTTTTTTGAGTTTTTAAACTTAAGAATTGTAATAAACTTTTGAACTGTTGATTTATTACTTAAGTACTTCAATTCATTTACCGTGTGATTTCTTTTTTTACATGATAATGGTCTTGGACACCGAAACTAGTTAATAATTCATTTTACCTTTAATTTGTGGTTTCATTGATTCGGTCTATTTTTGAATTTTTAAACTTCGCGCAAATATCTTTTAAAGATGATTATATATTACTTATTTTAATTCTTAAGAAATATTTATTTTCTTTATTGCTTCGTAGAAAAAATAGAGCACTCAAAACGTGGAAGAAATTTCAACGGCACCAGTGACTGGTGCTGCTATGTTGATGAAGTTACAATATAAACTATTTCAATGGTGTTTCCTGCTATAATATTTTTTTCGAATGTAATTGAAATAGTGCAATGAAAACTATCGATTCATTTTCATTGCATGAGGTTAATTTAATAAGAAAATTTTGTGAATCAGACAAATCAAATCAAACTCTCACTCTCAGTAATTACGTGTGTAGATTATCGATAATCTGCACTAGTACACAATTATTGCCTACTCGCCTGCCCATTGGCTAAAACAACAATAAAAAAACAGTCGGAACTTTGTTGAAACGTCAAATTTGACACATGAAAAAATGTTCACTTATAATATCACAACAGCCCTTTAAGAATCCGTACAGTTTTTTGTTCTAGCTATTATAGTTTTTGAGGTATTAGCCAAAATGTAAACCCCCTTTTTTAAGATCTTAAATTGTTCATAACAATAGAACATTTTTTAAAACGTATTTTGATATTCAGGAAACTTTTTCTATTTTTCATTTCGAATCGATTGACACGAAAATCAGATTTTTCGGATCGGTGTAACCCAAATCCGATTTAAATGACTTCTCGACCAGACTACGAGTATAAATCCCCAATGAAACTTTCCTCCAAAAACAACCCAAAATATTAATATGTCCTCCTATTGTAGCTGATTTTTTATATTATGTTAATCTAATTTGAATCTACCCTGAGAAAAACCTTAAAAAAGATCTTGCGCTTTGTACAATTCAGAGTTTCCTCGAGATAAGACAACAAACTCTCTTCTCGATGTTCTTCTCAAACACAATTCATGAATCCCGAATTTTCGAGGGGAAAACTAAAATTGAATTTTATCACAATACTGGACCAACAGATAAGGTAGAATTTTTTCTTTAAAAAATTACATTAAAACCCTGAGCTATGGGTAAAAAAAAACCAAAAATATTTTTCCAAAAAGTAAAAATTTGACGTATCTTCTATGTTATTATGTTTTTCCAATTTAATCTTTTATCTTTGCATTAAAAATTTACCGTTGTATAAAATAACGTACGAGGGTTGCATTTTATATTTCGGGATTTGGCAACCCTGGTGTTGCAATTTGACAATTAACAGCTCTATCGTAAAGTTGAACATTTTTGAAGTTATACGTACATTTTCGTGCGATTATTTTTTACAACTTTCGACGTGGATTAACTCAGCAACTTAATTCAATTTTGGCCGATGCAGCTCCATCAACGACCAGTGTTTATCGATGATATGGTGAATTCAATCGTGGCCGTAGTTCACTCCAAGACGAATTTTGTGCAGGTCCTCCAACATGAGTTGTTGTTCCGAAAACCATTGATGCTGTGCGCGAATTGATATTGCAAGATCGTCATGTGACCTATCGTGAGATTAAGACAACCTTAGGCATTAGTGGGGCCAGCATAAATTCAATATTGCATAAATATTTGACGGTTAAAAATAATTGTTCGCGTTGGATCCCACACAATTTGGCAATCGCTCAAAAAAAGCCTCGTGTCGATTGGTCGAAGGAAATGCTCAAAAAATACGATCGCGGTGCTTCGTAACACGTCTTTAACAGGTGGTGACAGGTGACAGGTGGTAAATCATGGATTCACGCGTATGAGCCCGAAAGTAAACAGCATTCGACTATATGGGTGTTTCAAGATGAGCCCAATCCAACAAAAGTTGTTCGCGCGAAGCACTTCCAAGCAAATGGTCGCCTATTTTTTCGGAAAAACTGGACATGTCGCAACCGTACCACTAGAACAACGCAGAACAGTCAATTTTAAATTGTACACAACCATTTTTTGCCAGTTGTCTTCCAAGAAATCAGGAAAACCAACCGCCGACGACGGATCACTCTTCACCACTATAACGTGAGCTCCCACACATCGGCTCAAACAACTACATTTTTGAGCACCCAAAACATTGTTTTGTAGAGTCATCCGCCGTATAGTCCTGACTTGGCACCGAGTGACTTCTTTTTATTCCCGTACGTAAAAAACAAACTGAGATATCAACGTTTTTCGACACCTGAAGAAGCGGTTGCGGCATTCAGAATGCATGTTTTGGAGATACCTCAATCAGAGTGGCAAAAGTGCTTCGACAATTGGTTCAAACGCATGCAAAAGTGTATAGATCTTCATAGGGAATATTTAAAAAAAACAATAAAGTGATTTTCGATGATTAATATTTGTTTTTGTTCCCGATAGTAATAGTGATAGTGAAGTTTGTGCAAAATTGGTGCTACAAGAATATCCTTATAAGTTTAATAGACATATACTTGGACATTTTTGAAGAATTCAATAAAAATAAGGTTGACTGTATAGCATTAGCGAATGTCATCACATAAACGAATAATATTTGTTTATCTTTGAAATTATATGAGTCCATCAGTCGTTCTCCAAGGGAGCATTAATTGATAGATTCCAAGTGGCAAAAATATCATGATGTCACAAATTAACAATTATGCTCATAACAAAAAAATTGTTAACGGTTCCCATGGAAAATAAAAAAATAAGTTATTTATAACTACATATTATCTTTGGTACAGTTATTACATTCACATTTTTTTCTTTTTAATTTAATGTAATCAATTTAATTTATTGCACTATTGCAGTCTACACATACAAGGTGTGTTTGATCTGTTTACAGCATTATTGTTTGTTGAACATGTTTGACTTTATTTTGTTATACACCAAGCATTTAAAATATATTTAATTTGTTTACAATAATTTTGACCTTGATTCTTTCTTCTGACACCTTTACATTTCAATGAGATAAGTTGTAGTTTTCTTTTCCTTCTGATTATTAATTTTCGAACCTTACTCTTATCTCTAATCTTTACATTAAATTACAATTAAATTTTACATCAACGTACTTTGAGTTTAAAATTATTTTCAAAGTCTTATGACTCTGGTGAGTATTTATAGTATATGTTTATGTTTTATTACATTTATTTGCATTTGTTGTATGATGATACTTTCTCCTAATTTTAATTGTTAAAAAAATGTTGATTTACTTGACTACTCATATGTTTGCAAACACCTGGTTTTAATTGATACATACTTTCAATTTCTATTTATGTTATTCATATTTGCAGTTTTGTTGTTGGTTTTAATACTTATTGTTCTTTATAATTTCTGATTTGAATGGAATTTTAGTCTTGTTAATCTTGAACTTAAGAATTATGATAAACTTTTGAACTGTTGTATACCTTGATTTATCACTTCCGTAATTCAATTCATTTACCATGTGTTTTGTTTTTTTACAGCATGATTATGGTCTTGGACACCGAAAGTAGTCAATAATTCATTTTACCTTTAATAAAGATTTGTGGTTTCACTTAATATTTTATTGAATCTGTCTATATTTGGTTTTGTTAACTTTTAAGCTTCGCACAAATATCTTTTAAAGATTGTTATATATTATTAATTCTTAAGAAATATTTATTTTCTACATCGTAGAAAAAATAAAGCACTCAAAACGGGGAAGAAATTTCAACGGCTCCAGTGACTGAAAGAATTTAACTTCTTCCACTAGTTATACATAATCTACTATTTTGATGAAGTGTATTTATTTTAAATGACTTGATAATCGTGCAGATTATCGGTATTCTGCACTAGTGCACGATTATCGCCTAATCGGAACATTGTTGAAATGTCAAATTTGACAGATGAAATTTTTTTCAAAATAATTGATACTTACATGTAGTTTTCTAAGAACTGATTCGTTGGGTAGATATAGAAGAGATTTAGGATCTCTAGGTGGATTCATTGGTTCTGGAATGTCAGCTGTGAGAGTAGTTATGCAGTACTGAGTTGGAAACGGAGATAAAGATTGTAAACATTCTTTAAATTGACCAAATTGAGCGATATTTCCCGTCAAAATCCCCGTTACTGATTTAGCTGTCGAATCTCTCACTGAAACAAATCAAGCATTACATTCCTGTAAAGATATTAAGCAAAATGTTTTTAAGTGTTATTTAATAAATATCTTGTGTCAATTTTTACTTAAATGTCAATTTGTTACATCATCAAAACAGATGCAAATTTTTATGAATGCTTTATACTTCTATTTTAAATTTTAAGACTTCGTGAATATTATTAGTAAGCATTTTTTGTATATTTTTTATACCAATAGTCTAAATATACATTTTCATATTATTTGTTTAGGAGTTAATAATAATATTATTATGATTTAATAAGAACTGTACCACGTTTATTTAAAAAATTAGCTTTTTTTATTTAAAGACAGCTGTCATTGAATTATGTTTAATGTTTTTAGTAAGATGGATTTCCATAAAGTAAGGGTTAGTACAATACATTTTATTAGGAATTAATAGGTTCTGTAAAAAGAGTGGACACTTTAATTTCACGTTATTTAGCTAGTTTTGGGTTTAGGAGTGTGCGTCACACTAATGCAAATAAAACAAATAACACTTCAAAACATCTTGAGACGCTTTATGCTAAAAAATGTCAAACTTCATTATTATCACACCTTAGTATATTTATATATAAAATATTTTAGCACGAGTTATGTTCGTTTGAAGTTTATAATTTATTAGTCCAGGAGTTGTATTTGATATAAAATTAATTACGAATCCTTGCTTAAAGCAATTATTTTTTTATTTTTTGTAATAACTTGCGGCCTACGAATATCAATATTTACCAAATTTAAAGTGAAAAAAGATACTGATTGACAGTAGCAAACGAACAGAGCGATTTGTTCACTTTGATGACGTGCACCTATATTTATACTGGACAAGGTATATTATGTTTAATGACGATTCCCATCAACGCAGCAACATATTCAAATAATAACAAACATCTTTTTAAAAATAAATTATGGTTATTTCTGCTAAGTAATGAAACAAATATAATTTTAAATATTGCAGACTAAATAAAATACACTACAAATATTTTTCTTAATAAAAACACTTTTGATTCTAATTTGTTCCATAAATTTATATATATTTCTTAAAGAACAGTTGTTGTAGGTTAATTTTGATGTGGGTTTAAATATTATTATAGTTAATTAGTAAATTTTTAGAAATTAGAATAGGTACCCGTACAACAATGTAAATACTAACGTTATAAATACTAACAACTACAACAATATTGTTATCAGGGACCAAAATATTACATCGGACAAGTGTAGACGATGTCAACAAACGTCGGAAACGATACAGCACATAACAACACAGGATGTTCAACGATAGCCAACACGGATTATTTACGCAGGCACAACCAACTGTGTAACATTATCCATCAGAAATCTACCAGAAACTGGCCAGTAAATATGGACTGCTGAATACCTATACAGCACCGTATTACAAATACAATCCACAGGCAGTGCTCGAGAATGCAGATTTTAGATTCTATTGTTCTAAACAATAACAATATTTTGGAAAAATATAATGAAAAGATAGCAAAGTACACCGATCTAACTATAGCAGTAGGGTAGATGTGGCATGCAGAAAAAGTGGAGGTGGTACCGATCATCGTATGGACTCATCCATTTAAATACATGTCACACTATTCGGAAATTTTTAAATATAACTATCGAAATCTGAGTATAAGTTCATTAGTTTTTTTAATAATAATAGGTAATAATAATAAATCTCTTAATTATTTTCCTAATACAAGTTTATATTAAAATGATATAAAAAATAAATAAATTAGAAAACAAAGGGCGAAGTTCAATTTTGTCTAGAAGAACTTGAAATTAAAAGACATCTAGCAGATCAACAGTTTAAAGTAGTTAATAAACAAACAAATCTTGGAAGTTCTCCACTATTAAACTGTTTACTTTGATTGAGTCTTCATTTCATATATAGATAAGACATTATTGTAACATAAATATATTTGTAAAGATCAACATGATATAGTTTTTTCCTGGTTTTTCTATATCATTGCATAGTTATACTGATCTTAGAGGGAAATACATCCAGGATAATCCCTTAGGGCTAATAACATCTAGGCTTTAATATTGTTATGTCTTATTACTTCCTTACTTGGTCTAGACTTAACTACTTATCAACATCAAGTACGTAGCTACAAACAAACAAAATGTAACTTCAATATGTCAATCTGACGATGCTAGTTATTAGCGAAACAGCTGTTATTGCATTTTAAAACGATTTTTCGAATAAATAGTAGAAGTTTAGTTCAACCGTTCAGTTGTTTATTGTTCTTAGTAAGATGGACTTCCACAAAGTAAAGGTTACCACAATCAATTTCAGACTGTATCATATTGATCCATAATTATACTGATTAGTTTTTTGTATAAGTTTCTAAATTTAATTCTATTTTAATAGGGAATCAAATTTTTAAGATTATCTATAATTACCAAAACAAGTTAGTGTAATTGCACTTACTGGTTACCCGCTAGGTATATTCAATGATCAAATGATGTCTAGACCACAGAATAAACACCATTACACGTTAGACTCACAGAACATAAATAAGATTAGACTGTCAATAATTTACTTTTATGATTGGTTAGAATTATTTAATCTGGCAACACTGTGTGTAGTTTCTCTCGACCCTTTTAAGAATACAGCTTTTAATAATCGAGACAAATTTGAGGGAGTAGACATGTCTCACCGAGTAGTAAAATTTTCTCTCAATTCAAGAATAAGGGAGGAGTAAGCATAAAATCAAATATTTTTCTTAGCCAAAGAAAAAGAGCTTACTAATTAAAAAAAAACTTCATGAAAAATAAGCTACACTTTTTTTGCTTGCTACCTCCCCTTGCAATAAGTATTATTTAGTTACCACTAAATCAAATACAGTCGACAGAAGCAAACATGGTCCGCGGAAAATATGCCAACTAATTTCAAGGTTATCACAATCAGCCAATCACGAGCCAATGTTAACGATAATATCAATTTTAGTGGCTGCATAAGTGAGATGAAAATACAACTACAGCGACAAGGACACGCCCACCCAGGGTTCATGTTTGCTTCTGTCAACTGTAATTTACTGTAGACTGATTTTAATATAAGGGATAAAAGTAATTACTATGATTGTCTGCTTTGGTGTATAAGAAAAGTGTCACATGTTTAATGAAATGTAACCGTGATTAAATTGCTGATGTGTTTGTTAAACTCAATTGCATTGATGCATTTCCTAATCTAGGTTAATTATTGAATTAAATATTTTATGGGTATGGTAAAGAATTTGTTTCGTTGTTTGTTATATTACACTTTATAATTATGCAGTTACACTTTTTCCTAATTATTTTATAACTGAGACAATAGAAAAAGCACAAATTTAAGAACAAAAAACAAAACAAAGATTTTTTAAAAACACATAATATTAAAATAAATTTTACTTTCTACCTTGGCGCATAATTACTATTGTGCTTTTGTTCTGGTGTATAAAAATTTACAAGCATTAAGTTCATAATTAATAAAGGGCCAGCTTAGAGTGTGTATAGCTATACAGTATGGAACAAATTAAAGGAATACATTCATTATAATGGAACTGGTTGGTTTTTTGATAAATCGCTGGGACAGGTCAATTTTGTAATTTTGTTATTTGCAATACCTTCCTCTTAATTTGTTATTAAGATGTATTAATAATTATTTTTTATTTAATTCGGTGTTTTCATTAGAAATAAATCAATGAAATTCCTTTGTAATCATATAGTAAATTATAAATATTTAATCATAAACTCATTACAACACAACAATTCTGGTTATTTTTTATATAATATCAAATTGAAAGTGAGTTAAAATCGATAAATTTAAATAGAAGTCGAAACGCACCTTCATTGGTCGTGACGTCAAAACTCATATCGATGACAGTTTATTTACATTTAATGTGTGGTAATTGAGAGAGTTGGACTTTAATTTTTGATTTTATTGTGAATTATTGGTTTTATTTGTGTTATGCAATCATAAAATGTCGTCAGTAGGGTTTGTGAAAGCATTGTCAAACAATTTACCATCCTTAGACATTTTCATGGTTAGGTTAGGTTGGGTTAGGTTAGGTTTCAATGCAGCTGAATTTCGCAATGTAAAAGCAACAGCGTAAATACTTATTTTGTGCTTTTTGCATTAAAAAATGTCTAACTGACTTATTTTTATGAAAATCAACAAAAAATAAAGAAAGATGAATAAATATAAATAAAAAACTTCGCACAATCTCGCAGATACACTGTTTACAATAAAATGATGGCGCTTTCAATCACACATATGAGTAGTGTCGTAGGCCACCCGCCAACAGTCGTTTACGAGGCAAATTTCTGAATTTGAATTTGAGGATGGAATAACTATGCTACAAAATTTTTTTAATTTAAGGTTTTTTGATTTTTGGGGTAATTGATTGCTGCTCTATCTTCCTGCATGATTTTGAAAAAAATGGAAAACACCGAATTCCCAAATATAATAAAATTTATGTGTTTTATGCAAGATATTGCAAATAATATGTTTGCGAGTAGGAAATTGCAAGATGTATTAAAATAAAAAAAATTGGAGTTACTATTTAAAAAAATTGTCAATGACGTCACTGCCCAATAATGGTAAGTGGAGGAAATAAATTATTTTCGAAAAATTTCGCTTTTGGTATACAAAATGGACCTGTCCGATGGTTTTTTCGAAAAACCACCCAATTCCATTATAATAAATTTATTCCTTTCATTTCTTCCATACATACTGGTTGCACTATTATTCAATTATTTAATTAATTCTTAATCATATATTTTTATTTTTGGAACTGAATCATGTGTTTGTTTGTTAATTAGTTTGTAACAAATTTCAAAGTATCATTAATTACCATAAACTTATAATTAATTGGAAAGGTAACTATTCCAAGGACCCAGTGAGTATTAATATTATAACAAAGAAGGATTGAGAAATGGTATAATTTTTGTATAATGCTATGATTGATATAAACAAACTGGCGTTGAATTATATCGTTTTCTACAAATTGAAACATTATTTGTTGTTTTTAAACGATGAATTGTTTTCTAATTTATATTATTAATTACTACTTAAATGCAAAAAAACCCACTGTACTAACCCTTATCATGTGAAAGTCCATCTAATAGGGTTATTCTGTACAAATATTCGTAACAGCTGTAAATTTAACATCGATGTTAAATCAAATTTAACACCGCGGTTAAAAATCGTATTCTGAACAGTATTACATTGCAGCTAACTTCACTTTTATTGTGTTGGTTAATATAAATTGCCGACTTTTTAGGTTATCGTTATATTTATTGAAAGAAATTTATTATTATTAGTTTTATATATTTATTATTATTATTATTATTATTATTATGGAATGATATTGTTCATTTTGATTTACTTCTTGAACATTTACAATTCTATTACAAACATAGTTTGACAGTTTCAACACTCCTAACGTCGAATGTTCTGGTCGGCGTTACTTTAACAGCGAAAATGTTAAAATACATCGATGTAAATTACAGTAAGAGCGTACAGAATAGAATTTTCATAACATCTCTCGACCTTAAAAGTTTACAGCGCTGTTCTAACATTTTTGTACAGAATAAGCCCATTATTAAGAACAATAAACAACTAAACGGTTGAATGAAACTTCCACTATTTAAATTCAATTACCGCTGTTTCGCTTACGGTGCTAGTTTTTAAAGGAAACAGCTGTAATTGAATTTAAAAACCTATTTTTCGATTAAACAGTGGAAGTTTCGTTCAACCGTTTAGTTGTTTTACTGTTCTTTACAAAAAAACCTTTTATGCGATTACTGTTTTTTGATGTTGAAGACGTAATATGTTATATTTATCCTCAACGGTAGTATTCATATTAGACCAAGTAGGTAAGGAATAAAATATAAAAACATAAAAACAAAAAAAAATTTAAAACCTAGATGTTATATGTCCTAATGGTTAAACTGGATATATTTTCCTTTTAGGGGCAATGCATATCTGTTTACTGCGCAGTAGTATAAAAAAACAGGAAAAAACAATATCGCACTTACTAATAATTAACCAGTTTAACAGTGAAAAATTTCCAAGATATATCTGATCATTTTTGATCCGTTTAATGTGTTCTGCTTTTTCTATATCATATTTTGAGGAAAATATATTCTATATTGATGTATTCCTTCCACACTTGATCTAGTCAAAATACTAGATACTTCTTTACTGTAAAATAGTTAACAAAAAATAAAACTCCTAACTTGTCATTCTGACGATGAGATTTTACTCTGCTGTCAGCTGTCATTGGTAGTAAAAGTTTATTTTTAAAGTAATTGTGGAAGAAATGTCATTCTTAACAAAAATCGGTAAACAAATTCACTATTTTATATTTTCCCTTTTTAACCCCGCAGGGGTCGAGTCGGTTCTATCAGGCCCGAGAAAAATAATTTTTGTTGGTATTTTTTTAAAAAGGCGAGTACGCTTCTGTGCGCCTCAGTACCTTCTAGATAGACTATCTATCACAATAGTTGTAATTCAGTGCAGTAACTATTATAACATTGATTCTAAGGGAGACTTTGGTCTCACAGGCCTAACGCGTTCCTTCACGTAAGTAGTTTTTTTTATTGGATCTTAAAGAAAAACTATAGTTACTTTTCTAATGGGACCATAGTTTAATGATTAAAGCTAATATTTTGCTACAGAATAATAATGAGTTCATATGAGAAGAAAGTTGAACGGTTGAGTGGGTTGTTCGAAGAAGTTCCATCATATCAGGAAAATGTTCAAATAAACATGCAAAGATCGGAAAACAAAACATGCATGCCGGATTTGTAGATGTATTTGTCTGCCAAGTATGTCCAGAAAATTTTACGAAATAATTGTCATATAGGGTGATAAAGCAATGCTACTAAAAACACAGTTCCATTTAATGAAATTGATTGTGTTAACCTCTACTTTGTGGAAGTTCATCTTACTAAGAACAATAAATAACTGAACGGTTAAACTAAACTTCCTTTTATTTTTATATTTAACATCTTTTTATTTTTGAGGACACGGATATTATTTTATTAATTTCTTATTACTTTTTGTCACTATTAAAGGTATGGTTAACAAATCATTAGAAATATATATTTATTTTGAAAATTTGATCTTCTTATTTTGGGTCTTTCAAACTCGAATTCAGACCCAATGCGTTCCTTGTTGTTAAAATAAATCACGTGTCCACTGGAGGGTTAATAAAATGAAATTGAGTAAAATAAAGATTTGAAAATTTTTAAAAACTCAAAAGAAAATTTGACAAGAAAAATAAGTACACATAATAGAAGTGTACTCATAAAAATTAAAGTAATAGTCAAGAAAAAATAAAATAAAAGAAATACCACATCTGAGTATTGGTAGAAACAAAAAAAATAAAGAATTTCTAAATGGAGAAGAAGCTTACCAAAAGAAGTGAAGACAGAAAATCTGAATAAGGAAGAATGCCCTGAAGTATGAGCAGGTAAATCAGAAAAAATATAAATTAAAAGTGGTTAATAAATAAATAATAAAAAATATCAAAAACCATTCATAAAGAAATGGTCAATAATTTTAGCAAAAAAAAAATATATTTTTAATTAATATTTATTTTGACTAGATTTAAAAAAAAATATTAAAATAACTTGAAACTAACCCTGACTAGTAAAATCGTTCAGTCTCATATTTTTTATACATTTTAAAATAATTCATTACTTAATTTTTATTAAATTGATATCAAATTTTAAAATTGGTTGTCTAAGATCCCAAAATATTTATTTATTTTTATAGAGAGAATTTTAAAATTATATTTATGTGTTAGATTTTCCAATTTATAATATTACATAATTCCAAATCTTTTCAAAAATATTTTTAACGAATTAACAATGCAATGTTGTTTCCGTTATAACTAGTCTTTATTTAATTTTGATTGGGTTTATTCTTATTTTTGAAGTGCTTGAAGTTAATTTGTTTTTGATTAGCACTTACTTTCGTATGCCCACAAACTAAGATTTTTCAGGTGTTCCACGTACATCCTGGTATGTTCCCTACAAAGCACATTATCCGTATCCACAATACCCACCGGTAAAGCGGGAAACAAATCAAACTTTTCATTTTGTTCACGAGCATCGTTCGCGCCGATAACCGCACCTGAACACCAAATAAAAGCAACGAAAAAGTTTATTAACATTTGTCGAACTTTTGCTATATAAAATCGTAAGTGAAATGACTATCGCCGTGAGTTACTGAAAGTGTTATACAGTACGGTTCTTTGATCTTACGCCAACTTGTCGGTCCTATGTCGTAATTTTCGTCCTTCAAGATTTCAGGGTATATTATTTGAAGAAACGGCGAGTCGCCAAGAGATTGCTCGATGCCTACCAGTCCGTTCTCCCCATCATCGTCGCTTTCAATTTTTGCTTAATAATATTATATCAATATGCCCACCCAATGGCTATTTCCGCTGCGATAACTTTATATTCTTTCAATCATCTTTGAGGAGTAATGGTAGTAGATATGGTATTGTCAATAAATTGGGTTGAGTGCGGCATTGACAACATCTTGCGTGTTATATAATTTCTAATGTATGTGTGTTGATCGTTACACACTTATTTGCAATATTTGCTACACTTGACGAAATCTCAAATAGCTGGTCACCAGTTTTATTAGTGGACGGTAAAAATAGTTTCTAATGAAACCCACGTAATAAAATGCTTTTAAACATTTTATATGAAAAAATAACTGTCAACATGATAATAAAACTTTTAAAAATTATAAAAATGATATTAAAAACACAATATAACATAAAATGGAGAAAGATTTAAAATTTATGGGTAATAAATACTAAAATCTGTAGTACACATATATATTTCTAAAAAAAATTTTATTGGTTATTGTGCCACTACAAGCTAAGTAATAAGTCAATGAATACAACAGATTAGATGAGTTTATTCATTTCATTTACTACTTTTAGGGGAACAATTAAATTTATTCGCCAATAAGGATGAGTTCTAACTCATAACTTCTTAATATGGTGAAAGAAATTAATTAACTGTAGTTTAATATGTTTTCTAAATATGTAGGACTTCAACCCAGTAAGGGTTAGTACCATACACCATTATAAAGGTGCATTTTTCTCAGGGAATAATTCTCTTTCTTATTTTTTTTGGTAGAAAACTAAGCCATGTGGTCACTTTTCAAATAATATTTAGATTTTTATATCCAACTAAATAAAGAGTATTTGTCTTCTATCTGTATCTGTAGAGTGGGGAGGGAGAGTATAGACCCACAGCACTAAGGCCACAATATGGCCCATTGTACATCCTTCCAAGGAGTCGCCCTCCTAGGACATTGTCCATCCTGCTTTATCTTGGAAGGAGGATAGGTCACCAAGGGACATCTCCTTAATATCGGCAGGTGTAGACCAAGACTCTAGACATTCACATAAGACATGCCTGACAGTTTAATCTTCCTGTTCACACATTCTGCATAGAGGTGTGTCCACTAGCCCCATAATATGGAGGTGTTTTCTTAGTTGACAGTGTCCAGTCAGAAATCCCACTGTTAAACGTAGGTTCTTCCAGGTAATCGCCAAATATTTATTCTCCATTCTTTTGGGCTCATCCCATCTCTTAAGGGATTGAATATGGGTGTAACGTTTGGCTAGTTCTGCAATTGTCGAAGTCGTCAAACCATGGGTGTCGCCTGGTCCCAAAATTTTCAGTCCAGCCGCTATCCTGGCCAAAGAGTCAGCAATACGGTTACCTTTGCTCCTGTCGTGTCCTTTCACCCACCTTAGTACGATATTATTAATATCTACCGTTTAGCGTTAGCTAAATCTTGGTGGCACTCTAGTGCTAACCCTGATATAATACGTTGTCTATTCAAGGTTAGTAGGGCTTGTCTACTATCAGTGAAGATTATTATGTTTTTGCCAGAAATTTCTTTTCTGGTTAGTTCTTTTGCGGCGATTGAGATACCAGCCAGTTCTGTTTGAACCACGCTGGTATTTTTTCCTATTCCCCACTTAATCTTTAGGCTAAGTGATCTGTAGTAAACTCCACATCCTGATTTTTCTTGGTTTTTGAGCCGTCTGTGTATATGCGTATTGCATTTGCAGCATCCTCCTCAGTGTTCTGTTTTATTTGTATTTTGTAGGGTTTATTAATTCTTCTATCAATTCTTCTAAGCAAACCTGAGTTCAATTGCGTCACCGGCTGCATGTAGCAGAGGCACCGGAGTGAGTGCTTCCCTCCACAGTTGACCCATTCCTACCTCGGGGTTTACACCAGCCGTGCACAATTGTAGCATGGCCATTAGCGCAACCTCCTTGACGTACAGGTCTAGGGGTGTCAGACCAGTAACTAATTCCATTCATTCACAACCAGCAACTTGCAATTACAATTAGTATTTAGAAGTAGCAGTCAAGTTTAAATTTAAATTAAAGAATTATGATCATTCACAATATCCAATTAGTTCCAAATTAGTTAACATTCAAGCACCTCATTTAGGTACATCCTTTTCCTTTACACATATAAAACATATTTTTAAAAATAATCCTTATCAATCATGAACAAAAAAAAACAATCTATGAGAAAGGGGTAGGTAATTTTAATTTTGCAGATAAACGTTAACTGCTTAATTTTAAAGAGTAAATCTTCTAAATGCGTTTACTCCGATAATGGCGAAAAGAGTATTTAGTCGTTTTTTGCAGATTACCCACGATAATGTATATATTTATAATTATCATTAACCAAATGACCAAACCCCTAAAGTTAGTTTATTTAAGAATTTTGACATTTCACAGTTACACTTAGTGGTAAAAATTTGGACATTACAAAGTACTAAATTGTAAGTATAAATGGAAACACTAATTTAAAAGTTGTGAATGATCATATTGTTAGTCATATGCCAAGCTTTTACTACTAATTCAAAGTACTAATTATTGTAATTGTAATTTGCTGGTTATGAATGAAACTTTAGAGATGGTTTTACTAATAAATATAATCAAAGAAGTTCCTGGTCTATTTGTCAGTGGCTGTTACAAAAATCTGTCACTTTATTTGGTCACTGGTTAATAATAAATAAAAATTCGAATTAATAAGTTAATCTTTATTCTTCTACGTTACAATATACCCAAAAAAATAAAATAAACAAATTTTTCATGAAAAAAAAAACAGTTACAATAAAACCGAAAAATTAATATCGTGTGGGTCCACCCCTAGCTTGTCTTATTGCTGTCACTCTATTTAGTATGGTCGTTGTTGAGGTATGTTTTCCCATATTCTCTACAAGGCATTGGGGAGCTGTTCTAGGGTCGTGGAGGGCTGTTCGAGTCGGTTTAATTGTCTAGAGATTTCGACCCAGACATGCTCAATACAATTCATATCGGGTGAACATGGTGGCCATTTCATTCTTATAAAACCGTGATATTCAATGCGATCATTTACAATTCCCGCACGGTGCGGGCGCGCATTATCGTCGGTAAAGACAAATTGTTCGCCTATTGCTCCAAAAAATGGTACAATTATTGGCTCTATAACCATGTCGCTATATCGTACAGCCGTCATTGTCATATTCATTAACACCACTAAATCAGTGCGGCCGTCATAACAGATGCCTCCCCACACACAAACTGAGCCATCACCATAAGAGTGGTTGGCGCCATCAAACATTTATTGTATCGCTGTCCTCTTTCTCTCCACACAAATATTCGACCATCACACATATTCAGTACCTCCAGTTCTGAAATTTCCAACGACTGTGCTCTCGCCCAACGATATCTGTATGCACGCTGATCCGCAGTCAATCATGGATTGACGTAGTTTCTGGTTGCACGCAACCTTCTTCTAACAGTTTGACTAAATATCACTTTTCCGGTAGCATGCCTGAAGAAGCCGTTAATTCTCGAAGCAGTAAATTTTTTGTTTCTTCTTGCAGTTACAGCTATAAAGCTGTCTTGAGCAGGAGTTGTAGCTCGTTCTCGTCTTCCTGCATACCTGTACGCTGCAGACCAAGTTTCCAAATATCGATTCCATGCACGACTGACAACATTTTGGGACACATTTAGCCGTGTAGCAACTTCTTCTTGACTTAAGCCTTCGTGAATCCAACGTACTAATTGATCGAGTTGCACTGTTTCTAATAGCTGTAGCGCCATTTTTTTCAGGTAAATAGATTTATGGACTACGGTAACAATGTTAAAGTCACTTGTAACATGTCTATCGCCATGCTACCTTTCCTTAACTCACCGTCCCCCCGAACCCTAAAATCAATTCCGACCCAATGTATATTAGACACAACCTTACCACTGTCAAACTTACCCTCCACAACAGAACGTACCCGAAACAAAACCCTTGCAAACGAACGTAACCGGAAGTCCCTGTACCATTATAAATTAGCAGAACTCCACTGTTCGTTCTCTTTCCGATCAAACCACCCCTAGAGACCAGTCGTTCACGAGATTCAGAAAATACATTTATCTGGCTGTATCACAGAGGATACAGCCGCTACGTTACCGCTACGTTACCTCTAGCATGAAATATAGCCAATAGTTGCAGTCCTTTCTATGGAGAAATATAGCCAATAGTTGCAGTCCTTTTTATGGAGGAATATAGCCCATAGTTTCAGTCCTTTTTATGGAGGAATATAGCCCATAGTTGCAGTCCTTTTTATGAAGAAATATAGTCCACATTAGCAGTCCCTTTGATGAAGAACCAACCACCAACAGCCAATACTCCAACTACAACATCAGTGGATTAACCGAGCCCACCGGATCACCGAAATACCAAAGAAAAGTCAAGTTCGTTTATACATTTCCACTTATAATTCCTGTGGCAATTTGCAATTTTTTATCAATAAAAAAATATTCTCTACTCACAGTTTGATTTATATACCCATGGACTATAAGTCTTAAAGGTGCAGCGTGTTCGGTTGATATTAAATGTAGTTTATTTTCTTGCTATCAAATCCAGTCTAATTACAAGGTGTTTCTATCTTTTTCACCTTAGTTTTTGTGTATTTTTTGTTGTTTATTCATAACGTTTAAAAGATAGTGGCGCCCTTAACCCTTATATACCACCAATCCTTTCCATGGTAAGCAATAACTTGGAATCGAACCACTCCTTGAGAGAGTCTCTTAGCCGGGATCTCTTTTTGGAACTAGTAGTGTTACAAATTGGCGCCTTTGAGGAGCTAATATTGTTACACATTGCAAGCACTTCTAAGCGACTAAAATGATAATATTTTAAAATCGAATTCCTACAATTCTGGATAAAAGATAACAGCGTATAAAAAGAAAAAAAACGACAAAAACAATTATCCATTTCAATTGTTGAGTATAGTGTATTACATTGACATATTTTATTAAACTATTTGTAAATAGGAATTTCGTATTTTGCTAAAAATTAAATCTAATACTGCCAAAACTGTTTTCAAATTCTGATTTGTGCCATAAAATAAGTGTTTCTGACAAAACAAACCAACTGTAGATATGTTGTATCTAGATAATTTTTTTAATAAATTTGAAAT